>WOXC01010940.1:0-694633 GCA_011680675.1 Gymnobelideus leadbeateri
CAGTTATCAGCTCCACGTATAGGGATGTGAACATTTTGCTCTTGTTGCATCCCAAGTAATGAGCTTGTGTTTGTGGGTGTGGGTATGTGCACTTCTGCATGTGTGAGTCTATGTTACCCTTATTTACCTTTTTATGTTCTTCTGGAGTCTTGTAATTGGAGATCAAATTTTCCATTGAGCTCTGGCTTTTTCATTAGGAAAGTCTGGAAGTCCCTTACTTCATTAAACGTTCATCTCCTTGCCTGAAAGATTATGCTCAGTTTTGCCGGGTAGTTAATCCTTGGTTGTAGTCCTAGCTCTCTTGCCCTACAAAATATCAAATTCCAGTCCCTCCGCTCTTTTAATGTAGAAGCTGCTAGGTCCTGTGTGATCCTAACTGTAGTCCCTCGATATTTGAATTGTTTCTTTTTGGCTGCTTGTAGAATTTTTTCTTTAATCTTATAATTCTGGAATTTGGCTACTATATTTCTTGGAGTTTTCAGTTTGGGATCTCTTTCAGGAGGAGTCCGATGAATTCTATCAATAGCTATTTTATCTTCTGATTCCAGGACCTCAGGACAGTTTTCTTTGACAATCTCTTGGAGGATGTTGTCTAGACTGCTTTTCTCATCGTGGCTTTCTGGTAGACCAATAATTCTTAGGTTGTCTCTCCTGGATCTGTTCTCTAGGTCAGTTATTTTTCCAGTGAGATATTTTACATTTTCTTGTAATTTTTCGATCATCTTGTTTTTTTCGATTGACTCCTACTGCATCATAGAGTTCTGAGTTTCAGTTTGGTTGTATCTAATTTTTAGTGAATTATGGTCTTCAGTAAGTTTTTGAAGTTCCTTTTTTAGGGAGGTATTTTCTTTTTCCAAGTTGGTCATTGCCTCCCTGATTTGGTCTTTAAAATTTTTCTTAAGCTCCTCCAGGCATGCTATTTGGGCTTGAGACCAGATCATGTTTCCTTCTGTGGTCTCTGGTGTGGGCAGAGAGTCTATATTGTCCTGTGTGTTTTGTTGTTCTTGCCCTGCATAGTATGCTCGAATAGACTTTCTTGCCTTCCCCTTCTCCTTTTCAGCTTCCTTCCTTCCCATTGTGACTTCCTCTTTCTTAGTGTCTCAGGCTATGAGTTTGGGGCCTGATCCTTGACTTTGAATACCTCTGGGTGGCTAGTATATGGCTAAGTCAGGGAAGTCAGTGAGGAATGTAGATGTGTAGGTGGGGATGAGTCTGACTACTTCAGATTTCTGCCTCTATACCCCTGGGCTATAAGTAGGCTTTTGTTGGTAAGGTGAGGTGGGGCTAGTTGGGTCCCCTCCCTCTCTTCTCTTCAAATTCCTGGCTGTCTCAGTTCACCCTTTCTTGGAGATTCTCAAGCCTGAGGCTATTTCCATTAACTTGGGATTTCAATCTGGGTGAGAGACTTATCTTTGGGTTTTCTGCTTCATGAAGGAGGGATGGGAGGATCGGAGCAGCTAGAATTTACTTTGCCATTCCAGCCCCTGTATCATATCAATTCATTTTTTTTAAGTAGAAAATTGGGTGTGGGGTTCAGAGATGTGTCATATGTTGCCTGCACATTCAGATGAAACCATTCATTGGATCAATAAAACTGAAAGTGACCCCCAAAAGGGACAGTGAACGATGATGTCATTTCATATTTTTGTGTAGGATAGATTTGCTCCAGTCACTCCAGACACCCCTTAAGAGCCTTAATGAGTATTTATTATCAGGCAAAGAAAGCACACTAATTATATAGATCAAATTAATGGTTAAAAAAAGAAAGTCTAGGATGGTTCTCAGTTTGTAAATATAGTTGCCTCAATGTATGGTGGTACTCTTGATAGAAAAAAGGAGAGTAGGAGGGAAAGTAGCTTTGGGGGAGAATGTGATGAGTTCTCATTTCAGACATGTTGAGATTGAGGATGCCTGTTGAACATTTAGAATGAGGTGTCAAGTGAACAGTCCATGATGCAGAATTAGAGATCAGGAAAGGCATGATGGATGAATATAGAGCTTTCTGAGTTATCTGCAAAGAGATGATGTTGAACCTGTGGGAGCTGAACAAGTCACTGAGAGAGAGAATGATAAGAGAGAAGAGAGCCCAAGACAAAACCTTGGGGTATGCCCATGCAAGGGCTTCACAGGATATGTATGATGAAGCAACAAAGCAGATTGTGATGGAGTTGTCAAACAGGAAGCAAGAAAACCAGGAGGGAGCAATGCAATAGAGACCCATAGAAGAGAAAATGTCTAGCATATTGGAGTGCTCAACAATGCTGAAAGTTTCAGAAAGAGGTCAAGATGGATAAATCCTGAGAAAAGGACTTTGAATTTAGCAGTCAAAAGATTATAAGTAACCTTTGAGAGAGTGGTGCTTATCCAAACACATCAAGCACTCTTTCATTTTTATGACTACTCCGTTTCCTTTCCTTGAAATACCTGGCCTTATTATGTCTACATGTCTAAATACGAATTGCCAACCCATATTCCTCCAAGGAGTCTTGGCCTTTCCAACATTATTTAAAAGATTTTGCATTGCCTTGTATTCATTTGTATTTCTACCTTTTCTCAAGGGAAGGTTTCTTATCTTATTTCTCTTTTTACCCCACTCCAGCTTCTCCAACATTATATTCCCAATAAATCTTGATTGAATTGAAAGAATACAGAACATAGAATGTAGAACATAGACTATTAGAGTTGAAAGTTACCTTCAAAATGGAAAAATAAAGTGACAGAACTAGAAGGGAACCCTTAGATAATCTAGTGTACCTGAGAGGAAAATGAAATGCAATGATGGAGAGTGGTTCAAGGTCACACAGTGATTAAGTAGCAGAGTAGGGGCTAGGTGTCCTTATTCCCAGAACCAAGGGTTGTAAACAAAATAATTGATAGAAAAACCATCAGTGTCTTTGTTCAGTTGACTGGACTTTTGTCTAATTGTGCCACATTTCAGGGGACTGGGGTCTGTGGGAAAACCAGTGTGATGGCATCCAGCAGGCTGCAGAGACAGAGGGGTGGGTGGAGAGGCTGGGGTTGTAAGCCAGACTCTTCTTGCTCCCTTCTTCTCCCTCCCCCATCCCAAAAGTGTCTGTTTACAGAAAAGACAAACCTAACCTTTAAAAATTTTGTTTCCTAGATACTGCACAATCTAAAGCCCAACTGCGAGATGTAAGAAGTTCTACTTTATCATTTTAGCACCTTTCCCATGACATGGTGAAGAGACCATGGATTCCTGCAGTCCATGCAGCATTCAGCACCCAATGGCCTTCAGCACCAGAAGGGCTCCATGCTTTTGCCTAAGATCAAATGTTATTTCCTCTTACTGGACCTCAGCTTCTTTCCCATTTATATTGAAATGGGACTAAGTGATCTCTGACCTTCTGTGGGTTCTGTGCTCTTAGGTCCCTTCCAGCCCTGACATTTTGTGGTCTGTGCTCTGAAAATCCATGTCCTATGTTCTGGGCTCCTTTCTAGCTCTTCTGCTGTATTCTATAAATTGACATAATAGGTTCTGTGTTCTGTGTTCTCAGGTTCCTTCCACTTCTGCCATTCTATGTTCTGTGCTCTGACATCCCACATCCTTTGTTCTGAGTTCCCTTCCATTTCTATCTACTGTGTCCCATATTCTTTTTTTAAATTAATTTATTAGTCTAGTTTCAGTTAACAAGATTCAATTCCATAGTTCCTTGATTTTCAAATTTCATTTACTTCCCTCCCCCTCCCCCCACGACAGCATATAGTCCAGTATAGGATCTGCAAATACATTCATATTAGACATTAGTCCAATTACAAAGGAGTATTGTACTAGGTGGGATGAAAGATGGTAAAGAAGAAATGAAACCACATTATGAAAAGAAAAAGATTAACTAGTTTGCTTCCATCAGGATTCAGGCTCAGTTCTTTCTAGTTATATCTCTGGATGTCACATATCTCTCTTTCTTGAGTCTTTTGGGATTGACTGATATCACTGCATTGCTGAAAAGAATCCAGTCTGTCATAGGGGGTCATCACACATATGATGTGTCTGTGATTGTATACAAATTTCTTCTGATTCTACTCTTCTCACTCAGCATCAGTTTGTATAAGCCTCTCCAGGTAAATATGAAATCCATCTCCTCCTCATTTCTTATAGCACAATAATATTCCATTACATTCATATACCACAGCTTGTGTAGCCATTCCCCAAATGATGGGCACCCCTTTAGTTTCCAATTGTTTGCAACCACAAAAAAGGTTGCTATAAATATTTTGTACATATGGGTCTTCCTCCCACTTCTATGATCTCTTTGGGATATAACCCTAGAAGTGTCCTATTCTTACATTCTGTGTTCTCTGTTCTGTCTCTGAGGTCCCTGCAAGCTCTATCTTCTGTGTTCTATCTCCTGACCTTCTGTGTTCTATGTTCTGTGTTCGGAGGTCCCTTCCAGCTCTAACATTTTGTGTTCTATGCTTCACATTCCATGTCTTATGTTCTAAGGTCCCTTCTAGTTCTATCTACTGTGTTCTATGTTCTGACATGCTGTGCTCTTTCTCCTGAGTTCTCTTCTAGTTCTCATATTCTGTATGTTCTGAGACATTCTAGCTCTGAAGTTTTGTGTACTATATTCCAGTCTCCCTTCTAGCTCTATCTGTTCTGTTCTATGTTCTAACATTCTAAGTTCTGTGTTCTGAGGTCCCTTCTAGGTCTAACATTCTTTATGTCCTGAAATCACTTCCAACTCTGACATTTTCTGGTCTGTACATGATGTTCCATGCTCTATATTCTCCCTTCCAGCTCTGATCCTCTGTGCTCTATGCTCTGACATTCTGTGTTCTATGTTCTAAGCAGGCTTCTAGCTCTAACATTCTGTGTTCTTTATGCTGAAGTCCCTTTCAGCTCTCAGAGTTCTACACTATTTGTTCTGAGAGCCCTCTTAGCTCTCCTTTTATAAGACTCAGTGGCATTCTATGTAATGAAGCAAACTTCAGTGATCCTTTTCTTTCTCTTAACAATGATCATTTCAGTGTCTTTTGTGATTATAAAAATCCCTTTGTTGATTAAAAAAGTAAACAAATGGACAAGAAAGATTCTCTGAAAGAGATAGAGACCCTCATTTATAGGACCCAGAGCTGTTCCTGGGGGCATTTCTCTGTATCACTTGTAAGTAATGAACACCAGACTTCTTTCCACTGACCTATTCTGTGGTCCTCAGTTTTCTTTTTTGTTAACATAGGAGAAATAAACTTTATTTCCATTCCCTTGGAAGACTTTTGTGAGGTTTAGATAAGAGAATATGTGCCAATCACCTTGCAAAGTGGAAAATAGTATACAAATGGGGACTCTGATTGCAAGCTATCCCATGATCACCAGCAGGTAAGGATGTGATACATTATGTGTATTGTGGGGAGGAGGGAATGAATATAGGATAGCTTCTACTCAAAGTCCCCATTCCTGTAGTGTTTTGCACTTTACAAGGTGATTGGCATATATTCTCTCATTGGAATCTCACAAAAGTCTTTCAAGAGACTGAAAGTAAGACTTTTCTCTCCCATTTTACAGAAAAGGAAACGGTGTCCCAAACATGGAGAATTTTTGAATAATTGGGGGAAAGAATATTAGAATCTGCTTGGTACAGCCCTTTCATTTATGAGTGGGGAACAAAAGAACAGGGAGGTTATATTAATGTGGTTGTAAGTTACTTTAAGAGGGGCATCATGTCCAGAATAAGAGAAGTGATAGTCCTGCTCTGCTCTGCTCTGGTCAGACCCCATGCACAGTAGTTATTATATTCCATTATAGGCAACATGTGTTAGGAAGGGTGTTGCTGAACTGCAGCAAACAAGTGGAGGATGAGGAAGATTGGTGATGGGACAGAAGAGTGTGTCCTATGGAGGTCATTTAAAGAAATGGTGAGTGTTGGCCTGGGGAAGAGGAAACTTTTTTTATAACTTCACATTGCAAACCAATTTAGTGTCATAAATTTGATCTGAAAAAAATTAAAAAGTGCTCCCCAACCCAGTGCTAAGAGGGCTTGGGTCCACTCCCATGTCCCCCAAAAACACACCTCTGCTGACAGACCAAAGCAGCCAGCGGCCCCCAATGTCCCATGGAAGGTGATGTGAAGGGAGAGTTGTGTCAGAGTCCTAGGGAATAAAGGACATTGAATGCCAGCATTGGTCTTACCAACCAGTGGGGATGATAGGGTCTCAACATTTGGGAAGTGGAACTTAGCTGATGGATGTAAGCAGTTTCTCACAATGGTGGTTGATAAGGGGGGTGGAGGGGGAATTGAGTGAACTGGGTCCTCCTATTGGGTAGTACCACCTCCTCCTTTCCTTTACAGGGAGTGCTACTACATCAGAAAGGATCAGATCAATGATTGGGGGGATGAGTACATTTAAATGAAATATGACTGCTGAAGGGTGTCATGTAGAGAATGATTTACCTGAATTTGTCCAGTCCTAGGAAGTAGCAGTAAGATTAAGGAAAGATACCTACAAAGAGGCAGATTTTGGGCTCAATCTAAGGGAGGGAAAATTAATCATTAAAACTGACCTAAAATGAAATAGCAGTGGAAGCATTTCAGGACAACTCCTTCAGGGATGGGATGTTGTAACAGAGATTTCCTTTCAGGAATTATGGGACTGTTTCTTTTCTGAGATTTCTTCCCACTCTGAGATTCCATCATTCTTCCAAGTGACTTGTCCAAAGTCACAGGGCCAGACTGAGACATAAACCAAAGTCATTTGATTCTTTATATAGCCCCAACAATTCAATTCAACAAGCATTTATTAAAGATTTTCTATGTGTTGGTTGTGAAGAAACATGACATATGAATAGAGAGCAGCCCTTGGAGTTAGGAAGACCTGGGTTAGGGCTGTGTATCTGTGTTCAACTGTCTATGTAATTCTGAGTAAGTTACATAACCTTGAGGTAACTGCAGGAAACTAAGATTATAATTACCTATGACAGAACAGTTATAGATCTGCAAGTATAAAGGGTATTTCCTCACCAAGAACTCCTTATACTAATCAAATCACAAGACCCTGCCACCTCTACCCTCTAAAAAGGGTCAGGCACTGTGCTAGGCCAGGGAGATAAAGAGATAAAAATAAAAACATTCCCTGCCCTCAAAGAGCTGATAGTCTACCTTAAACAGAGAAGTAACTCCAGAATCCATTCAAAAAGAAGACAAAGTAACTTCAGGAAGAGGAGGGGCACTAGTAAGGAGATGTCAAGAAAGGACTCATATAGAAGATACTATCTGAGTTGAGCCATGAAGGGATGGAGAGATGTCAAACAGGGTGAGAAAGGAAAACATTTCAGGACCTGGGAGCAGCCTTTGCAAAGATATGGAGATTCTAGAAAATGGAATATAGGGCCGGTGGAACACTGGGTCAACCAGCTGGGAGGTACTACTGAACAGGAAACATCCCATAGGCAAAGAACTATGCTGACCATGGTGGTCATCCATTGTCAGAAATGCTCTACAACAGATACTTCAGGGCAGCCTTTTGAGAATGAAGGGTCTTTCCCAAAGGAATTCAAAAGTATAGTAGAGGCATTCAAACCAAGGCTGGATGAATTGTTTCAGGTACACAGGAGATGGAAATCCCTGTTAAGTACTGGTCCCAGCTAAAATCCCATTTTCTACTGGAAGACTCTCCCAACCCCCCATAATTCTAGGGCCTTCCCTCTGTTGATTATTTCCAATTTATCCTATATGTTGTCTATGTAATGTGTTGTTGTTGAGTCATTTTCACAAACGTACAACCCCTTGTGACTCCTTTTGGGGGTTTTCTTGACAAACATACTGGATTTGCTATTTCCTTCTCTGCTTCATTTTACCAATAAAGATATTGAGGCTGAGTTAAGTGACTTGCCCAGGGTTACACAGTTAGTAAGTATTGGAAGTTGGATTTGAACTCAAGTCTTCCTGCCTCCAGACCTGGCACTCTATCCCCTAGGCCCTCTAGAAGTATATAACTATTTGTATGTTATCTCCCCCATTAGACTTCTGATGACAGTCTTGTTATTAACAGGCTGTCTTGTCTACCCACAAGTAGATGACAGGGACTGTCTTTTACTTTGCTTTGCATCTTCAGTGCTGAGTATAGTGCCTGGAACAGAATAGGTGTTTAATAAATGTTTACTGACAGACTGGCTGAACAGTTGGTATAGATCCCTCCATGCTGTGAAACTCTGGGTATCTAGGTTGCTGTGATATAGTAGCAGAATCAATTTCCTTTATTATTGTTCTAGGCGATCTGCTATCCCCTCTTATGTAAAAAATTATATACCGCTGTCTGTGGCACTGACGGAAGTACTTATCTCAATGATTGCGGAATATGTGACACAAACAAGTAAGTTTCACCACCATGTCATTTTTTATTGATAACATTTTAAAGCTCGATGTGCCAACTTCCTAGAACTTGAGAATATCTTAGAGGTCAGCTAGTCATCTACTGTAGTTCTTAACCAAGGGTCTCCAGGGTAGGCCCCCTGCCAATAGGTCAGAGGAAAAACTTCATGGGGTACATGGACTTGCATGGGGGAAAAATTCCATCTTTATTTTCAGTAACTTCAAACATTTCGCTTCGATTATGAAAGCAGTCAACAAATTGAAGAGCAGTCCATCAACTTCACCAAAATGCCAAAGAGCTGCCTCTTCTCTCTCTCTCCCTCTCTCTCTCTCTCTCTCTCTCTCTCTCTCTCTCTCTCTCTCTCTCACACACACACACACACACACACACACACACACACACACACACACACACTGCAGTGTCACTCTAACATTTAAAAAAACAAGATGAAACAAAACCTTGATCTAGCCCGAAACCTTCATTTGACAGAGACCACAAGGGAGAGGGTGCTGACCTGTCCAAGGACTCCCAGGTCATAAGTTACAGAAAAGGGAATCAACCGTAGGTCTCCTAGCACCTATTCCAATGTTCTTTCTACTATACAAAGATGTCTATAATTACTTGTATCTACCTAGATGTGAACAAGGTCCACATACTTACCTGGGTCCAACGGGCAGTGAGAGAAGAATGAAGATGATGTACATTGGTTCACCATTACAATTGTGTCAAGGAGGAGTACGGTGAACTTGAATACAGGCATGTCTCATAGAGTTCCTCTGTGGAGATTTTACAATATGGAGGTTGAAGGGGAACAATCCTGGTCCTGGACCAGGACACTTGAGATCTAGTATTAACTCAGCTTCCAAATGGCTTCATGATCTTGGGCAGGTCACTTCACCTCTATAAATCTAGGTTTCCTCTTCTGTCAAATGGAGGATTTGAACCACATGGTCTTTTAGTGCCCTACCCTGAACTCCTATCTAGAGACAGAGGTTTGTGTCTTATATTCTTCTTATCAGTAGCTCCATGTGTGTTACCCAGAGGAGATGCTTTTGCACAACTTAAGGATCTCAGGGTTGGTCATGGCCTCTAAGTCAAAGCCCATGAATCGAAACTCTGATTCCCCCTTCCACCATATTCTCTGTCCAATATTTGGTATAATCATTTTCTTCAAGGGTTCCCAACCCTCTGGCCAGGGAAACCAGACACATATACTTGAAATAATAAAACAATCAGCAGGACTAAATAACGTGGTGTGTGTTCACAGATTCATTATTAGTTAATCTACTTTATGTACTCTTAATCTCAGCCAAACTGACTTACTTGTTATGCCCTATACATAAAATTCCACCACCTCACTTTGTGCCTTTATATAGGATGCACCTTCTTCCTGGAATGCCATACCTCCCCAGCTCTGCCCCCTGGACTCCCTAGCTCCATCAAGGCTTTTTTTCAGTTACCACTTACTACAATAAATAAGTGATTTGTCCCAATCCTTCAAGTTGTTGAATCATTCTTCCCATTCTTCCTACCAATTGCTTATATTTATGCTTACTGAGGATATATTTCCTATTTCACTCAAATCGATTGAGCTCCTTGAGAGCAAGGATTGTTTTATTTCTGGGTCTCTTTTTTTCCCTTAGTGTCCAGCACACAGCAAGGACTTAATAAATGCTTGCTAAACTGAATTAAATTGATTAGAAAGACTCCTCAAAATCTAGTATACCAGATCTGGAAGGGACCTTATAGACTATGCTGAACAGCTTCTATATTTTAAAGAAAAGGAAACAATTCCAGGGAAGATAATTTACTTGCCCAAGATCACACAGATCATCAGCAAAAGGTAATGCAAATCTTATCCATAATTTGCAGGTCACAGCTCTTTCCTAAGGGCTACCAAATATGGACTCTGACACTTTACTAGCTGTGTGACTCTTGGCAAGCCATTTAACCCTGCTTGCCTCAGTTTTGTCTTCTGTAAAATGAGCTGGAGAAGGAAATGGCAAATCACTCCAGTTGTAGTTTGTCCTTTTTTCTCAAAGAGGTTCTGGAACTTTGTCAAGAAAACTCCAAATGGGGTCAAAAAGAGTAGGACATGATTGAAATAATTGAAGGACAATAGCAACAACAAAGGAGTACAAAGAAGGAAGATGTCAGTGAGTTGTGGAGGAGGGAGGTGAAGAAGGTGAGACTTGAAGGATGAATATAATTTGGACCAACTTAAAGAAAGGGGAGGACCCCCCCATACCAAAGAACAACTAGATAAAAGAGCTAAGGGAGGGCTGTGCCTAGTGAGACTATACAATCTGAGCTCTAAGACTGAAATTGAGGATTAAGATTTAAATTTCTTCCCTTCATAGCACACATTTCCAAATTATCCTGGAGTTTTACCCTAACTTTGTCCCCTATAAGAGGCCTCCTCCTTACTGGGGACGGGACTGTGGGGAACTACCCAAATCTGATAAACCATGGTGGTTGTGGACTTGTGTCTATCAGTGCAGGGGATTATGAAGAAACCCCCTTCCCTAGACCTGACTTGGAATCTTGAGGCATTCCCAGTGGCTGATGGTTTCGACCCATTTACAAATCTTGCTAAAGTGAACGTCTGGCTAAATTGTTGACATGAACTTACATCTTTATCAGCATTAGGCAGGACAAACAAAAACACAGTATCCTTGATTTTGAGAAATTCACCAGGTTCCTAATTCACTAAATCTCTCAGAACACAGAATATCAGAACTAGAAATGACCTTAGAACACAGACCTTAAAATGTACCTATGCCTTAAACATATATATTACTATTGACTAGAACCTTTAGGGGAGCTCTGTGTAAAGTGTAAATCAAAGATTCTTCATTTCTTTTCTGTCTTGAATTCCATTACCTTTTGCTGATGACCTGTGTGATCTTGGGCAAGTAAATTATCTTCCCTGGAACTGTTTCCTTTTCTTTAAAATATAGAAGCTGTTCTGCATAGTCTATAAGGTCCCTTCCAGATCTGGTATACTAGATTTTGAGGAGTCTTTCTAATCAATTTAATTCACTTTAGCAGTGTGCTACAACCCTTCTCATAATCATGAGGGTTTTTTTTTCCTTTTTGGAGGGGGGAAGGCAGGGCAATTGCAATTAAGCAATTTAACCAAGGTGACATGGCTAGTAAATGTTAAGTGTCTGAGGTCAAACTTGAACTCAGGTCCCCATTTTTCCAGGACCAAGTGCTCTATTCACTGCACCTCCTAGCCACCCCCAAAATCATGTTTTGAAAGGCATAAAACAAAAGACATAGGATTACAAAGGAAATCACAATAATGAATAAAATATTAAGAAAAAAATTTCCCAGACCCCAAATGAAGAACTCTTAGCTAGACTATTCCTAAGTATACTTATTATCTAAATTCAGGGTGATGAAAATGTTATGATATGTTTCACATTAAAAGTAAGTAATTGATAGTCCCTAAGTAAATTTAGTTGTATAATCCCTAAGCAAATTTTAAATGTAACATTTTTCTTTGTTTTTGTTTTTGTTTTTTAAGAATAGATAACACACAGGGAAGAAACAATAATTAAGGTAAACTAAAGGGGACCAGCGCTCTAGGATAGCAGTAGATTTAATTCATTTGGGAAGTAGGAGTCCTTGGGAAAGAGAGTACATGAAAAATGAAGGGTCTCTGAGGCACTTACAAATATTAATGTTTAACATTTATATAGCACCTATAATGTGCCATGAAATATGCCAAGTAGTTTACAATTATACTCATTTGATCCTCACAACAACCTTGGGGGGAAAGTGCTATTTTCATTCACTTTGAAGAAGAGGAAACTGAGGCAAACAGAGATCAAGGGACTTGGGTAAGGTACGCTAGCTAATGAGTGTCTGAGGTTGGGGTGGGTATCCAATTTGCCAGAGTGGGTGGAGGCTTTACAGAGGCTACCCAACAGGCAGAAGTTGTGAAGACCCCAGGTTTGGGCGGAAGCTCCCCTGTCTGGTGGCAGAGTCCTACTGTGGCAACAAGCCCAAAAATCAAGTAATTAAGTGGCAACATGCCTAGGCAAATGAAACAAAATAAACAGAAAAGTTCAACATTGGACTCCTACTTTAGGGGCAAAGAGGCTCAAAGCATGGAGGAGGAGTGTGAGGTCAGAACTCCTACACCAAAAGACCCAAATGAAAATACAAGCTGGCTACAGGCCATAAAGGACCTTAAGAAGCAGATAAGAGAAGTGGGGGAAAATTTGGGAAGAGAAATGAAAAAGATGCAAGAAAAGTATGAAATGACAGTCAACAGCCTGACTGAGGAAAATAACACCTTAAAAAATAGACTAACTCAAATGGCAAAAGAGTCTCAGAAAGGCAATGAGGAGAAGAATGCCTTAAAAAGTCGAATCTGCCAGATGGAAAAAGAATCTCAAAAGCTCACTGAGGAGATTCATTCCTTCAGAGTTAGACTGGAGCACATGGAAGCTAGTGACTTTATGAGTAATCAAGATACGATTAAACAGATCCAAACAAATGAAAGAATAGAAGACAATGTGAAATATCTCATGGGAAAAACCACTGACCTGGAAAATAGATCCAGGAGAGACAATTTAAAAATTATTGGACTACCTGAAAGCCATGATCAAAGAAAGAACCTAGAAATCACCCTTCAAGAAATTCTCAAGGAAAATTGCCCTGATGATTTAGACCCAGAGGGCAAAATAGAGGTTGAAAGAATCCACAGATCACCTCCTGAAAAAGATCCCCAAAAGAGAACTCCCAGGAATATTATAGCCAGGTTCCAGAATCCCCAGATCAAGGAGAAAATGCTACAAGCAGCCAGGAAGAAACAATTTCAATATTGTGGAAACACAATCAGAATAGCCCAGGACCTGGCAGCTTCTACACTGAGGGACAGAAGGGCATGGAGTATGATATTACAGAGGGCAAAAGAGCTGGGAATGAACCCAAGGGTCACCTAACCAGCAAAACCGAGTATCTTGTTTCAGGGGAAAATATGGTCATTCAGTGGAATAGAGGATTTTCAAGCATTCTTGATGTAAAAACCAGAGTTGAATAGAAAATTTGACATTCAGACACAAGAAGCAAGAGATGCTTGAGAAGGTAATCAAGGAAAAGAAATCAAAAGCAACTTATCAAGTTGGACTATTTACAGTCCTACATGGAAAAACAATAACTGTGTTTGATGAAACCTTTCTCATTATGAAAATAATTGAAGAAGGGTACATGGCATATGTTCACAAGTATACATGGATAGAGGGCACAGGTTGAATTTGATGGGAAGGGATGATAATTTTTTTTTGGAGGACAATTGGGGTTGGGTGACTTGCCCAGGTTCACATGGCTGGGTTTTTGTTTGTGTGTAGGGTGTCTGGGGCCAGATCCGAGCTCGGGTCCTTCTGGCTCCGGGGCTGGCTCTCTGCTCACTGCGCCACCTAGCCGCCCCAAGGAAGGGATGATTCTTAAGTGGTGAAGTCAAGAGGTGAGAGAGGAAAGTGGCAAGAGGAGATGGAGAGAGACAGGGTAGGGCAAACTATCTCATGTAGAAGAGGCAAGGGGAAAGTAGTTGCAGGGGAGGGTAAGAACAGGAAGGCAAAAAGGCAAAAGCGTATTCTCATTGAAGTTGGCTCAAGGAGAGAAACACATACTTATTAAATGGAATATCTTACCCTCACTCACTCTCCTGAGTAGGGGAAAGGGGCTGAGAGGGGGGATGATGGAGGGGAGGGCATTCTGGGGAGAGGGGAGATTAGAAGTATCCACTATCAAAGAGGGACAGGATCAAAGTAGGGAATGGACCAGGTGGGAGGTGAGACAGATGGGAGGGAAATATAAGCAGTCTTTTACAATATAACTACTATGGTAATGTTTTGCATAGATATACATGTACAACACATACTGAATTGCTTATCTTCTCAGAGGGAGTGGGTGACAAGGGAGAAAGGGAATGGATCTGAAAATCGAAATTTTAAAATTAAATATTTCATAAGATGTCCAGGCAGTGGGGCTCAGAGATTCACCTTGCCCTAATGGCAAAGTCGAAGGGGGTATGGGAGAAGATATGGGAGAGAGCAGATTGGATGAGGGGATATCTAGTGGGACTGCTATTCTGGGGTGGTGGGTAGGGAAAAAATGGGGGAAAAATGTAACTCATAATCTGGTGGAAATGAATGATGTAAACCAGAAGTTAATAAAGCATTTGTTTAATTAAAAAAAAAAAAAAACAATGAGCAGAAATTTCCAAGAGGATGATTTCAGGAGTAGCTAGGTCTTGCAGTAAATAGAGAACACCAAACTTGGAGTCAGGAGGACCTGAGTCAAACCCAGCCTCAAACACTTAACACTTATTAGTTGGGTGACCTTGGGCAAGTCACTTAACCCCAATTACCCTTTCTTCTCCCCTCCAAAAAGACAAAAAAAAGGGTTTATTTTGGTTTAAAGCAAGAAGTTTCTGGCAAAAAAACTGGCCATCTGTGAAATAGTTGACATTCTGATGTTCTTTCTTCTAAGGTTCCTTCCAATTTTTTTTTACATTTTCTGGTTTAAGGTTCCTTGATACGTTAATGCTCTATCTTGTCTTTGTTCTAATAATGACTTTCTGGACAGAATTTTCTTCCCTGCTACAAGGTTCCAAAGTTTTGTAATAGTGGTGGCTCATAGTGCTCAATCTTTCATTTCTTTTACAGGAAGCAAAAGATTAAAATCCGTGTCAAAAAATGGGAAAATGCTGAGGAAACAAAAAATTCTGGGTCCTAGTGGGACAGTATCACAACTTATGAGTCTGATGCTTTAATAAATGCTTAAGATTGATTCCTGCCATTTCTGTGATTTCTCATTAAAAAAAAATATGTGGAAGAAAGAAAATGTGGGTGGGCAGAACCAAGATGATGGAGTAGAAACAGCACTTCCAAGGTGCTCCCCACCACACAACTTCAAAACTACGTAATAAGTGGTCTCTGAACAACTTCTGGAGCTCCAGCACCCACAGAAGACACAGAGAAGCTAAGCTCCTACTGGGGACAGCCCAGCAGCCCTGGGCACAGCTCCCAGAATGCTGCACTGTGGGTTCCCAGGGCACTGCGATGCCCACTCTCAGAGCACTGCAATGGCCGCTCCATGAAAGTTTTAGCCCCAGGGCAGCCAGGCCAGCAGCAGGCTGGAGGGACCGCAGAACACCAGCAGCTCTGGCGATTCCAGACTTATCAACACAGATATCCCTAGGACAAAATGAGAGCTTAGTGCCCTATGGACTTTGGTAGCATTATTTGTGGAAAGCGTCGGCTTCTTCCCTTGGGGGCAAGAAGTGGCTGAGGAGCCTCAACACAGAAGCCATTTTGCAGCTTCAGTGGCAGCTTCAGCTCGTGGTCTGCAAACTGTAGGGAGATCCATTAATCAGTCTGGGGGTTAATCACTCTTGCTTTAATCTGCTTGGATCTGGATTGTGGTCTGAGGGGAGGTCTGGGGTGGGTATCCAACTTGCCAGAGCCTGTGGAGGCTTTACAGAGACCACCCAACTAATACCTCTGGAAGTTGTGAAGACCCCAATGTTTGGGACAGAATATCCCCTGTCTGGTGGCAGAGTCCTACTGTGGCAACAAGCCCAAAAATCAAGTAATTAAGTGGCAACATGCCTAGGCAAAGGAAACAAAAAAAAAAAAAACAGAAAAACGTAACATTAGACTCTTATTTTGGGGGCAAAGAGGATAGAAGCATGGAAGAGGAGGTGGTCTGTGAAGTCAGAACTCCTGCACCAAAAGCCCCCAATGAAAACATGAGTGGGTTACAGGCCAAAGAGGACCTTAGGAAGAATTTTAAAAACCAAATAAGAGAAGTGGAGGAAAAAATGGGAAGAGAAATGAGAAGGATGCAGGAAAAATATGAAATGAGAGTCAACAGCCTGATTGAGGAAAATAACACCTTAAAAATAGACTAACTCAAAAAGCAAAGGAGGCTCAAAAGGCCAATGAGGAGAAGAATGCCTTAAAAAAGCCAAATTTGCCAGATGGAAAAAGAATCTCAAATGCTCACTGAGGAGATTCATTCCTTCAGAGTTAGCCTGGAGCAAATGGAAGCTAATGACTTTATGAGAAAACAAGATGCTGTTAAACAGATCCAAACAAATGAAAGAATAGAAGGCAATGTGAAACATCTCATGGGATAAACCACTGACCTGGAAAATAGATCCAGGAGAGATAATTTAAAATTTATTGGTCTACCTGAAAGCCATGATCAAAGAAAGAACCTAGAAATCATGCTTCAAGAAATTCTCAAGGAAAATTGCCCTGATGTTTTAGACCCAGAGGGGGAAATAGAGGTTGAAAGAATCCAAAGATCACCTCCTGAAAAAGATCCCCCAAAAAGAAAACTCCAAGGAATATTATAGCCAGATTCCAGAATTCCTAGATCAAGGAGAAAATACTACAAGCAGCCAGGAAGAAACAATTTCAATATTGTGGAAACAAAATCAGAATAGCACAGGACCTGGCAGCTTCTACACTGAGGGATCGAAGGGCATGGAATATGATAATCCAGAGAGCAAAATAGCTAGGATTAAAACCAAGTATCACCTACCCAGCAAAACTGAGTATCTTGTTTCAGGGGAAAATATGGTTATTCAGAGGAATAGAGGATTTTCAAGTATTCTTGAGGAAAAAACCAGAGTTGAATAGAAAATTTGACATCCAGACACAAGAAGCAAGAGCTACTTGAGAAGGTAAATAGGGAAAAGAAATCAAAAGCAACTTAATCAAAGTTGAACTATTTACATTCCTATGTGGAAAAACAATAACTGTGACTGATGACACCTTTCTCATTATGAAAATAATTAAAGAAGGATATAAGAGCATATGAATACATATGTGAATGTGTATATATATATGCTTTCAGTTATACATGGATAGAGGGCACAGGTTGAATTTGGAGGGATGATACTTAAGGGGTGAAGTTAAGAGGTGAGAGAGGAAAGTGGCAAGAGGAGATGGGGAGAGACAGGGTAGCGTAAACTATCTCATGTAGAAGAGGCAATGGGAAGTAGTTGCAGAGGAAGGGCAGAACAGGAAGGCAAAAAGGCAAAACCATATTCTCATTGAATTTGGCTCAAGGAGAGAATCACATACTTACTAAATGGGATACCTCACCATGCAAGAGAGTAGGGGAAAGGGGTATGAGAGGGGGGATGATGGAAGGGAGGGCAACCTGGGGGGAGGGGAGGTTGGACATACCCACTTTCGAAGAGGGACAGGATCAAAGTAGGGAATGGACCGGGTTGGGGGTGGGATAGGTGTGAGCAGTCTTTTACAATATATCTACTATGAAAATGTTTTGCATAGCAACACATATGCAACCCATACGGAATTGCTTATCTTCCCAGAGGGAGTGGGTGACAAGGGAGGAAGGGAAGGGACCTGAAATTCTAAGTTTTAAAATTAAATGTTTCAAATATATATAAATATTATTATTAACACTATCTTCCATGTAATTGGGAGATATGATGTGCAGGCCTTGGGTCACAGAGATTCACCTTGCCCTAATGACAAAGTTGAAGGGGATATGGAAGAAGATAATGGAGAGAGCAGATTGGATGAGGGGATATCTTGTGGGACTGCTATTCTGGGGTGGGGGTAGGGGAAAAATGGGGAAAAATTGTAACTAAAAATCTGGCTGAAATGAATTATGTAAACCAGAAGTTAATAAAGCATTTGTTAAAAAAAAAAAATAGACTAACTCAAATTGCAAAATAGGCTCAAAAAGGAAATGAGGAGAAGAATGCCTTAAAATGCCAAATTTGCCAGATGGAAATCTGAAAAGCTCACAAAGGAGAATCATTCCTTCAAAATCAAATTGGAGCACATGGAAGCTAGTGACTTTATGAGAAATCAAGATGCTATCAAACAGATCCAAACAAATGAAAGAATAGAAGTCAATGTGAAATACCTCATGAGAAAAACCACTGACATGGAAAATAGATCCAGGAAAGATAATTTAATAATTATTGGACTACTTAGAAGGCATGGTCAAAGAAAGTAACTAGAAATCATCCTTCAAGAAATTCTCAAAGAAAACTGCCCTGATATTTTAGAACAAGAGGGCAAAATGGAGCTTGAAAGAATTAACCAATCATCTCCTGAAAAAGATCTCAAAAAGAAAAGTCCTAGGAATATTATAGCCAGGTTCTAGAATTCCCAGATCAAGGAGATAATATTACAAGCAGCCAGAAAGAAACTATTTGAATACTATGGAAATGCAATCAGGATAGTACATGATCTGGCAGCTTCTACCCTGAGGTATCAAAGGGCTTGGAATATGATATTCCAGAGGGCTAGGGACCTGGGATTAAAACCAAGAATCACTTACCCAGCAAAACTGAGTATCATGTTTCAGGGGAAAATTTGGTCATTCTGTGGAATAGAGGACTTTCAAGCACTCTTGAGGAAAAAACCAGAGTTGAATAGAAAAGTTGACATTCAAATACAAGAAGTAAGAAATGCTTGAAAAGGTAAACAGGCAAAAGAAATCATGAGGAACTTATGAAAGTTGAACTATTTGCTTTCCTCCATGGAAAAACAATAATTGTAACTGATGAAACTTTTCTTATTATGAAAATAGTTGAAGGGAATAGAAGGTGTATGAATACATATGTGAATGTATAGGGGTGTGTGTGTGTGTGTGTGTGTGTGTGTGTGTGTGTGTGTGTGTGTGTATGTTCACAGGTATACATAGAGGGCACAGTACTGATTTAATATGAAGGTGAAATTAAGAGGAGAGAGAGGAATATAATGAGAGGAGATGGGGAGAGAAAAAGTGGGATAAACTATCTCATATAAATGAGGCAAGGGAAAATGGTTGCAATGGAGGGGAAGAACAGAAAGGCAAAAGGGAATGGGTCAACCTTATTGGTATTGAATTTGGCTCAGGGAGGGAATGACATACACACTAAACTCACCCTACAGGAGAGTAGGGGGGAAGGGGATGAGAGGGGGGATGATGGAAGGAAGGGAAGGCTGGGGTATAGGAAATTTGGACGCATCCACTTTTGAAAAGACACAGGACCAAAATAGAGAATAGAACAAGTGGGAGGTGGGATAGGAGGGAGGGAAATATAATCAGTCTTTTATAATACATCTACTATGGTAACATTTTGCATTAGCTACACATGTACAGCCTATATTGAATTGCTTTTCTTCTCAGTGGGGATGTGTGATGGGAAAGGAGGGGAATGAATCTGGAATTCAAACATTTAAAATGAAATGTTTAAATATATATATGGGGCGGGGATATCCAATGTGCCCTACTGGAAAAGTTGAAGGGGGGATGGGGAAAGATATGGGGGAGAGCAGATTGGAGGCGGGGATATCCAGGGGGATTGCTGTTTTGGGGACATGGGTATGGGAAAAGAAGGGAGAAAAATTTTAACTCAAAATCTGGTGGAAATGAATGATGAAAACCAGAAGCTAAGAAAGCATGAAAAAAAAAATAAAAAAATAAAAACCAAATGAGAATGAGGAAAGCAAAAAAAGAAAATCACCAGAGAAAATCTAGCTAAAATGGAAATTTAGGGAAGAAATCATGAAGAAAACAGAGATAAAAAGAGAAAAACCTGAGACTATGGAACCAGCCAATTATAGTCTCATTAAAGCAGTGAATAGAATTCTAGTTAGAACAGATTGACTAGAAAAAGATACAAGTGCTAAAAATCATTGAATTATCCCAAGTAGTAGAAAACATAGAAAAGGGTGGCTAGGTAACCCCAATTGCCCTCCTAAAAAAGGAAAAAAAAAGAAAACATAGAGAAATAAGTAATAGATCTTAATGAAGCAATCTCAGAATTTCTCACCCCTCAGAAATTTTAGGAAAATTAAATAACTGAAATCATCAAAGAACACATCCTTGGCCTAGCAAAAAGAAGTTATGATACACAAAGAAAAATATTCCGCATGACCCTATGTAAGTAAGGAGGATTTTGTTATCCTTTTGGGAGTTTAGTTTCTCATGATCCATGACCATGGTAATGTTTAGATTCCAGGTGTTAGATAATAATTCCCAGAATAGACCCAAGGATCCTAGATAGTAATTCCTAGAATCATAGTGATAGACAGTGCTACTGAGACTGCACAGTGAGATATCAGGGTGACATAAGTAATATTTACTATACTTGCATGTAATGACAATATTGCTTAAGTTTACCTGTGAGCTTAAAGTTGGCAAGATGCCTTCTTTGTTGCCCTATAAAGCAAGTGGGCATTGTCTTTGAGTGGGTAACCCACAGGAATCAATAGGATAACCCTTAGGGAAATATGACAATGTAATGCTGTGTGAACCTCAACTGGTCGTTATTCAGGCTTGAGGGATTTAGGGGGTACACAAGCTGTGCCTGTCTCAATTGACCCCATCAATATGTAAGGGTTAGTTGCCCCTCCTTCTTATCAGCTCTTCTGAGAAGGGTTGTTAGGGAATGCTGTAGGAGGTAGTGTTTACATTATCAGCAACACCCTTGGGAGAAGAATTGACTAAAGTAAGATTATTAACTTCTCTGAATCTGTCTTCATGTCCTTCTTTTCTGACCAGATCAAGAGTGAACCTATTAGAGGCTGGAACCAAAATCTCCAGTGCCTCCTGTGTGTTATTTGTGAAACAATTGGCAACAAGGATGGGATTTGCACAGACTAAAGTCCAGGAAAGCATGGGGTTTAGTAGGACTTGGATTATTGTGTTATTTTTAGTAGTTATGGTAGCTATGGTTCTATGAAACCCTCCCCAGTGATGGGTGAATGGATTATTGACCCCTTCCCAGGAGTGGGCATATGTGCCCACAACACCTAGAGACTTTGAGAAATTTTTGCTGAAAATTGTGGGTATCCTTGAGAATAAGGGAGCTATAAAAGCTGCAGGATATGTAGAAATTCTGTGGGAGACCCAGACTGACAGCCCCAGAGATGTGAGAGTGTTCATTGGTAGACACAGCATCATCCCAGACCAGCCCAGAGAGATCTTGACCCAATGGCAGAAGCAGTAATGATGGAGCAGGAAACCATAAACTGAGAATAACCAATTGAGGAGCAGCAGCCCAAGCAGCAGCAGCGATGGGGGTGATTTACCTGGTGCCCAGAGCAGGGCCCCACAGAGATGACCCCTTCTTCCCCCTCCCTACTCCACCAGGCCTGCGCAGCAGCTGGGGGAGAAAAAGATGACCTTGGGAAGTGGGGGTATAGAGCAGGCAATTTAATTTCTTGTGTTATAGTTTGGTTAAAGTGACCTATTGTGAAAAAAATACTGACAAGCTGTGGTCAGTAGAAGCCCAGTTAGAGGAGGTTCAGATTGATTTATCCCAGGAATGGGAGGCAAAAGAGGCTTGTGAGAAAGCCTGAGAAATGTTAGAGTATAAGAGGCTCGGATGTTTATTATTCCCTCCATTCAAGAGGCAGAGTTATCTGATGAGCTGGAGGAAACTTTGGATGTGTTGCAGTGAAGTGAAAAGGTACATGGGAAAAGTTCCTTTTAAATTTCCTTGCACTGTAGGAGAAGCCCAGAGTACAGGAAAGTGTTAAAACTCCTGCAGAGAAGTTCCTTTTGAACTTCTCTGAGCCAAGGCCATGGCTATAGCCAGGGGAAGGCTCTGCTACAGAGAGCCCAGGTCAGAGTAGCCCCTCTCTGTACTATGACAGAAGGGTGGAGACCCTGGAAGTGTGCTATACACAGAGCCCAGAATGGAGTGGCTCCTCCCTGAATGAGGCTGGGGAAGGACAATCTGCCCTAGATTTGGGGTGGTGAAGGTCAAAGACAACAGCAGGGTACCCTGGGGCCTGGCAGGAAAAGGGAGAGCTTGGAATGGAGCAGCCCCATATCCATGTGAGGTGAGACATGCAGCAGGAGCAGAGAGCTGCTTCAGTATGAAACCATGGCAAGAGCAGGGAGCTATCCTCCCCCAGACCTGCAAGAGGAGGAGGAACTGCTCTGCTTGGGACCCAGCCACAGGTCAAGATGAAAATTTTGCCACAAGGCAGGAGTCCTGAGTATACTTTCCTGCTATGTCCCTCTAGATGGGTTGGGACCCAGGTACGAGTCTTCTATGATGGGATGAGGAAAGTGTCATAACCCCTAGGGACCCACCCTGTTGGCTTTGTTGCCAAGCTGCCCCCCAGACCTTGTGGCAGAGTCTGGAGCAGTGTTAGGACTTGAACTCTGGCTCACTGAGGCATGTGTGCACCTGAGACTGCCAGGTAAGAGCCTCCAACAACAGCATGGAAAGAATGACACACACCCAAGAGGACTTTCAAGAAGAGGACTTGGACCCTTTACTTTGATTGAGGGAATTGTAATCTGTTGTAGCCTAGGGATGCACTATGACCTAGGGGTGAAGTGTGTTATGTTCTCTGCTGTCCCTGGGTATGTCCTGTGTTAGGGAAGACCCTGGCCCAGGACCCCCGATATATAAGCAGTACTATGGACTTATCACTTCCAGTGGGGAAGAGCTAGCTGCTCACTCCCCAAAGATTTTGGTCCCTGACAAATGCACAAGACAGGGTATGCTATGTTATATATACTGTGCTATGTCACACACTGTTGTATACCTTGTGCCATGCTACATACTGAGTGACATGTTATAATACTGAAACATTTTCTTTTAGGTCTTGTACCCATACTTGTTGGGGAAAAGGTCAAATTATTTTTTATCTGTTTGAGGCCATGTGACCATTCTGGTAATATGCTATTTCTGTATAAGTGATGCCCAACATAATGTCTGTATTGCTGTAGCTATATTGTTGTTATTGTAGCATGTATGTTGTTGTAGTTTACATTGTTATGTTTTTATTGATTGTGAATGTTATACTTTAGCTTCTTGGCTTGAGGACTCCCAAAACAGTCATCTGTGTAGATTGTAAGGGCCAAGATGTTACATTTTTGGATTGTAAAGGCCAGGATCCTGGAGAGGTGGAGAGTAAGAAGGATTTTGTTATCCTTTTTTGGAGTTTAGTTTCTCAGGATCCATGGCCATGGCAATGTCTAGTTTCCAGATGTTAGATAACAACCATCATAATAGAACCAAGGATCCTAGATAGTCATTCCTGGAATCATAGTGATAGACAATTCTACTGAGTTTGTACAGTGAGATATCAGGGTGACATAAGTAATAATTACTACACTTGCACGGAATGACGATATTACTAAATTTAACCTCTGAGCTTAATGTTGGTAAGACTACTTCTTTGTCTGCTTCCCTATAAAGCAAGTGGGCACTGGTCAGTGAGTAGGGAAACCACAGGAATCCATATGGGAATATGACAGTATAATGCTGGGTGTGCCTCAACTGGCCCCCACTGAAGCTTGAGGGGATTTAAGGGGCTGTACAAGCCTGTCTCAACTGACCCCATCCAGATGTAAAGGGTTGTTGCCTCCCCTTCTTGTCAGCCCCTGAAAGAAGGGTTGGTAGGGAATGCTGGATGAGTTAGTGCTCCCATTATCAGCAACTCCCTTTTGAAAAGAATATACTGGAATAAAGTAAAATTATTGAGGCCTCTGAAGCTGTCTTCATGTCCTTCCTGTCTGACTAGATCAAGCATGAATCTGTTAGAGGCTACAGTCCAAAATCTCCAGTGCCTCCTTTGTATTATTTGTGAAACACTCCAACAAGAAAAATAAAAAAAAATTTTATAGTCCTAAATACATCGTTATTAAAATCCAAAATTACAAGGATGAAGAGAAACTATCTCAAGCTTCCAGGTGAAAGAATGATCTACTAAGGAGTAACAAATGTAAAGCAAAGCAGATTACTCAAGAAGAACAAGAAAAATTATCAGCAGAACTGGAATACAATACATATAAAATTAATAAGCGGTGGCCATGAAACTTCAATTATCTCCCCCACTAAACACAGCACACTGTTTCAAGGTAAAATAGAGATTTGAGAAGCAGCCTAAAAGATGGGGAATTAGAGGCAACCCAGCTGAACTCTCTTAACATTTCTCTCCAAACAACTTTAAAATAATTCCACAAATCAGATTTGGGAGTGGCAGAGGCAACAAAAGGTTAAGGTGCGTCATTTTTCAGGCCTGAGAAAACATGGGAGGTCAGCAAGAGAAGTTTCTGACAATAGGGAGCAAGCCTATGAGGAGCCCAGATACTTGGTGGTAGCAACAGTGACTACTGCAGCATCTTCAGGAGCTCTCAGCCCAGAGATGGTAAAGCAACAGGAAAACTGGAGTGAAAGAGATAACAGGGGACCCTTTCCTGGCACTGCATACAGCTGCTACTGATTGCAGTTCTATTGCCCATATGAAGTATTTGGTCAGAGTTCTAGTGCGGAGAGGATTACTGAGGTTTGGTCATAAGGGAGCAGGGGACCTGGTCACTGCTCCAAGGCAAAGAGAAAGTAGTAGAAGTTCTAGTTAGAGGGGAAGAGGGGCCCACCTAGGTAAAGACTAGAGTGCAGACCAAGAAAGCAGTCTTGATCCAACTTGAAGTAATAAAGATCTGTCTCACTAAGGTGAAAGGGGAGCATAGTCCAGAATGGTAAGTGTCCCAACAAGCCAACAGCAAGTCCCACCTCATCAAACAGGCATGATATCCTGAGCCAAATACAGTGCAAAAAAAGCAAATGCCAAGACCAAAACCCCCTATATGCCTTAGCAGAGCCAGATGAATAGACAGACCCCAATTCTAAGAACCACTCTGTGCTCCAGTGTGACCCCAGCATATTAATAGGCAGCCTCCAGAGGCTGCTTCATATCTTTTGATCATTCATCAATTGGGGAATGGCTCTCATTTTATAAATTTCACTTGGTTCTCTATAAGCTTGAGAAATGAGGCCTTTAGAAGATGAGTCTTCCTGACCCCAAGTCCAGTGCTATCCACAACACCACCTAGCTGCCTATCAATCTTTCAATAAGAATAATGAAAAAAAAAATGTTGATCAAGGACATTATTTCAGAATCCATAGTTAAAGGAAGAGTTTCTCATGCAGATAAAAAACTTTTGACTAAAGTACTGAGAAAATTGATTTCTTTTTCTTTAAAGGGAACAGGAGCCTTAGGGTGCTTTAATGTCCTTTTTAGTGACTTGGGAGCTCAGCAGCCTTTTCACAGGGATCATAGCAGACACTTCATAAACCATCCATATACCCCTTCATTTTACAGATGAGGAAATTGGGGCCCAGAGAGATCAGGTGACTCTTTTAGGGTCACACAGATAATAATATTTAAGATCATATACCTAGGGTTACAAAGGACTTTATCAGTGATCTAAATACAACCCCTGCGTTTTACAGATGAGGAAACTGAGACCCAGAGAGAATGTGACTTTCTCACAGAACTCAAGAACTAGAAGGGAACTCACAGTCATCTGCTCAAACTCATTCATTAAAGGAATCCCCAGTATAACATGCTTCACAAGGTATGTTGGGAAGCAGTGTGGCACATTGGAAGGGGTGATAGAAGTTTGGGTCCAAAAAAGAGGTTTAATTTCTGGTTTGACTATTTTCTGTGTTATTTTGCATAAAAAATTTAACCCTTCCTATTTTCAGTTTCTCATCTGTAAATGAGGAAAATGGGTATAATGTTTTCTAAGATTTAACCCTAAATCTGCTCTCCTAATTGGTCACTCCTGGTTACATAGATTGTAAGAAGCAGAGCAGGTATTCAAACCCAAATTGCCATACTCAGGATGAAATACTGTACTACACCGCCTGAGTCACAACCAGGCCTCAGGAATCAGATGTAAATAGGAAGGACAAATAGGGCCTGTGAGGGTTAGTTAATATCTTCTTTTTGTGAAGCAGAGCTATAGACTGGAATGTTGGAGAGGTGAAAATTGTATGAATTTTTCTGGGGAGTAACTTGGCCATGTATCATAATCCCTCCTATGTCTTTAGCCATCAGCAGCAGGAGAGCTATATTATGTTTTTTTGTTTGTTTGTTTGTTTTCTTTTTGGAGGGGCGAGGGAAGGGCAATTGGGGTTAAGTGACTTGCCCAATGTCACATGGCTAGTAAGAGTGTTAAGTGTTAGGGCCAGATTTAAACTCAGGTCCTCCTGACTCCAGGACCAGTGCTCTATTGACTGGAACACCTAGCTGCCCCAAGAGAATTATGTTTGAGATAATGAGTTATGTTTGACAGCTCCTCAAGCTATTCCTCCTCCTGTGATCCTAATTCTATCCCACGGAAGACCAGAAACCATTGATGCCAACTTGTCCCTAGAGCTCTGGAAGTACTTCTTTCCTTTAACCAGATGAAACTGGAAGGATGAGACAGGTAGAAGGATTCTGGTCTGGGAGTTAAGAAGCCTAGATATGAGTCATTCACCCTCTGTGTCACCTTAGACAAGTTACAACAGCCCAGCACAGAAAAACTGTGAGCATCATCGATTTGTGGATTACTACAGCATAAGGGGATCTTGAGTAACAGACTGTCAGAGTTGGAAAGATCCTTAGAAGTCAGATGTGGCAACCTCTTTAGGTCACAAAGAAGGAAACTGAATTATGGAGGGGTCAAGAGATTTGCACAACATATGCCTAGTAGATTTGAAATGCAAAACCAAGTCTTCTAACTCAGAGTCCAATGTCATTTCCAGAAAGCCACATAAGTTCTTAAGTTATTGTATTTTTTTTTATTTCAACAAAATTTTATTAAGTAGTTTATTATATTCAAGGCCCTGTACTAGACACAAAGAAAAAATAAGAAATATACTACCTTTAAGGAACTCAAATGAAAAGGGTAAGTAGATGTACTTAAATAAATACAAGGAGATTTTTAAGGAGAAAGTACTAATAATTTTGAGAGACAGAAGTTGAAGGGGGAGTTTACTCTAGCAATGTGGAATGGCTGGTTTGAATGCAAAGAGGAAAGAGAGGAAATGCCAAGTTTGAGGAACAGTGAGATTAGAGAGTATAGTTTGGCTGGAATGTAGAGTGAAAGGGGAAGAATGTGAAATAAAGCCAGAAAGGCAGTTTGGAGTATAAATGTATAGGGCCTGGGTTGGTATTTTACCATAGAAATATGGAATTACTGAAGGTTTCTGAGAGGAGAAATTAAGGGGTCTAAGAAATATTATTTCATTAGCTGTCATTAGAATAGACTGGGAATTATTCTATCTAGTGGAGAATGAAGTATGAAAAACCAGTCAAGAGGGTTTTTACAATAATAATAGCAGGGCAAAAGGTGACAAGGACCTGAACTTAGATATGCTGGGGTTAGAGTGGACAGGATTTGATCAACCAGTAGAATTCTGTCTGTTCAACTTTTGCAGTATCTGTTGCACCCATCCTTCTTTTCCATTCCCAAAAAATCTTGGATAGCATAGTGGTTGAGTCACGAAGATGAGTTGTGTTTTTTTGTTTCTTTTTTGTTTCTTTTTTTATATCCTGGTTCTGACAGAATTGTGTGGTATAGAGGTTAGATAGGATGCTAGACTTAGAGTCAGGAAGACCTTGGGCACATAATTCTCTTAGTCTCAGCTTCTTCATTGTAATAGGAGTATATTTTTTTTCTTAATAAACCTACTACAGTGTTTTTGAAGGCTTAAATCAGATAATGTACACAAAGCACCTCATAAAATATAAAGTTCTCTGCATCCATTACTGTTACTGCTACCACCATAACTATTTCTTAAAATTAGATTTCATTTATTTTCAATCACCATAAATCTGCCTTCTCTCACTCCCATCCCTACTGAAAAAAAATATCCATTACAAAACACATATGATCAAGCAAAACAGATGTCTTCATCAGCCAGGACAAAAAGAAAAAAAAAACCTGATATTAATATACTGTGAATATATTGGAAGGATGGAGCAGTTAGAAGAATTCTGATGAGGAATTAAGAAGACTGGATTTGATCCATAGTTCAGCCACTGAGCCTCTGGGTGAACTTAGACAAGTCACAGCTTCATGGTATAACAAACCTGTGACCATCACAGATTTGCATATTGTAATGACATGAAGGGGTCTTAGAACAACAGAAGGTACAAGTTGAAAAGACGTTTAGAAGACAGATGGGACAATGACCTATATGTCACAAAGAAGAAAACTGCATTTTGGAGGGATCAAGACATGTGTCCAACAATGTACACATAGTAGATCTGCAAAACCAAGTGTCCTGATGCATAGTCCAATGCTCTTTCCAGAAAACCACACCAACCCCTAAGTTGTTTTTGTTTTTTATTCAATAAATATTTATTAAGTCTCTACTATATTCGAGGCCTTGTGGATATAAAAATGGATATATGTATATGACTCCTGGTACACTCTGAGGCTTTCACCTGTCTGTCAAGAAAAGGGTAGCATAGTTCATCAATAGCCCTCTGGAATCATGATTGATCATTACCCTGATTGAAGGTCCTAAATCACTCAAAGTTGTTTATCTTTATAATATTGTTTCCACTGTATAAATCATTCTATTGATTCTGGTCACTTAATTCTTCATTGATCCATAAAAGTCCTTGAAGAGGGGGCGGAGCCAAGATGGCAGAGTAGAAACAGCTCGTCCAAGCCTCTCTGCCCCCAGATTCCCCCCAAACTCTGAAGGGGGACTCTGAACAACTTCTGGAGCCCCAGCACCCACAGAACGACACAGAGAAGCTAACCTCCCGCTGAGGACAGCCCAGCAGCCCTGCAGGAAGGACCAGCGCAGCGGTCTGGGACCTGGCAGCGCGCAGAGCGCAGGAGCTGAGCCCAGGTCCGCTTGAGCCGAGGCTTTAGCCCCAGGGCAGTAGGGCCAGCAGCCGGCTGGAGGAACCCCAGAACACCAGGAGCTGTGGCGATTCCAGAATTATCAACACAGACATGCCTAGGACAAAGTAAGAGGATAGTGTCCTATGGACTTTGGGACCTGTATTTGGGGAATGCGTCAGCTCCCTCCCCTGGGGGCTAGAAGCCGCTGAGGAGACACGCCATTTTGCAGTTTTCAGAGGCAGCTCCAGCTCTCAGCCTACTAATCGTGGGGAGATCCAGTGATCAGTCTTGGGGGGTAATCGCTCTTGCTTTAACCTCCCTGGATCTGGATTGTGATCTAGGGTGGAAGTTGTGGGTGGGTTTACAGCTTGCCAGAAACGGAAGTTGCCCCCCACATGTTCGGGACGAAAATTCCTCTATCTGGCCTTAAAGCCATAGTGTGGCAACAAGCCCAAAAGTCAAGCAATTAAGTGGCAACATGCCAAGGCAAAGGAAACAGAAAAATGCAACCCTAGACTCCTATTTTGGGGGCATAGAGCGGGAAAAGGACTGTGAGGTCAGAAGTCCTGCTCCAAAAGCCCCAGGGGAAAACATGAGTGGGTTGCAGGCCATAGAGGACCTTAAGAAGGACTTTAAAAATCAAATAAGAGAAGTGGAGGAAAAATTAGAAAGAGAAATGAGAAGGATGCAGGAAAAGTATGAAATGAGGGTCAACAGCCGGACTGAGGAAAACAACACCTTAAAAAATAGACTAACTCAAATGGCAAAGGAGGCCCAAAAGGGCAATGAGGAGAAGAATGCCTTAAAAAGTCGAATTTGCCAGATGGAAAAAGAATCTCAAAAGTTCACTGAGGAGATTCATTCCTTCAGAGTTAGACTGGAGCAAATGGAAGCTAATGACTTTATGAGAAATCAAGATGCTGTTAAGCAGATCCAAACAAATGAAAGATTAGAAGGCAATGTGAAATATCTCATGGGAAAACCACTGACCTGGAAAATAGATCCAGGAGAGACAATTTAAAAATTATTGGACTACCTGAAAGCCATGATCAAAGAAAGAACCTAGAAATCACCCTTCAAGAAATTCTCAAGGAAAACTGCCCTGATGTTTTAGATCCAGAGGGCAAAATAGAGGTTGAAAGAATCCACCGATCACCTCCTGAAAAAGATCCCAAAAAGAAAACTCCCAGAAATATTATAGCCAGGTTCCAGAATCCCCAGATCAAGGAGAAAATACTACAAGCGGCCAGGAAGAAACAATTTCAATATTGTGGAAACACAATCAGAATAGCCCAGGACCTGGCAGCTTCTACACTGAGGGATCGAATGGCATGGAATATGATATTCCAGAGGGCAAAAGAACTGGGAATGAACCCAAAGGTCACCTACCCAGCAAAACTGAGCATCTTGTTTCAGGGGGAAATATGGTCATTCAGTGGAATAGAGGACTTTCAAGCATTCTTGAGGAAAAAACCAGAATTGAATAGAAAATTTGACATCCAGACACAGGAAGGAAGAGATGCCTGAGAAGGTAATCGGGGAAGAGAGATCAAGGGGAACTTATCAAAGTTGAACTATTTTCATTCCTATATGGAAAAGCAATAACTGTGACTGATGATATCTTTCTCACTATGAAAATAATGGAAGAAGGGGGTGTGGTCATATGAATACATATATGAATGTGTGTATAAATGGTTACAGTTATGTATGGATAGAGGGCATAGGTTGAATTTGTTGGGAAGGGAGAATGCTCAAGGGATGAAATTATGAGGTGAGAGAGGAAAGTGGCAAGAGGAGATGGGGAGAGACAGGGTAGGGTAAACTATCCCATGTAGAAGAAGCAGGGGGAAGTGGCTGCAAAGGAGGGGGAGAATAAGGAAGGCTAAAAAGGCAAAACCACATTCACATTGAATTTGGTTCAGGGAGAAAATGACATACATACTAAATGGGATATCTCAACCTGCAGCAGGATAGGGGGAAGGTGGATGAGAGGAGGGATGATGGATGGAAGGGCATCCTTGGGGTGAGGGGAGGTTGGAAGTACCCAATATAGAAGAGGGACAGGATCATGTAGGGAATGGACCAGGTGGGGGGTGGGATGAGTGGGAGGGAATTATAAGCAGCCATGTACAATATATCTACTATGATAATGTTTTGCATAGCTAGACATGTACAACATATACTGAATTACTTATCTCCCAAGAGGGAATGGGTGACAAGGGAGGAAGGAAATGGATCTGAAATTCGAGGTTGTAACATTAAATGTTCCAAATATATATAAATACTATTATTAATACTCTTTTGCTTGTAATAGGGAGATAAGATGTGCAGGCATTGGGACACAAAGATTCACCTTCCTCTAATGGAAAAGTCGATGGGGGTTTGGGAGAAGGTATGGGAGAGAGCAGATTGGAGGAAGCTATATCTTGTGGGACTACTATTCTGGGAGGTTGGGTAGGGGAATAATGGTGGGAAAATGATTGTAACCCAAAATCTGGCGGAAATGAACGATGTAAAACAGAAGTTAATAAAGCATTTGTTTAAAAAAAAAAGTCCTTGAAGGGTTTTTCTGAAACCATTCCCTTCCTCAGTTCTTGCAGCCCAATAATATTCCATCACATTCATATACGATAATTCGTTCTGCCATTTCTGGCACCCCTCAGATTGCCATTCCTGGACATCTCAGAAAGAACTAGACATGTATATATACATATCCTTAGAGTGCCTTTTATTTACTACTAATCCTTCTCTTTACCTGCACTTCCTCTAATTCCCCTACCCCTTCTCGCGATTTTCCCTCCTATTTCCCTATTGAGTGAAAATAATTTATTTTATTTAAATTTACTTAGTATGTTATTTTTCCTTATCTATATGTAAAACAATTTTTATCACTCATTCTTAAAACTTTGTGTTCCAAATTCTCTCTTTCTCCCTTCCTCCCACCCCCATTAAGGAGGCAGGCAATTCAATAGAGATTGTTCACATGTAGTCAAACAAAACATATTTCTATATTAGTCATAATGTTTAATGAAAGAATAGACCAAAATTTAAAAACCCAAGAAATATAAAATTAGAAAAGTATGCGTTGATCTATATTCAAACTCCATCAGTTCTTTCTCTGTGCATGGATAGCAATTTTTATCATAAGTCCTTGAGAGTTGTCTTAGATCGTGGTATTGCTGAGCATAGTTAAGTCATTCACAACTGATCATTAACAATATTGTTTTTATTTTGTACACAGTACATTTCATTTTGCATCAGCTCTGTAAGTCTTTCCAGGTTTTTCTGAGGGCATCCTGCTCATCATTTCTTATATTGCCATAGTATTCCATTATAATCACATACAACAATTTGTTCAGCCATTCCCCAATTGATGGACATCCCCTCAATTTCTAATCACTAAAAGAGCTGAAATAAATATTTTTATACATATAGCTCCTTGTGAAAAGTATTTCTTTTAACCAAATCTGTGTGAATGTGTGTATTCTCTCCTTTTGAACAGTTCAGATAAGAGTGAGTCTCAAGCATCAGATGTTCCCCTTACCCCCACCTTGTTTGTATAGATTTCTACTTTCATGACCTGATTAAGATAATCTCCCCTAAATCTTCCTTTTCTGCCCCCACCCAGTGAATTCCTTTCCCCCTCTCTTTCTATTCTTATTCTAAGATAATCAAGTCAAAACAAAATCAATCACTAGCTTTCAGTCTAATTAGATTCCCTCTATGACACATGTTGATGACAGGGTTCAGAGGAGACATATGACTCATCTTCCTCTATTAGAGTGTAAGCAATTTATACTTGTTTAGACCTTTATCACATTTGTGTTAAGTTGTGTTTACTTTTCTCACATTTCTCTTAATTTATATGTTAGAACTTCAAAGCTTCTCTATAATTCTGGTCTTTTCACCAGAGAATGTTTGACAAACTTCTACTTCATTAAAGATCCATTTTTTCCTGTGTAAGATTATACTCAGTTTTGCTGGTTAAGTTGTTCTGAACTATAACCTTATATCCTTTACATTCTAGAATATTCTTAGAATATACATTCTAAGCTCTACTTCTTCATGGTTGTGCTGCTAAGTAACATGTGATTCTGACTATGGTTCCTTGGTGCTTGAATTCTTTCAGTTTCAGCATGTTTTGTTTGACCTAGTATGTCTGGATTTTGGTTATAATATTCCTAGAAGTTTTCATTTTGGGGTTTCTTTCAGAAGGAGACCAATAGATTCTTCCTATTTTCACTTTGCCTTCTGTTCCTAAGAGATATGAGAAGCTTTCTTTTAAGATTTCTTGGAATATGATGACTAGACTCATTTTTGTTGTGGTCCTTATACCTTTCAGGGACTCTACCAATTTTTAAATTCTCTCTCTCAATCTGTTTTCCAGGGCAGTTGTTTTTCCTGTGAGATAACTTCCATTTCCTTCAATTTTTTTTCCAAACTTTTGGCTTAGTCTCTATATCTTGCTATATGATCTAGTAATTGGCTTATATTTTATCCACTCTAAATTCCAAGGAGTTCCATTGGGCAAGGTATATTTTACCTCTTGCAATTCTCTGTCTAATTCTTCCTTCTATACTTCCTATTGTTTTTCATTTTTTCTTGTAGCATCTATTTAATCCATTTAAAAACATTTTAAAGACTTAAAAAATTCTTTGTTTCATTTGTTCTGGGAATTATAGTTGAATTTGTGGCCAAAGTATGTTTTCCCTAAGACTTTGCTTGTAAATATTTTAGGATCATTCTCTTGTATTGGGTTGTATATGGCCTATTCCTGTCATCATAACAGTTTTTTTACAATGGGATTCTTTTACTGCTGGTTAATTTTCCAGATTATTTTTCCACTTCAGAATTGATGGTAAGGCTGGCTTTGGGCAATTTTGGAGGGAATTTCTGGCCCAGTCAGATGCCACTTTTATCAGGTCATTGAATATTGCATTATTTTAGTATTGCAGGAATAGATCAGGCTGAAGATCTGTAAGCTCTCAGAGTTTTGCAGTCCCAAAGTGGTCTGATACTAGGTAAAGCCTGAATGCTTCCCTTCCTGGCCAAGCAGTAAACACCTGGTTAGACTTAGTATATGGGCCAACATTTCATAAAAATGTCAAACCCATGTAGCCTAGCATGGTTTATCTTTAAAAGGCATTGAAACAATCCTCAAGATTTAATTAATTAGGAGGCAGAGCAATGATAGTGGGGTAGAAGCAGGAAATTACATGAGCTCCTGCACCAACTATCTGCAATACCTGTAAAATATGACTCTAAACAAATTTTAGAGCTACAGAAACCCCAAAGGGACAAAGAGAAACAAATCTACCACTGAAGGCAGACTGGCAGGCCAACAGGGAGGATCTTGCACCAAGCTGGGAGCTGAACACAGTCCCGTATGAGCCATGCTGGCCCAGACACAGGGTGGCCACAACAGGTGGCATAGAATGACCAGAGCAGACTTCAGGAGACTGAATCACTGGCACCCATGGTAGTTTAAAGTCTTTCCAAAGTATAAATGCCAAAAAGAAAGTAAAAGGTCAATGGGGTACTCTGTTGGAACTGGGTGACAGAAGAGTGTGTTCCAGCCCCAGCCCCCAGGGTGAGAGGTATCAGAGGCATAGCTGTTGCTCCTTGGCTGCCTCTGGAGCTCCTGGCCTGCAGATCATAGGGTTACCAAGCAACCATTCATAGAGTAATGGCTCTTGCTTTGACCTTCTTGGATCTGGGTTGCTGTCTTGGGTGGTGGTCCTGGGGTAAGAAACACCAGTGTGCCAGAGCTTGTGGCGTCTGTAGAGAGGGCACACTCCTCAGACCTCTGACAACATTTGCAAAAGCCCCAGCAATTTGGGGAAAAAGCTCTCACCACTCTAGAAGCAGAGTTCTACTGTGGCAAGAGCTCAAAAGGCACGTTATCGACTGGAAAGATGAGCAAGCAGAGGAAACACAATCAAACAGTAGAATCCTTTTTTGGGGATAAAAGATCAAAACATGAAAGCAGAAGAAGTCAACAAAGGCAAAACTCTTCCATCAAAAGCTCCCAAGAAAAATATGAAATGGTTACAGGCCATGGAGGAGCTCAAGATGGATTTTAAAAATCATGTAAGAGAAGTGGAGGAAAAATTGGGAAGAAAAATGAGAAAGATGCAAGAAAATCATGAAAAGCAAGTCAACAGCCTGCTAAAGGAGAGCCAAAAAAAAAAAAAAAACCCTGACGAAAATATTTTAAAAAACAGAGGGGCAGAGCCAAGACGGAAGCATAGAAGCAGGAAAACTCCATGAGCTTCCCATATAACCACCTCAAATACCTATAATATATGACTCTAAACAAATTTTAGATCTATAGAACCCACAAAGTGATAGAGAGAAACTAATCTCCTGCTGAAAGCAGCCCAGCAGGCAGACAGGAAGGGTTCATCACAGCACACTGAGACCCTATGCCCAGCCCCATATGAGACCATGGTTTTAGCACCAGAGCAGCCCCAACCAACAGCTGCAGCAGACTTTAGGATAGTGGATCACCAGCAGCAGTGGCGATTTCCAGAATTATCAACCCATAAATGCCAAAGAAAAAGTGAGAGGTCAGTGTAGAAATCTGTTGGAACTGGGGGAAATGGAGGAGCAGGTCTAGCCACTGTCTCCAGAGTTGGAAGTGGCAGAGGTCTGGTGGCCCGGCAGCCACCTCCACGTGGCTGTTTCAGGGCTCCTGGTTTGCAGATTGAAAGGGGGCCAAGTGAACATTCAGAGGGCAATTACTCTTGCTTTAACCTGACTGAATCTGGATCATGGTCTTCGGTGGTAGTCCTGAGGTGTGTGACTAGTGAGCATTCTTGAGGGAAAAAACAGAGTTGAATAGAAAATTTGACATTCAGCTACAAGAAACAAGAGATGATTGAGAAGGTAAATAGGGAAAACAAATCACTATGAACTTATTAAAGTTGAACTATTTGCATTCCTACAGGGAAATACAATAACTGTAACTGATGAAACTTTTCTCAGTATGAAAATAGTTGAAGAAGGGTATATGAGCATATGAATACATATGTGAATGTGTCTATATATGTTTTCAGGTATACATAGATAAAGGTCACAGGTTGAATTTCTTATGAAGGGATGACACTTAAAAGGTGAGGTTAAGAGGTGAGAGAGTAATGTGGTAAGGGGGAATGGGGTGAGACAATGGGGTGAACTGTCTCATGTAGAGGAGTGTGGGGAAGGTGGTTGCAGGGGAGGGGAGGAACAGGAAAGCAAAAAGGCAAAACCTTATTCTCATTGTATTTGGAACAGGGAGAAAATGACATGTATACTGAATAGGGTGTCCCACCCTACAGGAGCATGGGGGGGGGGGGGATGGGGGAAGGTGATGGAGGGGAGGGCCGGCTGGGAGGGCCGGAATTTGGAAGCACCCACTCTTGAAAAGGGACAGGATGAAGGTGGGGAGTGGACCAGGTGGAAGGTGGGATGGGAGGGAGGGAAATATAGTCAGTCTTTTACAATACATCTACTATGGTAATGTTTTGAATAGCTACACATGTACAGCATATACTGAGTTGGTCATCTTCCTTTTAAAATCAAATTTTATTAAAACATATATATAAACAGGGGGCAGAGCCAAGACGGCGGAGTAGAAACAGCTCGTCCAAGGCACTCTGCCCCCACATTCCCCCCAAACTATATAAAAGGGGACTCTGAACAACTTCTGGAGCCCCAGCACCCACAGAATGACACAGAGAAGCTAACCTCACGCTGAGGACAGCCCCGCAGCCTGGCAGGAAGGACCAGCACAGCAGTCTGGGACCTGGCAGCGTGCAGAGTGCAGGGAGCCGAGCAGAGCCCAGGTCCCCATGAGCCAAGGATTTAGCCCCAGGGCGGCAGGGCCAGCAGCCAGCTGGAGGAACCCCAGAACACCAGCAGCTGTGGCGACTCCAGAATTATCAACATAGACATGCCTAGGACAAAGTAAGAGGTTAGTATCCTATGGACTTTGGGACCTGTATTTGGGGGAATGCGTCGGCTTCCCTCCCCTGGGGGTTAGAAGCCGCTGAGGAGACACGCCATTTTGTAGTTTTCAGAGGCAGTTCCGGCTCCCAGCCTGGAAATTGTAGGGAGATCCAGTGATCAGTCTTGGGGGGTAATAGCTCTTGCTTTAACCTCCCTGGATCTGGATTGTGATGTAGGGTGGAAGCTGTGGGTGGGTTTACAGCTTGCCAGAAACGGAAGTTGCCCCCCACATGTTCGGGACGAAAATTCCTCTATCTGGCCTTAAAGCCATAGTGTGGCAACAAGCCCAAAAGTCAAGCAATTAAGTGGCAACATGCCAAGGCAAAGGAAACAGAAAAATGCAACCCTAGACTCCTATTTTGGGGGCATAGAGCGGGAAAAGGACTGTGAGGTCAGAAGTCCTGCTCCAAAAGCCCCAGGGGAAAACATGAGCGGGTTGCAGGCCATAGAGGACCTTAAGAAGGACTTTAAAAATCAAATAAGAGAAGTGGAGGAAAAATTGGAAAGAGAAATGAGAAGGATGCAGGAAAAGTATGAAATGAGGGTCAACAGCCTGACTGAGGAAAACAACACCTTAAAAAATAGACTAACTCAAATGGCAAAGGAGGCCCAAAAGGGCAATGAGGAGAAGAACGCCTTAAAAAGTCAAATTTGCCAGATGGAAAAAGAATCTCAGAAGTTCACTGAGGACATTCATGCCCTCAGAGTTACACTGGAGCAAATGGAAGCTAATGACTCTATGAGAAATCAAGATGCTGTTAAGCAGATCCAAACAAATGAAAGATTAGAAGGCAATGTGAAATATCTCATGGGAAAGACCACTGACCTGGAAAGTAGATCCAGGAGAGACAATTTAAAAATTACTGGACTACCTGAAAGCCATGATCAAAGAAAGAACCTAGAAATCACCCTTCAAGAAATTCTCAAGGAAAACTGCCCTGATGTTTTAGATCCAGAGGGCAAAATAGAGGTTGAAAGAATCTACCAATCACCTCCTGAAAAAGATCCCCAAAAGAAAACTCCCAGGAATATTATGGCCAGGTTCCAGAATCCCCAGATCAAGGAGAAAATACTACAAGCAGCCAGGAAGAAACAATTTCAGTATGGTGGAAACACAATCAGAATAGCCCAGGACCTGGCAGCTTCTACACTGAGGGATCAAAGGGCATGGAATATGATATTCCAGAGGGCAAAAGAACTGGGAATGAACCCAAGGGTCACCTACCCAGCAAAACTGAGTATTTTGTTTCAGGGGAAAATATGGTCATTCAGTGGAATAGAGGACTTTCAAGCATTCTTGAGGAAAAAACCAGAATTGAATAGAAAATTTGACATCCAGACACAAGAAGCAAGAGATGCCTGAGAAGGTAATCAGGGAAAAGAAATCAAAAGGAACTTATCAAAGTTGAACTATTTACACTCCTATATGGAAAAGCAGTAACTGTGACTGATGATATCTTTCTCACTATGAAAATAATGGAAGAAGGGTGTGTGGTCATATGAATACATATGTGAATGTGTTTGTATATGGTTACAGTAATATATGGATAGAGGGCATAGGTTGAATTTGTTGGGAAGGGAACATACTCGAGGGATGAAATTATGAGGTGAGAGAGGAAAGTGTCAAGAGGAGATGGGGAGAGACAGGGTAGGGTAAACTATCCCATGTAGAAGAAGCAAGGGGAAGTGGTTGCAAGGGAGGGGGAGAATAGGAAGGCTAAAAAGGCAAAACCACATTCACATTGAATTTGGTTCAGGGAGAGAATGACATACATACTAAATGGGATATCTTAACCTGCAGCAGGATAGGGGGAAGGGGGATGAGAGGAGGGATGATGGATGGGAGGGCATCCTTGGGGGAGGGGAGGTTGGAAGTACCCACTATAGAAGAGGGACAGGATCATGTAGGGAATGGACCAGGTGGGGGGTGGGATGAGTGGGAGGGAATTATAAGCAGCCTTGTACAATATATCTACTATGATAATGTTTTGCATAGCTAGATATGTACAACATATACTGAATTACTTATCTCCCCAGAGGGAATGGGTGACAAGGGAGGAAGGAAATGGATCTGAAATTCGAGGTCTTAACATTAAATGTTTCAAATATATATTAAAAAATGTTATAGGCTTTTCAGGATCAAATATATAAATGGAAACATTAATAATAGCAAAAATTTGTCATACTTTAAGGTTTTCAAAGTTCCTTACATATTTATCTCATTATATCTTCATTACATCCAATTAGGCATTATTATTATCCCCATTTTAGTGTCTAAGGCAGAATTTGAACTCAGGTCTTCTTGAATCCAAGACTGCCACCTAGATACCTGGTTATCTGTCTCAGCATGTCCATCTGTCTTCCTATCTCTGTTTTTGTCTCTGCCGCTATCTCTCTGTCTCATTTTCTTTTTCCATAAACATAAGCCAAAATTCTTATTCTACCTCCTGTCTAGTATAGGATCCAGGCTATGATGTCCCTATCAATGCCTTTTCTCCATACCCCAGAGCCAGGTCCTCAGAGGTGCAGCTGTATTCTGGGTCCTCTAAGCCTGAGAGACCTACGTTTAGAGGTGGAGTGTCCTGCCTACTAGTTGTGTTACCTATTCCACCATCTGGTGTTGTTTTCTCCTTTGCAAAACAGGGCTAATAAAACTCTTGTTCTTTCCCACCCAGCATGATTGTAGAGAAAGCTTCTAACCTCAGCAGGTCTCTTAATGCTGTGAAAAGGCCCATGAGGGTGCAGCTCAGGGTCAAATTTGATTTTGTATGAAGGGATGTCTGATGATTATTGGTCCCATTGTGAATGTGGAGTACCCAAGTAGAATCTTACCCCTGAAGGAGCACAGAACCAGGGAGAGCAGAATTACTATGCTAAGGGGGCTCATGATCAGATTTCTTTACCTCCAGCTGAAGCTGAAACTTGAAGATTTCAAAGAATAGCAAGTACACTGAGTCCACAGGAACCTGGGCGGATGCCTTATGTAGTGGCCATGGTCTCCACATGCTGAATTACATCATGCTCTCAGGTGACCTACTGCTGCATGCAAGCCTTAAGCAGACCTCCTGCCTCTGTCCTATGTTTCCTAGAGATGGACACTGTCCTCAGCCAGTGAATTCTACCTGCCTCTGCTCCCATCCAAACCCCAACTCCTGTTCTCTCGTTGTGTACCTTGGACTGTGGGTGACTTACCTCTTCCAGCCTCAACCCCCAACCATTCCCTCCTTCAACCTTGTGTGTCCCCTTTTCCCTGTCTCTCTCCTGTGTTTATGCTCCTGGTCTCTCCCCTTGCTCTGTGGGCCTCCATTCAGTCTTCTTTATATATGTTTGTGTATATTCTTAGAATCTTCCTTGGGTTTTTTGTGTTCCATAGACTTCCTCATTTTTGCCCCATCCACTAGGCTTCCATCCTTTGTGTGAGTGTGTTTATTAATGTGTGTGTATATATATATATGTGCACATTTGTGTGTATATTTGTATGACATCTAGTTGGTGAAGTAGGTAGAGAACTGGGTCTGGAGTCAAAAAGACCTGAATTCAAATATGGCCTGCTATATTGCTAGCTGTGTGACCTTGGGTAAGTCACTTGCCTTCTATCTGCCTCTGTTTCTAACTTTGTAACATAAGAATAATAATAGCACCTATCTCCCTGGTTTGTTGTAAAGATAAAATATACTAATATTCATAAAGCTCTTAGCAGTGGGCCTGGGACATAGTACAAATTTAATAAATGTATGTTTTCTTCCTTCACCTGGATTTTCTTAGGGGAAGACGAGTGATATCCACTGTACCACAGACTGAGTTGAAGTAGACAGCTTCTAAAATGCCCCCCTCCCCACTATGTCTGACTTTTTAGGGTACTCAGAAACACATTGGCTAGTGGCAAGGCCACCATCTGACACCAGAGGGTGTAGTTTCAAAGCTTCTCTGCTGTTCCTAATTTTCTGTGTGACCTTGAGTGAGTCATTTAGCTTACCTTGGCATTAGTATCCTTATTTATGAAATGAAGGATGAGATAGAGAGAGAGATTATATATTCATGGTAAGATGGACGATGGGAAATTATAAGAGAAACAATTAAAACTGAAATGAAATACTGTTGGTTTTTCTGTTTGTTTGTTTTTGGAGGTCAATTGTAATTAAGCAACTTGCCCAAGGTCACAGGGCTAGTAATTGTGTTAAGTGTCTGAGGCTATATTTGAACTCAGTTCCTCCTGAGTATTTTCCCCTATGTATTACATTGTCCCTAGATTATCCTATATTATGAGACCACAGAGAAGTCAAGCAATGAATTATTAACAAAAAGTAAGCTCTTCAGGCAACAATAAGGGAAATAATAACAAGGAAAATACATTCTCTAAATATCATTAAAGCATAATAAGGTCCAGTGTTAAAATAAATGATTGACTCAGACTGAGGAAATCACTTTGTATACCCTATATAGTAGTATTCTGCTAGAATGTCCAGTGTCCAAATGAATTGATTCACTTAATGACTGGAAAATGCCATTGCATGGTGGGTAAGGGGCCACGTTAGAGGCCCTTTAATCTTGATTTCCTTTCCCAGATAAAAAGGGTGACAATGTTGTACCTACCCCTATTCAGGTCCCATGCTCATCTCTGATTCTGTGGCTGGTCACAGATGGGTGTCCTTTTCCTGCTCTTTCTTATCTCCTAATCACATTCCTTTTCTCCACATTCCAAAGCCTCCTGTGCCTGCAGTGGTGGAGCCCAGCTGTTCTAAAACACTGCCCAGCAGTGCAACCAGAATGGAATTACTTGAGTTGACCCAGACCTTTGTTATCTTCAAGTGAGATAATTAGTAGCTTCTCTTTCTTTTTCTTCCATAGGTATTTTTATCCCAATTTTTAGCATCAGTATGAAATTCAAATTCCTTTTTGTTTTTTAAAGCTCTCCACATTCTGATCCATGATTCCCTTTACAGAAAGATTACATATTACTTTCCTTTATGCCACCACCCTACATCCTACCCAAACTGGCCTACTTATGCTTATAAATGCAATTCCATTTGAGACCCCTGTGTCTTTGCAAAGGTTGACTGTCTATGTTTGAAAAGCTTTCTTTTTTTCATCTCTGCCTCTTAGAGCCCTTCTAGGCACAGTTCAAGTGTGACCCTTTAATACATTTTCTCATGGTTTGCCCAGTTTTTACATTTCCCTTGGGGAATGTGGAGTATTAAGGAATGACTAGCACCTCTGCTGTGATGGCTTGCCAAGCCCTTTTCAGGACTTCTCATCCACCTTTGGTGTCCAACTAGCCACCCAACTCTCACCTGTGGCTCCAAGAAGTTGTAGCATGTGCAGTGGTCACACACCAATAAAAACATCTTGGCAATGGGAATAATGTAGAGATGGAAACTGTTATATCAAAATGGCTACAAATTTATATCAGGTCATTTCTCCAGTTCCTGTCAATGCCATTAGTCCTCAGGACAGGAGAGATACTATGTATTCTGGGAAGCATTGGTTGACTAGGCATATAATTTGTCATGAGGATGTTTTAGAGGTAAAAGTTTTCAGAGAAAAAAGGTAATGAGAAGAGAGCCAAGTGCTTTGCTTAGGTTTTTTTTTTTTCCATTTTACCTGTTGTATTATAGAAAGGACCACAGTGCTGTAATATCCCCATTCAGTGATCATCTAGCCTTTGCTTGAAGACCTTTAGTGAAGGGGAAACCTCTACCTACTTTTTTTTTCCCCTAGTCAGTCAACTAACATTTATTAAGCAACAGTTGTATACCAGCTGACATGCTAAATGTTAGCAACACAAAGAAATGCAAAAGACAATTGCTGCTCTCCAGGAGGTCACAACGTAATGGGGCAGACAACATATAAACAATTATGTTACAGCAAAATATACAGGACAATCTGCACAATTTATAAATCCACACAAACAAAGCTATGAAGAGCATTAAAAAAAAAGAAACAGCACTGCATAGCCTTTAAAGGGCAGACCGTTGAGTTAGTAAGACCTGGATTTGAATCCCTCTTCTGACACATAGTAGTTTGTCACCCTGGGCAAGTACTTAACCTCTAAGTATGTTCCTGCAGTCTTTAAAACCAAAGGAACAGAGGATATGCTTATTTATTCCATAGTGGGGAACTGGGAACCTACAGCCTCAAGGCTACATGTGTCCTTTTAGGTCCTTGGGACTGGCCTTTTTTTTAACATATAGTTTTACAACTTTGAATTCCAGATTCTTTCCCTTCCTCCTGCATCACCCATTCTTACTGGGAAGATAAGCAATTCAATACATGTTGTACATGTGTAGTTACACAAAATATTTCCATAGTGGATATACTATAAAAGACAGACTATATTTCCCTCCATCCTATCCTGTCCCCCACTTGTTCTTTTCTCTACTTTGACACTTTCCCTTTTCAAAAGTGTGTGCCTCTAACTATCCTCCCCCCACCTGCCCTCCCCTCCATCATACTCCCTCTCAGTCTCTTCCCCCCTTCTCTCCTGTAAGGTAAGATACCCAATTTAGTGTGTATGTCATTCCCTCCCTCAGCCAAATTTAAGGAGAATAAAGTTGACCCATTCTCTTTTGAATTCCTGTTTCTCCCCTCCACTGTAACAGTTATCTCTTGCCTCTTCTACATGAGATAATTTACCCCATTTGGTCTCTCCCCATCTCTTCTCATTATATTCCTCTCTCACCTCTTAATTCCACCATTTAAGTATCATCCTTCCTATTCAATTGATTCTGTGCCCTCTGTCTATAGACCTGTACAAATAGATACACATAGTAACATATGTATTCATATGTACATGTACCGTACTGTAGATATATATGTATGTATACATATACATACATACATATATACACATATATACATATGTTGTGTGTGTATATATATATACATATATATATGTATATATATATATACACACACACACACACTATACACACACACACACACACACACACACACACACACACACACACACAAGGGGCAGCTAGATGGCACAGTGAGTAGAGTGTCGGCCCCGGAGTCAGAAGGACCTGAGTTCAGATCCGGCCTCAGACACTTAACGCACACACAAACAAAAACCTAGCCGTGTGACCTTGGGCAAGTTACTTAACCCCAATTGCCCTCCAAAAAGCAAAGAAAAAACAATACATACACACACACACACACACACACACACACGCACACACATGCACACACACACGCATATATATTCCCTTCAACTATCCTCAAAAAGAGAAAAGTTTTGTAAGTTACAATTATTGTTTTTCCATGTAAGCATGTAAATAGTCCATTTTTGATAAGTTCTTTATCATTTCTTTTCCCTGTTTACATTTCCATGCCTTTCTTGCTTCTTGTATCTGAATGTCAAATTTTCTATTCAACACTGGTTTTTTCATCAAGAATACCTGAAAGTCCTCTATTTCATTGAATGACCATATTTACCTCTGAAACATTATTTTTTTTAAACAAATGCTTTAATAACTTCTGTTTTACATCATTCATTTCCGCCGGATTTTAAGTTACAATCATTTTCCCCCCATTATTCCCCTACCCAACCTCCCAGAACAGTAATCCCACAAGATATCGCTTCCTCCAATCTGCTCTCTCCCCTACCTTCTCCCATACCCCCATCGACTTTTCCATTAGAGGAAGGTGAGTCTTTGCATCCCAATGCCTGCACATCTTATCTCCTATTACAAGCAAAAGAGTATTAATAATAGTATTTATATATATTTGAAACATTTAATGATATGACCTCAAATTTCAGATCCATTTCCTTCCTCCCTTGTCACCCATTCCCTCTTGGGAGATAAGTAATTCAGTATATGTTGTACATGTCTAGCTATGCAAAACATTATCATAGTAGATATTGTACAAGGCTGCTTATAATTCCCTCCCACTCATCACTCCCCCAACCTGGTCCATTCCCTACATGATCCTGTCCCTCTTTTATAGTGGGTAAATTCTGGCAAATTCGACTTTTTAAGGCATTCTTCTCCTCATTGCCCTTTTGGGCCTCCTTTGCCATTTGAGTTAGTCTATTTTTTAAGGTGTTGTTTTCCTCAGTCAGGCTGTTGGCCCTCATTTCATACTTTTCCTGCATCCTCATTTCTCTTTCCAATTTTTCCTCCACTTCTCTTATTTGATTTTTAAAGTCCTTCTTAAGGTCCTCTATGGCCTGCAACCAGCTCATGTTTTCCCCTGGGGCTTTTGGAGCAGGACTTCTGACCTCACAGTCCTTTTCCCACTCTATGCCCCCAAAATTGGAGTCTAGGGTTGCATTTTTCTGTTTCCTTTGCCTTGGCATGTTGCCACTTAATTACTTGACTTTTGGGCTTGTTGCCACACTATGGCTTTAAGGCCAGCTAGAGGAATTTTCGTCCCGAACGTGTCGGGGGCAACTTCCGTTTCTGGCAAGCTGTAAACCCACCCACGACTTCCACCCTAGATCACAATCCAGACCCAGGGAGGTTAAAGCAAGAGCGATTACCCCCCAAGACTGATCGCTGGATCTCCCTACAAATTTGCAGGCTGGGAGCGGGAGCTGCCTCTGAAAACTACAAAATGGCGTTTGTCCTCAGCAGCTTCTAGCCCCCAGGGGAGGGAGCTGACACATTCCCTAATACCAGTCCCAAAGTCCATAGGACACTAACCTCTTACTTTGTCCCAGGCAAGTCTATGTTGATAATTCTGGAGTCGCCACAGCTCCTGTTGTTCTGGGGTTCCTCCAGTTGGCTGCTGGCCCTGCCGCCCTGGGGCTAAAACCTCGGCTCATGCGGACCTGGGCTTGGCTCGGCTCGGCTCCTGCGCTCTGCGCGCTGAACACTGCCAGGTCCCAGACCACTGTGCTGGTCCTTCCTGCAGGGCTGCTGGGCTGTCCTCAGCCGGAGCTTAGCTTCTTTGTGTCGTTCTGTGGGTACTGGGGCTCCAGAAGTTGTTCAGAGTCCCCTTTTACATCGCTTGGGGGGAATGTGGGGGCAGAGTGGCTTGGATGAGCTGTTTCTACTCCGCCATCTTCCCTCTGAAACATTATACTCAGTTTTGCTGGGTAGGTGATTCTTTGTTTTAATCCTAGCTCCTTTGACCACCAGAATATCATATTCCAAGCCCTTTGATCCCTTAATACAGAAGCTACTGGATCCTGTGTTATCCTGATTGTGTTTCTGCAATATTTGAATTGTTTCTTCTTGGTTCCTTGTAATATATTTTCCTTGATCTGGGAACTCTGGAATATGTCTATAATATTCCTAGGAGTTTACTTTTGGGGATCTTTTTCAAGAGGTGATTGGTGAATTCTTTCAATTTCTATTTTGCCCTCTGGTTCTAAAATATTAGGGCAATTTTCCTGGAGAATTTCTTGAAGGATGATTTCTAAGTTCTTTTTTTGATCATGGCTTTCAGGTAGTCCTATAATTTTTATATGATTTCTCCTGGATCTATTTTCTAGGTCAGTCATTTTTCCAATGAGGTATTTCACATTGCTTTCTATTTTTTCATTTATTTGGATCTGTTTAATAGTATCTTGGTTTCTCATAAAGTCATTAGCTTCCATTAGCTCCAATCCAATTCTGAAGGAATTATTCTCTTCAGTGAGCTTTTGAAATTCTTTTTTCAATCTGGCCAATTAGGCATTTTAAGGTGTTCTTTTCCTCAACGGCTTTTTAGTCCTCTTTTGCCATTTGATGTTGTCAGGGTTGTTTTTTTTGTTTTTTGTTTTGTTTTGTTTTTGCTTTTTACAGGACATTTGGGGTTAAGTGACTTGCCCAAGGTCACACAGCTAGTTTTTGCATTAAGTGTCTGAGGCCACAGTTGAACTCAGTCCCCCCTGACTCCAGGGTTGGTGCTCTGTTCACTGTGCCACCTAGCTATCCCCGAGTTAATCTATTTTCTTTTTCCTAAATGCTTTAACTTCTGGTTTGCATCATTCATTTCCATCAGATTTTGAGTTACAATTTCTCCCCATTTTTCCCCTACCCACCACCCCAGAATAACAGTCATACTGGATATCCCCTCATCCAATCTGCTCTCTCCCATCTCTTCTCCCATACATCCTTCACCTTTTCCAGTAGGGGGAAGTGAATCCCCGTGCCCCATTGCCTGCATATCTTATCTCCCAATTATATGAAAAATAGTATTAATCATAGTATTTATATATTTTTTTAAATTTTTTTATTTTTAAACAAATGCTTTATTAACTTCTGTTTTACATCATTCATTTCCGCCAGATTTTGAGTTACAATCATTTTCCCCCTGTTATTCCCCTACCCAACCTCCCAGAGTAGCAGTCCCACAAGATATCGCTTCCTCCAGTCTGCTCTCTCCCATACCTTCTCCCATACCCCCATCGACTTTTCCATTAGAGGAAGGTGAATCTTTGTGTCCCAATGCCTGCACACTTGTCTCCCAATGATAAGCAAAAGAGTATTAATAATAGTATTTATATATATATTTGAAACATTTAATGTTAAGACCTCGAATTTCAGGTGCATTTCCTTCCTCCCTTGTCACCCATTCCCCCTTGGGAGATAAGAAACTCAGTATATGTTGTACATGTCTACCTATGCAAAACATTATGATAGTAGATATATTGTACAAGGCTGCTTATGATTCCCTCCCACTCATCCCACCCCCCACCTGGTCCATTACCTACATGATCCTGTCCCTCTTCTATAGTGGGTACTTCCAACCTCCCCTCACCCCAAGGATGCCCTCCCATGCATCATCCCTTCTCTCATCCCCCTTCCCCCTATCCTGCTGCAGGTTAAGATATCCCATTTAGTATGTATGTCATTCTCTCCCTGAACCAAATTCAATGTGACTGTGGTTTTGCCTTTTTAGCCTTCCTATTCTCCCCCTCCCTTGCAACCACTTCCCCTTGCTTCTTCTACATGGGATAGTTTACCCTACCCTGTCTCTCCCCATCTCCTCTTGACACTTTCCTCTCTCACCTCATAATTTCATCCCTCGAGTATGTTCCCTTCCCAACAAATTCAACCTATGCCCTCTATCCATATATTACTGTAACCATATACAAACACATTCACATATGTATTCATATGACCACACACCCTTCTTCCATTATTTTCATAGTGAGAAAGATATCATCAGTCACAGTTACTGCTTTTCCATATAGGAGTGTAAATAGTTCAACTTTGATAAGTTCCTTTTGATTTCTTTTCCCTGATTACCTTCTCAGGCATCTCTTGCTTCTTGTGTCTGGATGTCAAATTTTCTATTCAATTCTGGTTTTTTCCTCAAGAATGCTTGAAAGTCCTCTATTCCACTGAATAACCGTATTTTCCCCTGAAACAAAATACTCAGTTTTGCTGGGCAGGGGACCCATGCGTTCATTCCCAGTTCTTTTGCCCTCTGGAATGTCATATTCCATGCCCTTCGATCCCTCAGTGTAGAAGCTGCCAGGTCCTGGGCTATTCTGATTGTGTTTCCACAATACTGAAATTGTTTCTTCCTGGCCGCTTGTAGTATTTTCTCCTTGATCTGGGGATTCTGGAACCTGGCTATAATATTCCTGGGAGTTTTCTTTTGGGGATCTTTTTCAGGAGGTGATCGGTGGATTCTTTCAACCTCTATTTTGCCCTCTGGATCTAAAACATCAGGGCAGTTTTCCTTGAGAATTTCTTGAAGGGTGATTTCTAGGTTCTTTCCTTGATCATGGCTTTCAGGTAGTCCAATAATTTTTAAATTGTCTCTCCTGGATCTATTTTCCAGGTCAGTGGTTTTTCCCATGAGATATTTCACATTGCCTTCTAATCTTTCATTTGTTTGGATCTGCTTAACAGCATCTTGATTTCTCATAAAGTCATTAGCTTCCAATTGCTCCAATCTAACTCTGAAGGAATGAATATCCTCAGTGAACTTTTGAGATTCTTTTTCCATCTGGCAAATTCGACTTTTTAAGGCATTCTTCTCCTCATTGCCCTTTTGGGCCTCCTTTGCCATTTGAGTTAGTCTATTTTTTAAGGTGTTGTTTTCCTCAGTCAGGCTGTTGACCCTCATTTCATACTTTTCCTGCATCCTTCTCATTTCTCTTTCCAATTTTTCCTCCACTTCTCTTATTTGATTTTTAAAGTCCTTCTTAAGGTCCTCTATGGCCTGCACCCTGCTCATGTTTTCCCCTGGGGCTTTTGGAGCAGGACCTCTGACCTCACAGTCCTTTTCCCACTCTATGCCCCCAAAATATGAGTCTAGGGTTGCATTTTTCTGTTTCCTTTGCCTTGGCATGTTGCCACTTAATTGCTTGACTTTTGGGCTTGTTGCCACACTATGGCTTTAAGGCCAGATAGAGGAATTTTCGTCTCGAACATGTGGGGGGCAACTTCCATTTCTGGCAAGCTGTAAACCCACCCACGACTTCCACCCTACGTCACAATCCAGATCCAGGTAGGTTAAAGCAAGAGCTATTACCCCCAAGACTGATCGCTGGTTCTCCCTACAATTTGCAGTCCAGGAGCTGGAGCTGCCTCTGAAAACTACAGAATGGCGTGTCTCCTCAGCGGCTTCTAGCCCCCAGGGGAGGAAGCTGACACATTCCCCAAATACTGGTCCCAAAGTCCATAGGACACTAACCTCTTACTTTGTCCTAGGCATGTCTATGTTGATAATTCTGGAGTTGCCACAGCTCCTGGTGTTCTGGGGTTCCTCCAGCCCGCTGCTGGCCCTGCCGCCCTGGGGCTAAAACCCCGGCTCACTCGGACCTGGGCTCTGCTCAGCTGCCTGTGCTGTGCATACTGCGTGCTGCTAGGTCCCAGACACCTGCACTGGTCCTTCCTGCAGGGCTGTTGGGCTGTCCTCAGCGGGAGGTTAGCTTCTCTGTGTCGTTATGTGGGTGCTGGGGCTCCAGAAGTTGTTCAGAGTCCCCTTTTACATAGTTTGGGCGGAATGTGGAGGCAGAGTGGCTTGGACGAGCTGTTTCTACTCCCCCATCTTGGCTCCGCCCTCAAGGGATGATTCTTAAGGGGTGAAGTCAAGAGGTGAGAGAGGAAAGTGGCAAGAGGAGATGGAGAGAGACAGGGCAGGGTAAACTATCTCATGTAGAAGCGGCAAGGGGTAGTAGTTGCACGGGAGGGGAAGAACAGGAAGGCAAAAAGGCAAAAGCATATTCTCATTGAAGTTGGCTCAAGGAGAGAATCACATACATACTAAATGGAATATCTTACCCTCATTCACTCTCCTGAGTAGGGGAAAGGGGGATGAGAGGGGGGATGATGGAGGGGAGGGCATTCTGGGGGGAGGGGAGGTTGGAAGTACCCACTATCAAAGAGGGACAGGATCAAAGTAGGGAATGGACCAGGTGGGAGGTGAGACGGGTGGGAGGGAAATATAAGCAGTCTTTTACAACATATCTACTGTGGTAATGTTTTTCATAGCTATACATGTACAACACATACTGAATTGCTTATCTTCTCAGAGGGAGTGGGTGACAAGGGAGGAAGGGAATGGATCTGAAAATTGAAGTTCTAAAATTAAATGCTTCATAAGATGTCCAGGCATTGGGGCTCAGAGATTCACCTTACCCTAATGGCAAAATCGAAGGGGGTATGGGAGAAGATATGGGGGAGGGCAGATTGGATGAGGGGATATCTAGTGGGACTGCTATTCTGGGGTGGTGCGTAGGGGAAAAATGGGGAGAAAATGTAACTCATAATCTGGTGGAAATGAATGATGTAAACCAGAAATTAATAAAGCATTTGTTTAATTAATTAAAAATAAAATAAAATAAAATCCAAAAAAAGTGAAAAAAATGGGTGCTTCCAAGTTAGTTCCCTCCCCCTTTGCCTGCCCTCCCTTCCATCACCCCTCCTCTCATTCTCTTCCCCCTTATTCTCTTGCACAGTGAGATGCCCTATTTAGAGTGCATGTCATTCCGTACCTGAGCCAAATTCAATGATAATAAGGTTGACACATTCCCTTTTGCCTTCCTGTTTTTCCCCTCCATTGTAACCATCCCCTTCCCTCTTCTAAATGAAATAGTATACCCCATTCTGTCTCTCCCCATCTCCTCTCTCATCTCTTAATTTTACCTTTAAATATCATCCCTTCCTATTAAATTGATCCTGTGCCCTTTATCTATGTATACCTGTAAACTTATATACACACATTCATATATGTATTCAAATGCCCATATACCCTCCAAAATAGACTATGTGTGTGTGTGTGTGTGTATATATACACAAATATGTATATATGATACATGTATGTATATCTATGTGTACATATGTAAATATGTATATGTGTATTGTGTATATATTTATACATGTATATACTTATATACATATATACAGATATACCTATATAAACATATAAATACAATTATACACATACATACGTATATACATATACATATATATATATATATATATATATATATATATTTCTATTCCCTTTAACAATTTTCATACTGAGAAAAGTTTCATCAGTTACAATTATCATTTTTCCATGTGGGAATGTAAATAATCCAACTTTGGTAAGTTCTTTATGATTTCTTTTCCCTGTTTACCTTCTCATGCTTCATTGCTTCATTCTTGATGGTTCCTTTTAGCAGTGTATAGTTTCCTTCCTTATCTCTTTTCATTAGATCTATTTTTGCTTTTGAGTCATCTGAGATAAGGATTGTTACCCCTGCTTTTTTTTTTACTTTGGCTGAAGCATAATAAATTCTACTCCAGCCTTTTACCTTTATCCTCTGGGTATCACTTTGTTTCAAATGTGATTCTTGTAGACAGCATATTGCAGGATTATCATTTTTAATCCATTCTGATATCCATTTCCATTTTATGGGAGAGTTCATCCCATTCACGTTCACAGTAATGATGACTATCTTTCTCTTCCTCTCCATCCTATTCCCTACTTTATTTAAATAAAAGAAATCCTTTTCACTCAATAGGAAATAGGCGGGAAAGTTGTGAGAGGGGGGAGGGGAAATAGAGAGAGGGCAGGTAAAGAGAGGAATTAGTCCTAAATAAACAAACTCTAAGGATATAAATAAGTATCTATAGCTCTTTTTTTCAGAGGATTAAGAATGGGAATCTGAGGGGTGCCTTTAAATAGCAGAACAAATTATGGTATACGAATGAGATGGAATATTATTTGATTACAAGAACTGATGAAGGAAGGTCATAGTTCCAGAAAATCCTTCAAAGACTTTTTATGAATCAATGCAGAATAAAGGTACCAGAACCAATGGAACAATCTATACAATGGCAACAATATCGTAAAGACAAACAACTTTGTGAGACTTAGGATATTTGATCAGGGTAATGACCAATCATGATTCCAGAGGACTAATAATGAACTATACTACCCACTTCATGATAGACCTGTGAAAGCCTCAAAGTCCACAAGGAGTCATATATTTATTTCCAGAGGGCCTTGAATATAGTAGGAACTTAAATATTTATTGATTAAACAACCAAAACAATTTAGGTATTTGCGTGGTTTTTTTGGAAAGAGTGTTGAACTATGAGTCAGAAGACTTGGTTTTGCATTCCAGGTCTAATAGGTGTATCAATCTCTTGATGCCTCCAAAATCCATTTTCCTCCTTTGTCACATGTAGTGTATTGCCACACCTGACTTCTAAAGATCCTTTCAACTTGGACAGTCTGTTGTTCTAATAACCCATCGTGCTGTAGCAATCTACAAATCTATGACAGTCACAGTCTATGACAGTCTAAGAGGCTATGACTTGTCTAAAGTTCACCCAGAAGCTCATTGCAGAACTATGGCTGAAATACAGGCTTCTTAACTTGCAGACCAGGGTACTTCCCTCGTCCCATCCTTCAAATTCCTACATGATATATTCATACACACACACACACACACACACATGTACATACACATATATATGTATATACACACATATATACATATGTAACTATATATTTCTTTTGTAAATGCCAAGTGTAGATATTTGCTTTGCTTGATTATACAAGTTTTGTAATAGGAGCTTTCCTTTTATTTTTCAATAGGGATGTGAGGGAGAAAAACAGATTTATATCAATTGAAAACAATGAAATTTAACTTAAAAATAATCACGGGGGAGGCTAGGTGGCACAGTGAATAGAGCACTGGTCCTAGATTCAGGAGGACCTGAGTTCAAATTTGGCCTCAGATACTTAACACTTGCAAGATCTATAACCTTGGGCAAGTCACTTAACCCCAATTGCCCTGCCCTCCCCCCTCCAAAAAAGTTAAAAAAAAATCATAGTGGTGGTAGTAACAGTAATGAATATGTATAGCTACATTTTGTGGGGTTCTTTGTGTACATTATCTGATCTATGCCTCGTAGGAACACTCTGTAGTAGGTTTTTAAAAAATCTACTCCTATTATGATGGAGAAACTGAAGCTAAGAGAAGTTAAATGATATGCCCAATATCCCCATGACTCCAAGGCTAGCATGCCATCTATCCTCTATACCACACAATTCTGTCAGAACCAGGGTAAAAAACCCATGTCTTCCTAACCCAACCAATACTCTACACAAGATTCCTTGGGAATTGAAAGGAAGGATGGGTGCAATAGATACTGCAAAAGCTGAACAGACAGAATTCTACTGGTTGACCTAATCCTGTCAGCTCAAAACCCCAGAATATCTAAATTACCAGCCTCATCACCTTTTGCCCTGCTATTATTATTGTAAAAAACATCTTGACTGTTCTTTCAGTCTTCATTCTCCCCTAGATTGAATAATTCCCAATCTATTCCAGTGGCAACTGATGAAGTAATCTTCTTGAGGCCCCTTAATTTCCCCTTTCAGAAACCATCCATATTTCTATGGTAAAATACCAACTCAAGATGATCTTTAAGGCCCTCCACATTTATACTCCAAACTCCCTTTCTGGCTTTATTTCACATTCCTCCACTTTCACTCTACATCCCAGACAACCTATACTCTGTAATCTCACTGTTCCTCAAACTTGACATTTCCTCCCTTGCCTCTTTGCACTCAAACCTGTTATTCCACATTCCTGGAGGACATTCCCTCTTCATCTTCTGCATCTCAAAATGATATTTGTTAGTACTTCCTCCTTCTTAAATCTCCTTGAATTTATTTTAGTACATCTACCAATCCCTTTCATTTGAGTTCTCTAAAGGCAGTGAATTTCTTGTTTTTGCCTTTGTGTTTAGCACAGGGCTTTGAATATAAGAAAACACGAAATAAAAATTTGTTGAAGTTAAAAAAAAACACAATAACTTAAGAGTTTGTGTGGTTTTCTGGAAATGATGTGGGACTATGAGTTAGGAGATCTGGTTTTGCATTCCAGATCTATTGGCCATATGTTATTGGGCAAATCTCTTGACCCCTCCAAAATTCAATTTCCTCCTTTGTGACCTAAAGAGGTTGCCACATCTGACTTCAAATGATATTTCCAACTCTGAAAGTCTGTGTCCCAAGACTACTTCATGTTGTAGCAATCTGCAAATCTGTGATGTTCACAGTTTTTTCTGTACTGGGTGTTGTGGTTTATCTATGGCCAAACAGATGGTCAGTGACTCAAATCCAAGCTTCTTAACTCCCAGATCAGGGTTCTTCTACCTGTCTCATCCTTCCAGTTTCACCTGGCTAAAGGAAGGAAACACTTCCAGGGCTCTAGGGACAAGAAGGCATTGGTTGCTTCTGGACTTCTGCAGCATAGAATTCGGATCACAGGAGGAGGAATAGCCAGGGGATATGTCAAACTTTCAACATATCACTCTCTTCTGCTGCTGATGGCTAATGCCAGAGGACGGAGTTTACAATGTGGGCAGTTTACTCCCCAAATCAATTAATAGAATTTTCACCTCTCCAACATTCCAGCCTATAGCTCTGCTTCATAAATAGAAGATATTAACCCTCATAGGCCCTACTGGTCCTTCCTATTGACACCTGATTCCTGAGGCCTGGATGTGACTCAGGCAGTAGAGTAGAGTATTTCATCTTGAGTCTGGCAATCTGGGTTTGAATCCTTGCTCTGCTACTTACAATCTGTGTAAGCAGGAGTGACCAATTAGGAGAGCAGATTTAGGGTGGAATCTTAGAGAATATTAAGCCCATTTTCCTCATTTACAGATTAGAAAATTAAAATTAGGGTGGTTAAGTGATTTGTGCCAAAGAACACAGAAAGTAGTCAAGTCAGAAATAAAACCTATTTGTTGGTCCCAAAACTCTATCACCCCTTCCAATGTGCCACAATGCTTCCCAACATACCTTGTGAAGCATTTGATACTGGGGTTTCTTCTAATGAATGAGTCTGAGCAGATGGTTGTGAGGTACCTTCTAGTTCTTGAGTTCTGTGAGAAAGTCACATTCTCTCTGGGTCTCAGTTTCCTCATCTGTAAAATGCAGGGGTGTTATTTAGACCACTGATAAAGTCCTTTGTCACCCTAGGTGTATGATCTTAAATGCTATTATCTATTTCACCCTAATAGAGTCACTTGTTCTCTCTGGGCCCCAATTTCCTCATCTGTTAAATGAAGGGGTATATGGAAGACTTATGAAGTGTCTGCTATGATCCCCCTGAAAAGGCTGCTGAGCTCTTAAGTCACTAAAAAGGATATTGAAGCACCCTAAGGCCCCTTTTCACTTAAAAAAAGAAATATTAGGAAATCATTTTTCTCAGTACTTTAGTCAAAATTTCTTTATCTAATCTGCATGAGGAACCCTGTCTCTAACTATAAATTCTGAAACAATGTCCTTGATCTACAATTTTTTCCATCATTCTTATTGAAAGGCTGATGAGTAGCTAGGTGGTTCTGTGGATAGCACTGTGTTTGATGTCAAGAAGACTCTTATTCTAAAGTCGTCATTTCTCAAACTGATAGAGAACTGAGTCAAGTTTATAAAAATGAGAACCATTCCCCAGCTGATAAAAGATCAAAAAATATGACCAGTTTTCAGATGATATAATCAAAACTATCTATAGCCATATGAAAAAAAATATTCTAACTCACTATTGATTGTAGAAATGTAAACTAAAACAATTGTGACGTACTACCTTATTCATGTCTATTAGATTCATTAATAGGACAGAAAAGGGAAATGGCAAATGTTGTAGGCAATGTTGGAAAAATGAGGCATTAATGCACTGTTGGTAGAGTTGTGAACTAATTCAGTCATTCTGTAGAGCAATTTGAAACTATGTCCAAAGGGCTATAAAACCATGCATATCTTTGAGCTAATAATACCACTACTAGGTCTGTATTCCAAAAGAGATAAAAAGGAAAATGAAAAGAACCTATATGTAGAAAAATGTTTATAGCAGCTCTTTTCTGGAGGCAAGGAATTAGAGATTGAAGGGATACCTATCATTTGGGGAATGGCTGAACAAATTGTGCTGTGAATATGATGGAATACTTTTGTACTCTAGGAAATGATGAGGGGGATCCTCTCAGAGAATCCAGAAATACTTAAATGAGCTGATGCAAAGAGAAATGAATTCTGTACAAAGTTACAGCAATATTATAGGATGATCAGCTGTGAATGACTTAGCTATTCTGAGCAATACAATGATCAAATGCAGTTCTGTAGGACTTATGATGAAAAATGCTATCCATCCACAGACAAAGAACTGATGGTATCTGAATGCAGATAGAAACATGTTTTTGTTTTTGTTTTTTAATTTTTTTCTTGAGGTTTTTTGTCTGTTTTCTTTCACAACATTACTGTTATGGAAGTTGTCTTCCTTCCTTCCTTCTTTCCTTCCTTCCTTCTTTTCTTCATTTCTTTCTTTCTTTTTGCATGGCTACACATGTATAACCTATATTGAATTGTTTGCCTTCTCAATGAGGAAGAATTGGGAGGGAGGAAAGTAGAGAATTTGAAACTCAAAGCTTTTAAATTGAATGTTCTCTTTTCACATGTAACTGGAGAAAAATAAAATACTAAACAAGTGAAAAATGAAGACTCATCTTCATGAGTTCAAATATGATCTTAGACACTTACTAGCTGTGTAGACCTGGGCAAGTGACTTAACTCTGACTAACCACTTTCTAAAGGTAGAGACCTGTTCAATATAAGAATGACTTTGACTTGAAATGATTAGGGTCTCAGACTAAGTGGTGGAAGAAGTCTTTGATTAAATCAATTAATAGTAGTATTTTTGAGTTAACCTTTTGCCAGACTGGAGAATCTGTAGAGGTTGTAATTAAAATGGGATTGAATAGTTTTGGAAAATGTTTCTCCAGGGTAGACTGGCATTTTAAATTATATTTGTTTTGTTTCATAAACTGTTATGTAGATTCTGAATCCTTGCTTAATCTTGAATATGGAATTTTGTCTTTATTTCTGAATACTATGAAATGTATGAAGACCTTACTAGAGAAGGAAGAGTTTTGATTAGCAGGGGCAACTTTGATATTTAAATCTCCCTAAAAGCAGTAATATCTCTAAGTATTAAAATATCCACATACACTAATATATTTGCATATATGTTTATAAATTCTCTCCGATAGGTTTGAAACCTAAAAGTCAGAATACTAAGTTTTTTTCTTCTAAAGTAATGATGTCCCCAATATGAATACAGTTTTGTCACTATTAGTGAAAATAATTACTCTCATGACATGGTAGCTTTAAATTTACACTTCATATTTCCATTGGTTTGGAATGACACATTAGTTTATGAAGTCATGTTGAATACCATGAATTTGAATACATGTATTCACTTCATTGCATTCTGTAGTCTGATTTGTCCCATTGTTTGCTCATTTTCCTAAATACTTTATGTTTTAGGTGTTTGCTAATATATGACTCTGTTTCCAGTGTAGAGTGTTACTATCCCTATTTTCACGGGTTTTGTGCAACTGTTTTCAGAGATACTTCTAGGGAACTGTAAATTTTCAGATCTTCCAAGGTTGTATGATCAACAGTGAGGTGTTTCCTCCTCTCCTGGCCTGTGCTCTGGCCCCTGAGTATCCACAAGCACTCTTTTTTGCCTTGGAACTGTGAGGAGGATTCCCTATTAACTACTGCCACAAGCTCCCCCATTCCAACATTCCTCCAACATTACCCCAAGACTTTCACCTAGGACTATGACCCATATCCAGTCATAAGCAAAGCAAGGGAATCCTGCCTTAGTACCAGCAAACAGATCCCTGAAATCCCTCCTTGATCAGCCACTGTTTTTCCCCCAATAACTGTTGGTTGAGAGATCTGGAAGCAGCTTCTCTACTGCTGCTGCTGCTACACTGGAGCTAAGGCCTGACCACACTCTTCTCTCACCCAGGTCCTACAGACCTTTCCTACTGACCTTCTAAGTTCTCTTTGGTGTTTGTGGGTTGAGAAGTCTGGAAACTGCCACAGCTGACACTGATTCAGTCCCCTAAGGCCTGCTCTGGCCTTGTCTGTGCCTGAATGGTCCATGCTCCACTGTGATCTTCTCCAAGTTTGCTGCAACTGACCCTTCCTTTCAGCCTTCCAGATTGTCTTGGGGGTGGGTAGGAGGCACAGTGAATAGGGCACTGACCCTGGAGTCAGGAGGTCCTTAGTTCAAATTTGGCTTCAGACATTTAATACTTACTAGCCATGTGACCTTGGGCAAGTCACTTAACTTCAACTGCCCTGCCTTCGACCCACCAAAAAAAAAATGCAGATTGTCTTGGCTGGAAAAATTTTTAACCCATTTACTGTGTTCTGCTGCTCTAGAATTTGAGACATTTTTGCAGGCATTTGGAGGGGCTTGGGGAAAAGCTCCTATCTCTGATTTTGTGATCAGATGCAGAGTCATTACTATTCATCTCTCTGGTATAGTCTGTATCAAAGACCTCAGAAAGTTTTCAACAGAGTTCAGTATACACTACGTTCCCAGGAATTTGTATAATACCAAAATAATAAGACTGAATTTGTGTCTTATTTTAATTGGTCCTTTATATAATTATATGATTTTGTCCTATGACTACTTCAATTAAGATTCTTTGTCTCTGAACTTAGTTCAGAAATTCAGGTGTCTTATCATAATTAAGTTTTGAATTTTGGTTCTCATTTAAAACTCTATTCTCTTCTTGTCTCATGCATAGCTACGATCTTTCACAGGTTCAAGTGGATATCAGAAAGTCAGGTCTGGTATCTTTCTACCACCAAGCTATGCTTCAAGGATTTCTGGTTTGTTATCCAAAGAAGTCTGGTCCATTACCTTTGACCTTTCAACTGGGGTCATACTATGACCATTTCTTAGTCAGAGGAAGGAAGGGGTTAGCTGAAGCTAGTACATTAAATTTCCAACTAATAATATTATACTATATGACTCAGCTTTATAATCTGCCATAACTTATTCCCCATCCTAAAAACAAACATCTATATATAGTGTAGTTATTCTTAACTCTACTGGAGAAGCTGAAATGCAATTTATTGGTAAATTCATAGTTTACCAATAAATTGATTTTGCACAGTCTACTTTAATGTCCACTGTTACAATACAAAGAATACCAAAACACAGAAATAGCCACACAAGAAATTTGACTTCTCAGGGCCCCACCTTTATTTCTAAACCACAAGAAAACTAGATCCTCCAAATGATTTTTGCTATTATATTCTATTTATCCTATATTTCAAAAGGCTTCCCATCCTTTTTGAGGCAATGTAGGCAAGGGAGATTATGTCTGTATTCCAAAAGGTAATGATAAATAAGGCACTGGACTGTCTGATTTGGGTGACCATGTACCCCAACAGTCCTGTGGTGTTCCTCGGTAATAAAATCTACTTTCTAAATTTAATCTTGGGGATCTTCTGTCTCACTTTTATTAAGGTACAACATTTGGAGGCCCCAGTGAGATTTGAGGTGTTCTGTGTTGCCCCAAAGATCCCCAAATAAGAAGAGCTCTCAGCCTCCGGAGGTAGGCATCTGCTCCCCCTGAGGCCTAGCCCCTGATGACATTCCAGGGCCTCAGGTCTCGAGGAGGGAAGATTGCGCCTGTCTCCTGACTCCAACTTGCTTCTCATTCGGCTTTTCGTGGATCCAGGACCTCCAGTTTGGGGGGTAAGTTAAATGTTGTTCGTGGTATGTCTGGTTAAATATGCTGGTAAATGTCTGGAGGGAAAGAGAGCCTGACGAGGCTTATAGTGCCCCCATAGGGCACCTCTTCCCCAGGCAAGGCTCGAGACATCAACCCTCTTGCCCGTATCTGGTCTGGTTATATGTTTGTTTGTCTGTCCTACACTCACTTGAGCCCATTTGCTTCCTGTTCAGAATCTGTGGGAAGCAAACAAGTGCGGGTATGGACCTTTGTTTGTCTTGTTATCTGTGTCCTATTCACTTGAACCCATTTGTTTCCTGTTCAGAATCTGCAGGCAGCAATCAAGTAGATAAGGACTGTGATGTGTTTGAGTGTTTGTAAAGTTTTGTCCTGAGCTCAGTTGTTTAAAGCCTCTTTTTAAAGTTTCTATTCCTGCAAAGTAGGTATTTGAGTGGCTATCAGAAGAGCACCTTCAAGGGAGCTTTTCTGATTTCCACTGGGAAGATGATATATTAGTTTCCAGAAGAACCCTCTTCAGAGTCAGCCATCCCCTCAGGAAATCCATTAACCCAGCCTAATTGGCCTTATTGAGCCTGGCTTGGGCCAGCCACATGGCCTTGGCTGGGGGGGAGGGGCGAGCCAGCCTGGTTCCCCACTCAGACTAAGGGCTGGTCTGACTGACCTCCACCCTGAGCTTCTGCTGGCTCAGGCAAGAGAAGGTGAAGCCCCTGCAGAGCCCTCCTTGTGAGCATTGTGGGAGGTAGGGAGGCAGCCCCTCTTTGTCAAATTTTAAAAAATCTCTCCTGCCTGACCAATTAAAGCCAATTAAATGTGGAGCTTTGAGACTGGCAAATTCAAAGCTCACTTTCAAAAGGTCCACCAAAATTCTCCCTGTTGTTGCAATATTTTGAAATTTTAATTTGGAAAATTTACAATTTACAAGTTCTGGTAAAATTAACTAAGAATTAAATCTTTTAGAAATTGGAAATAGGATATTGAGATTGCTTAAAAAAAACAAACAAGCTTTTTGCTATCTCAGCTTGACTTGTTCCTTGAATTTGTAAAAGGAAAACTAATAGCATTTGTGAAATACTTGTAATCAGAATTGTATGACTGGCATATGTTGGTATCTGTCTAACTTTGAATCTGTGCCAGAATTGATAAGGTCAATTGATAAGTCATTTGATACTCATTGTTAATTTGTTACCATCTTTCTGAGACTGTATTATGTATCTAAAGATCTATTTAGCTAAGTGAACTTAAGAAACATTTTTTAAACAAATGCTTTATTAACTTATGTTTTACATCATTCATTTCTGCCAGATTTTGAGTTATAATTATCCCCCCCCCCCGTTTTTCCCCTACCCATCCTCCCAGAATAGCAGTCCCACAAGATATAGCTTCCTCCAATCTGCTCTCTCCCATATCTTCTCCCATACCCCCTTCAACTTTTCCATTAGAGGAAGGTGACCCTTTGTGTCCCAATGCCTGCACATCTTATCTCCCAATTACAAGCAAAAGAGTATTAATAATAGTATTTATATATATTTGAAACATTTAATCTTAAGACCTCGAATTTCAGATCCATTTCCTTCCTCCCTTGTCACCCATTCCCTCTGGGGAGATAAGTAATTCAGTATATGTTGTACATGGCTAGCTATGCAAAACATTATCATAGTAGATATATTGTACAAGGCTGCTTATAATTCTGTCCCACTCATCGCACCCAAGAAACATTTTTGAAATAGGAATACTATTACAGCTAATCAAAAAAATCCTGGGCTCCTGGATTCTGTAGCTGCTGGAGAGGCCTTTGCCTCCAGGCCATTGCTGCCTAGGCCCTCCCTGTTAAAGAAGCTGATAAGCCTTTTTTTTTTTTTGGGGGGGGGGGGGTCAGCCCCTTTCCATCTCCACCCCTCATTCAGTGGAGAGCCACTGTTTTGTTTTGTTTTGTTTTCTCCCCAGCTGTCTCTGATTGTCCTCAGGTTATTGATCAGGCCCAGGCTTCTGAGATCAGATCTCATTGACACACCCCTAAGAATGTAATCTCTACATTTGTGAGGTTTTTTTGTCAGCTTAGTTGAAAATCTAATGTTATTTCTCATCCAGAATTAGATCATGTTCAGAAAGTTATGCAAACTGTTTAAGATCATTTTAAGTTTTCAACTGACTTTCTTCATCAAGGTTTAACGAGATTGTAAAAACAGAAGAGATCTGGCTGTTTTGATCTGAATTTGTAGTCCTTTCATGCTCTAAGCAAAAGTTAACATTTGTAACTGGATGTATGTTAAGAATTCAGTTTCTGAATTATCTCTTTCTTCCTGAGTGAATCTGTATTCACTGTATACTGTATACTGTATATATAATCTGTGGACCCAGCTCCCTATGAAACGTAGACAGATCTACCCAAATGATTTTGGGTCCCAGCTGTTTAAGGGGGAAATGATCAGGTGCTTGGAATGATAGGGTACTTGGGTGCCTGATATTTAGTTTAATCAGAGATACTTTAGTTGAGAGAAAAGAAAGATACGATTTTTAACACCAGGTTAATTCAAACTGTTTTAAAGTCTATTTATGAAAAGCTGAACAAAGCAGATAAGAAAGTTTGGCTTCCCCATGAGAATTGGGTCAGGTCCTCTGATTCTCAGTTTTGACTTCCTTGAGCAGCCGGCATCTGAAATTTGCTCAGAGCTCAGAACTCAAGGCTGAGAAAGTCCAGACCATTCCCTAACATATTTTGGAAGACCGCCACCCATTCTTCCTCTAATCCAGGAAGACTTAAAGCTGAAATCACTAACTCTTCCCTCATCAAGTTCCTTCACGGTCTGCAGGCGATTCAGAAAAAAAAAAAAAACTCCTTCCCTCAGCTCTCCTGATCCAGATCCCGAGTTCCCCTCAGCTTACCTATTTCAACCTGGGGATTCTGTGCTGGTAAAAAGAAATTCATGGTCTGGAGCCAAGGTGGAAGTGACCACAGGTCATGATCCCCACTACACCTACTGCTGTCAAAGTGGATTCTATTCCCACATGACTCCATTGCACCAGAGTGAAGGCTGCTGTCACCTCAGAATGGAAAGCAGAAGTCCACGAGGACCCCATAAAGCTAAGACTTATCCGATCCTTTCCCTGATTCCCCTTTTACCTCCTTGCATGGTCCCCCACAATCCCCATGCCCCCAGACCAAGCTATACCCGGGTGTTAACCATAGGAAATGGACAATCCTGGACTTTTCCAGAACCGGAGCACACAGCTACCCCTCAACTCCTTGTTCCCCAAAACTGGACTATTTGGGGGCCCACCAGTAGATGCAGGTTACCTACTCTGTTCAAATACGGGATGCCTGTGTGCCTGTGCTTTTGTCACAGCTTACCACCTCCCCTCTCCTAGTCCTGGTGCCTCCCTGTGCTACTAGGCAGGTGGTAGTGAGGGATTGGACCCATTGTTCCGAATCCATACAATTGCCGCCTGGGAAACCCCATTTTCTTGAGTCCTGGGAATCATAGTCCCTGAAGGGGAGGAAGGAGCTCAGATGGGAAAGACCTTAGTACTGACTATAACCAAACAGCCTCCTGTGCCCACCCCCAATTGTCATCCCATTGCTTAGCTATCCCTGCCCCAGTAGGGAACCCCAATGTCCAAATCACAATACCAGCTGTCACCACATGGGCCCCTGTCAGGTCATACACCCCCCTCATCTTCAAAGATTCAGGAATCTCGAAATTAACAGGTCCCTTTAATTGCCCTTCTGTCAGCTGTTCATAAAACACTTAACAACTCTAACCACATGTTGGGAAAAAATTTCTGGATTTGTGTTGAACCCCAGCCTCCTTACTATGTAGAGGTGGCACTAAATGCCTCAGTCACCCCTATTTCCAACACAGAGAATTGTGATTGAGACCACCCAAGACTCTCCCTCGGGGATGTACAGGGAACAGGTTTCTGCCTCATATCGTCCAGTACCCCTTTATCCAGCTCTCGGTATAGCTCAAGTTGTGGGAAAAACCCACATGATTCAGGCCTCTAGCTCAGACTACTCCCCTGACCCTCTAGGAGCCTGGTGGGCATGCCACCATGGCCTTACCTAGTGTGTCTCTGTTACAGTGTTCCTCAGACTGAGGACCCCCTGTGTATCCTAGTGGCCATAATTCCCCGGGTCACCCTTTTTCCCAGGGGAATAAGGTTGGCATTACTTTTCCCAGAAGGGCAACTGAGCCACCACCTAAGGCAGGCAGTACCACTCCTCGTTCCCATCTCAGTGGGCTTGGGCCTTGTGGGTTCTGCAGTGACTGGGATGGCAGCCTTGATTAAGGGGGAGACCAACTATCAGGCCTTAAGTACACAGGTAAATATTGAACTCTCCCACATAGAGCAGTCCATCTCAGCCCTGGAAAGACAGGTGGACTATCTGGCAGAGGTGGTTCTTCAGAACCACAGAGGCCTTGACCTTCTTAAACAGGGTGGCCTGTGTGCAGTCCTTGGTGAGGCTTGTTGCTTCTGTGCAACAACTCTGGAGTGTTGAGGGAGAGTCTGAAGTTGGTACGCCAGAATATTGCTAATAGATGGAGGGAGCTGGAAAATTCTGAGAATGGGTATCAGTCCCTGTTCCCCTGGAACATCCCCCTGGCTCACTAGATTGATATCAGCCTTGGTATTAGTATTAGCCTCTCCTCCTCCTGATCATAGCCCTAATTGTAGGACCCTATCTCATCAATTGTTTTCTACAATTTGTCAAATCCAGTGTTAACTCCATTAATGTTAATTATCAGGGACCCCCCCCCATGCTTTAGGAACAGAATTGGGTAATCTAGATGGGATCCTTAGATGTGAACCCAGCTATGTCAAAGGTTTGACATACCTACAAGAGAGAGTAGGGAATGTTGGACCCAGCTCCACTCTGCCCTTCCCCCATTGATTTGTCACTTTGCCCTTCCTGAATGTCAGACACAAATCTACTCACCCTTTCCTTGTTGTAAAAGGGGCAGCCCAACCTTTCCTTCATTGATTTGTAAAACAGAGAACTCCACCTTGCTTAATCTGTAAACAGGCAGAACCCCCACGCCTTGCTTACCCTTGATTAATCTGTGGGTGGGAGTCCCAGCCTCAGGTTTGGGGCCAGCAGGAAATTCAAATGTATACTGACCAATCACTAATTGTAGTTTCAAGTATATACTCACCAGTCATTGGAGTTTCAGTTTACATCACTGTAATCACAGCTTACATAACCTGGCTATGGAACCTCTATAAAACCAGCACACTGTCTGTGCCAAAGTGCTGTCTGATTTGGGTGACCACGTACCCCGACAGTCCCGCAGTGTTCCACAGTAATAAAATCCACTTTCTAAATTTAATAAATAAATAAATAAGGCACTGACTTGGTAAACTTGTTGAAGGATGGTGTCTAAAGGTAAAATGAGAAGAAATCCCCACACTTTGGAGAAAGAAAACACAGGAAGACAGTAGATATTGAATGTTATTTATTTGTGGAAAATAACCAGAGTACGCTGGTTTTTCTTACGATATTCAGACAAAAAAAAAAATCAACTTAATAGTACTAGTTGAGGACAACATGTATCATACCTTAGAAATCATAGAAATAGAGGTGGGTAGGTGGCCCAGTGCATAAAGCACTGACCCTGGAGTAAGTAGAACCTGAGTTCAAATCCAGCCTCAGACACAACACAAACACAAGCTGTGTGACCTTGGCAAGTCACTTAAGCCCAATTGCCTTCCAAAGAGGAAGAAGGAAGAAGGAGGAAGGAGGAAGGAGAAGAAGAAATAGCAATGCATAGGGTGACTACCAAGGAGTAAGCTTGGACCATTGTGCTTAAATCGAATAAAAGATATATCAGGCCTGAAAGAGGAGGGGAAGAAGAATTCATTTTTATGTGGCAATAATGCCTGTTTTCTTATAAACACTAAAACTCTTTCATGCATACTTGTACATAAGTAAATGCAGATGGCATGGTTAATTGAACCTCTAAAGAGATTCAGGATTCAGCTCTTTACATTGAGGTGAAGAAGGAATGTTCTTCCCATCCTTGTCATGGGGACAGTGTGCAGGCACAGAGATGGGAAATGACTATTGCATATGAGATTCATAGATCCAACAGAGAGGCTGATTCACTAAGGTTACAGACAGGATTGTCTTCAAGCCACAGACCAACTGAAGATGACCAAATATGTGTGAAAATCATATGAATTGTTGAAGGGTAATCTTTGAGGTAAAATTAAAAGAAATTCCCACATTCTGGAGAAACAATGACCTGGAAGAAAGTCTTATGAGCAAAAGGGAACAGAAACCACAGCCCTAATTCAAATCAGACATTTGGGATTACCAGAGATCTATAAGACTTTTAGTTAACAAATGACATCTATAATCTTTGTAAATACATGGTAACCTTAAGACATAGAAACTTCCCTCTTGAAAACTTTCCAAGGACTCATGGTGTTTTTAAATGGTTTTATTTCCCCCTAACACCAAACTCCTACATTTCACCCATTACTCTATCTGAATTTTGTATGTATTTAGCATACATGTTGGACAATCATCCCACAAGAGAATTCACTGGGAGTGAAGAAAGATTCCATTTTTTGCTTTGGTATACTTAGGCTCTAGCACATTCCCAGAAATATAGTGGGAACTTTAAATTGCTTTCTAGTGAAGAAGGCAGAATCAAGAGGGTGTAACAGGCAATCACTTCGACTCTACCCTGTTCTTCTCCAAACAACTTTAAATAAGGCCTCAAATTGAATTCTGGAGCATCAGAGCCAACAAAAGGTGTGGGTGAAACAATTTTCTAACACAAAGACAACTTAGGAGATTGCCAGGAAAGATCTTTCTCACTTGGGTGGTGGTCACCTCAGAAAAGCATATGTGAATGGGTGTATATATGTTTACAGGTATACATGCATAGAGGGCACAGGTTGAATTTGGTGGGAAAGGATGATACTTAAGGGGTGAAGTTAAGAGGTGAGAGAGGAAAGTGGCAAGAGGAGATGGGGAGAGACAGGTTAGGGTAAACTATCTCATGCAGAAGAGGAAAAGGGAAGTAGTTGCAGGGGAGGGGAAGAACAGAAGGCAAAAAGGCAAAACCATATTTTCATTGAATTTGGCTCAAGGAGAGAATCACATACATACTAAATGGAATATCTCACCATGCAGGAGAATAGGGGGAAGGGAGATGAGAGGGGGGGATGATGGAAGGGAGGGCATTCTGGGGGGAGGGGAAGTTAGAAGCACCCACTTTCGAAGAGGGACAGGATCAAAGTGGGGAATGGACCAGGTGGGGCGGTGGGATGGGTGGGAGGGAAATATAAGCAGTCTTTTACAATATATCTACTATGGTAATGTTTTGCATAGCTATACATGGATAACACATACTGAATTGCTTATCTTCCCAGAGGGAGTGGGTGACAAGGGAGGCAGGGAATGGATCTGAAATTCGAAGTTTTAAAATTAAATGTTTCAAATGTATATAAATACTATTATTAATACTATTTTTCATGTAATTGGGAGATAAGACATGCAGGCATTGGGGCACAGAGATTCACCTTGCCCTTATGGCAAAGTTGAAGGGGATGTGGGAGAAGATAGGGGAAAGACCAGATTGGATGAGGGGATATCTTGTGGGACTGCTATTCTGGGGTGGTGGGTAGGGGAAAATGGGGAAAAAATTATAACTCAAAATCTGGTGGAAATGAATGATATAAACCAGAAGTTAATAAAGCATTTGTTAAAATTAAAAAAAAACTATAAAAAATAAAATAACAAGGAGTATCTATAAAAAAAAGTACATGATCCAAAAATAAAGGTTAATATAAACAGATTAGGGGATCATGGAATACTTTACCTGTAAAATCTATGGATAAAGGAAGGCTTTATGACCAAAGAATTGATACACAGCATTATGGAATGTAAAATGCACAATTGTGACTACATTAAATTAAAAACTTTTTGCACAAAAAAAAAATTCAGTCAAGATGAAAAGGAAAGCAAGAAACTTAGAATTTTTTTTCCAAATTTCTTAAAAATATAGAGAAGTGATTCAAATTTATAAAATTACAAGTCATTCTCAATTGATAAATGGACAAAATAGATGAACAGGAAGTTTTCAGAAGAAATCAAAGCTATCTATGGTGAAATATGTGAAAAATATTATGAAAAATATGTGAAAAATTTTATGAAATATATGAAAGATAATTTAAATTGCTATTGATTAAAGAAATGAAATGTATAAAAGTTCCAAGTTACCACCTCTGATCTATCAGATTGGCTAGTATGAAAGAAAAGATAAAGAACAAATGTTGGAGGGGGTGAGGAAAATTGGGACACAAATGCATTATTGATTAACTTGTGAACTGATCCAACAATTTGAGAAAATTGAAACTATATGCAAAGGGTTATAAAACTGCCCATACTCTTTAAACCAGGAAGACACCTAGTAAGTATTTCCCCCAGAAAGATCAAAGGAAGAGGAAAAGGCAATCTTCATATAAAAAATGTTTATAACACCTGTTTTTGTTTGGCAAAGTACTGGAAAATGCAGAGAAGCTCATTTGCTAAGAATGACTCAAGTTGTGCTATATATAATTGTGATGGGACACTATTGTGATACAATACATAATCAGGATTTTTTTTTTAAATCTAGGAAAATGTATATGAATAGATGCAAAGTGAAGTGAGCTTAGCCAGGAAATCATTTTACACAGCAAAGGCAATATCATATGATGGAGAGCTGAATGATTTAGCTATTCTCATCAAAATAAGGATCTAAGAAAATTCCAAAGAACTTATGAAGAAAATTGTTTTCCACCTTCAGAGAAAGAATGGATTGAATATGAATGCATATTGAATCATAATTTTAACTTTTCTCCATTTTTCTTGTGTGTATTTTTTGGTCAGTAATTTCTTTTGAAACTTAACTAATATGGAGATATGATTTTGATGACTATATATGGTATATGATGTATATCATACTGCTTGCCTTTTAGAGAAGGAGTTAGGAAGGGATAGAAGGAGGCAATTTGAAACCCAAGAAGTGTAGGACATGAACATTAAAAGTTGTTTTTACAAGTAACTGAGAAAAATAAAATTAAAACTTTTAAAAAACTTAAAAAATGAAATTTCTTTGAGAATAAAACTGAATGGAAATGAGATAACAACCTGCATTGTCATTGGTTCCTGGGAATGCTTTTGCTATATTTAGGGAGAGTCAAAATAGTGCTTTATATACTTACTTAATTGCACTGTAAAACATACATTCATTTTGATATGTTTTGCCATTCTTGGCACAGATAGGATTGTACTCTTGGGGGCAGTGATATCATGGTTAAGTACTGGATTCATTCAAGCTGCCAAAATCACAAAGACATGTAGTTTACATCAGATATCATTTATACAAAAAACCCTATGACTTGAGGATACACCATGTTAGAGCCAGAATAACAATATATTAATATCTCCAGGCATTTTTGTGCCTCTGGACAAAGGAAATGCAGGAGTACAGAGGTAAAAGGTTATGGTATCTCTGGGTTCATATGCAAGCCTGTGTTTTCAGAAAGGAAAAAAAAATTAGAAATAGAGTGGGTTTGAAGGTTATATCTGGAAGCCCAAGGCTATCTTTCAACACAGTCAGCAAGTTATATTGGTATCCCAAATACCACCCATTCTTTAGAGACTGGCTAAGTCCCACATCATACCTGAAAGCCTTCCCATTTCTCTCTAGCTACAACTTATCTCACCTTTCCCTGAATTCCTATAGAAATCTCCATCTCCTCAATTGAACTTTGTGCTTAGAAATACACTGTGTCATTTGGTTTCTTGATTTACCTAACAGGCAGATGTCTTCTATCCCCAGACTGTAAGATATCTTGAACTAGACTTAGAATTGAAAAGACTTGTGAGAACTCCTTTATCTTATAAGAAGAAGTGAGATCCAGAGACATCTGCCATTTGAACTCAGTTCCTCTGACTTTAACTCAACGCTGCTTTCCATTGCACCACAATGTTACCTGTGCTTTCTATATACTCCCACATCTGGTTTACACAAATCACTCACTTAAAACTAAAACAGTAAAAAGTATAATTCTCTGAGGATGAAGGCCAGATTTAAAAATATTCAGGATTTGTAAAATCAATATCTTTTTAAAAATTAAATTTTACTGTAATTAAAGATCTCAGTTCATAGCACTAAACTTCAATTATATAGTGAGAAAAACATACCAGATCCATTTGATTTTCTTTCTAATACCTGAAAGAAAAATAGAGATGCAAGTGATTATATTTTATACTTTTGGATAAAGTCACCTTCTCTTCATGTGGACGGAACCTGATAGTATGTTCTTTTAATACTTGGGATCCTGGAAAAGATGCAAGGAGCCTAAAATCAATTGCATTTATGGCTGATTGTCTCAAACCTACCACAACCAGCAGGCCATGAAAGATAAGACCAAGGAAGACTTAAAGTCATTCTGAAATATCTGGGACATAGGAGATATACTATGTCCTCTGAATAAAATGTGCTTTAGAATGTTTTATAAAAATACTTTTAAAATTCTCATCTAGGAGGATGCTGTTGTACTAATCATTTCTCTTGATTCAAAGCCAATGAAAACCAAAAATATTCATAATTACTAACTACTATACTACTTTAGGAGTTATTTTTCATTGACTCAAAGATCATTAGAGTGGGGAAGGACCCTAAGGATCATATCACTCTGTCTCCCAATTTTATATAAGGAGTAACTGAGACCTAGTGTTGAATTAGCCCAGAATTGTAGCAAGTGAGTAGCGAAGCAAAGGCAAAACTGCTGAATTCCAATGCCATGGTCCTTCTGCCACACAATACTGCAACCACTTTATGTAAGTCATGAAATACATTAAAGTCACAAATTCTGCAAATCGCTATTTTTTTTAAAAGTTTCCCAATTTGATTTGGACATTTAGAACTCCGCAAAAAGAAAGTGACAGCCTATTCCAAGCAGCAGGTAGAACTATTACTTTAAAGTAGTTTCTGAAAGATTAGTGGATTCCCACCAATGATTTAGCAATTTACTGACCTGAGGAAACAGTCAGTATCAAAAAGAAAAGCCCAAAGAGGGCCTTGCTTAGCAGTTAGAAGCAGATCATTGAATCTCTGAAGAGTCCCTGGACTGGATATTCTGTTAGAAAATGGATAGATATACAGAGAGAGAGATAGAAAAGTGTGTGTATGTGTTAATATATATATGTATATATATATATATATAAGCATTAATATCATATTAATATTATTTAGGTGCTAATATTATGCTCATTTTATATAATAGGAAACTGAGGCAAACCAAGGTTAAGACACAGTAAGTTAATTGTATGAGCCCAGATTTGAACTCAGGTCCTCCTGACTCCAAGCCAAAAACAGCAAACAAAAAAAAAAAAAAGAAAGAAAGAAAGAAAAAAGAAAAACTCCAGCCCTGATATGTAGCTGTTGCAGGTAACTGTGGTATAAATACTCACACTGAAAACTTAAGGATTCATTCCGCAAGCCAGTTAGACTTGTACTAGCATGTGGGGCCCTAACTTTCTTCTAAGGCAGAAGCCAGAGGGTTTCCTTTCCAAAGAAATTCTCTGAGCAAAACATTGCACAGACATTCTCTTTGTTCCCCTTTTCTTTTTATAAAAAAATACTTTTATTGATATCTTTTTTTTAATGCCACCTTTGTTTCCAAAATATCCTTCCAAGCTTCCTGATGCAGAGGACCACTCCCTGTCCACAACCATAGTCCCTTACCTCCATAAAGAAGTGCACAGGCACTCTCAGTCAAACAGAGTGATAAGGTTTTAGGGAGGTGTTGGGGAAGAATAGGGGAAGAAATGAAATCACCCGTATTCCTAAAGGCCTCTTTTCTATTTCAGGCCAACTAGGAGGGAAGAACAAGTGTAAGAAATATTGGCAAGGTTCATAGAATCTCAAAGCTGAGGCCCAGAATCAGATGCAATATTACAGTTGTGTTCTGGTCATTTCTATTGAACAAGTATGATTCTGCTACATTAAAGAACCTACAGTATTCTTGAGGTCTACATGTTAGTTAACAGTCATCTCCCCAAGTGGGGGTAACAACAGTATCTCAGGGGCATCTAGGTAGGGCAGTGAATAGAGTACCAGCCCTAGAGTCAGGAGAAACTGAGTTCAAATGCCTCAGACACTTCACACAATAACTAGCCCTGTGAACTTGAGCAAGTCACTTAACCCCAACTGCCCTCCAAAAAACAGAAAAACAGAATCTCATTTAGGTTTCAAATGTTTCCCTTGTGATTTCCCATCATCCACCTGACCATGAATGTATAATCTCATCTATCTCATCCTACATTTCATAAGTAAGTATACTAATGACCAGTTAAGCTAAATAACTCACTCAAGGTCACACAGAAAATTAGGAGCAGCAGAGAGGGTTTGAAACTACACCCTCTGGTGTCAGACAGTGGCCTTTCCACTAGCCAATGTGTTTCTGAGTACCCTAAGAAGTCAGACAGAGCATAGGAACATTGTAGAGACTATCTAGATCAACTCAATCTGTGGTAGAGTGGATATCACTCCTCTTCCCCTAAGAAAAGCCAGGAGGAGGAAGGAAACATCCATTCATTAAATTTCTACTATGTCCCAGGCCTAGTGTTAAGAGCTTTACTGATATTATCACATTGGATCCTTACAACAAACCATTGAGGTAGGTGCTATAATTATTCTTTGTTATAAAGGAAGAAATAGAGGCAGACAGAAGGCAAGTGATTTACCCAAGATCACAAACCTAGTAATGTTTTGATTTGAATTCAGGTTTTCTTGATTCAAGGCCCAGTTCCCTACCTACTTCACCAACAAGATGTCCCAGAAATACACATACAAATGCGAACATAAATATATACACACATTAACAAACACATTGACATGAAAGGTGAAAGTCTAGTAGATAGGGCCAAAATGAGCAAGTCTATGAAACACAAAAAACCCAGGGGAGATTCTAAGAAGACATACAAAAAAAAAAAAAACAAAAAAAAACCACATAGAAAGATTGAATGGAGGCCCACAGAGCAAGGGGGAAGACCAGGAGCACAAACTCAGGAGAGAGACAGGGAAAAGGGGATACACAATGCTAAAGGAGGAAATTGTTGGGGGTTGAGGGTGGAAGAGGCAAGTCATGCACAGTCTGAGATACATACAGACCAGAAGTTAGGGTTTTGGTGGGAGCAGGGGCAGGTAGAATTCATTGGTCGGGGACCGTGTCTATCTCTTAAAAAGGTAAGGAAGATGCAGGATGTCTGGTTAGGGCTTTCATGTAGCAGGAGGTCACCTGAGAACATGATGTAATTCAGCAGGTGGAGCCCATGGCCCCTACATAAGGCATCCACCCAGTCTCCTGTGGACTCAGTGCACCTACCCTGTTTTGCAATCTTTCGGTTTCAGCTGGAGGTAAAGAAGTCTGATCATGAGGCCTCTTGGCATAGTCCTTGTGCTCTCCCTGGTTCTGTGCTCCTTTTCGGGTAAGTTTCTCCTTGGGTACACCACGTCCACATTGGGACAAGTAACCCTCAGATAGTTCTTCATCCAAAGTCCAATTTGACCCTGAGCTGCACCCTCATGGGAGTTTTTGCAGCATTAAGAGAACTGCTGAGGTTAGAAGCTTTCTTTACAACCGTGTTGGGTGGGAAAGAACAGGAGGTTAATTAGCCCTGTTTTACAAAGGTGAAAACAACACCAGATAAGTGAATAGGGAACACAATTAGTATGTGGGAGACCCCACCTCTAAACCTAGGTCTCTCAGGCTTAGAGGACCCAGAATACAGCTGCACCTCTGAGGACCTGCCTCTGGGGTATGGAGAAAAGGCATTGACAGGGACATCATAGGCTGGATCCTGTACTAGACAGGAGGCAGAATGAGAATTTTGGCTTATGTTTCTGGAAAAAGAAAATGAGACAGAGAGACAGGGGCAGACACAAAGACAGAGATAGGAAGACAGATGGACATGCAGAGACAGATAACCATGTACCTCGGTGGCACTCTTAGATTCAAGAAGACCTGAATTTAATTCTGCCTTATAAACTAAAATGGGGATAATAATAATGCCTAATTGGATGTCATGAAGATATAATGAGATAAAGATATAAAGAGCTTTTTCAATGGGATAATTAACCCAGTGAGGTCAGTAACCTACTACAAATACAGACTGCCTTATATTCTAGGTAAATATTTGACAGAGGATGTCATGCTATTCTTGTAGACCACATAAGGAGTTACAAGCCACACAAGAGGAGAAGGAATTGGCTTCAGAGCTGTGTTAAGAGAGCCAAAGATAAGTCAAAGGATCATAGATTTGGTACTGGAGGAGTCCTTGGAGGTCATTGATCCAATGCCTTCATTTCACAAAGGAGGAAAGGGAAGGGCAGGTGGCTAGAGAGTCTACTGACCTGCCGCCCATCGCAAAAATAGCAAATGACAGAGCCACAATTTGAAGACAGGTCCCTTGATTCCAAATCTATCATACTTCCTATTGTATCAGGCCACACCAATCATTCATGCTGGAACATCAACTCACTTGGAAAGAGGTCCCTAGTGGGGGGCTCTAGGGAATTGAGTTTTACCTTCACTGGCTGATAATTCATCAGTGACTTTGATAGAGGCAAAGACAGCATCCTTGCCAAATTTTCAGATGATGACAAAAGTAGGAAGAGCAAGCACACACTGAGTGAAGGGATTCAAAAAGATATTGACAGGCTAGAATATTGTCAAATATAATGAGAAAAAATTTAAGAAGCATATGAGTAAAATTTTACACTTTGGATCAAAAAGTCAGCCTCACAAGTACAAGATGAGAGTGTGACTGGCCTACTACAGCTCGTCTTTTAAAGGAGAGGAGGGCGTTGGTGGGCTAGCTCACTATGGATTAACTCCAATACAGTAGCCCAAAACAAGTTAGAGCTTCCTTAGGCTTCATTCACAGAAGAATATGTTCAGTCTAGGGAGGTTATAATTCCAGACAACATAGACAGTATTGCATTCCATACTACAAGTCTAAACAACATATGGCCTGGGGGCTGTTTATGGCCCCCAAAGTGCTTTGGGTGGCTCACAAAAAATGTAGAGAATGTGAAAGAAAGTAAACATGTAAGGAGTGTTTTGTCCATGCACTGTTAACCCACCTTCTACCCATCACTCTTTTGTCTGTCATATAACTGGGTGGGAGAGTTGCCACAGCACACTCCTCTTTGTCACATGACCCTCTGCAACCTATTATCATTATAGCTTCACATGGAAAGTGAGCTGCTATAAAGAATTGTGGCCAGAAGACGTTTAGCCTTTTAATTGTGGCTGTTACCTGCTGCCATGTTGTGCAGGTCTACAATACTAGATGTCCCATTTAAGGAGAAACATTGGTAAGTTGGGAGAAAAAAGATAGACCAAGAGTGTAAAGGGCCTTCATGTCACATCATATGAGGATTCTTGAATTTAACTGGGCAGATTTGGCTGGGAGAAAAGAAGATTTGGGAAGGACACGGTAACTGTCTTAAAGTATTTGAAAGGTCATGAGGATTAGACTTCTGCTTGGTCAAGAGGGTAGAATTAGGAGCAATGAGTAGAAGTTACCAAGAAGCAAGTGTTTGATATTGGGGGGATTCCCTAAAATTAACAATCTAACAATGAAAGAGGACAGTGCTGGAAGTAGCTCCTTCCATCCACTGATGCTCTGTTTGGACTCATTCCCTAACAATTAGCAAGCTTCTCCCACCCACGAAAGGTGTTCAAATAAAGTCAGAAGAATAGCTCTTAGATGTTCTCTGGGGGCTATTCATTTTCAGGGGCTCTTTAGACCAGGTAGCACCTGAGGTCTCTTCCAAGTTAAACATCTTTTAATCCTGTCATTAAAATATATTTTCTTCTCCTGGCTAAATACCGTCATTTATTTTAATTAAATTTTCATATGGCCTGGCTTCCAGGTGCCTTCCTGGAATTCTAGGATTGACAAGAAGCCCAATTTTAATATTCTAATATTCAACAATGCAGTTTCTTAGAATCTTAATTCTAAGATCCAGGGATTTTAGAATTCAAAGACTCCCTGATTTCTCAAGTCAAAAGAACGCTGTGATTCTAGGAAGTGACATATTTAAATGTTGCTTTTTCATGGTGGCTGTCCTGAAAAACAGGCTCCATCTTCGGTATTTGTTCTATATCTGTCTAAAGACAAGGAGCAATAAGGCAAAATTTAAAAAGAGAAAAATTTAGGCATGATACCAAGAAAAACTTCCTAACAATGACAGCTGTCCAACAGTGGAATTATCTGTCTTGAGATGTAGTGGGTTTCCTTCCTTGGAGGTCTTCAAGCAGTAGCTGGATGACCATTTGTCATATATGCTAATATAGGCATTCTTTCTTATATGGGGGTTGGAATGAATGTCTGCTGAGGTCCCTTTCAGGTCTCAAATTCTGTGTGTATCTACCTAGCAACCTACTTAAGACACTCTCTACCTTTAAAAGGAAAGCCCTCTCTATTTCATTTACACTTATTGCCATCCTCTTTTCTATTCTCTTTCTCAGCCAAATTCCTAGAAAAAGACGCTTCCCTCCCACCCTCCCCCATTCTCTTTCTCTCTCTCCCCCACCCTCCCTGCTAAACTTATAATTTGGCTCATGGCCTAATTCCTCTAATGAAACTTTACTCTAAAATTGCCTTTGGTATCTGGCTCTCCATATCAAATAGTTTTTTTCCCCTTAATCCTCATCCTTCTTAAACTGTGCAGCAAACAAAAATGTTAACCACTCATTTCTCTCTGGATTCCCCTGACATTGCTCTCTCTTGGTTCTCCTCCTACCCATCTGACTGATGCTCAATCCCCTTTCTAAATCACCACAAATATCATACCCCCTAACTCTGGGCTTATCCTCAATACCCCTGAATTGGCCTTCTTAACTTCTCCCTTCATAATCTCTCACGGGGTCACGTTTTCAACCCCTGTAGGTTTGATTACGACCTCTAATCAGATGGCTTATATGATCTATATACCTATCCCTGATCCCTCTTGAGCTCCAGTTCTCTATCACCACGACCTTCTGGTTTTCAAATGGATATCCCAGAAACCCAGGATGTCCAAAGAAAGTATCTTTTTTCCCAAAACAGATCACCCTTCCAAATATCCCGATTACTATAAAAAAAAAAATCACCATCCTAAACAATTTAGGTTGAAGATATAGTTACCTAAATTCACAATGTTGGTGTGGTTTTTAGTCTTGCTAATCTTAGGTGTCCAGTACCAAATTTTGTCCTTTCTGCTTTCTAAACATCCCCTGTGTAAGGTCCCTAATCCCCCCACCTAGGAAATCATGCATTTCCTCACTCCCCCAGGCCCAAACAGTGGGACAAGCTCAATGCAAAAGGAAAAAAAGCCAAGGAGCTCCAGATTGATTATAGGTGGTAGTTTAATCATCTGGGTTACTTACATTAGGGGCAGTATGATGAATCCCTGCCAAGAGTATCTTTCTTTGGTCTGGGGCAGTGGCCACAGCACAGGTTGGATCCCTAAAAAAACAAACAAACAAAAAAAAAAACACCACCACCACCAACAACAACAACAAAAACAGAAAATTTCTGTGATGATTGTAGAAGTCAAAAGGAGATGGAGTCATAGAGTACATCACTAATAATTGGTAGATATTTTGGATTCTGCTTAGTAATAAGCTCATTTCCAAGATTGGGCATTAAGCCAAAGTTGATGGCTAATCCAAACACAAGATAGTATATTGGTCTTATCAGAGCCCCATCACAGCCCCTTTGAAATCAACAGAAAAATGGTTGCTATGTCCATTTTACAAATGGGCAAACTTAGGTCCAGAACAGAGCAGTAGCTGATCCCTGAACACGCAGCTGAGGACAGAGCCATGACAGAAGCTGGGATCTTCAACAAAATACCGGACCTTAAAAGCATTTAAATTGTACTTCAAGTGGATTGTATAGGGAATTACAAGGGCTTTGGATTACTACTAATCTGTCAAGTAAATAGGGTTATTTTTTTCCCCAGCTGAATTACCTTCTCTGGGAATACTTTTCAAACCCCTAAGAAACAGAAAAAGCAGATGGAAAGGTGATTCTCTTACAAAGGAAAACAACTGTCAGCAGACCTCAGATGATAATTACTTTAAGATTTCCAGAAAGCTTAGATTTCTTTCATATAGATCCTCCCTGCTCCAGAGAAAATTTACTTCCACATGCCCCCCTTTGAACCCCACCCTCAACCAACCAACAATTTACCAAACGTTTTCATGAGTTACTATGGCCAAAAAATATATCTTCTAGGAACTATCCTTATGGTGGTAAACATTTCCACAATTAGCTGGGCTGATTATACCAACTTCCAACACACCTTCTGAGATTACAGCATTACTAGCTTGAAAGGACCTCCCAAAGTTGGTGCTCTCCTAACATAGACTTCAAGAACTAGCATTGTTATTTCATGCCTCTATGAGTCAACAGAAGAAGGTTTTAATGAAGAGAGACAACAATTATAATTTAGATTTAGATAAGAGGACTAGGGTTCAAATATTCAATTCACTACCTCCGGAATCTTGAGGCTCAGGTTTCCTCATTTGTAAAATCTGGAGTTTAGCCTAGGTGACTCTGAGGTCCTTTGCATATCTATGCCTAGATCCTATGAACTAATATATTTTTTTGTTTTTTACTTACAAAATATTTTGTTTAAAACAGTCCAGCAAAGCAGGGAGTGTCATTATTAGTATGGTACAAATAATGAAACTGGCAGAGAGAAGTAACTGTTCCAATTTCCCATAAAAGGGTGACTGGCAGAGCAGGACTGAAACTCAGTTCTTCCACTTCAAAATGCAGTAATCTCACCAGTTTTCAAATCCAAAGGGAAGGGATAAAGAATGGGAGCTTGCCAAGAGTCTGATTAACATATAACTCATTTTACAACACATCTTGAAAAGAGGAGGAAAAACAGTCCCTCAGAATTATATATTTGACTCACTTGGAAATGGATTTAAAGAGCATCAGATATAGATGGGCCTTGAGATGGTGAAAATGTTATACATTTCATAGAGATGATAGATTGAGGGTATAGAATAAGATATATATTCTTATGTACAGTCACTGGGAGATAAATTGGCTTGACTATGCATATGTATTACAACTTTTTTTCATTTTTTCCCAATGAGGGGATTGGAAGAGGAAACAATAGATTCCTATTGATTTTTTTTAGTAGAAAAATAGATGGGAATGGGCAGATGACGCACATGTGATATGGTGCCTGCACTTTCAGATGAGGTCATAATATTAATAAAGCTGAAAGTCACTGCCAAAAAGGGACAGTGAAAGGTGATGTCACTTCACATTTTTGTATAGTATAGACTTGCTCCAGTCACTCCCTAAGTCTGTAACTATTGGCTTAATTATGAATACTTATGATCATGTAAAGAAAGCAGACCATTTCATTATATAGATCAAATTAATGGTTTTAAAAAAGAAAGTCTTCAATTCCTCATAGGTTGTAAATCTAGTTCCCTCAAGGTATGCTGGTGGCCTTGATAGAAACAGGGACAGTAGGAGGGAGGTTAGATTTGGGGGAGAAAGTAATGAGTTTTTGTTTCAGACATGTTTAGATTGAGGATGCCTGTGGGATATCCAGGAAGAGGTGTCTAGTGAACAATTCATGATGCAGAATTAGAGATCAGCAAAGACATGAATTAGCCATATAACTTTGAGTCATCTGCAAGGTCGAAAGTTTCAGAAAGAGACCAAGATGGATAAATACTTTGAAAAGGACATTGAATTTAGCAGTCAGGAGATTATTAATAAGCTTTAAGAAAGTTGTGCTTATCCAAACACATCAAGCCCACTCTCACTTTTATAAATCCTCAGTTTCCTTTCCTTGAAATACCCTGCTGCCTTCCCATGTCTACCTGTCAAAATACCAGGTCCAAACCTACATTCCTCCTAGAATTCTTGGATTTTCCCACAGTGCTTTTACATTGCCTTACATTTATTTCAATTTGTGCCTTATCTCATGCAACAGTTTCTTGTCTTCTTTTCTTTGTATCCCACTCCACCTTCTCCAACATTAGTGCATCTCAATGAATCTTGATTAAATTAAAAGACAAATATAGAATATGTGATGTAGAATATAGTCTGTTGGAGCTGAAAGTTACCTTCAAATATAAAACATGAAGTGACAGAACTGGAAGGGAGCCCTTAGATTATATAGTTTAACAGAAAGCAAAGTGAAATGCAATTATAGAAAGACACTTGTCCAAGGACACACAGTATTTGAGTAGCACGGTAAGGACTAAACCCAAGGTGATCTGATCCCCAGAGCCAAGGATTTGTAAGTGAAATAATGGATAGAAAAACACGTGACTCTTTGTTCAGTTGACTGGACGTTGTCTAATTCTACCACATTTCAAGGGGCAGGGGTTTGTGGAAATACCAGTTTGATGGCATCTGGTGAGCTGAGGAGTGGGCGGAGAGGCTGGGGATATAATCCACAGTCTTCTGGCTCCCTTATTTTCCCTCCTTGATCTTCAAAATATCTAACAAACAACACTTTTAAAACAACTGTTTTAAAATTTGTTTCCTAGACGCTGCACAAGTTAAAGTGGACGTCCTAGATGTAAGAAGAGCTTCTACTTTATCATTTTAGCACTTTTCCATTGCCGTGGTGAAGGGACCGTTGATTCACGAAGTCTGTGCAGTGTTCAGGACCCAATGGTCTTCCGTACCAGAGTGGCATCATGCCTAACCTAAGGACAAAAGTTTCTTCCTGTTTCTGGACCCTCAGCTTCCTTCACAGTTACATGAAGATATGGGACAAAGTGATCTCTGAAATTCTATTTGTTCTGTGTTCTAAGATCCCTTCCAGCTCTGACATTTTGTGGTCTGTGCTTGACATTCTGTGTCCTATGTTCTAGACTCCCATTGCAGCTCTATCACCTGTGCTTTTTGTACTGACCTTCTAGGTCTTTTCTTTTCTTCTAAGGTCCTTTCCAGCTCCAACATTCTGCACGTCCTTAGATCTCTTCCAGGTCTGACATTTTGTATTCTGTGCTTGACAGTCCATGTCCTTTGTACTTTGCTGCTTTCCAGCTCTATCTGCTGTGTTATGTGTACTGATATTCTATAGTCTATGTTCTAAGGTCCCTTCTAGCTCTGGTAATCTGTATGTCCCTTCCAGCTCTGACATTTTATGTTCTCTGCTCTGACACTCCATGTCCTATGTTCTGGCCTCCTTTCCAGCTCAATCTGCTGTGCTCCATGTTCTGACATTCTATGTTCTGTGTTCTGACATCCCTTCCAGCCCTGACATTCTGCATGTCTCTTCCAGCTCAGGCATTTTGTGTTCAGAGTGTGATATTTCATGCTCTATATGCTCCCTTCCAGTTCTGATTCACTGTGCTCTATGCACCTCTCAGTGTTCTACAATATTTATTGTGAGATATCTCTTAGCTCTACTGTAGTAAGACTCATTAGTATTCTGTGTAATGAAGCAAACAACAGTGATTGTTTTTTTCTCTTATCAATGATCATTTCAGTGTACTTTGTGATTGTGAAAATCTGCTTGTTCGTTAAAAAAAAATTAAACAAACAGAAATAGATGGGAAAGATTCTCTGAAAAGGATAGGAGCCCTCATTCTATAGGACCCAGTGCATTTCCTGGGGCATTTCTATCTATTAACTGTAAGTAATGGGCAGTGGACTTATATCTACTCCCCTGTTCTTTGATCATCCATTTACTTTTCTGTAAAAATAAGGGAAATAACCATTGTTTTCACTCGCTTGTAAGGCTTTTGTGAGGTTCAAATAAGAGAATATGTGCCAATCCCATTACAAAGTATAAACCAATATAGAAAGGGAGAGTTTGAGTGGTAGCTACTCCATGATCATCCCCTACCATAGCATACCACACACTTACCTGTCTATGATCATGGGAAAGCATCTACTCAGTGTTCTCTTTTCTGTCGTTTTCAAGGTAACTGGCATATATTCTCTCATTACAAGCTCCCAAAAGTCTTCAAGGGACTGAAAACAAGGTTTATTTCTCCCGAAAAATAGAAAAGGAAAATGAGAACTGAGCATGGAGAGTTATTAAATATTAGTTGAAAAGAAGTGAGAGTCTACTTGGTTCAAAATTTTATTTAAAGATGGGGAACTAAAGTCCAGGGAGGTTATACTAATGTGAGTATAAATTACATTAAAAAAGCATCATGTCCAGAACAAGAAAAAAGACTGTCCTGCTATGCTCTGCTCTGGATAGTTCCCATCTACAGTATTTATTGTATTCCATTATGGAAAATGTGTCTTAGGAAGGTCCTTGTTAAAGTATAGCAAACAAGGGCAGGATGAGTAAGGCTGGTGATGGGACAGAAGAGTGTCTTGTCCAAGGTCACATAGCCAGACTGTGACATAAACTGAAGTCCTTTGACTCTTCATATGGCCCCAACAATTCAATCCAACATGGATTTTTTAAAAACATTCTATGTGTTGGGTGAGAAGAAACATGACATATGGATCGAGAGCAGGCCTTGAAAATAGGAAGACCTGGGTTAGAGCCCTGTTTCTGTCCCCTACTGTCTATATAACTCTGAGTAAGTCACTTAACCTTGAGGTAACACCAGTAAACTAAAGTTATAATTAGCTGTGACAGAACTATTATAGATATGGGAGGATAAAGGGTGTTTCCTCACCAAGAATTCCATCTACTAAAGAAATCACAAGTCTCTCCTACCCCCACCACTAAAAAGGGTCAGGCACTGTGCTAGGCCACTGGGATACAAAGATGAAAAGAAAAGCAGTCCCTGCCCTCAAAGAGCTTGTATTCTACCTTACACAGATAAGTAGCTCCAGAATCCATTCAAAGTGAAGACAAAGTAATTTCAGGTAGAAGAGGGGCACAAATAAGGAGAGGTCAAGGAATGACTCATGTGGGAGATACTATTTGAATTGATCCCTGAAGAGATGAATGGATGCCACCTGGGGTGAGAGAAGAAGACATTTAGACTCTGTGATCAAAAAGCATACTACCAGAGTCTTTGAAAAGATTTGAAGGTTCTAGGAAATGGAATATAGAGCCTAGGGAATAACAGGTAGTTCAGTTGGAAAGTGCAGCTCAGCAGGAAACATCACTTAGGCAAGGAACTATATGAACCTAACCACGGTCATCATTTATTGTTAGAGAAGCTCAACTATAGATTCTTCAGGGCAGCCTTGTGTGAGTAGATGGTCTTTCCCAAAGGAATCAATAGGCACAGTAGAGACATTCAAACCAATACTGGATGAATTTTTGGCAGGTACATTGGAGAGGGGAATCCCTGCTAAGTACTGGTCCCTGCTAAAATCCCATCTATTACAGGAAACCTCTCCCAATACCCCTGAATTCTCATTCCTGCCCTGTCTTGACCACTTCCAATTTGTACTCCATGTAGTCTAGGCACGTTCTTGTTCTTCTTCATTCATTTTCAGTAATATCAAACTTTTTTACCCCAATTTGGGGTTTCTTTGGCAAGGATATTTCAGTTATTTGGTATCTGCTTCCATAGCGCATTTTACACATGAAAAGCTGAGGCAGCATTAAGTGACATTCCCAGAGATACACAGCTAATAAGTTCTACAGTCTTTAAGACCCCAGGCCTGGCCCTCTATCCACTGTGCTACCTAGATGCCTGGCTATCAACAGGCAGTCCTGTCTCCCTAGCCAGTGATGTCAGGGACTGTCTTTTACTTTGCTTTGCATCTTCAGTGCTGAGTATAGTACCCGGAACAGAATAGGTGAGTAATAAATGTCTATTGACTGACGGGCTGAATGGTTGATACAGAACCCTACAAGCTCTAAAGCTCTGAATACCTGGCAGTCTGAGATGTAGTAGGAGAATCAATCTGTTTTATTATTCTCCTAGCCTAACTGCTATCCTATGCCAGGATGCTTCAAAATCTTTCGGCCTGTCTGTGGCACTGATGGAAAGACTTATCTCAATACATGTGAGCTGTGTCATGCAAACAAGTAAGTACTGCCTTGATTTTCTTTAGAGATAACATTTTAAAGCTCTGCCTTTAAAGCATCTTCCAAGAAGCTCACTTCCTAGAACTTGAAAGGACCTTAGAGGTCATCTAGTCATTTATTCTTGTTATGGATGGAGGGTTCCCTGGGGTCACGCCCTGCTAACTGGTCATTGGAAAAACTTCATGAGGTCCATGAACTTGGATGGGGAAAAATGACATTTTTCATTGACCTCAAACTGAAATTTCTCATTTCCTTCAATATTGAAAGTAGGCAACAACTGAAAAGGGGTCATTAAGCTTCACCAAACTGCCAAACCATGTTCTCTCTCTAATCCAATGTTCTTTCTACTATACAATGATGTCCTTAATTACTTTTATCTGTCGAACTCAGCCTCCCACTTGCTTCATGATTTTGGGCAGGTCATTTCACCTCTGTAGTCTTGGTTTCCTCTTCTTTTAAATGGAGGATTTGAACCACATGGTCTCTTAGTATCCTTCCCTGAACTCCTATCTAGGGACAGAGGTTTGTGTTCTATAAGTAGCTTCGTGTGTGTTACCCAGAGGAGATGGTTTTGCACAGGTTAAGGATCTAAGGCTTAGGCCATGGCCTCATAGTCAAAGCCCGTGGATCTAAACTCTGATTCCCCTCTGTCACTGTAGTCTCTGGACAACATTTGCTATTATCCATTTCGTCAAGGGTTTTCAATACTCTGTCCAAGGACATCAGACACATATACTCGAAATAATAAAACAATCAGGAGGGCTAAACAACATGGTGTGTGTTCACAGATTCACTATTAGTTAATCTCCTCCATGCACTCCTAATCTCAGCCAAACTGACTTACTTGTTATGCCCTAAACATGAAATTCTACTTCCTCCTCCCTTTGTGTCTTTACATAGGATGTACTCCACACCTGGAATGCCATCCCTCCCCAGCTCTGCCCTTGGACTCCCTAGCTCCATCAAGACTCTTTTTCAATTACCACTTACTATAAGAAATAACTGATTTGTCCCAATCCTTCAAGTTATTGAATCATTCTTCCCATTCCTCCAAGGAATTACTTTGTGCTTACTGGGGACACATTTTGTATTTCATTTAAATAGATGAAACTCCTTGAGAGAAAGGATTGTTTTATTTCTGGGTCTATTTCTTTGTTTTTCCCCTGCTGTCCACCTAACACACAGCAGAAGCTTAATAAATAATTGCTGAATTAAATTAAATAGAATCTGAAAGACTTCTCAAAATCTAGAATTCCAGATCTGGAAGGGACCTTATAAACTATGCTGGAAAGCTATTATATTTTAAAGAAAAAGAAACTGAATTGCAGGGAAGATAATTTACTTGTCTACAATCACACAGATCATTATCAAAAGATAAGGCAAAACTGATCCACAATTTGGAGGTCACTGTTCTTTCCTAAGGGTTACCAAATCTGACCTCAGACACTTATTAGCTGTGTGTCTCTGCTAAAGTCACTTACCCTTGTTTGCCTCAGTTTTGTAAAATGAGCTTTAAAAGAAAATGGCAAACCACTCTAGGTGTTGTTTGTCCATTGTTCTCAAGGAGGATCTGGATCTTTGTCAAGAAAACCTCAAATGTGGTCACAAAGAGTAGGACACGATTGAAATGATTGTAGGACAATAACAACAACAAAGGAGTTCAAAGGAGGAAGATGTCTGTGAGTTTTGGAGGAGCGAAGTGGAGAAGGTGAGACTTGAAGAATGAATATAATTTGGACCAATTTAAGGAAAGGGAAGACCTTCCATACCAAAGGAACAGCTTGATGAAAGAGCCAAGGGAGGTCTGTGACTAGTGAGACTATGGAATCTGAGCTCTAAGATTTAGACTGAGGATTAAGATCTAAATTTCTTTCCTTCATAGCACACATTTCCAAATTATTCTGCAATTTTACCCTACCTTACCTTTGTTCCTCATCAGAGAATTCCTCCTTACTGGGGACTGGGACTGTGGGGAACTTCCTGAACTTGATACACCATGTTAATCCCAGACTAGTGGCTCTCAGTGCAAAGGATTATAAAGAATGTAGGTTTGCTGGGCTGGGCATGGTATCTTGAACAATTCCAAGTTGCTGATGGTTTCAATCCATTGACAAATCTTGCTAGGGTGAACTTGGAATCATTTGATAATTTTCCCATAGTCTGACTAAGTTGTTGACATGTAATAACATCTTTATCAGCATTGGAAGGAAAAACGAAAATATACTTCCTGATTTTGAGAAATCCACTAGGTTCCAAGGTAAAATCATAACCCCATAGAACACAGAATGTCAGAGCTGGAAATGACCTTAGAACACAAACCTTAGGGGCACCTAGGTAGCACAGTGAATAGACCACCAGCCCTGGAGTCAGGAGGACTTGAGTTCAAATTAGGCCACAGACACTTAACACAGAAACTAGCATTGTGACCTTGGGCAAGTCACTTAATCCCAAATTTCCCTCCAAAAAGAAAAAAAAGAATGCAAAGCTTAAAATGTACCTATACCTTAAACATCTATATTTCCTATTGAATAGAACCTTTAGGGGAGATCTGTATAAGAGTCTGAATCAAGGATTCTTAATTTCTTTTGTGTACTGAATCCCTTTGGCAGTCTGTTGGACCCCTTCTCAGAATCCTGATTTAAAAAGCATAAAAAAGAAATAGGATTACAAAGGAAATGCAAAATGTCAACAAAATATTAAGAAAAAATAAGTTCCCAGGCCCCAAGTGAAGAAATCTTAGCTAGACTTTTCCTGACAAAACTGATTGTCCAAATTCAGGGTGATGAAAATGTTATGCTATATTAGGAATCATATGTGAGTAATTTATTGGCTGTAGTCAAATTCAGTTATGTCATCCCTAAGCAAATTTCAATTGAAACATTTTTTTTAAAGTAGATAAAACATTGGGCCAAACCATAATTAAGGTAATTAAACTGAAGGGTACCAGAGTCCTATCATCATAATGGATTTAGTTCATTTGGGAACTAGGAATCCTGGGGAAAGACAGGTCATGAAGAATGGAGGGTCTCTGAGGCACTTAAAAATATTAATAGCTAACATTTGTATTGTGCCTATGATGTGGAAAATGTGCTAAGCACTTTCCATTATTCTCCTTTCAGCCTCACAACATTCTTGGGAGGAAGCTGCGATTTTTATTTGTTCTGAAAATGAGAAAACTGAGGCAAACAGAGGTTCAGTGACTTGTGTAGGATAATATCACTAGTGATTTTTTGAGATTTAATTTGAATTCAGGTCTTCCAGACCCCAGGCTCCCCACTTCTATCCACAGGGATTTCTAACACAGAGGAAAAAGATCAACCAATAAGATGAAGTTTGAAGGCTCTGGATATGTTTAACCCAGAGAACAAAAAACAGAATTGAGGGGGAAGAAAAACATAGGAGAGGGGATAGTAATCACTGACTTTCAATATGGGAAGAATTGTTGAAGTAGGAAGAATACACTTTGTTCTACTTAGCACCAAAAGACCTAAATAAGAAACAATAAACAGAAATATCCAGCAGGCTGATTTTGGTTCAAAATAAAAAGTTTCCGACAAAAAAATCCTATGCATCCATAAAATAGTTGGCATTCTGATTCTCTTTGCTCTAAGGTTCCTTCTAACTTTTACATTGTTTATTTTAAGGTTCCTTCCTTCTGTAATGTTCTACCTCGTCCTTGTTCTCATTATGACTTTCTGGAAGGAATTTTCTTTCCCCTTACAATCTCGAATTTTGTAATAGTGGTGACTCAAAATGCTCTGTCTTTTTATTTCTTCTACAGGAAAAGAAAGGTTCCTGTCAGGATTAAAAAAAGAGGCAAATGCTGAGGAACCAAAACATCCTGGGTGACATTGAGAGAGCATCATGGCTGGCCATCCTGATTCTTTAATAAATGTATAAGATTGATTGCTACCATTTTTGTGATTTCTCATGAAAATAAATATGTTGGAGAAAGAAAGTAAAGCATTGTAAATAAAAAACTGAACTCTGGGTCAGTTAAAATCCTGGCTTGGCCCCCTATTGCCTGTGTATGTTTAAGCCTTGCAGAAGCCTTACACCTACTGCCTGTGTGATACATCACCTTTCAGTCCCCCAGGCAAATCTCCAAGACTATAAAATGCAGAGAGAGAAAGTTTATTTGCGTTGATTGGGAGAGCTATGAACCAAAAGTTTCATATAATGATAAATTCATAACTCTGAATTGAAGAAGAAAGAAAGAAAAATAGACAAGATCTGGAGGAGGGGTTAGGAACAGGGCTAGGATAACTGTAATTGCTGAAATTTTCACAAGGCTTTATATTAATAAAGGTATTTGTAGCAGTTTATGCAAGTAAAGTGCTCATTAAAACCCTCTATGTAACATAAATATTCTCATCCTCATTTTATGTGCAAGAATTCTGAAGATCAGAAAGAAGTGAATTGTCCAGAGTCATATAGCCAGTTATTAACAGAGGCAGGATTGGAATAGAGCTTTTCTGATTATCTCTCAATCCATTAATCTGGCCATTATACCACCCTCTTTATAGCGACACTATGATTAAAAGAAATGGGTGATTTTTCCTCCCTGACTCCCATGAAAGTTGCATAGCATATTAAAAGGAAATAATTATTAGAGCAAATTCAGGAACAGAAGGGAGAAAATATAATGGAAAGAATTCTGGTGGGGAGAAGTGGAAGAAAGAAAAACAGATAAGATATTGACATGGATTAATAAAGGAGTAAACGGGATAGAAATAGAATTCAGGTAACAAAACCCAGGTACAACATGCATGGGCAACTAAAATGCCAAATGAGAATTTCACTGGATTCTGTTAACACCTGCAGGAACTCCTTCTCAAACCCACATGAGAACAGCTGACATATTTTTTTACTGGCCTTCAAGCATCATTTCATTAAAAGCTTCATTTCAAAGTTAAAGGCAGAAATAAATACAGCACCTGCCAATGGGATCTTGCTTCATTGAAATTAATAAAGAACAAATACCAAGGCTTTAGTGAAGGGCATGTGCCAGTCTCTTGTGAAACCACCCAGGTCCAGACCAGTCTCCTCCTTCTGCCATGTAGGAACAACACACATGAACTGCAACCAGGAACTGAGCAGCTCAGTCAGGACTGAGAGCTAACTGACCCCAAATACCTGCTGCCTTCTGCCAAGGCACATTTGCCACCAAATGAAATATTCACAGGAGTTTTACAAATCTGCTCACATGCCAAAATTCAATCATGATTCTTAACTATCAGAATCAGAAATTAGCAGCAAAGGAACACATACAGGTAGAACTAATTTCTTCAGGGCTTACTTCTAACACCTTATCAATAGAGGGTCTCTAGTGATCTCTTCTCGTCATCTTTTCCTGGGGAAGAGGATGAAATGTGATTAGAGTGGCTCTGGGGAAGAAGAGAAAAAGGGAAAACATACTAGGCCTCATACTGAAACATGGAGACACTGTTTATTGAAGGAGAAAAGACAAGAGCTTTGGGAGTAAGATACCATTCCATCATAGATTTTGTGAGTGAAAGACAAAATGGATATAATCTCACATGCATCTGAGTTTTGGGGATGGCAGATGTCAGAGGATTCTGAGTTGAAAACTGGCCTCAAACACCCTGGGCAAGTCACTTCATCCTGTTCACCTTGGTTTTCTCATCTGTAACATAAGCAGAGAAGGAAATGGCAAACCACTCCAGTGTCTATACCAAGAATACCACAAATGGGATGACGAAAAGTCAGAACTGGATAGACTGAACAGCCACATGCTTAATTGATATTTTTCTCTGAAAGGCTTACTCAACTGGTACATTATGAGAAAGCCAGAGATATAGTACATTTAGATTGCAACAAAGCATTTGGCAAAGACCCCCATTCTATAAGTGTGGGAAAGATAAAGTGATGACAGCTAGAAGAAAATACAAGTAAGTGAACTCAATATTGCTTGAACAACTGATCTCAAATGAAATCTTTGCCAATAAGGAGGGAGGTCTCTAGTTATATTCCATAGGTCTCTGTCCTTGGCTCTCTGCAGTACACCTGAGGTGCCTAATACAAGGCTCAATGTAACCAGAAGCAAATTAAATATAATTCGGAATCATTTCACAAAATAAATGAAAGTACAATAGGAAATCAATAATATTACTAAGTAATTTTTAACTCACTATGAGGCAGTAAAGATCCTTATGTATGGTGAGTCTCACCCCACTACTATAAACCATTTCTTTAAAAAAAAACTATTACTTGGATAGAGTCAGAGATGGCAGACTTATCAAATTCCTGGGTGATGAAAATATAAAAAGGATAGTTAACAGATGGGGTGACAAGATTCAGATGCAAAGGATCTCAGCAGACAATAACTAGTCCAAATATAGGGTGATGACATTTAGAGAGATGAGTTTAAACCTGCACTTGTTTTCAGGAATAAACTTTGCAAGTTCAGGGTAAAGGAATCAAAGATGGACAATAATTCTGGGGGAGAAAAAAGGGGTTTTATTGGACTATAAACTCAATGTATGTCTCCAGTATATCATGGCATCTCAAACTAAGATAGAGATGAAGCATCTATTAAGAACTTACTCTTGCCAGGCACTATGATTAGCACTAGAGACACAGAGACAAGAAGCAAACAAGACAATTCTGCCTTCAAGGAGCTTAGGCAGAAAACAGCTAAAGGGGACCTGGAAAAGCGGGGGGGAGGGGGGAGCAATGTGAAATTTCCAGTTTGGGAAGGCAATTGGTTAAGAATGGGGAGAAGTGCAGAGATTGGGTTGAGTAGTTGAGTTGAGTGAGGCAATCCTGGTTTGCATTATGAGAAGCGTCAGGTCTCAGACAAAGAAGTTGCTAGTCCTGCTATTCTCTACTGGGGTCAGGTCACATCTCCAAACTGTGAGGCAGGCAGACGACTGAGATACATTAGGAAAAGCTTATGTTCAGTTCTAGAGTAAGATCAGTGACAAACTGGAACATATCCATAGAAGGACAAATGTAGGAGCAATGGAAGCCCAACAGGCCTTGCCAAATGCATCAGTTAATGGAGCTCTGATCAAAAGAAGACTCACATGGCACATAATGGTTATCCTCAAATGTCTGAGAAGTTCTCATGGGAAAGACCTTAACTTGCTGATCATAGACTACAGAAACAAAAGCAATGGGTCAGTCACAGGAAGGAGCATTTAGGAAGGATATCAAGAAAAGCTTCCTCATGTTAAATCTGTCCACAAGAGGAAGGGGTCCAACCCTGGAAGCCTTTAAGTAGAAGCTGTAGGATCACGTGTTGGGGAGTTTGTAGCGGGAGGTTCAAGTTCAATTACAGGTTGAACCTGATGACGTCGAAGTGCAATTCAACTCTGGGTATCACAGTCTAGTCAAGCCCTCCAGGGGAATCCAGAGGCTTGGGCATGGTCTTTGTGGTGATTGGGCATAGCCTTGACAGTCTACACATACTGTGCTGAGTTATGGGGGAAGCAATTGAATAAAGCTCATTGGATAGAAATCCTTGCCTTTTTTACCAACTTCCTTTTGCCTCCCAAGTGATGATTGGAGGGAGCTCTTGAAATACCAAGGAAACAAGATGGTCCTGAGATTTCAATGTGCCTATCACAGAGTGATGTGGTTCCATCCTCTGACATTCCCTACCCACCAAGTTAAGATAATTTCCCACAGATCAAAGCAGGCATAAGGTACCATGGTTGCCAGGAAAGGGGGTACTCAAATTCTGCAAAGCATGAGCTTGTGGTAAAAATTATATTTGCTAAGTCATGCAATGTTCAAATTGTAAAAGAAATCAAAACACTTAAGAAAACATTAAAGGCCAGAATTTTGAACATAGAATATAGTATGCCATAGCTCAGAAGATCTCAGGTCAGAGAACACAGACTATAACAGCTGAAAAGACCATAACCATGGAATATCTTAGCTGGAAGGAGCTCTAGAAACAAAAAATATAAAGGAGAGATAATAGAATGCAGATTTATTCTTCATTTTTAAATTTTTCTTTCTCCATTAAATGTAACCATTCTTAACATTCCTTTTCTAAAATGAATTTTTTTAGTTACATACTCTTCCCCTCCATCCTACTTCTCCTTTCTCCTTGAAAAGGGAAGTTATTTATAATTTTTAAGAAAAAAATTTCTTCAGTGAGCTTTTGGACCTTCTTTTCCTTATGTCTAGTTCTGTTTTTTAAGGGTTTCTCTCCCACTTTGGCTTTTTGTGCCTCTTTTGCCATTTGGGTTGGTCTATTTTTTCTTTTTTTTTTTTAAATTGATTTGTTAATTTTTACTTTACAACATTTAGTTCCATAAGCTTTTGAGTTCTAAATTTTCTCTTCCTCCCTTCTCTCCCCCTGCCCAAAATGGCATGCAATCTGATATAGGTTCTACATATGCATATGCAATATACTTACAAAAGAAAAAAGTGAAACAAAACAAAGCAAAAAAAGAGAGTGAGAGCAAAAAAATATGCTTCGATCTGCATTCAGACTCCATAAATCTTTCTCTGGATATAGATAGCATTTTCCAAGAGGAGCCTTTTGGAGCCATTTTGGAAAATTGCATTGTTGAAAAGAGCCAAATCTATCAAAGTTAATCAAAGTACAATGTGCCTGTAACTGTGAACAATGGTTGCCTGGTTCTACTCCCGTCACTCAGAATCAGTTCATATGAGTCTTTCTAGGTTTTTATGAAGTCGGCCTACTCATCACTTCTTATAAAATAATAGTATTCCATTATATTCATATACCACAAGTAGTTTAGCCATTCCCATATTGATGGACATACCCTCAAATTCCAATTCTTGGCCACGTCAAAAAGTGCTACTATAAATATTTTCATAAAGTGGATTCCTTTCCCATCAGTATGATCTCTTTGGGATACAGCCCTGGAAATTCTATTGCTGGGTCAAAGAGTATGCATATTTTTATAGCCTTTGGGAATAGTTCCAAATAGCTCTCCAAGGTGGCTGGATCAGTTCAAAAATCCACCAATAATACATTAGTGTTTTTATTTTCCCACAACTTCTCTAGAATTTATAATTTTCTTGTTTTGTCATGTCAAACAATCTGACAGGTTTTATGTGGTATAATGGAAATGCAGATTTAAAGATCTTCCCTGCCCCTAGCTTAAGTGCACCTGGAGCCTGTGGTGGGAGGCTTGTTTTTCAGGAAAGCCCACACCTTGATACTTTGTGATTGGGCAGTGGGTCAAGGAGGTTGTTACATTCTCTGAGCCAAGAGAAGGCTATATAAGCCCTGAGGAAAGGCTTTGCTTTGGGGCTCACTTTGAGAAGTGTTGTGTGATTTGACCAGATGAGACTCTGGGAAGCCATTGTTGAGAGCCCCCCGGCTTTGAAAACCCAGATGTTGATGCTTCCCTCTCTGGTAACTGTGATTTGGTATTGATATGATGTTTGGACAGTTTGGAAGCCTGTCTGTTTGATCTGTAAGTTCTGTAACTCTGAAGTTTGGGGTGCTGACCTTTTTCCCCTGAACTAGGTAATGTGTGTTTGTTTGATTAAAGTAAGCTTGTTAACCCATTTTTAGTTGCTTTCCTTTTGAAAAGCAGATCTAAGAACCTGTGTTGGCAGTCACCCTGGGGATATTGGGGTGCTTGCTGCTACATGTGGTAACTTAGGGTTGTTTGATTTGCATGTCTCTAATCAATGATGATTTAGAACATTTCTTCAAAAGACTATAGATATCATAATTTCTTCCTCTGAAGCTTACCTGTTCATATGCTTTGACTATTAATCAGTTGAGAATGACTTGTATTCTCATACATTTCACTTAGTTCGCTATATATTTTAGAAATGAGGCTTTTATCAGAGACATTGGTTGTAAAAATTCTTTCACAATTTTCTGCTTCCATCCTAATCTTGGTTGCATTGGCTTTGTTTCTATGAAAACTTTTCAAATTAATGTAATAAAAATTATCCATTTTGAATTTCATACTGTTCTCTATCTCTAGTTTGATCATAGATTTTCCAACTTTCCCTAAATCTGACAGGGAAACAATTCCTTGCTTTCCAGTATCCTTATAGAATTAGTCTTTTTATGGAAACTGAATAAACACTTAGGTTTTATTTTGGTATACTGTGTAACATATTGGTCTGTGGCCAGTGTTTTGTCATACTGTTATCTGGTTTTCCTAGTAGTTTTTTGTCAAATAGTGAGTTCTGGCCCCAGCACCCACAGAACGACACAGAGAATCTAACCTCCCGCTGATGACAGCCCAGCACCCTGCAGGAAGGACCAGTGCAGTGCGCAGAGCGCGGGGAGCCAAGCGGAGAAGAGCCCAGGTCCCCGTGAGCCGAGGTTTTGGCCCCAGGGCGGCAGGGCCAGAAGCCAGCTGGAGAGACCCCAGAAGACCAGCAGCTGTGGCGATTCCAGAATTATCAACATAGACACGCCTAGGACAAAGTAAGAGGTTAGTGTCCTATGGACTTTGGGACCAGTATTTGGGGAATGCATCGGCTCCCTCCCCTGGGGGCTAGAAGCCACTGAGGAGACACGCCATTTTGTAGTTTTCAGAGGCAGCTCCAGCTCCTGGCCTGTGAACTGTAGGGAGATCCAGCGATCAGTCTTGGGGGTAATAGCTCTTGCTTTAACCTCCCTGGATCTGGATTGTGATGTAGGGTGGAAATTGTGGGTGGGTTTACAGCTTGCCAGAAACGGTAGTTGCCCCCCACACGTTCGGGATGAAAATTCCTCTATCTGGCCTTAAAGCCATAGTGTGGCAACAAGCCCAAAAGTCAAGTAATTAAGTGGCAACATGCCAAGGCAAAGTAAACAGAAAAATGCAGCCCTAGACTCCTATTTTGGGGGCATAGAGCAGGAAAAGGACTCTGAGATCAGAAGTCCTGCTCCAAAAGCCCCAGGGGAAAACATGAGCAGGTTGCAGGACATAGAGGACCTTAAGAAGGACTTTAAAAATCAAATAAGAGAAGTGGAGGAAAAATTGGAAAGAGAAATGAGAAGGATGCAGGAAAAGTATGAAATGAGGGTCAACAGCCTGACTGAGGAAAACAACACCTTAAAAAATAGACTAACTCAAATGGCAAAGGAGGCCCAAAAGGGCTATGAGGAGAAGAATGCCTTAAAAAGCCAAATTTGCCAGATGGAAAAAGAATCTAAAAAGTTCACTGAGGAGATTCATTCCTTCAGAGTTAGACTGGAGCAAATGGAAGCTAGTGACTTTATGAGAATCAAGATGCTGTTAAGCAGATCCAAACAAATGAAAGAATAGAAGGCAATGTGAAATATCTCATGGGAAAAACCACTGACCTGGAAAATAGATCAGGAGAGACAATTTAAAAATTATTGGACTACCTGAAAGCCATGATCAAAGAAAGAACCTAGAAATCACCCTTCAAGAAATTCTCAAGGAAAACTGCCCTGATGTTTTAGATCCAGAGGGCAAAATAGAGGTTGAAAGAATCCACCAATCACCTCCTGAAAAGATCCCCAAAAGAAAACTCCCAGGAATATTATAGCCAGGTTCCAGAATCCCCAGATCAAGGAGAAAAATACTACAAGCAGCCAGGAAGAAACAATTTCAATATTGTGGAAACACAATCAGAATAGCCCAGGACCTGGCAGCTTCTACACTGAGGGATCAAAGGGCATGGAATATGATATTCCAGAGGGCAAAAGAACTGGGAATGAACCCAAGGGTCATCTACCCAGCAAAACTGAGTATTTTCTTTCAGGGGAAAATATGGTCATTCAGTGGAATAGAGGACTTTCAAGCATTCTTGAGGAAAAAACCAGAATTGAATAGAAAATTTGACATCCAGACACAAGAAGCAAGAGATGCCTGAGAAGGTAATCAGGGAAAAGAAATCAAAAGGAACTTATCAAATTTGAACTATTTACATTCCTATATGGAAAAGCAATAAGTGTGACTGATGATATCTTTCTCACTATGAAAATAATGGAAGAAGGGTGTGTGGTCATATGAATACATATGTGAATGTGTGTGTATATGGTTACAGTTATATATGGATAGAGGGCATAGGTTGAATTTGTTGGGAAGGGAGAATACTCAAGGGATGAAATTATGAGGTGAGAGAGGAAAGTGGCAAGAGGAGATGGGGAGAGACAGGGTAGGGTAAACTATCTCATGTAGAAGAAGCAAGGGAAGTGGTTGCAAGGGAGGGGGAGAATAGGAAGGCAAAAAAGGCAAAACCACATTCTCATTGAATTTGGTTCAGGGAGAGAATGACATACTTACTAAATGGGATATCTCAACCTGCAGCAGAATAGGGGGAAGGGGGATGAGAGGAGGGATGATGGATGGGAGGGCATCCTTGGGGGGAGGGGAGGTTGGAAGTACCCACTATAGAAGAGGGACAGGATTATGTAGGGAATGGACCAGGTGGGGGAGTGGGATGAGTGGGAGGGAAGTATAAGCAGCCTTGTACAATATATCTACTATGATAATGTTTCGCATAGCTAGACATGTACAACATATACTGAATTACTTATCTCCCCAGAGGGAATGGGTGACAAGGGAGGAAGGAAATAGATCTGAAATTTGAGGTCTTAACATTAAATGTTTCAAATATATATAAATACTATTATTAATACTCTTTTGCTTATCATTGGGAGACAAGATGTGCAGGCATTGGGACACAAAGATTCACCTTCCTCTAATGGAAAAGTCGAAGGGGGTATGGGAGAAGGTATGGGAGAGAGCAGATTGGAGGAAGCAATATCTTGTGGGACTGCTATTCTGGGAGGTTGGGTAGGGGAATAACGGGGGGAAATGATTGTAACTCAAAATCTAGCGGAAATGAATGATGTAAAACAGAAGGTAATAAAGCATTTGTTTAAAAAAAAAGAAACAAACAAATAGTGAGGTCTTTGAATTTATTAAAGAGTAGATTACTATAGTCATTCACTAATTTGTCTTTTATACCTAACCTATTCCACTGATCAAACAGTCTGTTTCTCAACCAGTAGTAAGTAGGTTTGATGATTGCTGCTTTATAATACAATTTAAGATGTGGTATGGCAAGGCCACTTTCCCTAGCATTTCTTTTCGTTAATTCACCGGATCATCTGGGCCTGTTGTTCTTCCAGATGAATTTTTTAGTATTTTTCTGATGGCTATAAAATAATTTTTGGTAGTTTGATTGCCATGGCACTGAAAAAGTCCATTAATTTAGGTAATATTTTTATTTTTATTATATCTCCTAAGGTCTACCCAAGAGCAACTGATGTTTTTCCAATAATTTAAATCTCACTTTATTTCTGTGAAAATTGTTCTATAACTGTGTTCTTATAATTCCTAGGTTTCTTCTGGCAGGTATATTCCCAAATATTTTTTTCAGATGATTTATTAACTTCTGTTTTACTTCATTCATTTCCATCAGTTTTTCTGTTACAAATTTTCTCCCCAATTTTTCCTCTACCAACCCCCCAAAATAGCAGTTCCCCAGGATATCCCCTCCTCTTATTTCCCAATTACATGTAAAATAGTATAAATAATAGTATATATATATATATATAGTATATATATATACATATATAGTATATATGTATGTATATATATACATATATAGTATATATATATATATATATATATATATATATATATATATATAGTGTGTGTGTGTGTGTGTATATGTATGTATGTATGTATTTTAACATTTAGTTTTAAAACTTTGAAATCAAGATTCATTCTCTTCTTCTCTAGTCACCCACCCTTACTGGGAATATAAGCAATTCAGTATAGGTTGTACATGTGTAGCTATGCAAAATAATACCACAGTAGACTGTAAGAGACTAACTATATTTCCCTCCACTCCTATCCCACCTCCCACTTTTATATTCTCTACTTTGATTCTGTCCCTTTTTAAAAGTGGATGCTTCCAACATCCCTCCCCACTAGCCTGCTTTCCCTTCCATTATCCCTCCTCTCATTCCCTTCCCCACTACTCTCCTGTAGGGTGAGATGCCCTATTTAGAGTGTTTGTCATTCCTTCCCTGAGCCAAATTCAAAGAGAATAAGTTTGACCCATTCCCTTTTGCCTCACTGTTCTTTCCCTCCATTGTAACTATTTTCCCTTGCCTCTTCTATATGAGATAGTGTACCCCACCCCATTCTGTCCCCCCCCAACTCCTCTCATCATATTCCTCTCTCACTTTTTAATTTCATTTTTTAAGTATGATCCCTCCCTATTAAATTGGTTCTGTGCCCTCTATCTATGTATACCTGTAAACATATAGACACACATTCATATATGTATTCAAATGGCCATATACCCTCCAATATAGACTGTGTGTGTGTGTGTGTGTGTGTGTGTGTGTGTGTGTGTGTGTGTGTGTATATATATATATATATATATATACACATACATACATATATACATATATAGTATATACACACATTTATACTTATACACATATATACATATATATGCATATATAGGTATACATACATATTTATATATGTATTTCTGTTCCCTTCAACTATTTTCATAATAAGAAAAGTTTCATCAGTTACAATTATCATTTTTCCATGTGGGAATTTAAATAGGTCAACTTGGATAAGTTCCTTATGATTTCTTTTCTCTGTTTACTTTCTCATGCTTCCCTTGCTTCTTGTATCTGAATGCCAAATTTTCTATTCAACTCTGGTTTTTTCTTCAAGAATACTTGAAAGTCCTCCATTCCACTGAATGACCATATTTTCCCCTCAAACATGATACTCTGTTTTGCTGGGTAGGAGATTCTTGGGTTGTTTTTTTCCTTGTTTTTGTTTTTTTTGTTTTTTTTTCTGTTTATTTTGTTTCCCTTGCCTGGGCATATTGCCTCTTAATTACTTGATTTTGGGGCTTGTTGCCACAGTAGGACTCTGCCACCAGACAGGAGAGCTTCCGTCCCGAATGTCGGGGTCTTCACAACATCCAGAGGTTGGGTGGCCTCTGTAAAGCCTCCACCCACTCTGGCAAATTGGATACCCACCCCAGACCTCCCCCCAAGACCACAATCCAGATCCAAGGAGGTTAAAGCAAGAGCGATTAACCCCCAGACTCATTGCTGGATCTCTCTACAGTTTGCAGACCAGGAGCTGGAGCTGCCACTGAAGCTGCAAAATGGCCTTTGTGCCGGTTTCCTCAGCAGCTTTTCACCCCCAGGGGAGGAAGCCGAAGCATTCCCCAAATACTGGTCCCAAAGTCCATATGGCACTAACCTCTCACTTTGTCCTCAGCATATCTATGCTGATAATTCTGGAATCGCCACAGTTGCTGGTGTTCTGGGGTCCCTACAGCCTGCTGCTGGCCCAGCCGCCCTGGGGGCTAAAACCGAGGCTCACACGGAACTGGGCTCGGCTCCCAGAGTGCTGCGCTGTTGATTCACAGCACACTGTGCTGCCAGCTCTCAAAGCGCTGCACTGGCCACTCCCTGCAGGGCTGCTGGGCTGTCCTCAGCAGGAGGTTAGCTTCTCTTGGTCATTCTGTGGGTGCTGGGGCTCCAGAAGTTGTTCAGATTCCCCTTTTACATTGTTTAGAGGTGGAGTAGGGCAGAGCACTTTGGACGTGCTGTTTCTACTCCACCATCTTGGCTTCACCCCCCGTAAGATTTTCCTTGTAAGCTTATTGATGGGCAATGGCATTAATAACCTGGAAGGAGTTTACAACTTATTCCTTCTTTAGAGGGTAATTACTTGGAGGACAGTGGTTATTTCAGGTTTCATTTTTGTAGCCCAAGGATGAATCACAGTAATCTCACCAGCATCTCACCAGGGGACAGGAGAAATCAGGTAGGAGAGGGCTGGAGCCCCCAGTGGAGACAGCAGCTTCTTCTGCAGCTATTGGCCCCCAGCCTGGAAGTTTAGAAATTGCCTGCCTGTATATGCAGGGGCTAGAATGGCAAAGTGAGATTCTTGGTTTTAATCCCAGCTCCTTTGACCTCTGGAATATCATGTTCCAGGCCTTTTGATCACTCAGTGTAGAAACTGCCAGATCCTGTCTAATCCCGATTGTATTTATACAATATTCAAATTGCTTCTTCCCAGCTGCTTGTAAAATTCTGTCCTTGATCTAGGAATTTAGGACCCTGGCTATAATATTCCTAGGAGTTCTTTTGGGTGGGATCTTTTTCAAGAGTTGATCGGTGGATTCTTTCAACCTCTATTTCCCTCTCAAGGTCAAAAACATCAGGACAATTTTCCTTGAGAATTTCTTGGAGTATGATTTCTAGGTTCTTTCTTTGATCATGGCTTTCAGGTAGTCCAATAATTTTTAAATTATCTCTCTTGGATCCATTTTCCAAGTCAGTGGTTTTTCCCATGAGATATTTCACATTGCCTTCTATTCGTTCATGTGTTTGGATCTGTTTAAGAGCATCTTGATTTCTCATAAAGTCACTAGCTTCCATTTGATCCAATTTGATTCTGAAGGAATGATTCTACTTAGTGAGCTTTTGAGATTCTTTTTCCATCTGGTAAATTTGGCATTTTAAGGCATTCTTCTACTCATTGGCTTTTTGAGCCTCTTTTGCCATTTGAGTTAGTCTATTTTTCCTTTTCTTTCTCTTTTTCTTTCTTTCTTTTTTTTTGCTCTTTATAGGGCAATTGGGCTTAAATAACTTGCCCAAGGTCACACAGCTAGGTTTTTTGTTTGTATGTGTGTTAAGTGTCTGAGGCCAGATGCGAACTCAGATCCTTCTGACTCCAGGGCCGGCGCTCTACTCACTGTGCCACCTAGCCGCCCCATTAGTCTATTTTTCAAGGTGTCATTTTCCTCTGACAGGCTGTTGCCTCTCATTTCATAATTTTCTTCCATCATTCTCATTTCTCTTCCCAATTTTTCCTCAACTTCTCTTATTTGCTTCTTAAGGTCCTCTATTGCCCATAGCCAGCTCTTATTTTCCTTGAAAGCTTTTCGTGTAGGAGTTCTGACTTCACAGTCTTACTCCTGTTCCATGCTTTGATCCTTTTTGACCCCAAAATAGGAGTCTAATGTTGGATCCTTATATTTTCTTTGCTTCCTTTGCTTGGTCATGTTGCCACTCAATTACTTGACTTTTTGGCTTTTTGCCCCAGTAGGACTCTGCCACCAGACAAGGGAACTTCTGTCCCAAATGCTGGGGTTTTATCCACTGCCAGAGGTATTAGTTGGGTGGCCTCTCTGAAGCCTCCACATGCTCTGGCAAGCTTGTCTGACACCCCAGGACCTCCACAATAGAACACAATCTAGATCCAAGAAGCTTAAAGCAAGAACAATTACCCCTTAGACTGGTTGCTTGGTCCCCTTAGAGTCTGCAGGCTAGGAGCTGAAGCAGCCACATGTGACGGTGGCACACTCCCAACTACTGGGTTCCTAAGTCCATACTGCACTGACTTTCACTTTGTCCTCAGCATCTATGTGTGATAATTCTGGAAAAGGCCACAGCTGCTATTGTTCTGAATTCCCTCACCTCTAGATCCTGCTGAGCTAGGCCGGGTTCCCAGAACACTCCACTGTCTTCTCCCTGCCAGGCTGCTGGGCTGTCCTCAGTGGGAAATTAGGTTCTCTATGACATTTTGTGGGTTCTGTAGCTCCAAAGTTTGTTCAGTGTCCCCTTTTACATGAATTGGGGAAGGTGGAAGCTGGAGCTAAACAGAAGTCCTGTTTCTACTCTGCCATTTTGACTCCATCCCCTGAATTATTTCTTTCTGATTGCTTACAGTATTTTATCCTTGATTTGATAATTCTGTAATTTGGCTACAATATTCCTTGGCATTTTCAATTTGTGGTCTCTTTCAGGAGGTGATCAGTGGATTTTTCCAGTGATTATTTCACCTTCAGGTTCTAGAGTCTCGGGGCAGTTTTCTTTGATGATTTCTTGAAAGACACTCTCTAGGCTCTTATTTTCATTATGGTATTCAGGTAAGCTAATAGTTCTTAAGTTGCCTGTCTGGACCTATTTTCCAGGTTGGTTGATTTCCCATAAGGTACTTTACATCTGCTTCAATTTTTGCTGTCATTATTTCAATTTTCCTTCATTAATTCTTTTTTTTTATTTGTTTATTTTTAGTTTACAAGATTCAATTCCATAGTTCCTTGAGTTTCAAATTTCCCTTCCTTCTGTCCTCCCAACCACCATGACTGCATATAGTCCAGTATAGGATCTGCAAATACTTTCACAATAGACATTAGTCAAGTTAAAAAGGCATATTGTACTAGACTGGATGAAGAATGGTAAAGAAGAAATAAAACCAAACAATGAAAAGAAAAAGATCAATTAGTTTTCTTCCATCAGAATTTAAGCTCACTTCATTCTAGTTATTTCTCTGGATTAGGCATCTCTCTCCTTCAGGAGTCTTTTAGGATTGACTTATATCACTGCATTGCTGAGAAAAGTGCAGTCTCTCTTAGTTAGTCATCACACATATGTTGTGTCTGTGATTATATACAAATTTCTCCTTGTTCTACTCTTCTCAAACAGCATCAGTTTGTATAAGCCTCTCTAGATAAATATGAAAACTGTCTCCTCCTCATTTCTTATAGCACAGTAATATTCCATTACATGCATATACCACAACTTGTTTAGCCATTCCCCAATTGATGGGCACCCCCTTCATTTCCAATTCTTTGCAAACACAAAAAGAGCTGCTATAAATATTTTTGCACATATGGGTCTTCCTCCCTCTTCTATTATCTCTTTTCGATATAACCCTGGAAGTGGTATTGCTGGGTCAAAGGGTATGAAATTATTTATAGCCCTTTGGGCATAATTCCAGATTGCTCTCCAGAATGGTGGGATAAGTTCACAACTCCACCAGAAATACATTAGTGTTCCAATTTGCCCACATCCTCTCCAGCATTTGTCACTTTCTTGTTTTGTCATCTTAGCCAATCTGACTGAAGGGATGTGGTACCTCAGAGTTGTTTTGATTTGCATTTATCTAATCAAAAGTGATTTAGAGCATGTCTTCATATGCTTATAGATATCTTTAATTTCTTTCTCTGAAAACTGCCTGTTCATATCCTTTGACCATTTATCAATTGGGGAATGACTTGTACTCCTATAGATTTGACTCAATTCTCTGTATATTTTAGAAATGAGTCCTTTCTCAGAGACATAGTTTGTAAAAATTCTTTCCCAATTTCCCACCTCCCTCTTGATCTTGGTTAAATTGGCTTTCTTTGTACAGAAGCTTTTCAATTTGATGTAATCAAAATTATCCATTTTGCATTTTATAATGCTCTCTAATTCTTGTTTGGTCCTAAAGTCTTCTCCTCTCCACAAATCTGACAGGTAAACCATTCCTTGCTTTCCCAGATTGCTTACAGTATCATCCTTTATACCCAGGTCATGCACCCATTTAGACCTGATTTTGGTTTATGGTGTTAGATAATGGTCTATGCCCAATTTATGCCATACTGTATTCCAATTTTCCCAGCAGTTTTTTGTCAAATAGTGCATTCTTATGCCCAAACCTGGGGTCTTTGGGTTTATCAAACAAGATATTACTATACTCTTTAAATTCTGGATCTCGTACACCCAATCTATTCCATTGAGCCACTACTCTATTCTTCAGCCAGTACCGAGCAGTTTTGATGACTGCTGCTGTATAATACAGATTAAAATCTGGCATGGCTAGTCCACCTTCCCTAGCATTTCTTTTCATTTATTCCCTTGATATTCTAGACCATTTGTTCTTCCAAATAAATTTTGCTACTGTTTTGTCTAATTCTATAAAGTAGTTTTTTGGTAAATTGATTGGTATGGCTCCTTCATTAATTCTTTTTTTTCTTTTTTTTTTGAGGGCAATGGGGGTTAAGTAACTTGCCCAAGGTCACATGGCTAGGTTTTTGTTTGTGTGTGCGTTAAGTGTCTGAGGTTGGATCCGAACTTAAGTCTTTCTGACTCCAGGGCCAACACTCTACTCACTGCGCAACCTAGCCACCCCAATTCTTGTTTGTTTGTTTGGTTTTTTTTTAAAGAAAAAGAAGAAATATTTATTTATTGCTAGGAAATTAATTCAAGAAAGAAAGCATTCTAAATTAGTTATATGAAATTATTTTAGTGTCCCAAAATGGAATTCTATCTTCCTCTTAGAAAAAAAAACTTGAAATTAGCACTATACAAAAAAGGTCACAACAATTCAAGTCATAAGGCATTTTAGAAACATAAGTGATACATCTGAGAAATTTTCGGTAAAAAGAACAATTAAAAAGATAAGCAACTTCAAACCCAGTACAGAGAAGCATCTGTATATAGGCACAACAGTTTGAAAAACTACCGTATACTGTGCAAAAAAATATGAAAGGCCAAACTTTAACCAAAAACCATACACAATTTAGATTTAGAACAATCATCCGAATGTTGCTTATATTCCTATAGGAAACACTTCTTAAATCCAACTTGATCAAGGTTACTTAAGGCAACTTGGAAATGAGCAAGCCTACTGAAATACAACAGAGATATTACCATGATATACTTAGAGTCTTTCACATAAGTATTGTTAGCATTTACAGTTACTCTCTGACCTATAGAAACTTATATTGCAATCTTTAATCATATGGAATCTCAATTAGATAGGTATAAAAAAATTGAAAAACCTGATGATCAAAATAGATTTTCTTTATAAAATCCATACAAGTTCAGTGATCCTCAGCCCTAGACTGAACTTGGAGGGGAGGAATTATTCTACTATGTACTAGAAATTCACAGACCCACCTCAATTCAAGTCTGAATTGGTGATCATCGCAGTGACAAGCATGAGACTATTCTATATATACCTCTAAATCTTCATGTAGTAGTATTTATTTCATTTTGTCAATGGTACCCATCACAATACTTCCAAAAACCTAAGCCACTGTGGCATAACACAGGTCAATGCAATCTAGGAGACTTTCACCATCAGTTTTTTGTTTGGAAGATTCTCAGATTAAAATGGTAAGTTTTCACCTGAAATGACAGGAATACTATAGAAATAGGCAGGTTAAAAACTCTGTTTTATCTATGAAATATGGTTACTGTTTCCCATGGTTCTGCAAGTATTATTCAAGTTTATTAATACTTGTTTTCTTTTCAAAGAATCATCAGTCTGATTTTCACTTTTCTTAAGCAAATGAATATACTGATTTTAAATAGAAGATTTGCCTTTAAAAAAGAAAATGTGAATATCAATTGCTCGTGGCTGGGTCAAGCTAATATAATAAAAATGACAATTTTACCCAAACTAAACTATATATTTAGTGCCATACCAATCAATTTACCAAAAAACTACTTTGTAGAGTTAGACAAAATAATAACAAAATTTATTTGGAAAAACAAACGGTCTAGAATATCAAGGGAATAAATGAAAAGAAATGCTAGGGGAGGTGGACTAGCCATGCCAGATCTTAATCTGTATTATACAGCAGCAGTCATCAAAACTGCTTGGTACTGGCAGAGGTGTAGAGTAGTGGATCAATGGAATAGATTAGGTGCGAGAGACCCAGCAGTTAATGAATATAGTAATCTATTGTTCGATAAACCCAAAGACTCCAGTTTTTGGGATAAGAATGCACTGTTTGACAAAAACTGCTGGGAAAACTGGAATACAGTATGGCAGAAACTGGGCATAGATCACTATCTAACACCATATACCAAAATCAAGGATAAATGGGTGCATGATCTAGGTGTAAAGGATGATACTGTAAGCAATTTGGGAAAGCAAGGAATAGTTTACCTGACAGACTTGTGGAGAGGGGAAGATTTTAGGACCAAACAAGAATTAAAGTGCATTATAAAATGCAAAATGGATAATTTTGATTACATCAAATTGAAAAGCTTCTGTACAAACAAAGCCAATGTAACCAAGATCAAGAGGGAGGTGGGAAATTGGGAAAGAATTTTTACAACTTGTGTCTCTGATAAAGGACTCATTTCTAAAATTTATAGAGAATTGAGGCAAATCTATGTGAATACAAGTCATTCCCCAATTGATAAATGGTCAAAGGATATAAGCAGGCAGTTTTCAGAGAAAGAAATTAAAGATATCTATAGACATGTGAAGAAATGCTCTAAATCAGTATTGATTAGAGAAATGCAAATCAAAACAACTCTGAGATACCACATCCCTCCAGTCAGATTGGCTAAGATGACAAAACAAGAAAGAGACAAATGCTGGAGAGGATGTGGACAAATTGGAACACTAATACATTGCTGGTGGAGTTGTGAACTTATCCAACCATTTTGGAGAGCAATCTGGAATTATGCCCAAAGGATTATAAATAATTTCATACCCTTTGACCCAGCCATACCACTTCTAGGGTTACATCCCAAAGAGATCATAGAAGTGGGAGGAAGACCCATATGTACAAAAATATTTTTAGCAGCCCTTTTTGTGGTTGCAAAGAATTGGAAACTAAAGGGGTGCCCATCAATTGGGGAATGGCTAAACAAGTTGTGGTATATGAATGTAATGGAATATTATTGTGCTATAAGAAATGAGGAGGTGATGGATTTCACAATTACCTGGAGAGATTTATACAAACTGATGCTGAGCGAGAAGAGTAGAATCAGAAGAAATTTGTATACAATCACAGACATACCATATCTGTGATGACCAACTATGACAGACTGGACTCTTTTCAGCAATGCAGTGATATAAGTCAATCCCGAAAGACTTAAGAAAGTGAGAAAAACGCCATCCAGAGATATACCTAGAAAGAACTGAACCTGAATCCTGATGGAAGCAAACTAAATGATCTTTTTCTTTTCGTTGTTTGGTCTTTTTTCTTCCTTACCATCTTTCATCCCACCTAGTACAATATGCCTTTGTAATTGGAATAATGTCTAATATGAATGCATTTGAAGATCTTATACTGGCTGTCATGGGGGGAGGGGGGAGGGAAGGAAAGGAAATTTGAAAATCAAGGAACTATGGAATTGAACCTTGTTAACTGCAACTAAACTAATAAATTAATTTAAAAAATTAATAGATAGATATACAGAGAGATAGAAAGGTGTGTGTATGTGTTTATATATATATACACATACATATATATTCATCGCTATATATAAGCATTAATATCATATTAATATTATTTAGGTGCTAATATTATGCTTATTCTATATAATAGGAAATTGAGGTAAACAAATGTTAAGACACAGTTAGTAAGTTAATTGTATGAGCCTGGATTTGAACTCAGGTCCTCCTGACTTCAGGCCAAAAACAGCCAACCAAAAAAAAAAAAAAAAAGAAAAGAAAAACTCTAACCCTGATATGTAGCTGTTGCTGATAACTATGGTATAAATACTCACATTGAAAACTTAAGAATTCATTCTGCAAGCCAGTTACACTCGGCCTTGCCTGTGGAACCCTAACTTTCTTCTAAGGCAGAAGCCAGAGGGGTTCCTTTCCAGAGAGAAATTATCTGAGCCAAACATTGCACAGACATTCTCTTTGTTCCCCTTTTCTTTTTTTAAAAAATACTTTTATTGACATCTTTTTTAATGCCACCTATGTTTCCAAAATCCTTCCCAGGTCCCTGATGCAGAGGACCACTCCTTGTCCACAACCATAGTCCCTTACCTCCATAAAGAAGTGCACAGGAATTCTCAGTCAAACAGAGTGATGGGGTTTTAGGGAGGTGGAGGGGAGGAGTGGGGGGAAAAATGAAATCACCCATATTCCTAAAGGTCTCTTTTCTATTTCAGGCCAACTAGGAGGGAAGAACAAGTGTAAGAAATATTGGCAAGGTTCATAGAATCTCAAAGCTGAGGCCCAGAATCAGATGCAATACTACAGTTGTGTTCTGGTCATTTCTATTGAACAAGTATGATTCTGCCACATTAAAGAACCTACAGTATTCTTGAGGTCTACGTGTTAGTTAACAGTCATCTGCCCAAGTGGGAGTAACAACAGTATCTCAGGGGCATCTAGGTAGGGCAGTGAATAGAGTACCAGCCCTAGAGTCAGGAGGAACTGAGTTCAAATGCCTCAGACACTTCACACAATAACTAGCCCTGTGAACTTGAGCAAGTCACTTAACCCCAATTGCCCTCCAAAAACAGAACAGAATCTCATTTAGGTTTCAAATGTTTCCCTTGTGATTTCCCATCATCCACCTGACCATGAATGTACAATCTCATCTCTCTATCTCATCCTTCTTTTCATAAATAAGGATACTAATGCCCAGGTAAGCTAAATAACTCACTCAAGATCACACAGAAAATTAGGAACAGCAGAGAAAGTTTGAAACTATACCCTCTGGTGTCAGACAGTGGCCTTTACACTAGCCAATGTGTTTCTAAGTACCCTAAAATGTCCGACAGGGCGGGGGAACATTGTAGATATTATTTGTTATAACATTATTTGATATAACATTGTAGATGTTAAATTAAGCAAGTTATAACAAAGATATAACTTGCTTAGCAGTTAGAAGCAGATATTTTATTTATATCAAACATTTATTTGATATAACATTGTAGATATATTATCTAGTTCAACTCAATCTGTGGTAGAATGGATATCACTCCTCTTCCCCTAAGAAAAGCCAGGAGAAGGAAGGAAACATGCATTTATTAAATTTCTACTATGTCCCAGGCCCAGTGCTAAGAGCTTTACAATTACTATCACATTGTATCCTTACAACAAACCAGTGAAGTAGGTGCTATTTTTATTCTTATGTTATAAAGGAAGAAATAGAGGCAGACAGAAAGCAAATGACTTACCCAAGGTCACATAGCTAGTAATCTAGAGGGCTAGATTTGGTTTCAGGTCTTCTTGATTCCAGGCCCAGTTCTCTACCTTCTTCACCAACTAGATGTCACACAAATACACACACAAATGCACACACGCACACACACACACACACACACACACACACACACACACACATATATATGTATATATATATATATATATATATATATGTATATATATACACATAAATTAACAAACACATGCACACCAAAGATGAAAGTCTAGTGGATAGGGCAAAAATGAGGAAGTCTATGAAACACAAAAAACCCAGGGGAGATTCTAAGAATACACACAAAAAACATATAGAAAGAAGACTGCATGGAGGCCCACAGAGCAAGGGGAGAGACCAGGAGCATAAACACAGGAGAGAGACAGGGAAAAGAGGATATACAAGGCTAAAGGAGGAAATTGTTGGGGATTGAGGGTGGAAGAGCTAAGTCACCCACAGTCCAAGGTATACACAGACCAGAAGTTAGGGTTTGGGTGGGAGCAGGGGCAGGTAGAATTCACTGGTCGAGGACAATGTCCATCTCTAGGAAAGGTATGCCAGAGGCAGGATGTCTGGTTAGGGCTTGCATGCAGCAGGAGGTCACCTGAGAGCATGATGTAATTCAGCAGGTGGAGCCCATGGCCCCTACATAAGGCATCCACCCAGTCTCCTGTGGACTCAGTGCACCTACCCTGCTTTGCAATCTTTCAGTTTCAGCTTCAGCTAGAGGTAAAGAAGTCTGATCATGAGGCCTCTTGGCATAGTCCTTCTACTCTCCCTGGTTCTGTGCTCATTTTTGGGTAAGTTTCTCCTTGGGTATGCCACATCCACACTGGGACAAGTAACCCTCAGACACCTCTTCATCCAGAGTCCAATTTGATCCTGAGCTGCACCTTCATGGGAGTTTTTGCATCATTAAGAGAGATGCTGAGGTTAGAAACTTTCCTTACAACCATATTGGGTGGGAAAGAACAGGAGGTTTATTAGCCCTGTTTTACAAAAAAGAAAATATACCAGATAGTTGAATAGGAAACACAACTAGTAGGCAGGACACACCACCGCTAAACCTAGGTCTCTCCAGCTTAGAGGACCCAGAATACAGCTGCACCTCTGAGGACCTGCCTCTGGGTATGGAGAAAAGGCATTGACAGGGACATCATAGGCTGGATCCTGTACTAGACAGGAGGTAGAATGAGAATTTTGGCTTATGTTTCTGGAAAATGAAAATGAGACAGAGAGACAGGGGCAGACACAAAGACAGAGATAGGAAGACAGATGGACATGCAGAGACAGATAACCACGTACCTCGGTGGCACTCTTAGATTCAAGAAGACCTGAGTTTAAATTCTGCCTTATAAACTGAAATGGGGATAATAAAAATGCCTAATTGGATGTCATGAAGATACAATGAGATAAAGATATAAAGAGCTTTTTCAATGGGGTAATTAACCCAGTGAGGTCAATAAACTACTACAAATACATACTGCCCTATGTTATAGGAAAATATTTGACAGAGGATGTCACGCTATTCTTGTAGACCACACAAGGAGTGACAAGCCACACAAGAGGAGAAGGAATTGGCTTCAGAGCTGTGTTAAGAGAGCCAAAGATAAGTCACAGAATCATAGATTTGGAACTGGAAGTGACCTTGGAGGTCATTGATCCAATGCTTTCATTTCACAAAGGAGGAAAGGGAAGGGCAGGTAGCTAGAGAGTCTACTGACCTGCCACCCATTACAAAAATAGCAAATGATAAAGCCACAATTTGAAGACAGGTCCCTTGATTCCAAATCTATCATACTTCCTATTGTATCAGGCCACACCAATCATTCATGCTGGAATGTCAACTCACTAAGAAAGAGGTCCCTAGTGGGGGGCTCTAGGGAACTGAGCTTTATCTTCACTGGCTGATAATTCATCAGTGACTTTGATAGAGACAAAGATAGCATCCTTGCCAAATTTTCAGATGATGACAAAGTAGGGAGGGAGAGCAAGCAAACACTGAGTGACAGGATTCAAAAAGATATTGACAGGCTAGAATATTGTCAAATATAATGAGAAAAAATTTAAGAAGCATATGAGTAAAATTTTACACTTTGGATCAAAAAGTCAGCCTCACAAGTACAAGATGAGAGTGTGACTGGCCTACTACAGCTCATCTTTTAAAAGAGGGGAAGGCATTGGTGGGCTAGCTCACTATGGATTAACTCCAATATAGTAGCCCAAAACAAGTTAGAGCTTCCTTAGGCTTCATTCACAGAAGAATATGTTCAGTCTAGGGAGGTTATAATTCCAGACAACATAGACAGTATTGCATTCCATACTACAAGTCTAAACAACATATGGCCTGGGGGCTGTTTATGGCCCCCAAAGTGCTTTGGGTGGCTCATAAAAAAATGTAGAGAATGTGAAAGAAAGTAAACATGTAAGGAGTGTTTTGTCCATGCACTGCTTAACCCACCTTCTACACGTCACTCTTTTGTCTGTCATGTAACTGGGTGGGAGAGTTGCCCCAGCACACTCCTCTTTGTCACTGCAACCTACTATCATTATGCCTTCACATGGAAAGTGAGCTGCTATATAGAATTGTGGCCAGAAGACGTTTAGCCTTTTAATTGTGGCTGTTACCTGCTGCCATGTTGTGCAGGTCTGCAGTACTAGATGTCCCGTTTAAGGAGAAACATTGGTAAGTTGGGGGAAAAAAGATAGACCAAGAGTGTAAAGGGCCTTCATGTCACATCATATGAGGATTCTTGAATTTAACTGGGCAGATTTGGCCGGGAGAAAAGAAGATTTGGGAAGGACACGGTAACTGTCTTAAAGTATTTGAAAGGTCATGAGGATTAGACTTCTGCTTGGTCAAGAGGGTAGAATTAGGAGCAATGAGTAGAAGTTACCAAGAAGCAAGTGTTTGATATTGGGGGGATTCCCTAAAATTAACAATCTAACAATGAAAGAGGACAGTGCTGGAAGTAGCTCCTTCCATCCACTGATGCTCTGTTTGGACTCATTCCCTAACAATTAGCAAGCTTCTCCCACCCACGAAAGGTGTTCAAATAAAGTCAGAAGAATAGCTCTTAGATGTTCTCTGGGGGCTATTCATTTTCAGGGGCTCTTTAGACCAGGTAGCACCTGAGGTCTCTTCCAAGTTAAACATCTTTTAATCCTGTCATTAAAATATCTTTTCTTCCCCTGGCTAAATACCATCATTTATTTTAATTAAATTTTCATATGGCCTGGCTTCCAGCTGCCCCCCCAGAATTCGAGGATTGTAAAGAAGCCCAATTTTAATATTCCAATATTCAACAATGCAGTTTTTTAGAAACTTGATACTATGATCCAGGGAATTTAGAACTCAAAGACTTCCTGATTTCTCAAATCAAAAGAATGCTCTGATTCTAAGAATGTTGCTTTTTCATGGTGGTTCTCCTGAAAAACAGGCTTCATCTTCGGTATTTGATCTATATCTGTCTTAAAAACCTTTTATCACAACAAGAAGCAATAAGGCAAACTTTAAAAAGAGAAAACTTTAGGCATGATACCAAGAAAAACTTCCTAACAATGAGAGCTGTCCAATAGTGGAATTATCTGTCTCAAGATGTAGTGGGTTTCCCTCCTTGGAGGTCTTCAAGCAGTAGCTGGATGACCATTTGTCATATATGCTAATATAGGCATTCTTTCTTATATGGGGGTTGGAATGAATGTGTGCTGAGGTCCCTTTCAGGTCTCAAATTCTGTGTTTCTCTACCTACCAACCTACCTAAGACTCTCTCTACCTTTAAAAGGAAAGCCCTCTCTATTTCATTCGCACTTATTGTCATCTTCTTTTCTCTTTCTCAGCCAAATTCCTAGAAAAAGGCACTTCCCTCCCCCACCCCCATTCTCTTTCTCTCTCTTTCTCACTCTCTCTCTCCCTCCCTCTCTGCTAAACCTATAATTTGACTTCTGGCCTAATTACTATAATGAAACTTTACTCTAAAATTGCCTTTGGTATCTGGCTCTCCATATCAAATAGTTTTTTTCCCCTTAATCCTCATCCTTCTTAAACTGTGCAGCAAACAAAAGTGTTAACCACTCATTTCTCTCTGGATTCCCCTAACATTGCTCTCTCTTGGTTCTCCTCCTACCCATAGGACTGATGCTCAATCTTCTTTGCTAAATCACCATAAATATCATCTCCTCTAACTCTGGGTTCATCCCAATACCCCGGAATTGGCCTTCTTACCTTTTCCCTTTATAATCTCTCATGGGGTCTCATTTTCAGCCCCTGTAGGTTTGATTAGCACCTCTAATCAGATGGCCTATATGATCTATATACTTATCCCTGACTCTCTCAAGCTCCAGTTCTCTATCACAACGACCTTCTGGTTTTCAAATAGATATCCCAGAAACCCAGGATGTCCAAAGAAAGTATCTTTTTTCCCAAAACACATCACCCTTCCAAATATCTCTATTACTGTAAAAAAAAAATCACCATCCTAAACAATTTAGGTTGAAGATTTAGTTACCTAAATTCACAATGTTGGTGTGGTTTTTAGTCTTGCTAACCTTGGGTGTCCAGTACCAAATTTTGTCCTTTCTGCTTTCTAAACATCCCCTGTGTAAGGTCCCTAATCCCCCCACCTAGGAAATCATGCATTTCCTCACTTCCCCCAGCCCAAACAGTGGGACAACTCAATAGAAAAGGAAAAGGCCAAGGAGACCCAGACTGCTTGTAGGTAGGTGGTAGTTTAATCATTTGGGTTACTTACATTAGGGGCAATAAGAGGAATCCCTGCCAAGAGTTAACAATCTTTGTTTGGTCTGGGGCCTTGGCCAGACCACAGGTTGGATCCCTGAAAAAAAAAGGTAATTTCTGTGATAATTGTAGAAGTCAAAAGGAGATGGTGTCATAGAGTACATCACTAATGATTGGTGGATATTTTGGATTTCTGCTTAGTAATAAGCTCATTTACAAGCTTGGGCATTAAGCCAAAGTTGATGGTTAAGCCAAACAAGAGATGGTATATTGGTCATGTACTAGACATAAATTGGTCACTGTGTCTCTGTCATGGCTTACATCAGTCACAATATTTAAGTTAGGACTTGGTATCTAAAGTATGATTCCGTACCTTAATATAAATGTTTTAACAGTTCACCATGTCTGGGCTTCCATCTTTCACATACTTTAAGTCAATTCCATATCTCTTCTTACTGTGTATTATGGCTTTTTCCCCAATCAGGAGCCCACACCCTGCTTTGCACTTACACAGTATCCACACACATCCCCTTTCAACCTTGACTATTACAATATTTGATCCTTCTGTTGATCTCCAATGTCTCATCTCTCCAGCCCTTCCACAACCCAGCTGCTGAAATGATTTCCCTAAGGCACAGGTCTAATTATGTCTCTCCCCTACTGAAGTAGTCTTCAAAGCTCCAGTGGTTTTCTGTTGTCTCTGGGGTCAAATATTAGTCTCTTTGCCTGCCATTTTCAGCTCTTCAGTAGTCTGCCCCTCCTTTCTTCTCCAGGCTCCACATCACTCCTCTCCTTATGCTCTACAATCCATTCATGTTGCACTATTTGCCTCTTCTCACACCAGACATGGCACCTGCCTTCCCAGTCCTTTGCACTGGCTATTCACTATGATTGAAATTCTTTCTCTCACTTCTATCTCTGGGACCCCTGGTTTCCTTCAAGACTCAGTTACATTCTGCTGTAGTCTGCCCTGATCTCCCCTGAAATTAGTGCCTTCCCAGGCAAGGTTAAATTGTCTCTTATTTATGTATCCTTTGTATACCTCTGTATGTATACATTGTGTTTTTCATTTGAACACATCTGCTTTAAGAGCAGAGATGACTTGTCTTTGTATCTTCAGTATTTCACATAATTCCACAAATGTAATAGACACTCAATAAATTCTTATTGATTGATTGAACAACACTAGGAGACCTATTTTTCCCCATTTTACAAAAAGAGCCTTAGGAGTAAAAATGTGATCTGCTCCTTATCATACAACTAGTCAGTTTCAGAACTAAAATTCCACCCTAGTCCTCTAATTCTAGTTCCAGACTGTTTTCAGGTACCCCATCCAATCATCCAAGGGATGATAACTTTAGAAAAGTATAACAGAAGAAATGCTTGTGAAATGATACTTTGGATTTGGATTCAATTTAAATGAAACTTTGAATTCATTGAGTATCTTATACCTTTTCAAGCATTTACTATCTTATCAGAGCCCCATCACAACCCCTTTGAAATAAACAGAAAAATGGTTGCTATGTCCATTTTACAAATGGGCAAACTCAGGTCCAGAACAGAGCAGTAGCTGATCCCTGAATAAGCAGCTGAGGACAGAGCCATGACAGAAGCCTAGGTCTTCCACAAAATACTAGACCTTGAAAGCATTTAAATCGTACTTCAAGTGGATTGCATAGGAAATTACAAGGCTTTGGATTACTACTAATCTGTCTAGTAAATAGGGTTATTTTTTCCCCAGCTGAATTACCTTCTCTGGGAATCTTTTTCAAACCCCTGAGAAACAGAAAAAGCAGTTGGAAAGGTGATTCTCTTACAAAGGAAAACAACTGTCAGCAGAGCTCAGATGATAATTACTTTAAGATTTCCAGAGAGCTTAGATTTCTTTCATATAGATCCTCCCTGCTCCAGAGAAAATTTACTGCCACATACCCCCTTTGCACACCACCCCCAACCAACCAACAACTTACTAGACGTTTTCATGAGTTACAATGGCCAAAACATACATCTTCTAGGAACTATCCTTGTGGTGGTAAACATTTCCACAATTAGCTGGGCTGATTAAACCAACCTCCAACACACCTTCTGAGATTATAGCATAACTAGCTTGAAAGAACCTCCCAAAGTTTGTGCTCTCTTAATATAGCCTTCAACAACTAGCATTGTTATTTCATGCCTCTATGAGTCAACAGAAGAAGGTTTTAATGAAGACAGCCAAAAATTATAATTCAAATTTAGATAAGAGGACTAGGGTTCAAATATTCCATTCACTATCTCCGGGATCTTGAAGCTCACATTTACCCATTTGCAAAATCTGGAGTTTAGCCTAAGTGACTCTGATTTTTGCAGATCTTTGCAGATATTTGCCTATGATCCTATGAAGTAGCATTTTGTTTTGTTTTGTTTTACTTACAAAACATTTTATTTAAAGCAGTCCTGCAAAGCAGGGAGTACAAGTGGCATTATTAGTATGGTGCAAATTATGAAACTGGCAGAAATAAATAACTGTTCCAATTTCCCATAAAAGGGTGACTGGCAGAGCAGGACTGAAACTCAGTTCTTCCACTTCAAAATGCAGTAATCTCACCAGTTTTCAAATCCAAAGGGAAGGGACGAAGAATGGGAGCTTGCCAAGAGTCTGATTAACATATAACTCATTTTACAACACATCTAGAAAAGGGGAGGAAAAACAGTCCCTCAGAATTATATATTTGACTCACTTGGAAATGAATTTAAAGATCATCAGATGTAGATGGGCCTTGAGATGGTGAAAATGTTATACATTTCATAGAGATGATAGATTGAGGGTATAGAATAAGATATATGTTCTTATGTACAGTCATTGGGAGATAAATTGGCTTGACTATGCATATGTATTACAACTTTTTTCATTTTTTCCCAGTGAGGGGATTGGAAGAGGAAACAATAGATTCCTATTAATTTTTTAGTAGAAAAATAGATGGGAATGGGCAGATGACACACATGTGATATGGTGCCTGCACTTTCAGATGAGGTCATAATATGAATAAAGCTGAAAGTCACTGCCAAAAAGGGACAGTGAAAGGTGATGTCACTTCATATTTTTGTATAGTATAGACTTGCTCCAGTCACTCCCTAAGTCTGTAACTATTGGCTTAATTATGAATACTTATGATCATGTAAAGAAAGCAGACCATTTCATTATATAGATCAAATTAATGGTTTTAAAAAAGAAAGTCTTCAATTCCTCATAGGTTGTAAATCTAGTTCCCTCAAGGTATGCTGGTGGCCTTGATAGAAACAGGGACAGTAGGAGGGAGGTTAGATTTGGGGGAGAAAGTAATGAGTTTTTGTTTCAGACATGTTTAGATTGAGGATGCCTGTGGGATATCCAGGAAGAGGTGTCTAGTGAACAATTCATGATGCAGAATTAGAGATCAGCAAAGACATGAATTAGCCATATAACTTTGAGTCATCTGCAAGGTCGAAAGTTTCAGAAAGAGACCAAGATGGATAAATACTTTGAAAAGGACATTGAATTTAGCAGTCAGGAGATTATTAATAAGCTTTAAGAAAGTTGTGCTTATCCAAACACATCAAGCCCACTCTCACTTTTATAAATCCTCAGTTTCCTTTCCTTGAAATACCCTGCTGCCTTCCCATGTCTACCTGTCAAAATACCAGGTCCAAACCCACATTCCTCCTAGAATTCTTGGATTTTCCCACAGTGCTTTTACATTGCCTTATATTTATTTCAATTTGTGCCTTATCTCATGCAACAGTTCCTTGTCTTCTTTTCTTTGTATCCCACTCCACCTTCTCCAACATTAGTGCATCTCAATGAATCTTGATTAAATTAAAAGACAAATATAGAATATGTGATGTAGAATATAGTCGGTTAGAGCTGAAAGTTCCTTTGAACATAAAACATGAAGTGACAGAACTGGAAGGGAGCCCTTAGATTATATAGTTTAACAGAAAGCAAAGTGAAATGCAATTACTGAAAGATACTTGTCCAAGGACACACAGTATATGAATAGCACAGTAAGGACTAAACCCAAGGTGATCTGATCCCCAGAGCCACGGATTTGTAAGTGAAATAATGGATAGAAAAACATGTGACTCTTTGTTCAGTTGACTGGACGTTGTCTAATTCTACCACATTTCAAGGGGCAGGGGTTTGTGGAAATACCAATTTGATGGCATCTGGTGAGCTGAGGGGTGGGCGGAGAGTCTGGGGATATAATCCACAGTCTTCTGGCTCCCTTATTTTCCCTCCTTGATCTCCAAAGTATCTAACAAACAACATTTTTAAACCACTGTTTTAAAATTTGTTTCCTAGACACTGCACAAGCTAAAGTGGACGTCCTAGATGTAAGAAGAGCTTCTACTTTATCTACTTCTACTTTTTAGCACCTTTCCATTGCCATGGTGAAGGGACCATTGATTCACACAGTCCATGCACCATTCAGGACTCATGGCCTTCAGCACCAGAAGGGCATCATGCCTAACCTAAGGACAAAAGTTTCTTCCTATTTCTGGACCCTCAGCTTCCTTCACAGTTACATGAAGATATGGGACAAAGTGATCTCTGACATTCTGTGTGTTCTGTGTTCTAAGGTCCCTTCCAGCTCTGACATTTTGGGGTCTGTGCTTGACATTCCATGTGCTTTGTTCTAGACTCCCTTTACAACTCTATCACCTGTGCTTTTTGTACTGACCTTCTAGGTCCTGTCTTCTAAGGTCCTTTCCAGCTCCAACATTCTGCACGTCCTTAGATCTCTTCCAGGTCTGACATTTTGTATTCTGTGCTTGACAGTCCATGTCCTTTGTACTTTGCTGCTTTCCAGCTCTATCTGCTGTGTTATGTGTACTGATATTCTATAGTCTATGTTCTAAGGTCCCTTCTAGCTCTGGTAATCTGTATGTCCCTTCCAGCTCTGACATTTTATGTTCTCTGCTCTGACACTCCATGTCCTATGTTCTGGCCTCCTTTCCAGCTCAATCTGCTGTGCTCCATGTTCTGACATTCTATGTTCTGTGTTCTGACATCCCTTCCAGCCCTGACATTCTGCATGTCTCTTCCAGCTCAGGCATTTTGTGTTCAGAGTGTGATATTTCATGCTCTATATGCTCCCTTCCAGTTCTGATTCACTGTGCTCTATGCACCTCTCAGTGTTCTACAGTATTTATTGTGAGATCTCTCTTAGCTCTACTGTAGTAAGACTCATTGGTATTCTATGTAATGAAGCAAGCAACAGTGATTGTTTTTTTCTCTTATCAATGATCATTTCAGTGTACTTTGTGATTGTGAAAATCTGCTTGTTCGTTAAAAAAAATTAAACAAACAGAAATAGATGGGAAAGATTCTCTGAAAAGGATAGGAGCCCTCATTCTATAGGACCCAGAGCATTTCCTGGGGGCATTTCTATCTATTAACTGTAAGTAATGGGAAGTGGACTTATATCAACTTTCCTTTTCTTTGGTCATCCATTTGCTTTTCTGTAAAAATAAGGGAAATAACCATTGTTTTCACTCACTAGGAAGGCTTTTGTGAGGTTCAAATAAGAGAATATGTGTCAATCCCATTACAAAGTATAAACCACTATAGAAAGGCAGATTTTGAATGGTAGCTACTCCATGATCATCCCCTACCATAGCATATCACACACTTACCTGTCTATAATCATGGGAAAACATCTATTCAATGTTCCCATTTCTGTAGTGTTTGACATTTTTCAAGGTAATTGGCATATATTCTCTCATTACAAGCTCACAAAAGTCTTCAAGGGACTGAAAACAAGGTTTATTTCTCCCAAAAAATAGAAAAGGAAAATGAGAACTGAGCATGGAGAGTTATTAAATATTAGTTGAAAAGAAGTGAGAGTCTACTTGGTTCAAAATTTTATTTAAAGATGGGGAACTAAAGTCCAGGGAGGTTATACTAATGTGAGTATAAATTACATTAAAAAAGCATCATGTCCAGAACAAGAAAAAAGACTGTCCTGCTATGCTCTGCTCTGGATAGTTCCCATCTACAGTATTTATTGTATTCCATTATGGAAAATGTGTCTTAGGAAGGTCCTTGTTAAAGTATAGCAAACAAGGGCAGGATGAGTAAGGCTGGTGATGGGACAGAAGAGTGTCTTGTCCAAGGTCACATAGCCAGACTGTGACATAAACTGAAGTCCTTTGACTCTTCATATGGCCCCAACAATTCAATCCAACATGGATTTTTTAAAAACATTCTATGTGTTGGGTGAGAAGAAACATGACATATGGATCGAGAGCAGGCCTTGAAAATAGGAAGACCTGGGTTAGAGCCCTGTATCTGTCCCCTACTGTCTACATAACTCTGAGTAAGTCACTTAACCTTGAGGTAACCCCAGTAAATTAAAGTTATAATTAACTATGACAGAACTATTATAGATATGGGAGGATAACGGGTGTTTCCTCACCAAGAATTCCATATACTAAAGCAATCACAAGTCTCTCATACCCCCACCACTAAAAAGGGCCGGGCACTGTGCTAGGCCACTGGGATACAAAGATAAAAAGAAAAGCAGTCCCTGCCCTCAAAGAGCTTATATTCTACCTTACACAGATAAGTAGCTCCAGAATCCATTCAAAGTGAAGACAAAGTAATTTCAGGTAGAAGAGGGGCACAAATAAGGAGAGGTCAAAGAATGACTCATGTGGGAGATACTATTTGAATTGATCCCTGAAGTGATGAATGGATGCCACCTGGGGTGAGAGAGGAAGACATTTAGACCCTGTGATCAAAAAACATACTACCAGAGTCTTTGAAAAGATTTGAACGTTCTAGGAAATGGAATATAGAGCCTAGGGAATAACAGGTAGTTCAGTTGGAAAGTGCAGCTCAGCAGGAAACATCACTTAGGCAAGGAACTATATGGACCTAACCACGGTCATCATTTATTGTCAGAGAAGCTCAACTATAGATTCTTCAGGGCATCCTTGTGTGAGTAGATGGTCTTTCCCAAAGGAATCCATAGGCACAATAGAGGTATTCAAACCTAGGCTGGGTACATTGCAGAGGGGAATCCCTGGAAAGGACTGGGCCCAGCTAAAATTCCATCTTTTACAGGAAGCCTCTCCCAATACCCCTGAAATCTAGTGCCTGCCCTCTCTTGATGATTTCCAATTTGTCCTCCATGTAGTCTAGGCAATTTGGTGTTGTTCTTGAGTCATTTTCAGTAATATCCATCTTTTTTACCCCAATTTGGGGTTTCTTTGGCAAAGATATTTCAGTGGTTTGGTATCTGCTTCCCTAGCTCATTTTACCCATGAAAAGCTGAGGCAGCTTTAAGTAACTTGCACAGGGTAACACAGCTAATAAATACTACAGTATTCCAGACTCTAGCCCTGGCCCTCTATCCACTGTGCCACCTAGATGCCTGGCTATCAACAGGCAGTCCTGTCTCCCTAGCCATTGATGGCAGGGATTGTCTTTTACTTTGCTTTGCATCTTCAGTGCTGAGTATAGTACCCGGAACAGAATAGGTGAGTAATAAATGTCTATTGACTGACTGGCTGAATGGTTGATACAGAACCCTCCAAGCTCTGAAGCTCTGAATATCTGGCAGTCTGTGATGTAGTAGGAGAATCAATCTGTTTTATTACTCTCCTAGCCTAACTGCTATCCTATGCCAGGATGCTTCAAAATCTATTGGCCTGTCTGTGGCACTGATGGAAAGACTTATCCCAATGACTGTGAACTGTGTCATGCAAACAAGTAAGTACCACCATGATTTTCTTTAGAGAAAACATTGTAATGCTCTGCCTTTAAAGCATCTTCCAAGATGCTCACTTCCTAGAACTTGAGAGGAATTTAGAGGTGATCAATTCATCTATTCTGGTTGTGGACAGAGGGTTCCCCAGGGTCAACCCCTGCTAACTGGTCAATGGAAAAACTTCATGGGTAAAACTTGGATGGGTAAAAAATTACACCTTTATATTTCACCTTTATTTTCATTAACCTCAAACTGAAATTTCTCATTTCCTTCAATATTGAAAGTAGGCAACAACTTAAAATGGGTCAGTAAGCTTCACCAAACAGCCAAACCACGTTCTGTCTCTAATCCAGTGCTCTTTCTACTATACAATGATGTCCTTAATTACTTATACCTGTCTAGATGTGAACAAGGTCCACATAATTAGCTGGGGCAAATGGACACTGAGAGATGAGTGGAGGTGATGTAAATTGGGTTCCTGCTATAATTGCATAAGGGAAGACTACTGTGGACAGTTAGGCTTCTCTCATAAAGATTTCACTTGAGAATATTTTACAAGTTGGAAGGAGAATGGGAACAATCCTGGTCTTGGAGACAGGACAATTGGGGTCTAGGCCTAACTCAGCTTCCAACTTGCTTCATGATCTTGGGCAAGTCACTTTACCTCTGTAAGTCTAGGTTTCCTCTTCTGTCAAATGGAGGATTTGAACCACATGATCTCTTAGTGCCCTTCCCTGAACTTTTATCTAGAGACAGAGGTTTGTGTTCTATAAGTAGCTCCATGTGTGTTACCCAGAGGAGGTGCTTTTGTACAGGTTAAGGGTCTAAGGGTTAGGCCATGGCCTCATAGTCAAAGCCCGTGGATCTAAACTCTGATTCCCCTCTGTCACTGTAGTCTCTGGACAACATTTGCTATTATCCATTTCGTCAAGGGTTCTCAATACTCTGTCCAAGGACACCAGACACATATACTCGAAATAATAAAACAATCAGGAGGGCTAAACAACATGGTGTGTGTTCACAGATTCACTATTAGTTAATCTCCTCCATGCACTCCTAATCTCAGCCAAACTGACTTACTTGTTATGCCCTAAACATGAAATTCTACCTCCTCCTCCCTTTGTGCCTTTACATAGGATGTACTCCATGCCTGGAATGCCATCCCTCCCCAGCTCTGCCCTTGGACTCCCTAGCTCCATCAAGACTCTTTTTCAATTACCACTTAGTATAAGAAATAACTGATTTGTCCCAATCCTTCAAGTTATTGAATCATTCTTCCCATTCCTCCAAGGAATTACTTTGTGCTTACTGGGGATACATTTTGTATTTCACTCAAATAGATGAAACTCCTTGAGAGAAAGGATTGTTTTATTTCTGGGTCTGTTTCTTTGTTTGTTTTTCCCCTGCTGCCTACCTAGCACACAGCAAGAGCTTAATAAATAATTGCTGGATTAAATTAAATAGAATCTGAAAGACTTCTCAAAATCTAGAATTCCAGATCTGGAAGGGACCTTATAAACTATGCTGGACAGCTATTATATTTTAAAGAAAAGGAAACTGAATTGCAGGGAAGATAATTTACTTGTCTACAATCACACAGATCATTATCAAAAGATAAGGCAAATCTGATCCACAATTTGGAGGTCACTGTTCTTTCCTAAAGGTTACCAAATCTGACTTCTGACACTTATTAGCTGTGTGCCACTGCAAAAATCACTTACACTTGTTTGCCTCAGTTTTGTAAAATGAGCTTTAAAAGAAAATGGCAAACCACTCCAGGTGTTGTTTGTCCATTGTTCTCAAGGAGGATCTGGATCTTTGTCAAGAAAACCTCAAATGTGGTCACAAAGAGTAGGACACGATTGAAATGATTGTAGGACAATAACAACAACAAAGGAGTTCAAAGGAGGAAGATGTCTGTGAGTTTTGGAGGAGCGAAGTGGAGAAGGTGAGACTTGAAGAATGAATATAATTTGGACCAATTTAAGGAAAGGGAAGACCTTCCATACCAAAGGAACAGCTTGATGAAAGAGCCAAGGGAGGTCTGTGCCTAGTGAGACTATGGAATCTGAGCTCTAAGATTTAGACTGAGGATTAAGATCTAAATTTCTTTCCTTCATAGCACACATTTCCAAATTATTCTGCAATTTCACCCTACCTTACCTTTGTCCCCTATCATAACTAAATGCAGATAGTATGGCTAATTGAACCTGTAAATAGATTCAGGATTCAGCTCTTCACTTTGAGGGAAAGAACGAATGCTCTTCCCATCCTTGTCATGGGGACAGTGCACAGGCACAGAGATGGGAAATGACTGTTGCATATGAGATTCATAGATCCAACAGAGAGGCTGATTCCCTAAGGTTACAGACAGGATTGTCTTTAAGCCACAGACCAACTGAAGATGACCAAATATGTGTGAAAATCATATGAATTGTTGAAGAGTAGTGTTTGAGGTCAAATAAGAAGAAATTCCCACATTCTGGAGAAACAATGACCTGGAAGAAAGTCTTATGAGCAAAAGGGAACAGAAACCACAGCCCTAATTCAAGTCAGACTCTTGGAACTAGCAGAGATCTATAAGACTTTTAGTTAACAAATGACATCATTTTAAATTGCTTTCTAGTGAAGAAGGCAGAACCAAGAGGATGTAACAGGCAATCACTTCGACTCTACCCTGTTCTCCAAACAACTTTAAATAAGGCCTCAAATTGAATTCTGGAGCATCAGAGCCAACAAAAGGTGTGGGTGAAACAATTTTCTAACACAAAGACAACTTAGGACATTGCCAGGAAAGGTCTTTCTCACTTGGGTGGTGGTCACCTCAGAAAAGCAAAACAGGCACACAGGTCCTGTCTTGGGAGTGTCTGATGCAGCTTACAGATGGTAGTGGATTAAACAAGTTGTCAGAAGGAAATTATGGGGACCCTTTGCTGACACTTGGTGTAGCACATCGTTGTATTCTCTCTACACATGACCCCTCCTGGGTCAAGGTCCCAGAAGGAAAGGGAACATTAGTGGACAGGAGTGCTTATGTTTGCTCACAGGAGAGCAGGGGCACTTGTCTAAGGTCCAGGTTATGGAGGAACACTATCTCTTGCAACCACAGGAGAGCACACCCCAAGTTGCATTCATGAGCCAAAGGGAATAAGTTTGCTCATGGCCACAGTGGAACAGGTGCAATCTTTTAGGTTAAAGATTTAGAAGAGTCCTTATATAAGATTTGCTGGCCAGAACAGAAGCTAGGAGAACAGTGACCACACATTTATTGAGATCAGGCCTTCACAACATCCACTCTGCAGGACTCTTGCAGTCCACCAAAGAGGCCCGTGGGCATTATGTTGCACAGGCTTGTTTTATATCCTCTACATTATTCACAGGCTGCCCAAAATCCTTTCACAGGCTGCAGGTTACATGGACCTAATTAAGAACATACCATACGACCTTGGAAAAAGTGAAAATTTCCAGACACCCAAAATTAACAATAAAAACAATTAACAACTTAAGCAAAGTAGCAGGATATAAAGTTAAAGCACAAAAATCATCATCATGCATGATATATATATGACCAAAAAATCCATAAGAAGAGATAGAAAGAGAAATTCCATTTAAAACAGCTGTAGACAATTTAAAATAGCTGTGAGATTGCCTGACAAGGTAAATCCTGTAACTATATGAACACAATTACAAAATACATTTCACACATTCAGATTAAACAGTTGGGGAAATATTAATTGTTTACAGATAGGCTGAGCCAATATAATAAAAATGGCAATTCTGCCTAAATAAGTTTACTTATTTAGTGCAATATTAAAAAAAAAAAACTATAAACGTTGCTTTATACAGGCTAGACAAAGTAAAAAGAAAATTCAAGGATATCAAGGAAGTGAATGAAAAAAATGAAGGAAGATTTATTAGCAATACCAGATCTCAAACTGTACTACAAAGTGGTAATAATCAAAATAATCTGGTACTGGCTAAGAAATAGAAGTATGGATTAGTGGAATAGATTAGGTACACATTACACAATAGTAAATCATGATATAATTTAGTGTTTCACAAATGCAAAGATCTTTTTGGAGAAGGACTCATTATTTGACAAAAATTACTGTGGAAAACTAGAAAGAACTTGGATAGGAACTAAGTAGATACCAACATCTCTAACATATGCTAAGATTAGATCAAAAAGTACATGGCTTAAAAATAAAGGTTCTTGTAAACAGATTCGGGGATCATGAAATACTTTACCTGTAAAATCTATAGATAAGGGAAGGCTTATGACCAAAGAAGTGATACACATCATTATGGAATGTAAAATGCACAATTTTAACTGCATTAAATTAAAAATGTTTGTGCAAACAAAACAAATACAGCCACAATTAAGAGGAAAGACACTTAGAATTTTTTTCCAAGATTCTCAAAAATATAGAGAAGTGACTCAAATTTATAAAATTACAAGTCATTCTCAAATGATAAACGGTCAAAGGAGATGACCTAGAAGTTTTAAGAAATCAAAGCTATCTATTGTAAAATATATGAAAAATACTATAAAAACATGTGGAAAATTTTATGAAATATATGAAAAATACTTTAAATTACTATTAATTAAAGAAATGAAAATTAAAATAGTTCTGAGTTACCACCTCTGATCTATCAGATTGGCTAGTTTGAAAGAAAAGATAAAGAACAAATATTGGAGGGGATGTGAAAAATTAGGACAAAAATGCAATATTGATTAACTTGTGAACTGATCCAACCATTTTTGAGATAAATTTGAACTATACCAAATTTGAACTATTATAAAATTGCCCATACTCTTTGAACTAGAAAGACACCTAGTTAGTTTTTTACCCAGAAAGATCAAAGAAAAAAGAAAAGGCACTCTCCAAATAAAAATATTTATAACAGCTGTTTATGTTTGGCAAAGAATTTGAAAATAAAGAGAAGCTCATTTACTGGGAATGACTTATCAAGTTGTGCTGTATATGATTGTGATGGAATACTATTGCGATATAATACATGATCAGGATTTTAAAAAACTGGGGAAAGCTATGCAAATAGAATCAAAGTGAAGTGACCAGAGCCAGGAAATCATTTTACACAGCAAAAGCAATATCATATGATGATCAACTCTGAATGACTTAGCTATTATCATCAAAACAATGATCTAAGACAATTCTAAAGAACTTATGAAGAAAAGTGTTTTCCACCTTCAGAGAAAGAATGGATAGAATCAGAATGCATATTGAATCACACTTTTAAACATTTCTTTATTTTTCTTGTGTGTATTTTTGTTTGTGATTTCTTTTGAAATGTAACTAATATGGAGATATGATTTTTATGACTATGTATGGTGTATGACGTATATCAAACTGCTTGCCTTTTAAAGAAGGTGTTAAGGAGAAAGAGAAAGAGCCAGTTTGAAACACAAGAAGTGTAGGACATGAATGTTAAAGATTGTTTTTACAACTTATTGAGAAAAATAAAATTAAAACATTTCAAGAAAGTTAAAAATGAAATTTCTTTGAGAAATAAACTGAATGGAAATGAAATAACAACCTGCATTGTCATTGGTTCCTAGGAATGATTTTGCTATATTTAGTAAGAGTCAGAATATTGCTTTATATACTGACCTAATTGCATTGCAAAACATACATTCATTTTGATATGTTTTGCCATTCTTGGCACAGATAGGATTGTACTCTTGGGGGCAGTGATATCATGGTTAAGTACTGGATTCATTCAAGCTGCCAAAATCACAAAGACATGTAGTTTACATCAGATATCATTTATACAAAGAAGCCCATGACTTGAGGATGCACCATGTTAGAGCCATAATAACAATATATTGAGATCTCGAGGCATTTTTGTGCATCTGGAGAAAGGAAATGCAGGAATACAAAGGTAAAAGCTTATGGTACCTCTGGGTTCATATGCAATCCTGTGTTTTCAGAAAGGAAAAAAAATCAGAAATAGAATGGGTTTTAGGGTTATATCTGGAAGCCTAAGTGTATATTTCAAAACAGTCAGCAAGTCATTTTGGGATTCCAAATACGCCCAGTCTTTACAGACTGGCTAAGTCCCACAACATACCTGAAAGCCTTCCCATTTCTCTCTAGCTACAACTCATCTCACCTTTCCCTGAATTCCTATAGAAATCTCCATCTCCTCAATTGAACTTTGTGCTTAGAAATATGCTGTGTCATTTGGTTTCTTGATTTACCTAACAGGCAAATTTCTGGCATGCCCAGATTGTAAGATAGCTTGAACTAGACTTAGAATTGAAAAGATTTGTGAGAACTCTTTTATCTTATATGAAGAAATGAGATGCAGAGACACCTGCCATTTGAACTCAGTTCCTCTGAGTTTAAATCAACCCTGCTTTCCACTGCACCCCAATGTTACCTGTGCTTTCTATACACTCCCACATCTGGTACAAACAAATCACTCACTTAAAACTAAAACAGTAAAAGGTATAACTCTCCGAGGATGAAGGGCATATTAAAAATATTCCGGGTTTTAAAAATCAGTATCTTTTTTAAAAAATTGAATGTTACTGTAATTAAAGAACTCAGGTCATAGCACTAAACTTCAATTACAAAGTGAGAAAAACATTCCATATCCGTTTAATTTTTCTTTCTTAGACCTGAAAGAAAAATAGAGATGCAAGTGATTATATTTTATACTTTTGGATGAAGTCACTTCCTCTTTATGTGGATTGAACCTGATGGTATGTTCTTTTAATACTCTGGAACCTAGAAAAGAGGCAGGGAACTTAAAATCAGTTGGATTTATGAGTAATGATTGTCTAAAACCTACCACAACCAGCAGGCAATGAAAAATAAGACCAAGGGGGACCTAAAGTCATCCTAAAATATCTGTGACATAAGAGATCTCTGAGTAAAATGTGCTGTAGGATGTTTTATAAAAAATTGTTAAAAATTCTGCTCTAGGGGCGGCTAGGTGGCGCAGTGAATAGAGCGCCGGCCCTGGAGTCAGAAGGACCTGGGTTCAAAGCCGGCCTCCAACACTTAATCCACACAAACAAAAACCTAGCCCTGTAACCTTGGGCAAGTTACTTAACCCCAACTGCCCTAAAGGGGCGGCTAGGTGGCGCAGTGAGTAAGAGCGCCGGCCTTGGAGTTGGGATGACCCGAGATCAAATCCGGCCTCAGAAAATGAGCACCCACACATAAATAATGACGAGCCGTGTAACCTTGAGCAAGTTACTTAACCCCAATTGCTTTAAAAAAAAAAATTCTGCTCTAGGAGGATGCTGTTGTATCATTGCTCTTGATTCAAAGCCAATGAAAACCTAGAATATTCATAACTACTAATTTATATGCTATTTGAGGATTTATTTTTTCATTGACTCAGAGATCATTAGAGTGGGGAGGGAACCTAAAGCTCATCTCATTCTGTCTCCCAATTTTATATAAGTGGTAACTGAGGCCTTCTGTTGAATTTGCCCAAAGTTATAGCAAGTGAGTAGCAAAGCAAAGGCAAAATTGCTGACTTCCAAGCTCATGCTCTTTCTGTCATACAATATAGCCACCACTATGTAAGGCATGAAATACATTAAAGTCATAAATTCTGCAAATCATTACTTTTTTTAAAAGTTTCCCAATTTGATTTGGACATTTAGAACTCCCCAAAAAGAAAGTGACAACCTATTCCAAGCAGCAGGTAGCACTAATACTTCAAAGTAGTTTCTGGAAGAAGTGGATACCCGCCAATGATTTAGATATTTACTGACCTGAGGAAACAGTCAGTATCAAAAAGAAAAGGCCAGCCCTTCTCTCTCTTTCTGTTGGCGCCTCCAGTGGAGGGGCCACTGTCTCCTCACCAGAGCCATGCCCACCCTCAGACCCCTCCTGAAGCCTAAAATCATCAAGAAGAGGACCAAGATGTTCATCCAAAACCAGTCGACCGATATGTCAAGATCAAGAGAAACTGGCGTAAAGCAAGAGGCATTGACAACAGGGTGCAAAGGCGATTCAAGGGCCAGATCTTGATGCCCAATATTGGTTATGTAAGCAACAAGAAGACGAAACACATGCTGCCAAGTGGATTCAGGAAGTTTTTGGTGCACATTGTCAAACAGCTAGAAGTCCTGACGTGCAACAAATCATATTGTGCTGAGATTGCTCACAATGTTTCCTCTAACAATCGGAAAGTGATTGTTGAGAGAGCAGCTCAGCTAGCCATCATGATCACCAATCCAAACACTAGACTAAGGAGTGAAAAAAATGAGTAAAAAGCTTTGCACGTTTTTATTTGTGTTAAATAAACCAGTAAATTACTAAAAAAAAAAAAACCCAAGAGGGCCTTGCTTATCAGTTGGAAGCAGATTATTCAGTCTCTGAAGAGACCTTGGACTGGATTTTCTATTAGAAAATAGATAGATAGATAGATAGATAGATAAAGAAAAATGGGTATATCTATATATATGGATAGATATATAATCATTAATATCATATTAAAATCATATAAGTGCTAATATTGTCCTGATTTTATAAAAGAGGAAACTGAGGCAAACAAAGGTTAAGACATTTACCCAGAGTCACACAGTAAGTATCTGAGTGTGAATTTGAAGTCAGATCCTCCTGACACCAGGCCAAAGACAGCAAACAAAAAATAACTCCAAACCTGATATGTACTCACATAGAAAACTTAAGAATTCATTCTGCAAGCCAGTTACACTTGGCCTTGCCTGTGGAACCCTAACTTTCTTCTAAGGCAGAAGCCAGAGGGTTTGCTTTCCAAAGCAAAATTCTCTGAGCAAAACATTGCACAGGCATTCTCTTTGCTCCTCCGTTACTTTTTATAAAAAAATACTTTTATTGATATCTTTTTTTTTTAAATGCCACCTTTGTTTACAAAATATTACTTCCCAACTCCCTAATGCAGAGGACCATTCTTGTCCACAACCATAGTCCCTTACCTCCATGAAGTACACAGACACTCTCAGTCAAAGAGAATAATAAGGTTTTAGGGAGGTGGCAGGGGGGAGTGGGGGAAAAATGAAATCATCCATATTCCTAAAGGCCTCTTTTCTATTTCAGGCCAACTAGGAGGGAAGAACAATTGTAAGAAATATTGGCAAGGTTCATAGAATCTCAAAGCTGAGGCCCAGAATCAGATGCAATACTACAGTTGTGTTCTGGTCATTTCTATTGAACAAGTATGATTCTGCCACATTAAAGAACCTACAGTATTCTTGAGGTCTAAGTGTTAGTTAACAGTCATCTCCCCAAGTGGGGGTAAAAACAGTATCTCAGGGGCATCTGGTAGTGCAGTGAATAGAGTACCAGCCCTAGAGTCAGGAGGAACTGAGTTCAAATGCCTCAGACACTTCACACAATAACTAGCCCTGTGAACTTGGGCAAGTCATTTAACCCCAATTGCCCTCCAAAAACAGAACAACAGAATCTCATTTAGGTTTCAAATTTTTCCCTTATGATTTCCCATCATCCACCTGACCGTGAATGCATAATCTCAACTTTCTATCTCATCCTTCTTTTCATAAATAAGGATACTAATGCCCAGGTAAGCTAAATAACTCACTCAAGATCACACAGAAAATTAGGAGCAGCAGAAAAGATTTGAAACTGCACCCTTTGGTGTCAGACAGCAGCCTTGCCACCAGCCAATTTGTTTCTGAGTACCCTAAAATGTCAGACAGGGCGGGGGAACACTGTAGAGACTATTAAGTTCAACTCAGTCTGTGGTAGAGTGGATATCACTCCTCTTCCCCTAAGAAAAGCCAGGAGAAGGAAGGAAACATACATTTATTAAATTTCTACTATGTCCTAGGCCCACTGCTAAGCGCTTAACAATTACAATCACATTTGACCCTTACAACAAACCAGGGAGGCAGGTGCTATTATTATTCTTATGTTATAAAGGAAGAAACAGAGGCAGACAGAAGGCAAGTGACTTACCCAAAGTCACACAGCTGGTAACGTAGGGGGCCATATTTGAATTCAGGTCTTCTTGACTCCATGCCCAGTTCTCTACCTACTTCACCAACTAGATGTCACACAAATACACATACAAATGCACACATATAAACACACACATTAAGTAACACACACATAAAGGATGGAAGCCTAGTTTATGGGGAACAAATGAGGAAGTCTATGGAATATAAACAACCCAAGGAAGATTCTAAGAATACACACAAACTTATATAAAGAAGACTGAAAGGAGGCCCACAGAGCAAGGGGAGAGACCAGGAGCATAAACACAGGAGAGAGACAGGGAAAAGGGGATACCCAAGGTTGAAGGAAGGAATGGTTGGGGGTTGAGGATGGAAGAGGTAAGTCACTCCCAGTCCAAGGTACACACAGACAGAACAAAAGCTGGGGGTTGGGTGGGAGCAGGGGCAGGTAGAATTCACTGGCCAAGGACAGTGTCCATCTCTAGGAAAGGTAGGCCAGAGGCAGGAGGTCTGGTTAGGGCTTGCATGCAGCAGTAGGTCACCTGAGAGCATGATGTAATTCAGCAGGTAGAGCCCATGGCCCCTACATAAGGCATCCTCCCAGGCTCCTTTGGACTCAATGCACCTACCCTGCTTTGCAATCTTTCAGTTTCAGCTTCAGCTGGAGGTAAAGAAATCTGATCGTGAGACCTCTTGGCATAGTCCTTCTGCTCTCCCTGCTTCTGTTCTCCTTCTTGGGTAAGTTTCTCCTTGGGTATGCCACGTCCACACTGGGACCAGTAACCCTCAGAAAACCCTTCATTCAAAGTCCAATTTGACCCTGAGCTGCACTCTCATTGGAGTTTTTACAGCATTAAGATTGCTGCTGAGGTTAGAAGCTTTCTCTACAACCATGCTGGATGGGAAAGAACAGGGGGTTTATTAGCCTTATATAACAAAGGAGAAAACAACACCAGATAGTTGAATAAGAAACACAACTAGTAGGCAGGACAAACCACCTCTAAACCTAGGTCTCTCCAGCTTAGAGGACCCAGAATACAGCTGCACCTCTGAGGACCTGGGTCTGGGGTATGGAGAAAAGGCATTGATAGGGACATCATAGACTGGATCCTATACTATACAGGAGGTTGAATGAGAATTTTGGCTTATGTTTATGGAAAAAGAAAATATGACAGAGAGACAGGGGCAGAGACAAAAACAGAGATAGGAAGACAGATGGACATGCAGAGACAGACAACCAGGTATCTAGGTGGCACTCTTGGATTCAAGGAGACCTGAGTTCAAATTCTGCCTTAGACACTAAAAGGGGGATAATAATAATGCCTAATTGGATGTCATGAAGATATAATGAGATAAACATTTAAGGAACTTTGAAAACCTTAAAGTATGACAAATGCTAGCTATTATCTGCTATTATTAATGTTTTCATAATTACATTTGATCCTGAAAAGACTTTAAGGTTTTAACAATTGTTGGATTTACTTTACTAGGGAAAGTGGAGTTAAGTGAATTGCTCAGAGTCATAGAACTGCTGACTGGGTCAGGATGTGGACTCAGATCTCCTGATCCCCAAAACAAAACCCTTGCCTTCACACTCTGTTACATGTGCTGTTTGAGGACAGATTCAAGAATTAGCTGAAATGTAGTGAAAAGAGTGCTCCACCTAAGCTCCAGATGCCTGACTTGGAATCTACGCTATGAATGGTAGCTATGAAATAATAGAAAACTTAATTCATCCCTCTAATGTGCACTTTCATGATTTGTAATTTGGAAAAAATAGTTATGAGACTGATGTCAGGAAAGAGCATTTATACATACTAAAGTGCTATCTCAATTGCTAGATTCTAACAAGGATGCTAACAGAATTGTAACATACAATGTTAGAGAAGCACAGTTTTATAAATCAAGTCCTACCTTCCGCATGTTTATAGATGTGAAGAATGAGGCACAAGGAAGTCATGTGATTTGCCCAGATACTAAGTGTCTGAGGTGGGATTTGAATCTAAATCTTAACTGTATGGACTGTATGGATTGTAAAGGTCCTGGATGTGTTGAGGGAGTATATTTAATGAGAACTCCCTCAACACAAGAAATCACAAGTCTAAACCCCACCCCACAGAACAAACGTATAGGACATCGTTCTTCCTAGGTGAAGACATCCTTCTTCAGATATTTCAGGAAGGAATGACCCAACCTCTGCTTGAAAAATCCCAATGACAAGAAGCTCATTGCTTCCCAATGATGTCCCTTCCAGTATGGGACAGATTTCCTTACTAGAAAGTTTCTATATTCAGTCCAAACAGGGGCCCTATCCTGCTCCCATACCCCATTCTCCTCTCTGGGGCCAAAACAAACAAATCTAATTCTTTATTGACAAGGTAGGATATGATAACAAAGAACTAGGAGAGCTCCCTCAAGAACAGGACATACCTAACAGGCATCCCCCTTTACAACAGGGTAATTAATCCTGTGAGCTCAGTAACCAACTACAAATACAGACAGCCTTTGATTCTAGGAAAATATTTGACGGAGGATGTCACGCTATTTTAGTAGGCCACACAAGGAGTGAGAAGAGACAGAAGATGAGAAGGAATTGGCTTCAGAGTTGTATTAAGATTTAGAAATGGAAGAGACCTTGGAGGTCATTGATCCAATGCCTTCATTTCACAGATGAGGAAAGGGAAGGGCACATGGCTATAGAGTCTAATGACCTGCTGCACATTGCAAAAATGGCAAATGACAGAGCAACAATTTGAAGATAGGTCCCTTGACTCTAAATCTATCATACTTCCCATTGCATCAGGCCTCACCAATCATTCATGCTGGAATATAAACTCACTTGGAAAGAGGTCCCTAGTGGGGGGGTTCTAGGGAACTGAGCTTTACCTTCACTGGTTGATAATTCATCAGTGACTTTGAAAGAGGCAAAGACAACATTCTTACCAAATTTTCAGGTGATGTAAAAGTTGGGAGGAAGAGCAAGCACACACTGAGTGACAGGATTCAAAAAGATATTGACAGGCTAGAATATTAAGTCAAATCTAATGAGAAAAAAAAATTAAGAAGGATATGAGGAATATTTTACACTTTGGATCAAAAAATCAGCCTCACAAGTACAAGATGAGAGTGTGACTGGCCTACTACAGCTCGTCTTTTAAAAAAGGGGAAGGCGTTGGTGGGCTAGCTCACTATGGATTAACTCCAATACAGCAGCCCAAAACAAGTTAGAGCTTCCTTAGGCTTCATTCACAGAAGAATATGTTCAGTCTAGGGAGGTTATAATTCCAGACAACATAGACAGTATTGCATTCTATACTACAAGTCTACACAACATATGGCCTGGGGGCTGTTTATGGCCCCCAAAGTACTTTGGGTGGCTCACAAAAAATGTAGAGAATGTGAAAGAAAGTAAACATGTAAGGAGTGTTTTGTCCATGCACTGCTTAACCCACCTTCTACCCATCACTCTTTTGTCTGTCATGTAACTGGGTCAGAGAGTTTCCACAGCACACTCCTCTTTGTCACATGACCCTCTGCAACCTATTATCATTAGACCTTTACATGGAAAGTGAGCTGCTATATAGAATTGTGGCCAGAAGAAGTTTAGCTGATTTTAATTAGGGCCCCTACCTGATGCCAAGTTTTGTAGGTCTGCAGTCCTAGATGTCCCATTTAAGGAGGAATATTGGTAATTTGGGGGGGAAAAGATAGACCAAGACTGTAAAGGGCCTTCAAGTCACATGATATGAGGATTCTTGAATTTAACTAGGCATGTTTGGCCTGAAGAAAAGAAGATTTGGGAAGGACACAGTAGCTGTATTCAAGGATGAGGATTAGACTTCTGCTTGGTCAAGGGGGTAGAATTAGGAGCAATGTGTAGAAGGTACAAAGAGGAAAATGCTTGATATTGGGGGGATTCCCTAAAATTTAGCAATCTAACAATGAAACAGGACAGTGCTGGAAGAAGCTCCTTCCATCCACTGATGCTCTGTCTGGACTCATTCCCTAACAATTAGCAAACTTCTCCCCCCCACTAAAGGTGTTCAGATAAAGTCAGAAGAATAGCTGCTAGGGTATTTCTGGGTGCTATTGTTGTTCAGGTGCTCTTTAGACCAGATAGCACATGAGGTCTCTTCCAAGTTAAACATCTTTTGATCCTGACAGTAAAATATCTTTTCATTTTCAGGGTAAACATTGTCATTTATTTTAATTAAATCTTCATATGGCCTGGCTTCCAAGTCCCTTCCTAGAATTCTAGGATTGACAAGAAGCCGAATTTTAATATTCTAATATTCAACAAAGAAGTTCCTTAGAATCTTGATTCTAAGATATAGGGATTTTAGAATTCAAAGACTCCCTAATTTCTCAAATCAAAAGAATGCTGTGATTCTAGGAAGTAACAAAGTTTCAAGGTGGCTGTCCTGAAAAACAGGCTTCATCTTCACTATTTGATCTATATCTGTCTAAGTACCTTGTATCATAACAAGGAGCAATAAGGCAAAATTTAAAAAGAAAAATTTAGGCATGATAAAAAGAAAAACTTCCCAACAATGAGAGCTGGCCAATAGTGCAATTATCTGTCTCAAGATGTAGTGGGTTTCCCTCCTTGGAGGTTTCAAGCAGTAGCTGGATGACCATTTGTCAAATATGCTAATATAAGCATTCTTTATTATATGGGGGTTTGAATGAATGACTGTTGAGGTCCCTTTCAGGTCTTAAATTCTGTGATTCTGTACCTACCAACCCACCTAAGACTCTCTCTACCTTCAAAAGAAAAGCCTCTCTATTTCATTCAAAGTTATTGTCATCCTGTTTTCTCTTCTCTTTCTCAGCCAAATTCCTAGAAAAAGACACTTCCCTCCCACTACCCCATTCTCTTTCTCCCTCTCTCTCTCCCTGCTAAACCTATAATTTGGCTTCTGGCCTAATTACTCTATTTATTTAAACAAATGCTTTATCAACTTCTGGTTTACATCATTCATTTCAGCCAGATTTTGAGTTACAATTTTTTCCCCATTTTTCCTCTACCGACCACACCAGAATAGCAGTCCCACAAGATATCCTCTCACCCAATCTGCTCTCTCCCAAATCTTCTCCCTTACCCCCTTCAATGCTACAATTAGGGCAAAGTGAATCTCTGTGCCCAATGCCTTCACATCTTATCACCCAATTACATACAAAATGGTAGTATAATAGTATTTATATATATTTGAAACATTTAATTTTAAAACTTAGAATTTCAGATCCATTCCCTTTCTCCCTTGTCACCCACTCCCTTTAGGAAGATAAGCAATTCAGTATGTGTTGTACATGTATAGCTATGCAAAACACTACTATAGTAGATATATTGTAAACGACTGCATATATTTCCCTCCCTCCCACCCATCCCACCCCCCAACTTGTCCATTCCCTACTTTGATCCTGTCCCTCTTCAAAAGTGGATACTTCCAACCTCTCCTCCCCGCAGAATGCCCTCCCCTCCATCATCCCTGCTCTCATCCCCCTTCCCCCTACTCTCCTGCAGGGTGAGATATCCCATTTAGTATGTATGTCATTCTCTGCCTGAGACAAATTCAATGAGAATATGGTTTTGCCTTTTTGCCTTCCTGTTCTTCCCCTCCCCTGCAACCACTTCCCCTTGCCTATTCTACATGAGATAGTTTACCCTACCCTTTCTCTCCCCATCTCCTCTTGTCGCATTCCTTTCTCACATCTTAACTTGACCCCTTAAATATCATCCCTTCCCACTGAAATCAACCTGTGCCTTCTATCCATGTATACCTATAAACATAGGTACACAAATTCACATATGTATTCATATGGCCATACACCCTTCTTCCATTATTTTCATACTGAGAAAGGTTTCATCAGTCACAATTATTGTTTTGCCATGTAGGAATGTAAATAGTTCAACTTTGATAAGGTCCTTTCTATGTTTTTCCCTGATTACCTTCTCAAGCATCTCTTACTTCTTCTGTCTGAATGTCAAATTTTCTATTCAACTCTGGTTTTTTCCTCAAGAATGCTTGAAAGTCCTCTATTCCACTGAATGACCATATTTACCCTTGAAACAAGATACTTAGTTTTTCTAGGTAGATGATTCTTGGTTTTAATCCCAGCTCTTCTGAACTCTGGAATATCGTATTCCATGGCCTTTGATCCCTCAGTGTAGAAGCTGCCACTTCCTGTGCTATTCTGATTGTGTTTCCACAATATTGAAATTGTTTCTTCCTGGCTGCTTGTAGTATTTTCTCCTTGATCTGGGAATTCTGGAACCTGGTTATAATATTCCTAGGAGTTTTCTTTTGGGGATCTTTTTTAGGAGGTGATCTGTGGATACTTTCAACCTCCATTTTGCCCTCTGGGTCTAAAATATCGGGGCAATTTCCTTGAGAATTTATTGAAGGGTGATATCTAAGTTCTTTCTTAGATCATGGCTTTCAGTCCAATAATTTTTAAATTCTCTCTCCTGCATCTATTTTCCAGATCAGTGGTTTTTCCCATGAGATATTTCACATTGCCTTCTATTCTTTCTTTTGTTTGGATCTGTTTAACAGCATCTTGATTTCTCAAAAAGTCACTAGCTTCCATTTGCTCCAGTCTAACTCTGAAGGAATGAATCTCCTCAGTGAGCTTTTGAGATTCTTTTTCCATCTGGCAAATTCGACTTTTTAAGGCATTCTTCTCCTCATTGCCCTTTTGGGCCTCCTTTGCCATTTGAGTTAGTCTATTTTTTAAGGTGTTATTTTCCTCAGTCAGGCTGTTGACCCTCATTTCATACTTTTCCTGCATCCTTCTCATTTCTCTTCCCAATTTTTCCTACACTTTTCTTATTTGGTTTTTGAAATCCTTCTTAAGGTCCTCTATGGCCTGTAACCCACTCATAATTTCATTTAGGGCTTTTGGTGCAGGATTTCTGACCCCACAGTTCTCCTCCTCTTCCATGCTTCGATCCTCTTTGCCCCCAAAATAGGAGTCTAATGTTGCATTTTTCTGTTCATTTTGTTTCCTTTGCCTAGGCATGTTGCCACTTAATTACTTGACTTTTGAGCTTGTTGCCACAGTAGAACTCTGCCACCAGACAGGGAAGCTTCCGTACCAAACGTTGGGGTCTTCACAACTTCTGGAGGTATTAGTTGGGTGGCCTTTGTGAAGCCTCCACACCCTCTGGCATGCTGGATACCCACCCTATGACCTCAAAACTAGACCAAATCCAGATCTAGGCAGGTTAAAGCAAGAGGGATTACCACCCCCAGACTGATAGCTGGGTCTCCCTACAGTTCACAGGCCAGGAGCTGAAGCTGCCACCGAAGCTGCAAAATGGCAAGTGTGCTGCAACTCCTCAGAGGCTTCTTGCCCCCAGGGGAAGAAGTCAACGAGTTCCCCAAATCCTGGTCACAAAGTCCATAGGGCACTAACCTCTCACTTTGTCCTAGGCATATCTGTGTTGATAATTCTTGAATTGCCACAGCTGCTGGTGTTCTGGGGTCCCTCCAGCCAGCTGTTAGCCCAGCCTCCCTGAGGCTTAAACTGTGACTCAGGGGGACCTGGTTTCAGCTCCCAGAGTGCTGCACCATCAGTTCCCAGAGTGCTGTGCTGTGCTGGCCGATCCCTACAGGGCTGCCGGGCTGTCCTCAGCGGGAGGTGAGTTTCTCTGTGTCGTTCTGTGGGTGCTAGAGTTCCAGAAGTTGTTCAGAGTCCCCCTTTTACATAGTTTGGAAGTGGTTTGGCCTAATTACTTTAATGAAACTTCACTCAAAAATTACCTTTGGTGTCTGGCTCTCCATATCTATTAGTTTTTTCCTTAATCCTTATCCTTCTTAAACTGTGCAGCAAATAAATGTGTTAACCATCCATTTCTCTCCGGATTCCCCTGACATTGCTCTCTCTTGGTTCTCCTCCTACCCATCTGACTGCTGCTCAATCTCCTTTGCTAAATCACCATAAATATCATACCCCCTAACTCTGGGCTCATCCCCAACACCCTGGAATTGGCCTTCTTAACTTTTCCCTTTATAATCTCTCATGGGGTCACATTTTCAGGCCCTGTGGGTTTGATTAGCATCTCTAATCAGATGACCTATATGATCTATATACCTATCCCTGGCTCTCTCTTGAGCTCCAGTTCTCTATCACAACTACCTTCTGGTTTTCAAATGGATATCCCAGAAACCCAGGATGTCCAAAGAAAGTATCTTTTTTCCCAAAATGCATCACCGTTCCAAATATCCCTCTTACTGTAAAAACAAATCACCATCCTAAACAATTTAAGTTGAAGATTTAGTTACCTAAATTCGCAAAGTTGGTGTGGTTTTTAGTCTTGCTAACCGTATGTGTCCAAAACCAAATTTTATCCTTTCTACTTTCTAAACATCCCCTGTGTAAGGTCCCTAATCCACCCACCTAGGAAATCATGCATATCCTCCACCACTACCCCCACCCAAACAGTGGGACAACTCAATACAAAAGGAAGTGGCCCAGAAGCTCCATATTGATTACAGGTGGTAGTTTAGTCATTTGGTTTACTTACATTAGGGGCAGTATGATGAATCCCTGCCAAGAGTTAACAGTCTTTGTTTGGTCTGGGGCAGTGGCCAGACCACAGGTTGGATCCCTGCAAAAAATAACAAAAAACAAACAAAAAAAAACACAAAAAAACAAAAACAAAACAAACAAACAAAAAAAAAACAAGGAAATTTTTTGGAAATTATAGAAGTCAAAAGGAGATGGAGCCATAGAGAACATCACAACTGATTGGTTGATATTTTGGATTTCTGCTTAGTAATAAGCTCATTTACAAGTTTGGCATTAAGCCGAAGTTGATGGTTAAGCCAAATACAAGATGGTATACTGGTCATGCACTAGACATAAATTGGTCACCCTGTCTCTGTCATGGCTTTCATCCATCACAATATTTAAGTTAGGGCTCAGTGTCTAAAGTATGTTTCAGTACCTTAATAAAAATGTTTAACAGCTCACCATGTCTGGCCTTCCACCTTTCACATATTTTAAGTCAATTCCATTTCTCTTCTTTCTGTGTATTATGGCTTTTTCCCAATCAGGAGCCCACACCCTGCTTTGCACTTACACAGTATCCACCCTCATTTAAGTCCTTATCCCCTTTCAACCTTGACTATTACAATATTTGATCCTCCTGTTGGTGTCCAATCTGTTATCTCTCCAGCCCTTCCCCAACTCAGCTGGTGAAATGATTTCCCTAAGGTACAGGCCTAACCATGTCTCTCCCCTACACGAGGAGTCTTCAAAGCTCCAGTGGTTTTCTGTTGTCTCTGGGGTCAAATATTAGTCTCTTTGCCTGCCATTTTCAGCTCTTCAGTAGTCAGCCCCTCCTTGCTTCTCCAGTCTCCACATCACTCCCTCCTCTTGCTCTACAATCCATTCATGTTGCACTATTTGCCTCTTCTCACACCAGACATGGCACCTGCCTTTCCAGTCCTTTGCACTGGCTATTCACTATGACTGCAATGTTTTCTCTCACTTCTATCTCTAGGACCCCTGGTTTACTTCAAGACTCAGTCACCTTCTGCTGTAGTCTGTCCTTATCTCCCCTGAAATTAGTGCCTTCCTAGGCAAGGTTAAATTGTCTCTGATTTATATATCCTTTGTTTACCTCTGTATGTATACATTGTGTCCCTCATTTGATCATATCTGCTTTGAGAGCAGAGACAACTTGCCTTTGTATCTACAGTATTTCAAATAGTTCCACACATATAATAGACACTTAATAAATTCTTATTGATTGATTGAACAACAGTAGGAGACATTTATTTTCCCAATTAAAAAAAAAAAAACAGGAAACTGAGTCTTAGGAGTAAAAAAGTAACCTGCTCCTGATCATACAACTAGTCAATTTCATAACAAAATTCAAACTGAGGACTCTAATTCTAGTTCTAGACTGTTTTCAGGTACCCCATCCTATATTGCAAGGGATGATCACGTAAGAAAAGTATAGCAGAAGAAATGCTTGTTAAATGATACATTGGATTTAGATTGGATTTAAATGAAACTTTGTATTCATTGAGTAGTTTATACTTTTTCAAGCACTTACTATCTTATCAGAGTCCCATCACAGTCTGTTTGAAATAAACAGAACAATGGTTCCTATGTCCATTGATCCCTGATCAAGCAGCTGAGGACAGAGCCATGACAGAAGCTTGAGTCTTCTTCCACCAAATACTGGACCTTGAAAGCATTTAAATCATACTTCAAGTGGATTGCATAGGGAATTACAAGGGCTTTGGATTACTACTAATCTGTCCAGTAAAAAGGGTTATTTTTTTTCCCAGCTGAACTACCTTCTCAGGGAATCTTTTTCAAACCCCTGAGAAACACAAAAAGCAGATGGATAGGTGATTCTCTTACAAAGGAAAACAACTAACAGCAGAGCTCAGATGATAATTACCTTAAGATTTCCAGAGAATTTAGATTTCTTTCATATAGATCTTCCCTGCTCCAGAGAAAATTTACTGCCACATACCCCCTTTGCACCCCACCCCCAACCAACCATCAACTTACTAGAATTTTTGTTCAGTTAACTATGGCCAAAAAATGCATCTCCTAGGGAATATACTTCTGGTGATAAACATTTCCACAATTACCTGGGATGATTATACAGACCTCCAACACACCTTCTGAGATTACAGCATTACTAGCTTGAAGGGACCTCCAAAAGTTAATGCTCTCCTAACATAGCCTTCAAGAACTTGCATTGATGTTTCATATCTCTATGAGTCAACAGAAGAAGGTTTTGAAGAAGATAGCCAAGAATTATAATTCAGTTTTAGATAAGAGGACTAGGGTTCAAATATTCCATTTACTACCTTTGGAATCTTGGGGCTCAGTTTCCCTCATCTGCAAAATCATTACTTTAGCCTAGGTGACTCTGAGGTCCTTTGCAGCTCTATGCCTATGACCCTATGAAAGAATGTTTTCTTTTTATTTGCAATACATTTTATATAAAACAGCCCTGGAAAGCAGGGAGTACATGTGTCATTATTAGTATGGTACAAATTATGAAACTGGCAGAGATAAGTAACTGTTCCAATTTCCTATAAAAGGGTGACTGGAAGAAGAAGACTGAAACCCAGCTCTTAAACTTCAAAATACAGTAATCTCACCAGTTTTTAAATACAAAGAGAAGGGACAAATAATGGGAGCTTGCCAAGAGTCTGATTAACATAAAACTCATTTTACAACACATCTAGAGAAGGGGAGGAAAGACAATTACTCAAAATTATATATTTCACTCATTTGGAAATGGATTTAAAGATCATCAGATGTAGATGGGCCTTGAGATGGTGAAACATGGTATACATTACATAGAATTGATAGATTGGGGGTATGGAATAAGATATATATCCTTGTGTACAGTCATTGGGAGATATATTGGCTTGACTATGCATATGTATTACAACTTTTTTTCATTTTTTCCCAGTGAGGGGATTGGAAGAGGAAACAATAGATTCCTATTCATTTTTTATTAGAAAAATAGATGGGAGGGGGCAGGTACTACACATGTGATATGTTGCCTGCACTTTCAGATGAGGTCATCATATCAATAAAACTGAAAGTAACCACCAAAAATAGGCAGGGAAAGGTGATGTCACTTCACATTTTTGTATGGTATAGACTTGCTCCAGTCACTCCCTTAGTCTGTAACTAGTGGCTTAATTATGATATTTATGATCATATAAAGAAAGCAGACCATTTCATTATATAGATCATATTAATGGTTTTAAAAAAGAAAGTCTAGAATTCCTCATAGGTTGTAAATCTAGTTCCCTCAACATATGCTGGTGGCCTTGATAGAAACAGGGACAGTAGGAGGGAGGTTAGATTTGGGGGAGAAAGTAATGAGTTTGTGTTTCAAACATGTTTAGATTGAGGATTCCTGTGGGATATCCAGGATGAGGTGTCCAGTGAACAATTCATGATGCAGGATTAGAAATCAGGAAAGAGGGTGGAGCCAAGATGGCGGAGTAGAAACAGCGCTTCCACTGCACTCCAGTCCACAGCACTTCGGAATTATGTAAAAGGGGACCCTGAACAACCTCTGAAGCACCAGAACCCACAGAGGCCACCCAACTAATACCTCCTGAAGTTGAGAAGACCCCAGTGTTTGAGATGGAAACTCCCCTGTCTGGTGGCAGAGTTCTACTGTGGCAACAAGCCCCAAAGTCAAGTAATTAAGTGGCAACATGCCAATCACCTCCTGAAAAAGATCCCAAAAAGAAAACTCCTAGGAATATTATAGCCAGGTTCCAGAATTCCCAGATCAAGGAGAAAATACTACAAGTAGCCAGGAAGAAAGAATTTCAATATTGTGGAAACACAATCAGAATAGCACAGGACCCGGCAGCTTCTACACTGAGGGATCGAAGGGCATGGAATATGATATTCCAGAGGACAAAAGAACTGGGATTGAAGCCAAGGGTCACCTACCCAGCAAAACTGATTATCTTGTTTCAGGGGAAAATATGGTCATTCAGTGGAATAGAGGACTTTCAAGCATTCTTGCAGAAAAAACCAGAGTTGAATAGAAAATTTGACATTCAGACGAAAGAAGCAAGAGATGCTTGAGAAGGTAAACAGGGAAAAAAATAAAAAGGACCTTATCAAAGTTGAACTATTTACATTCCTACATGGAAAAATCATAACTGTAACTGATGAAACCTTTCTCAGTATGAAAATAGTTGAAGAAGGGCATATGGGCACATGAATACATAAGTGAATGTGTGTATATATGTTTACAGGTAGACATGCATAGAGGGGACAGGTGGGAAGGGATGATACTTAAGGGGTCAAGTTAAGATGTGAGAGAAGAATGTGGCATGAAGAGATGGGGAGAGACAGAGTAGGGTAAACTATCTCATGTAGAATAGGCAAGGGGAAGTGGTTGCAGGGGAGGGGGAGAACAGGAAGGCAAAAAGGCAAAAACATATTCTCATTGACTTTAGCTCAGGGATAGAATGACATAAATACTAAACTGGATACCTCACCCTGCAGGAGAGTAAGCGGGAGGGGGATTAGAGGGGGATGATGGAGGGGAGGGCATGCTGGGTCAGGAGAGGTTGGAGGCACACACTTCTGAAGAGGGACAGGATCAAAGTAGGGAATAGACCAGTTGGGGGGTGGGATGGGTGGGAGGGAGGGAAATATATGCAGTCTTTTACAATATATCTACTATGGTAATGTTTTGCATAGCTATCCATGTACAACATATACTGAATTGTTTATCTTCCCAGCAGGAGTGGGTGACAAGTGAGGGAGGGAATGGATCCGGAATTCAAAGTTTTAAAATTAAATGTTTCAAATATTTATAAATACTACTATTAATACTATGTGGCATGTAATTGGGAGATAAGATGTGCCGGCATTGGGGCACAGAGATTCAAATGGCCCTAATGGAAAAGTTAAAGGGGGTATGGGAGAAGATATAGGAGAGAGCAGATTGGATGAGGGGATATCCTGTGGGACTGCTATTCTGGGGTGGTGGATAGGGAAAAAATGGGGGGGAAATTGTAACTCAAAATCTGGCAGAAATGAATGATGTAAACCAGAAGTTAATAAAGCATTTGGAAAAAAAGAAATCAGGAAAGACATGAAGGTTAGCCATATAGCTTTCTGAGTTATCTATGATGTGGAAAGTTTCAAAAAGAGACCAAGACTGATAAATACTTAGAAAAGGACATTGAACTTAGCAGTCAGGAGATTATTAATAACCTTTGAGAAAGTGGTGCTTATCCAAACACATGAAGCCCACTCTCACTTTTATAACTGCTTAGTTTCCTTTCCTTGAAATACCCTGCTGCCTTCCCATGTCTACCTGTCAAAATACCAGGTCCAAACCCACATTCCTCCTAGACTTCTGGGACTTTCCCATACTGCTTTTACATTGCCTTATATTTATTTGAATTTTGCCTTATCTCATGCAAGAGTTTCTTGTCTTATTTTTCTTTGTATCCCACTCCACCTTCTCCAACATTACAGCATCTCAATAAATTTTGATTAAATTGAAAGACAAATATCGAATATATGATGTAGAATATAGTCTGTTAGAGTTGAAAGTTACCTTCAAACATAAAAAATTAAGTGACAGAACTGGAAGGTGTCCCTTAGATTATCTAGTTTAACTGAAAGGAAAGTGAAATGCAATCACGGAAAGACACTTGTCCAAGGACACACAGTACTTGAGTAGCACAATAAGGACGAAACCCAAGGTGTCCTGATCCCCAGAGCCAAGGATTTTTAAGTGAATTAATGGATAGAAAAACATGTGATTCTTTGTTCAATTGATTGTACTTGTCTGATTCTGCCACATTTCAAGGGGCAGGGGTTTGTGGGAATACCAATGTGATGGCATCTGATGAGCTGAGGGGTGGGCGGAGAGGCTGGGGATATAATCCACAGTCTTCTGGCTCCCTTATTTTCCCTCCTTGATATCCAAAATATCTAATAAACAACATTTTTAAAACAACTGTTTTAAAATTTGTTTCCTAGACACTGCACAAGCTAAAGTGGATGTCCTAGATGTAAGAAGAGCTTCTACTTTATCATTTTAGCACTTTTCCATTGACGTGGTGAAGGGACCATTGATTCACACAGTCCATGCACCATTCAGGACTCAGTGGCCTTCAGAACCAGAAGGGCATCATGCCTAACCGAAGATCAAAAGTTACTTCCTCTTTCTGGACCTCAGCTTCCTTCACAGTTATGTGAACAGATGGGACAAAGTGATCTCTGACATTCTGTGTGTTCTGTGTTCTAAGGTCCCTTCCAGCTCTGACATTTTGGGGTCTGTGCTTGACATTCCATGTCCTATGTTCTAGACGCCCTTTACAGCTCTATCTGCTGTGTTTCTTGTACTGACCTTCTAGGTCCTGTCTTCTAAGGTCCTTTCCAGCTCCAACATTCTGCATGTCCTTAGATCCCTTCCAGGTCCGACATTTTGTATTCTGTGCTTGACAGTACATGTCCTTTGTACTTTGCTGCTTTCCAGCTCTATCTGCTCTGTTATGTGTTCTGACATTCTATGGTCTATTTTCTAAGTACCCTTCTTGTTCTGGTAATCTGTATGTCCCTTCCAGCTCTGACATTTTATGTTCTCTGCTCTGACATTCCATGTCCTATGTTCTGGCCTCCTTTCCAGCTCAATCTGCTGTGCTCCATGTTCTGACATTCTATGTTCTGTGTTCTGACATCCCTTCCAGCCCTGACATTCTGCATGTCTCTTCCAGCTCAGGCATTTTGTATTCTGAGTGTGATATTTCATGCTCTATATGCTCCCTTCCAGTTCTGATTCACTGTGCTCTATGCACCTCTCAGTGTTCTACAGTATTTATTGTGAGATCTCTCTTAGCTCTACTGTAGTAAGACTCATTGGCATTCTATGTAATTAAGCTAACATCAGTGATTGTTTTCTTTCTCTTTTCAATGATCATTTCAGTGTCCTTGTGATTGTGAAAATCTGCTTGTTGATTAAAAAAATTAAAGAGACAGAAATGGATGGGAAAGATTCTCTGAAAGGGATAGGAACCCTCATTCTATAGGACCCAGGGCATTTCCTGGGGGCATTTCAATCTATAAACTATAAGTAATAGGCAGTAGATTTCTATCCACTGATCTGTTCTTTCATCATCCATTGACTTTTCTGTAAAAATAAGGGAAGTAACCATTGTTTTCACTCGTTTGGAAGGCTTTTGTGAGGTTCAAATAAGAGAATATGTGCCAATCCCATTACAAAGTATAAAAAACTATAGAGGGGCAGCTAGGTGGTGCAGTGAGTAAGAGCACCGGCCTCGGAGTTGGGATGACCCGGGATCGAAACCGGCCTCAGAAATTGAGCACCCATACATAAATAATGACTAGCCATGTAACCTTGAGCAAGTTACTTAACCCCAATTGCTTTAAAAAAAAAAAAACTATAGAAAGGCAGACTTTGAAAGATAGCTACTCCATGATCACCCCCTACCATAGCATATCACACACTTACATGTCTGTCATCATGGAAAAACATCTACTCAATATTCCCATTCCTGTAGCATTTTACACTTTTCAAGGTAATTGGCATATATTCTCTAATTACAAGCTCACAAAAATCTTCAATGGGCTGAAAACAAGGCTTATTTCTCCTAAAATATAGAAAAGGAAAATGAGAACTGAGCACAGAGAGGTATTAAATATTAGTTGAAAAGGACTGAGAGTCTACTTGGTTCAACATTTTATTTAAAGATGGGGAGCTAAAGCCCAGGTAAATTATACCAATGTGACTGTAAATGACATTAAAAGTAGTATCATGTTCAGAACAAGAAAAGAGATGGTCCTGCTATACTCTGCTCTGGACAATCCCCATATGCAGTACTTATTGTATTCCATTATGGACAAGGAAGGGCCTTGTTGAAGTATAGCAAACAAGGGCAGAATGAGTAAGGCTGGTGATGGGACAGAAGAGTGTCTTGTCCAAGGTCACATAGCCAGACTGTGACATAAACTGAAGTCCTTTGACTCTTCATGTGGCCCCAACAATTCAATTCAACAAGCATTTATTAAATACTTTCTATGTGTTGGATGAGAAGAAACATAACATATGAATCAAGAGCAGGCCTTGAAAATAGGAAGACCTGGGTTAGAGGCCTGTATCTGTCCCCTACTGTCTACATGACTCTGAGTAAGTCACTTAGCCTTGAGGTAAACCTAGTAAACTAATGTTATAATTAACTATGACAGAATAGTTACAGATATGCGAGGATAAAGGGTGTCTCCTCACCAAAAATTCCATGTACTAAAGAAATCACAAGTCCCTCCTACACCCACCACTAAAAAGGGTCAGGCACTGTGGTAGGCCATTGGGATACAAAGATGAAAAGAAAAAACAGTCCCTGCCCTCAAAGAGCTTATATTCTACCTTACACAGATAAGTAGCTCCAGAATCCATTTAAAGTGAAGACAAAGTAACTTCAGGTGGAAGAGGGGTACAAATAAGGAGAGGTCAAGGAATGACTCATGTGGGAGATACTATTTGAATTGATCCCTGAGTGGGTGAGAGAGGAGTACATTCCAGATCATGTGATTAAAAAACATAGTACCAGAATCTTTGAAAAGATTTGAAGCTTCTAGGAAGTGGAAATATAGAGCCTGGGGAGTAACAGGTAGTTCAGGTGGGAGGTGCTGCTAAGCAGGAAACATCCCTTAAGCAAGGAACTGTATGGACCTAACCATGGCCATCATTTATTGTCAGAGAAGCTCAACTATAGATTCTTCGGGGCAGCCTTGTGTGAGTGGATGTTCTTTCCCAAAAGAATCCATAGGCACAGTAGAGGTATCCAAGCAAAGGCTGGATGAATTTTTCGAAAGCACATTTGAGAGAGAAATGCCTGATAAGTTCTGGTCCCAGCTAAAACTCCATCTTTTACAGGAAGCCTCTGCCAATACTGCTGAAATCTAGTGCCTGCCCTGTCTTGATGACTTCCAATTTGTCTTCATTCAATTTTGTCCAATTTAATCTAGGCAATTTGTTGTTGTTCTTGAGTCATTTTCAGTAATATCCAACTTTTTTGACCCCAACTGGGGGTTTCTTTTGCAAAGATATTTCAGTGGTTTGGTATCTGCTTCCCTAACTCATTTTACCCATGAAAAGCTGAGGTAGCGTTAAGTGACTTGCCCAGGGTAACACAGCTAATAAGTACTACAGTCTTCTAGACTCCAGGCCTGGCCCTCTATCCACTGTGCCACCTAGATGCCTTGCTATCAACAGGCAGTCCTGTCTCCCTATCCATTGATGGTAGAGGTTGTCTTTTACTTTGCTTTGCATCTACAGTGCAGAGTATAGTACCTGGAACAGAATAGGTGAGTAATAAATGTCTATTGACTGATTGGCTGAATTGTTGATACAGAACCCTACAAGCTCTGAATATTTGGCAGTCTGAGATGTAGTAGGAGAACCAATCTGTTTTATTATTCTCTAGCCTAACTGCTATCCTACGCCAGGATGCAACAGAATGTATTGGCCTGTCTGTGGCACTGATGGAAGGACTTATGGCAATGAATGTGTGCTGTGTCCTGAAAATAAGTAAGTACCACATGATTTTCTGTAGAGATAACATTGTAAAGCTCTGCCTTTAAAGAATCTTCCAAGATGCTTACTTCCTAGAACTTGATAGGACCTTAGAGGTCATCTAATCATCTATTCTGTTTCTGACTGTGGATCACCAGGGTCAACCCCTGCTAACTGGTCAATGGAAAAACTTCATGGATAAAACTTGGATGGGTAAAAAATTACACCTTTATTTTACACCTTTATCTTCATTGACCTCAAACTGAAATTTCTCATTTTCTTCAATATTGAAAGTAGGCAACAATTTTAAAAGGATCGATAAGCTTCACCAAACCACCAAACCATGTTCTCTTCTAATTCAATGTTCTTTCTACTATACAATGATGTCCTTAATTACTTATATCTGTCCAGATGTGTACAAAGTCCACATAATTAGCTGGGTCAAATGGACACTGAGAGGTGAGTGGAGATGATGTAAATGGGGTCTCCGCTACAATTACATCAGGGAAGACTACAGTGGACAGTTAGGCATCCCTCATAAAAAGTTCAATTGAGAATATTTTACAAGATGGAAGGAGAATGGGAACAATCCTGGTCTTGGGGACAGGGCACTTGTGGTATAGTCCTAACTCAGCTTCTAACTTGCTTGATGATCTTGGGCAGATCACTTCACCTCTGTAGGTCTATGTTTCTTCTTCTGTCAAATGGAGGATTTGAACCACATGGTCTCTTAGTGCCCTTCCCTAGACTCCTATTTAGAGACAGAGGTTTGTGTTTTATAATCTTCTTATCAGTAGCTCCATGTGTTTTACCCAGAGGAGATGCTTTTGCACAGTTTAAGGGTCTAAGGGTTAGGTCATGGCCTCCAAGTCAAAGCCAATGGATCTAAACTCTGATTCCCCTCTGCCACTGTACTCTCTGGCCAACACTTGGTGTTATCCGTTTCTTCAAGGGTTCTCAACACTCTGGCCAAGGACACCAGACACATGTACTTGAAATAATAAAACTATCAGTAGGGCTAAATAACGTGGTGTATGTTAACAGATTCATTATTAGTTAATCTCCTCCATGCATTCTTAATGTCAGCCAAACTGACTTTCTTGTTATGCTCTAACCATGCAATTCCACCTCCTCCTCCCCCCTCTGTGCCTTTGCATAGGATGTATGCCTTGCCTGGAATGCCATCCCTCCCCAGCTCTGCTCTTGGACTCCCTAGCTCCATCAAGGTTCTTTTTCACTTACCACTTACTACAAGAAATAAGTGATTTGTCCCAATCATTCAAGTTGTTGAATCATTCTTCCCATTCCTCCAAAGAATTACTTTGTGCTTATTGGGGATACATTTTGTATTTCACTCGAATAGATGAAACTCCTGGAGAGAAAGGATTGATTTATTTCTGGGTCTGTTTGTTTTCCCCTACTGCCTAGGACACAGCAAGAGCTTAATAAATACTTGCAGAATTGAATTAAATAGAATTTGGGGCTTTTGGTGCAGGAGTTCTGACCTCACAGTCCTGCTCCTGTTCCATGTTTTGATCCCCTTTGCCCCCCAAAATGGGAGTCTAATGTTGCATTTTTCTGTTTATTTTGTTTCCTTTGCCTAGGCATGTTGCCACTCGATTACATGACTTTTTGGCTTCTTGCCACAGTAGGACTTTGCCACCAGGCAGGGGAGCTTCCGTCCCAAACTTTGGGGTCTACTCAACTTCCAGAGGTATTAGTTGGGTGGCCTCTGTGAAGTCTTCACACACTCTGGCAAGCTGATCACACACCCCAAGACCTCCACCCTAGACTGCAATCCCAGATCCAAGAAGGGTAAAGCAACAGCGCTTCCCCCACAGACTGGTCGCAGGATCCCCTTACAGTCCGCAGGCCAAGAGCTGAAGCTGCAATGCGGCTGCACTGGCTTCTCAGTAGCTTCTGGCCCCAGGGAAAGAAGCTGACACATTCTCCCAACCAGTCCCAAAGTCCATAGGGCACTAACCTCTCACTTTGTCCTAGGCATCTATGTGTTGATAATTCTGGAAATGCCATAGCTCCTGAAGTTCTGGGGTCCCTCCAGCAGGCTGCTGGCCTGGCCGCCCTCAGGCTAAAACTGCAACTCATGCAGGCCTGGCCAGAACACTGCTCTGGCAGCTCACGGAGCCCTGTGCTAGCTGCTCCCTGCTGGGCTGCCCAGCTGTCCTTATCAGGAGGTTAGCTTCTCTGTGTCATTGTGTGGGTTGTGGAGCTGCAGAGGTAGTTCAGAGTCCCCCTTTTACATAATCTTTAAGTGGTGTGGGTTGGAGCTAGAAGGAAGTGCTGTTTCTACTACATCACCTTGACTCTGCCCCCCAGCTATTATATTTTTAAAGAAAAGGAAACTGAATTCCAAGGAAGATAATTTACTCATCTACAATCACACAGATCATTATCAAAAGATAAGGCAAATCTGATCCACAATTTGGAGGTCACTGTTCTTTCCTAAGGGTTACCAAATCCGATCTCAAACACTTATTAGCTGTGTGTCTCTGCTAGTCACTTACCCTTGTTAGCCTCAGTTTTGTAAAATGAGCTTTAAAAGAAGTCTCTGGATATGTTTAACCCAGAGAAAAAAAACAAAATTGAGGGGGAAGAAAAGCATAGGAAAGGGGATAGTAATCACTGACTTTCAATATGGGAAGGATTGTTGAGGTAGGAAGAATGCACTTTGTTCTACTTAGCCCCAAAAGACCCAAATAAGTAACAGTAAGCAAAAATTCCCCAGAGGCTGATTTTGGTTCAAAATAAAAAGTTTCTGACAAAAAAATCCTACTCATCCATGAAATAGTTGGCATTCTGATACTCTTTGCTCTAAGGTTCCTTCCAACTTTTTCATTCTGTATTTCAAGGTTCCTTCCTTCTCTAATGTTCTGTCTTGTCCTTGTTCTCATTATGACTTTCTGGAAGGAATTTTCTTTCCCCCTTATAGTCTCGAATTTTGTAATAGTGGCGACTCATAATGCTCTGTCATTTTATTTCTTCTACAGGAAAAGAAAGGTTCCCATCAGGATTAGAAAAGAAGGTGAATGTTGAAGAACTAAAACATCCTGGATGACAGTGAGAGAGCATCATGGCTGGCCAGCCTGATTCTTTAATAAATGTGTAAGATTGATTACTACCATTTTTGTGATTTCTCATGAAAATAAATATGTTGGAGAAAGAAAGTAAAGCATTGTGGATAGAAGACTGAACTCTGGGTCAGTTAAAATCCTGATCTTGGCCCCCTCTTGCCTGAGTTCAAGCCTTACACCTGCTCCCTTATTGCCTGGTCTTTCCAGTAAGATCAGGGGTAAAAGGGGAAAATGCCTATTATTAAAACTACTATTTAATGAAATGCTAGAATTTCTAGTGATCACAGTAAGACAAGAAAAAGAAATGGCCAGTACCAAGTAATTTTGATAATTGCTGTTTTATAATATAATTTAAGATCTGGTATGGCCAGGACACCTTCCTTTGCATTTCTTTTTATTAATTTCCTTTTGTTCTTCCATATGAATTTTATCGCTTTTATTGTGCTTAATAGTTCCAAAGATCCTTTTCAGCTCTAACATTCTTTGCTGTAGATGAAACAATAAGATGATGAAGGTCCAAATGAAAAAAAAAATAATAATCATAACTGGAACAGGAGAAAAATTCTTCTGTTGAAGCATTGCTCCTAACCCCTACTGCCTGTGTGATACATCACCTTTCAGTACCCCAGGCAACTCTCCAACATTATAAAATGCAGAGAGAGAATATTTACATGCATTGGTAAAGAAAGTACTCACCAGAAGTTTCATATATTGATAAATTCATAGCTCTCAATTGAAGAAAGAAAAAAGAATGGACAAGATCTGGAGGAGGGGTTAGGAACAGGGCTAGGATCACTGTGATTGCTGAAATTTTCACAAGGCTTTATATTAATAAAGATATTTGTAGCTGTTTATGCAAATTCAGTGCTCACTAAAACCCTCTATATAATATAAATATTCTGATCCTCATTTTATAAGGTCAGAAAGAAGTGAGTTGTCCAGAGTCATACAACCAATTAAGGAAAGACACAGGATTGGAATACAGCTCTTCTTATTGTCTCTCAATCCATTAATCTTTCCATTATACCACCCTGTTTATAAGGACACTATGATTAAAATAAATAGGTGATTTTCCCCCCCTGACTCCCATGAAAATTTCATAGCATATTAAAAGGAAATAATTATTAAAGGAAATACAGAAATAGAAGGAGAAAACATGATAGAAAGTCTTCTGGGGGCTAAGTGAAAGAAAGAAAAACAGATAAGATATTGACAATGATTAATAAAGGAGGAAATATGGTAGAAAAAGAATTCAGGTAACAAAACCAAGGTACAACATGCTTGGGCAACTACAATGCTAAATGAGAATTTCATTGGATTCCGTTAATAGCGCCCAGGAACTCCATCTCAATCCTACATGAGAACAGCAGACTTATTTTTTACTGGCCTTTACAGATCATTTCATTCAAAGCATCATTTCAAAATTCAAGGCAGAAGGAAATACAGCTCATGCCAATGGGATCTTGCTTCATTGAAATTAAGAACAAAAACCAAGGTTTTAGTGAAGGGCATGGGCCAGTGTCTTGTGAAACCACCCAGATCCAGACCTGTGTCCTCCTTCTCCCATGTAGGAGCAACACACATGAAGTTCAACCAGGAACTGGGCAGCTCAGTCAGAACTGAGAGCTAACTGACCAGAAATATCTGCTGCCTTCTCCCAAGTCACATTTGCCACCAAATGAAATATTCACAGGAGTTTTACAAATCTGCTCACATGCAAAAATTTTATCATCATGATTCTTAACTATCAGATTCACAAATTAGCAGCAAAGGAACACATAGAGGTAGAACTAATTTCTTCAGGGCTTACTGCTAACTAACACCTTATCTATAGAGGATCTCTAGTGACCTGTTCTCCTCGTCTTTCCCTGGGGATGAGGACCAAATGTGATTATATTGGCTCTGGGGAAGAAGAGAAAAAAGGAAAACTTATACTAGGCCTCACACTGAAACATGGAGAAACTGGTTATTGAAGGAGAAAAGACAAGAGCTTTTGGAAATTGAAGGAGAAAAGACAAGAGTTTTGGGAGTAAGTTACCATTCCATCATAGATTTTGTGAGTGAAAGACAAAATTGATATAATCTCACATGCATCTGAGTTTTGGGAATGGCAGATGTCAGAGGATTCTGAGTTGAGAACTGGCCTCAAACACCCTGGGCAAGTCACTTCATCCTGTTCACCTTGGTTTTCTCATCTGTAACATAAGCAGAGAAGGAAATAGCAAACCACTCCAGTGCCTTTACCATGGATACCACAAATGGGATGACAAAAATTCAGAACTAGATTGACTGAACAGCCACATGCTTAATTGATATTCTTCTCTGAAAGGCTTACTCAACTGGTACATTATGAGAAAGCCAGAGATATAGTACATTTAGATCACAACAAAGCATTTGGCAAAGGCTCCCATTCTATACATGTAGGCAAGATAAAGTGATGACAGCTAGAAGAAAATACAAATAAGTGAACTCAGTATTGCTTGAACAACTGATCTCAATTGAAATCCTTGCCAAAAAGGAGGGAGGTCTCAAGTTATACTCCATAGGTCTCTGTCCTTGGTTCTATGCAGTACACCTGAGGTGCCTAATACAAGGCTGAATGTAACCAGAAGCAAATTAAATATAATTCAGAATCATTTCACAAAATAAATCAAAGTATAATAGGAAATCAATAATATTACTAAGTGATTTTTAACTAGGCAGCAAAGATCCTTATGTATTGTGAGTCTGACCCCACTACTATAAACCATTTCTTAAAAAAAAAAAAACAATTACTTGGATAGAATCAGAAATGGCAGGCTTATCAGATTCCTGGATGACGAAAATATAAAAAGGATAATTAACAAATGGGGTGACAAGATTCAGATGCAAAGGATCTCAGAAGACAATAACTGTAGTCCAAATATAGGGTGATGACATTTCGAGAGATGAGTTTAAACCTGCACTTGTTTTCAGTAATAAACTTTGCAAGTTCAGGGTAAAGGAATCAAAGATGGAAAATAATTCTGGGGGAGAAAAAAAGGGGTTTTAGTGGACTATAAACTCAATGTATGTCTCCAGTATATCATGGCATCTCAAACTAAGATAGAGATGAAGCATCTATTAAGAACTTACTTTTGCCAGGCACTATGATTAGCACTAGAGACACAGAGAGAAGAAGCAAACAAGACAATTCTGCCTTCAAGGAGCTTAGGCAGAAAACAGCTAAAGGGGAGCTGGAAAAGGGGGGAGGAACTCAGCAATGTGAAATTTCCAGTTTGGGAAGCCAATTGGTTAAGAACGGGGAGAAGTGCAGAGATTGGGTTGAGTAGTTGAGTTGAGTGAGGCAATCCTGGTTTGCATTATGAGAAGCATCAGGTCTCAAACAAAGAAGTTACTAGTCCTGCTATGCTCTACTGGGGTCAGGTCACATCTCCAGACAGAGAGTCAGGCAGACAAGTCAGATACAGTAGAAAAAGCTTGTGTTCAGTTCTAGAGTAAGATCAGTGAGAAAATGGAGCAGATCCAGAGAAGGACAAATGTCAGAGCAATGGGAGTCCAACAGACCATGCCATATCCATCATTTGATGGAGTTCTAACCAAGAGAAACTCATATGGCACATAATGGTTATGCTCAAATATCCACTAAGAAGTTCTCATGGGAAAGACATTAACCTGCTGATCATAGACTACAGAAATAAAAGCAATGGATCAGTCACAGGAAGGAGCATTTAGGAAGGATATCAAGAAAAGCATCCTAATGTTAAGATCTGTCCACATGAGGAATGGGGTTGAGATGCATGTAGGAGGTTCCCATCCCTGAAAGCCTTTAAGTGGAAGCTATAGAATCATGTGTTGGGGAGTTTGTAGGGGGAGATTCAGGTCCAGTTACAGGGTGAACCTGATGACATCTAAGTGCAATTCAACTCTGGGTATCACAGTCTAGTCAAGCCCTCCAGGGGAATACAGAGGCTTGGGCATGGTCTTTGTGGTGATTTGGCACAGCCTTGACAGTCTACACTCACTGTGCTGGGTTATGTGGGAAGCAAGTGAATAAAGCTCATTGGATAGAAATCCTTTCCTTCTCTACCAACTTCCTTTTGCCTCCCAAGTAATGATTGGAGGGAACTCTTGAAATACCAAGGAAACAAGATGGTCCTGAGATTTCAATGTGCCCATGATGGAGTGATGGGGTTCCATCCTCTGACATTCCCTACCCACCAAGTAAAGATAATTTCCCACACATCAAAGCAGGCATAAGGTATGATGGTTGCCAGGAAAGGGGGTACTCAAATTCTGCAAAGCATGAGCTTGTAGTAAAAATTAGATTTGCTAAGTCATGCAATGTTCAAATTGTAGAAGAAATCAAAACACATAAGAAAACATTAAAGGCCAGAACTATGAACATAGAATATAGTATGCCATAGCTAAGAGGATCTCAGGTCAGAGAACACAGACTGTAACAGCTGAAAGGACCATAAGAATGGAATATCTTAGCTGGAAGGAGCTCTAGAAACACAAAACATAGAGGAGAGATAATAGGACACAGATTTTTTTCTTCATTTTTAAATTTTTCTTTCTTTCTCCATTAAATGTAACCATTCTTAACATTCCCTTTTTAAAATGAAAATTTTTTGAGTTACATATTGTTCCCCTCCATCCTACGTGTCCTTTCTCCTTGAAAAGGTAATTTATTTCAAATTTTTAAGAAAAAAAATTTTCTTCCGTGAGCTTTTGGACCTTCTTTTCCTTATGACCTGTTCTACTTTTTAAGGGTTTCTACTCCACTTTGGCTTTTTAGGCCTTTTTTGCCATTTGGGTTGGTCTATTATTTTTTCTTTTTAAAAATTTATTTATTTTAAGTTTAAATAAATTAGTTCCATAAACTTTTGAGTTCTAAATTTTCTCCTCCTCCCTTCTCTGCCACCTGCCCAAAAGGGCATGCAATCTGATATAGATTCTTCATATACATATGCAATACCCATACACAAGAAAGAAGCAAAACAAAACAGAGCAAAAAGAGAGAGAGCAAAAAATATGCTTCAATCTGAATTCAGACTCCATGATCTTTATCTGGAATGTAGATAGCATTTTCCATCAGGAGCCTTTTGGAGCTGTTTTAGGAACTTGATTGTTGAAAAGAGCCAAATCTATCAAATTTACTCATTGCACAATGTGGCTGTAACTGTGAACAATGGTTGCCTGGTTCTATTCCCATCACTCAGCATCAGTTCATATGAGTCTTTCTAGTTTTTTTATGAAGTCTGCCTACTCATCACTTCTTATAAAATAATAGTATTCCATTATATTCTAGTTTAGCCATCCCCATATTGATGGGCATGCCCTCAAATTCCAATTCTTGGCCATGTCAAAAAGTGCTGCTATAAATATTTTCATACATGTGGATTCTTTCCCATTTGCATAATCTCTTTGGTATACAGCCCTGGAAGTTCTATAGCTGGGTCAAAGGGTATGCATATTTTTATAGCTTTTGGGAATAGTTCCAAATAGCTCTCCAAAGTGGTTGGATCAGTTCACAACTCCACCAACAATACATTATTATTATTATCTTCCCACATCTTCTCTAGCATTCATAATTTTCTTGTTTTTTCATGTCAACCAATCTGACAGGTATTATGCGATACCTAAGGGTTGTTTTAATTTGAAATGTATATTCCCAAATATTTTAATGTCTACAGTAACTTTATTGACTCTCCTTTCATAATTTTCGTTCTCATTTCTCTTCCCAATTTTTCCTCCACTTATCCTATCTTCTTCTTAAGGTCCTCTATGGCCTGTAACCAGCTCATATTTTCTTTTGAATCTTTTGGTATAGGAGTTCTGACTTCACTGTCTTCCTCCTGTTCCATGCTTTCATCCTTTTTGTCCCCAGAATAGGAGTCTAATGTTGGATTCTTCTGTCTATTTTGTTTCCTTTGCCTGGGCATGTTGCCACTCAATTACTTGACTTTTGGGCTTTTTGCCACAATGGACTCTGCCACCAGACAGTGGAGCTTCAATCCCAAAGGCTGGAGTTTTCTCAGCTTCTGGAGGTATTAGTTGGGTGCCCTCTCTGAAGCCTCCACATGCTCTGCCAAGCTGGTCACACACCCAAGATCTCCATCCCAGAATGCAATTCAGATCCAAGATGGTTAAAGCAAGAGCAATTACATCTCAGACTGGTTGCCTTGTCCCCCTACAGTCTGCAGGCCAGGAGCTGAAGTTGCACAGTGGATCCTCTACAGCTTGTAGCCCTGGGAGCAAAAGCCAACATACTCCCAACTACTGGGTCCCAAAGTCCATACTTCACTGACTTCTCACTTTGTCCTTAGCTTCTATGTGTTGATAATTCTGGAAATGGCCTACAGCTGCTGGAGTTCTGAATTCTCTCCATCTGGCTGCTGGTCAGGCCTGCCCTGGGTCTAACACCTGTAGCTTGTGCAGGGCTGGTGTAGGCTCCCAGAGGGCTGCACTGGCCACTCCCTGCCAGGCTGCCAGGATGTCCTCCATGGGAGGTTAGCTTCTCTGTGTCATTTTGTGGGTTCTGTAGCTCCAAAGTTTGTTCAGAGTCCCCTTTTATATAAATTGGGTGAGGTGGGAGCCAGAGCTGCATGGAAGTCCTGTTTCTACTCTGCCATCTTTATTCCTCCTTTAAGTGGAACTACTTTTTCTGCCTCTTGTTGTAAGGTCCTGTTAGTAATAAAGAAATGCTGAGAATTTATGTGAGTTTGTTATATATCCTGCAACTTTGCTAAAGGCATTTATTATTTCAAATAGATTTCTTTTTTTTAATTTATTCTCTAGGATTCTCTAAGTATATCATCATATCATCTGCAAAGAATGATAGTGTTGTTTCTTTTTTGCTTTTTCTAATTCATTCAAATTTTTTCATCTCTTATTGCTAAAGCTAATGTTTCTAGGAAAATATTGGATAACAGTGCTGATAATGGACTTCCTTTTTCACCCCTGATCTTATTGGAAATGCTTCTAGCTTATCCCCATTACCTATAATACTTGCTGATTTTTTTGGTAGATGCTACTCATCATTTTAAGGAAGATTCCATTTGTTTCTAGGTTCTTTAGTGTTTTTAACAGTTATATAACTTATATTTCATCAAAAGCTTTTTCTCCATCTATTGAAGTAATCATATAGTTTCTGTTAATTTTCTTTTTGATATCATCAATTATACCAATAATTTTCCTAATACTGAACCAACACTACATTCCTAGAATAAATCCTATCTGGTCACAGTGTATAATTCTCTTCATAAGTTGCTGTAATCTCTTTGCTAATATTTTATTTAAAATTTTTGCATCTATGTTCATAAGGAAAATTGTTCTATATTTTTTTTCTGTTTTGACTCTACCCAGTTCAGGTTCCAGTACTATGTATCATAAAAAAATGTTAGGACTCCACGTTTTTTTCCAAATAGGCTATATAAGAATTGGATATAACTTTTCTTTTAATGTTTGCTAGAATAGGCTTGCAAATTCATGTGACCCTGGAGATTTTTTCCTAGGTAGTTCACTGATTATTGTTCAATTTCCTTTTTTTCTGAGATGTGATTGTATCAGTATTTTAACTCCTCTTCTGTTAATATGGGCAATTTATATTTTTCTAAATATTCATCCATTTCATTAAAATTATCAAATTTATGAACATATCATTGGGCAAAATATCTCCTAATTATTGTTTTAATTTCCTTTTCATTAGTGCTGAATTCACCCTATACATTTTCGACACTGGTAATTTGGTTTTATTTATTCCTTTTTTTTAAATCAAATTAACCAAAGGTTTATCAAATTTATTGTTATTCTTTACTAATTATCACTTATTTTTATTAATTCAATGTTTTTCTCAATTTCAATGTTATTTATCTCTCCTTTGATTTTCAGTATTTGTAATATGGTATTTAACTGGGGAGGTGGTTAATTTGTTCTTTTTCTAGCTTTTTTAGTTGCATGCCCAATCCATTGATCTCCTCTATGTATATTTTATTCATGTAAGAATTTAGAGATATAAAACTTCCACTAGGGATGACTAGGTGAAGGAATGAATAGAGTAAAAGCCCTGGAGTTTGAAGGACCTGATTTCAAATCTAGCTTCAGTCACTTAATACTTACTATCCATGTGACCTTGGGCAAGTAACTTAAACCCAATTGCCCTGCCTCCCCCATCCAAAAAAGTATTTAAATTTTTTTTTTCTCCAAGAACACCTTTTAATGCATCACCTAAGTTTTGGTATGTTTTCTCTTTATTGTTATTCTCTTGGATGAACTGATTGTTTCTATGATTTGTTGTTTGACCCATTCATTCTCTAATATTAGATTGCTTAGTTTTCAATTGATTTTTAGTCTATCTTTTTATGGTCATTTTTACATATAATTTTTATTGCATCATATTCTGAAAAGGATGCATTTAATATTTGTGCCTTTCTGCATTGATACTGAGAATTTTACACTTTTATACTAGGTCATTTTTGTGTATGTGCCATGTACTGATGAGGTAAATGTGTATTCCTTTTTAACCCCATTCATTTTTCTACAAAGGTCTACCATATCTAAATTTTCTAAAATTCTATTTACCTCCGTAACTTCTTTCTGAGGTTTTTTTTTTAATTTTGTTTTAATTTGATTTATTTTGGTTTGGTGTGGAGGTTAGATTTATCTAGTTCTGAGAAGATGAGGTTAACATCCCCCACTAGTATAGTTTTGTTGTCTATTTCTTCCTATAACTCCCTTAACTTCTCCTCTAAGAATTTGGATGCTATGCCACTTTATGCATATATATATATATATATATATATATATATATATATATTTATTACCTTCTTGTCAATGGTATCTTTTAGCAGGATATAGTTTCCTTCCTTATCTCAATAGATTAAATCTATTTTTGCTTTTGCTTTGTCTAAAACTAGGATTACTACCTCTGCCTTTTATAACCCCAGCTGAAGCATAATGTATTTTGCTCCAGTCTTTTACCTTTACCCTATGTCTATCACTCTCTTTCAAATGTTTTTCTTGTAAGCAATATATTGTAGGATTATGATTTTTAATCCATTCTGCTACCCACTTTCATTTTATGAAATACTTCATTTCATTCACGTTTACAATTATAATTACAATTTGTCTTTCTCTCCATCCTATCTCAGCAACCATTTCTACTTTTCTTTCTTCTTTCTCTTCTTCCCCCCTCACTAGAATTTTGCTTTTGACTGCTTACTCCCTCAATCTGCCCTTCCTTCTATCAATCCCCCTAGTTTTTCTTTCCTTTTTCCCTTACTACCTCTTTCCTCCCTTCAATACCTCCCTCCCTTTTCTTTCTCCTTTCTCCTTCTCTTGCCTATAGAGCAAGTTAGATTTCTATATCTAATGGAGTATGCTATTCTAGAGCCAAATCCTATGAGAGGAAAGTTCAAACAATGCCCAATACCCTCCCTTCTTTCCTTCTATTGTAATATGTCTTCGTGGCTCTTCGCGTTTTATAATTTACCCTTTTCTGCCTCTTCCTTTTCTATTCTCCCATTACAATCTTTTTCCAGGACTTAATTTAATTTTTTATCATCACATCAAAAGCAACTTAGATCTATCCCACTCTGTCTAGGTATTTCCCTTCTATATGATATAATAAAGATACAGTTCTCAAGAATCGTAACTATCACCTTCTCATGTAGGAATGTAAACAATTTGTCTTATTAAATAACTTTTATAGCCCCCACCCTTTTCTTTTTACCTTTTATGCCTCTCTTGAATCTTGCATTTGAAGATCTTTTCATCAGGAAAGTCTGAAAGTCCCCTGTTTCACTGATTATCCATCTCCTTCCCTAAAAGATTGTGCTCAATTTTGCTCATCATTTGATCCTTGGCCTTAATCCAAGCTCCTTCCTTATAGAATATAATATTCTAAGCTCTCTGATCTTCTAATGTAGAAACTGCAAGGTCCTGCATAATCCTGACTGTGGATCTATGATATTTGAATTGTTTCTTTCTGATTGCTTACAGTATTTTCTCCTTGATTTGATAATTATGCAATTTGGCTACAATATTCCTTGGCATTTTCAATTTGTAGTCTCTTTCAGGAGTAGGGCAGTTTTCACTGATGATTTTGTAAAAGATGCTGTCCAATCTCTTTTTTTCATCATGGCACTCAGGTAGACTAATAATTCATAAATTGTCTGTATCTATTTTCCAGGTCAGTTGTTTTCCCATGAGGTGATTTACATTTTCTTTTATTTTTTCATCATTATTTCAATTTTGCTTGATTGATTCTTGATGTCTCATAGTGTCACTAGCTTCCATCTGCCCAATCCTTCTTTTGAACAAATTGTTTTCTTCATTTAACTTTTGTACCTCTTTTCTTGTTTGGCCAATTCTATTTTCAAGGAATTTTTTTCTTAGGTGGACTTTTTCATTTTGTCAATTGCATTTTAAATTTTTCTTCTACCTCTGTTATTTGCCTTTTAAAGTCCTTCTTGGACTCTTCTAAGAAGTCTTTTTGGGCTTAAGACCAGTTCATATTCCCCCTTTAAGGTTTTAGGTGTGGGGATATTGACCATGTTGTCTTCTCCTGAATCTGTGTTTTGATCTTCCCTGTCACTAAGATATTTCTTTGTGGTCATTGATGTTTTTTTTATTGTTCTTGTTCATGTTGTTTTTCTTTTTTTTCCCAGCTTTTAAATTTGATCTCTGCTTCTGGGGCCCAGGGAATACTGTCCCAAACTTCTTGTGCTTGGGACTAGAGGCATGATTACTGGTTTTCTGTGTTAGAGCCTCAGGTGCTGGCAGCTGAAGGTTGTTGTGGTCTGCTAGTTCACCTGGTGCTGAGGTGGAGGTGGTGTGTGCCTGGTGTTGGTGCTTGACTTCTTCTCCACTCCAGTACTCAGGGTCTCCCTCTGGTCTGCTGAGGTGGGGCTTGTTGGTGTCTTACTGGGATACCTCCCATCCTATACTGGTCCCCTTCAGCCATAGCAAGAGGGACGTTTCCCGAAAATCCCCCTAGCCTCCCAAGCTAAAAGATCACCATACCCCATCTTTCTGCTGGCTGTACTATTGCAGGATTTTTCCTGGGGTAATGTTCTCTGAATTTTTTAAGATCAACAAGGGAGGGTAAGATCAACTTGCTGCTTACTCCACCATCTTGGCTCCCAAAAGGTAAGATAGGTCACTTTCAAACATTCAGTCTGTGGGCTGAGAGCCTGGGGAGTAGCTGCTATCACTGCCCCAGCTTGTGAAGGACTGTTCTTCTCTCTCACTGTTTTGAAAGATACCACCACCACCACCACCCTCAAGCTGAGAAGTCTGGGAATTGCTACTGCTGCCTGTGATTCAGTCTGGTAGGGTCTGCTGCAGGCTTTCCACAGTCACATCTGGGCTGGTACGACCCAAGCACTAAACTGTGCTCCTCTCCCAACCCAGTACAACAGATCCCTCCTGTCAACCATCCAGGCTTCTCTTGGATGAAATCTGCCATCCTCTGTCTCCTTATGGATCCTGCCACTCCAGAATTTGTTCAGATGCACTTTCTAGAAGTATCCAAAGGAATTAATGGGAGAGATCAGATGAGTCCTTGCTTTCACTCCGCCATCTTGACTCTGCACCACTAGTCTATTTTTAAGGTGTTATGTTCTTAAGAATTTTGGGGTGCTATTAACAAGCTGTCAAATTATTTTTCATGATTTTCCTGCATCATTCTTATTTCTTTTCCCAATTTTTCCTATACATATTTTACTTGATTTTCAAAATCCTTTTTGAGTTCTTCCATGGAATGCAACCAATTCATCTTTTTCTTGGAGGCTTTCATTGTAGGAGCTTTGACTTTGTTGTTTTCTTCTGATTGTATGCTTTGATATCCCTTGTCACCAAAATAAGATTCTGTAGTCTGATTTTTCCCATTGTTTGCTCATTTTCCCAGCCAATTACTTCACTTTTAAGCTCTTTGCTAAAGTATGACTCTATGTCCAGTGTAGAGGGCTACTTTCCCTCTTTTCAGGGGTTTTGTGCAACTGTTTTCAGAGATACTTCTAGGGAACTGTAAATTTTCAGATCTTCCAAGGTGGTATGATCAACAGTGAGGTGTTTCCTCCTCTACTGGCCTGTGCTGTGGTCTCTGAGTGTCCACAAGCACTCTGTTTTGCCTTGAAACTGTGAAGAGGGCTCCCTCTTCACTACTGCCACAAGCTCCACCATGCCAAAATTCCTCCCAACCCCAAGACTGTCACCTAGTACTATTACCCATATCCAGTCATAAACAAATCAAGAGAATCCTGCCTTAATACCAGCAAAGAGATCCCTGCAATCCCTCTTTGATGAGCCACTTTTCCCCCACTGGCTGTTGGTGGAGAGAACTGGAAGCAACTTCTTCTGATGCTGATGCTGTTGCTCCTGCTACACTGAGGCTAAGACCTGACCACACTCCTCTCTCACCCAGGTCCTACAGACCTTTCCTACTGACCTTCTAAGTTCTCTTTGGTGTTTGTGGGTTGAAAAGTCTGGAAACTGCCATATCTGCCACTGATTAAGTCCCCCAAGGCCTTCTCTGGCCTTGTCTGTGCCTGCATGGTCCATGCTCCACTGTGATTCTCTCCCAGTCTGCTGCAACAGACCTTTCCTGTCAGCCTTGCAGATTGTCTTGGTGGTGGTTAGGAGGCACAGTGAATGGAGCACTGGCCCTGGAGTCAGGAGGTCCTGAGTTAAAATCTGGCTTCACATACTAAACACTTAACTAGCCATGTGACCTTGGGCTAGGCATTTGACTCCAATTGCCCTTCCTTTCCCCTCCAAAAAACAAAAGAAAACAAAACAAAAAGCAGATTGTCTTGGGCTGGAAAATTTTTCCACCTATTTACTGTGTTCTACTGCTCTAGAATTTATTGAGTCATTTTTTGCAGTCATTTGTAGGGGTTTGGGGAAAAGCTCCTATTTCTGACTTTGTGATCAGATTCAGAGTATTTACTTATTCATATCTCTGTTATAGTCTGTATCAAAGACCTCAGAAATTTTCCAACAGAGTTCAGTATACACTACATTCCCAGGAATCTTTATAATAGCAAAATAATAAGATTGTTTTTGTGTCTTCTTTTTTTTAATTTTTTTAAGCAATTGGGGTTAAGTAACTTGCTCAAGGTTACACGGCTAGTCATTATTTATGTGTGGGTGCTCATTTTCTGAGGCCGGTTTTGATCCCGGGTCATCCCAACTCCGACGCTCTTACTCACTGCGCCACCTAGCCACCCTGATTTTGTGGCTTCTTTTAATTGGTCCTTTTTACATTTATATGATTTTATCTAATGACTACTTCAGTTAACATTCTTTGTCTCTGAACTTAGTTCAGAAATTCAGGTGTCTTATAATAATTAAGTTTCGAATTTTGGTTCTGCTTTAAAACTCTATTCTCTTCTTGTCTCATGAATATCTACTATCCTTGACAGATGCAGGTGAATATCAGAAGATCAGGTTTGGTATCTTTCTACCACCAAGCTATGCTTCAAGGATTTCTCTTGTTTTTTTTTTTTTTTCAAAGAAGTCTGGTCCACTATCTTTGCCCTTACAATTGGGATCATACAATGAATATTTCTTAGTCAGAGGAAGGAAGGGGAAGCTGATGCTAGTCTCACATTCCAATTTCCAACTTTATTAACCCCTATGACTTAGCTTTGTAACTTACCATAACTTGTTTCCCACAATAAAGTCCTATACTTTGTTCTGTACATCCAAAAAACAAACATCTATAAACAGTGTAGTTTTTCCCCACCTTGAAATCTTAACTCTACTGGAGAAGCTGGGATCTGATTTATTGGTAAATTCACACTTTACCAATAAATTGATCTTTCTCAGTCTACTTTAATTTCAACTGTTACAATATAAAGAATACCAAAACATAGAAATAGCCTCTGAAGTAATTTGACTTCTCAGGGTGCCAACATTATTTCTTAACCACAAGAAACGTAGGTCCTCCTAAAGATATTTGCTATTATATTCTAATATATTTATCCTATATTTCAACAGACTCCCCATCCTATCTGAGGGAATGGAGGCAAGGGAGATTATGTCTACATACCCAAAGGTAATTATAAACAAGGCACTGACTTGGTAAATTGTTGAAGGATAGTGTCTAAGGTAAAATGAAAAGAAATTCCCACACTTTGGAGAAAGAAAACAAAGGAAGAAAGTAGATATTGAATGATATTTACTTGTGGAAAATAAGCACAGAGCACACTGCTTTAGCTTACAATCTTCAGACAAAAAAGAATCAGTAACTATCAACTTAACAGTACCAGTTGAGGAGAGCATGTACCATGCATGTCTTAGAAGTCATGGCAATAGGGTGGCTATGTGGCACAGTGAATAAAAGCACTAGCCCTGGAGTCAAGAATACCAGAGATCAAATTCAGCCTCAGACACTTAAGACAAAGGCTAGCTTTGTGACCCTGGGCAAGTTACTAAACCCCAATTGCCTTCCAAAAAGCCAAGAGAGAGAGAGAGAGAGAGAGAGAGAGAGAAAGTCATGGCAGTGCATAGGTTGGCTTCCAAAGAGTCAGTATGGACCATTGTGCTTAAATTGAAGAAAGGATATATCAGTCCTAAAAGAGGAGTGGAAAGAGAATTCATTTTTATGTCAAAATAATTCCTTTCTATTTTCTTATAAACACTAAAACTCTTTCATGTTTACTTGTACATAAGTAAATGCAGATGGCATGGTTAATTGAACCTATAAAGAGATTCAGGATTCAGCTCTTCACATTGAGGTGAAGAAAGAATGCTCTTCCCATCCTTGTCATGGGGACAGTGCACAGGCACAGAGATGGGAAATGACTGTTGCATATGAGATTCATAGATCCAACAGAGAGGCTGATTCCTTAAGGTTACAGACAGCATTGTCTTTAAGCCACAGACCAACTGAAGATGACCAAATATGTGTGAAAATCATATGAATTGTTGAAGGGTAGTGTTTGAGGTCAAATGAGAAGAAATTCCCACATTCTGGAGAAAGAATGACCTGGAAGAAAGTCTTATGAGCAAAAGGGAACAGAAACCACAGCCCAAATTCAAGTCAGACTCTTGGAATTAGCAGAGATCTATAAGACTTTTAGTTAACAAATGACATCTATAATCTATGTAAATACATGGTTACCTTAAGACATAGAAGCTTTCCTCTTGAGAACTTTCCAAGGACTCATGGTCTATTAAATGGGTTTTATTTCCCCCTAACACCAAACTGCCACTTTTCACCCATTACTCTACCTGAATTCTGTACGTATTTATCATACAAGTTGGACAATGATCCCACAAGAGAATTCACTGGGGGTGAAGAATGATTCCATTTTTTGCTTTGGCATACTTAGGCTCTAGCACATTCCCAGCTACATAATTAGACAGTTTAAATTGCTTTCTAGTGAAGAAGGCAGAACCAAGAGGATGTAACAGGCAATCACTTCGACTCTACCATGTTCTTCTCCAAACAACTTTAAATAAGGCCTCAAATTGAATTCTGGAGCATCAGAACCAACAAAAGGTGGGGGTGAAACAATTTTCTAACACAAAGACAATTTAGGACATTGCCAGGAAAGGTCTTCCTCACTTGGGTGGTGGTCACCTCAGAAAAGCAAAACAGGCACACAGGTCCTGTCTTGGGGGTGCCTGATGCAGCTTACAGATGGTAGTGGATTAAACAAGTGGTCAGAAGGAAATTATGGGGACCCTTTGCCATCGTTTGGTGTAGCACATCATTGCATTGTCCCTACACATGACCCCTCCTGGGTCATGGTCCCAGAAGGATAGGGAGCACTAGTGGACAGGAGTGCTTATGGTTGCTCACAGGAGAGCAGGGACACTTGTCTAAGGTCCACGGTATCAAGGAACACTATCTCTTGCAACCACAGGAGAGCACAACCCAAATTGCATTCATGAGCCAAAGGGAATAAGATTGCTCATGGCCACAGTGGAACAGGTGCCCTCTTTTAGGTTCAAGATTTAGAAGAGTCCTTATATAAGGTTTGCTGGCCATAACAGAAGCAAGGAGAGCAGTGACCACACATTTATTGAGATCAGGCCTTCACATCATCCACCCTGCAGGACTCTTGCAGTCCACCAAAGAGCCACATGGGCAGTATGTTATACAGGCTTGTTTTGCATCCACATTATTCACAGGCTGCCCAAAACCCTTTCACAGACTGCAGGTTGTATGGGCCTAATTTAAATCATACCATACCACCTTGGAAAAACTGAAAATTTCTAGACACCCAAAATTAACAATAAAAACAATTAACAACTTAAGCAAAGTGGCAGGATATAAAGTTAAAGCACAAAAATCATCATCATGCATATATGTGTGAATATATGAGACAAAAAAATGAATAAGAAGAGATAGAAAGAGAAATTCAATTTAAAATATCTTTAGACAATTTAAAATAGCTGTGAGATTGCCTAACAAGATAAACCCTGGAATTATATGAGCAAAATTACAAAATACATTTCACACAGTCAGATTAAACAATTGGGGAAATATTAATTGCTCAGATATAGGCTGAGCCAATATAATAAAAATGGCAATTCTACCTAAATAAGTATACTTATTTAGTGCAATATATAAAAATGAATAAAAGTTATTTTATAGAGTTATATAAAGTAAAAAGAAAATTCAAGAATATCAAGGAAATGAATGAAAAAAATGAAGGAAGATTTATTAGCAATACCAGATATCAAACTGTACTACAAAGTGGTAATAATCAAAATAATCTGGTACTAGCTAAGAAATACAATGGTGGATTAGTGAAACAGATTAGGTATACAATACACAATAGTAAATGATGATATAATTAAGTGTTTGAAAAAAGCAAAGATTTGGGGGGGGCAAGGACTCATTGTTTGACAAAAACTACTGAGAAAACTAGAAAGCACTTTGACAGGAACTAAGTAGATACCAACATCTCCAACATATGCTAAGATCAAAAGTACATGGTTTAAAAATAAAGGGTATGGGGGAGGCTAGGTGGCGCAGTGAGTAGAGAATCGGCCCTGGAGTCAGAAGGACCTGAGTTCGGATCCGGCCTCAGACAGTTAATGCACACACAAACAAAAACCTAGCCGTGTGACCTTGGGCAAGTTACTTAACCCTAATTGCCCTCCAAAAAGCAAAAAATAAAATAAAATAAAATAAAAAAATAAAGGGTATTATAAACAGAATAGGGTATCATGGAATACTTTACCTGTAAAATCTATAGATAAGAGAAGGGTTTATGACTGAACAGATGATATGCAGTAAAATGCACAATTTTGACTACATTAAATTAAAAACTTTTTGCGCAAACAAAACAAATGTAGTCATGATTAAAAGGAAAGCAAGAAAATGAGAATTTTTTCCAAATTTCCCAAAAATATAGAGAAGTGACTCAAATTTATAAAATAGCAAGTCTTTCTCAATTGATACATGATCAAAGGAGATGAATAGGAAGTTTTCAAAAGAATGCAAAGCTATTTGGAAACATGTGAAAAATATTATGAAAAATATGTGAAAATTTTATGAAATCTGTGAAAAATACTTTAAATTGCTATTGATTAAAGAAATGAAAATTTTAAAAGTTATGAGTTACCACCTCTGATCTATCAGATTGGCTAGTATGAAAGAAAAGATAAAGAACAAATGTTGGAGAGTCTGTGAAAAAATGGGTCACAAATGTAATATTGATGAACTTGTGAACTGATCCAACAATTTTGGAGAGAAATTTGGATCTATATCCAAAGGGTTATAAAACTGTCCATACTCTTTGAATCAGAAAGACGCCTAGTAAGATTTTTCCCTTGGAAAGATCAAAGGAAAAGGTGCTCTTCATATAAAAATATTTATAAAAGCTATTTTTTTATTGGAAACTGAAGAGAAGCTCATTTACTGGGAATGACTGATCAAGTTGTGCTATATATAATTGTGATGGGATACTATTGTGATATAATAGATTGTCAGGATTCTAAAAAAACTGGGAAAAGCTATACAAATAGATGCAAAGTGAAGTGAGCAGAGCCAGGAAATCGTTTTACACAGCAAAAACAATATCATAAAGATGGCTAACTGAATGACTTAGCTAGTCTCATCAAACCAATAATCTGAGACAAAGAGAATTCCAAAGAACTTAAGAAGAAAACTGTTTTCCACCTTCAGAGAAAAAATGTATAGAATCTGAATGCATATTGAATTATACTTTTAAACTTTTCTCTATTTTTCTTCTGAGTATTTTTTGTCTGTGATTTCTTTTGAAACTTAACTAATATGGAGATATGATGTTTTATGATTATAAATGGTGTATAATGTATATCAAACTGCTTGCCTTTTAAAGAAGGAGTTAGGGAGGGACAGAAGGAGGCAATTTGAATCTCAAGAAGTATAGGACATAAATGTTAAAAATTGTTTTTACAAGTTATTGAGAAAAATAAAATTAATACTTTTAAAGAACGTTAAAAATGAAATTTCCTTGAGAATTAAACTGAATGGAAAAGAAATAACAGCCTGCATTGTCACTGGTTCTTGGGAATGCTTTTGCTATATTTAGGAAGAGTCAGAATATTGCTTTATATACTTACCTAATTGCATTGCAAAACATGCATTCATTTTGATATGTTTTGCCATTCTTGGCACAGATAGGATTGTACTCTTGGGGGCAGTGATATCGTGGTTGCTTTAAGTACTGGATACATTCAGGCTGCCAAAATCACAAAGACATGCACTTTACATCAGATATCATTTATACAAAGAACCCTATGACTTGAGGATGCACTATATTAGAGCCAGAATAACAATATATTGAGATCTCAAGGCATTTTTGTGCCTCTGGAGAATGGAAATGCAGGAGTACAAAGGTAAAAGCTTATGGTACCTCTTGGTTCATATGCAAACCTGTGTATTTTCAGAAAGGAAAAAAAATCAGAAATAGAGGGGATTGAGGGTTATATCTGAAAGCCTAAGGCTATCTTTCAACACAGTCAGCAAGTCATTTTGGGATTCCAAATACTGCCCATTCTTTAGAGACTGGCTAAGTCCCACATCCTACCTGAAAGTCTTCCCATTTCTCTCTAGCTACAATTAATCTCACCTTTCCCTGAATTCCTATAGTAATCTAGGTCTCCTCAATTGAACTTTGTGCTTGGAAATACAGTATCATTTGGTTTCTTGATTTACCTAACAGGCAGATGCCTTGCATCCCCAGACTGTAAGATAGTTTGAACTAGATTTAGAATTGAAAAGACTTGTCAGACCAAAATAAAATCTAAATGGGTGCATGATCTAGGTGTAAAGGATGATACTGTAGGCAATCTGTGAAAGCAAGAAATAGTTTACCTGACAGATCTGTGGAGAGGGGAAGACTTTAGGATGAAACAAGAATTAGAGAACATTATAAAATGCAAAATGGATAATTTTGATTACATTAAATTGAAAGGCTTCTGTACAAACAAAGCCAATGTAACCAAGATCAAGAGGGAGGTGGGAAATTGGGAAAGAATTTTTACAACTTATGTCTCTGGTAAAGGACTCATTTCTAAAGTATGCGGAGAATTGAGTCAAATCTATAAGAATACAAGTCATTCCCCAATTGATAAATGGTCAAAGGATATGAATAGGCAGTTTTCAGAGAAAGAAATTAAAGATATCTATAAGCATATGAAGAAATGCTTTAAATCACTATTGATTAGAGAAATGCAAATCAAAACAACTCTGAGATACCACATCTCTCCAGTCAGATTGGCTAAGATGACAAAACAAGAAAGTGACAAATACTGGAGAGGATGTTGACAAATTGGAACACTAATACATTGCTGGTGGAGTTGTGAACTTATCCAACCATTCTGGAGAGCAATCTGGAATTATGCCCAAAGGACTATAAATGATTTCAACCCTTTGACCCAGTAATACCACTTCTAGGGTTATATCCCAAAGAGATCATAGAAGTGGGAGGAAGACCCATATGTACAAAAATATTTATAGCAGCCCTTTTTGTGGTTGCAAAGAATTGGAAACTAAAGAGGTGCCCATAAATTGGGGCATGGCTAAACAAGTTGTGGTATATGAATGTAATGGAATATTATTGTGCTATAAGAAACAAGGAGGAGACAGATTTCATATTTACCTGGAGAGGCTTATACAAACTGATGCTGACCGAGAAGAATAGAATCAGAAGAAATCTGTATATAATTATAGACACATCATATGTGTGATGACCAACTATGACAGACTGGACTCTTCAGCAATGCAGTGATATAAGTCAATCCCGAAAGACTCAAGAAAGAGAGAAATCCGACATCCAGAGATATAACTAGAAAAAACTGAGCTTGAATCCTGATGGAAGCAAACTAATTGATCTTTTTCTTTTCATTGTTTGGTTTTATTTCTTCTTTACCATCTTTCATCCCACCTAGTACAATACGCCTTTGTAATTGGGCCAATCTCTAATATGAATGTATTTGCAGATCCTATACTGGACTATATGCTGTCGTGGAGGGAGGGGGGAGGGAAGTAAAGGAAATTTGAACATCAAGGAACTATGGAATTGAATCTTGTTAACTGAAACCAAACTAATAAATTAATTTTTAAAAAAAGAAAAGACTTGTCAGAACTCCTTTATCTTATATGAAGAAATGAGATCCAGAGACACCTGCCTTTTGAATTCAGTTCCTCTGACTTTAAGTCATCTCTGCTCTCCACTGCACCACAATGTTACTTGTGCTTTCTATACACTCCCAAATCTGGAACACACAAATCACTCACTTAAAACTAAAAACAGTAAAAGGTATAATTCTCTGAGGATGAAGAGCATATTAAAAATAATCAGGATTTGAAAAAATCAATGCCTTTTTAAAAAATTAAATGTTACTGAAATTAAAGAACTCAGGTCATAGCACTAAACTTCAGTTACAGAGTGAGAAAAACATACCAGATGCATTTGATTTTTCTTTCTAAGACCTGAAAGAAAAATAGAGATGCAAGTGATTATATTTTATACTTTTGGATGAAGTCACTTCCTCTTTATGTGGACTGAACCTGATAGTATGCTCTTTTAATACTCGGGATCCTAGAAAAGATGCAGGGAGCCTAAAATCAATTGTATTTATGAGTAATGCTTGTCTAAAACCTACCACAACCAGCAAGCAATGAAAGATAAGAACAAGGGGCCCTACCCTCATCCTGAAATATCTGGGACATAGGAGATTTCCTATGTCCTCTGAGAAAATGTGCTTTAGGATGTTTTGTAAAAAAATTTTTTTTAATTCTCATCTAGGAGGTTGCTGTTGTACTAATCATTTCTCTTGATTCAAAGCCAAAGAAAAACTAGAATATTCATAACTACTAACTTATATGCTATTTTAGGATTTCTTTTTTCATTGACTCAGAGATCATTAGAACAGGGAGAGACCCTAAGGACCATCTCATTCTGTCTCCCAATTTTATATAAGGGGTAACTGATACCTAGTGTTGAATTTGTTCAAAATTGTAGCAAGTGAGTAGCAAAGCAAAGGCAAAATTTCTGACTTCCGACCCCATGCCCCTTCTGACACACAATATTGCCACTACTATATGTAATGCATCAAATACATTAAAGTAACAAATTCTGCAAATCACTATTTTTTTAAAGTTTCGGAATTTGATTTGGACATTTAGAACTCCCCAAAAAGAAAGTGACAGCCTATTCCAAGCAGCAGGTAGCACTAGTACTTCAAAGTAGTTTCTGAAAGATTAGTGGATTCCCACCAATGATTTAAAAAATTACTGACCTGAGGAAACAGTCAGTATCAAAAAGAAAAGGCCAAAAGGGCCTTCCTCATCAGCTGGAAGCAGATCATTCAGTCTCTGAGGAGTCCCTGGACTGGATTTTCTGTTGGAAATAAATAGATAGAGACAGACAGATAGAAAAGTGTCTGTGCATATATATATATATATATATATGGATATAGGTTTTAACAATTGTTGGATTTACTTTATTGGGGAAAGTGGAGTTAAGTGAATTGCTCAGAGTCATAGAACTGCTGACTGGGTCAGGATGTGGACTCAGATCTCCTGATCCCCAAACCAATACTCTGGCCTCCACATTCTGTTACATGTGCTGTTTGAGGACAGATTCAAGAATCAGCTGAGGTATAGTGAAAAGAGCCCTCCACCTAAGCTCCAGATCCCTGACTTGGAATCTAGGCTCTGATTAGTAGCTATGTTGTGCCTGTCATATAACTGGGTGGGAGAGTTGCCACAGCACACTCCTCTTTGTCACATGACCCTCTGCAACCTACTATCATTATAGCTTCACATGGAAAGTGAGCCACTATAAAGAATTGTGGCCAGAAGAAGTTTAGCCTTTTAATTGTGGCTGTTACCTGCTGCCAAGTTGTGGAGGTCTGCAGTACTAGATGTCCCATTTAAGGAGAAACATTGGTAAGTTGGGGGAAAAAAAAGATAGACCAAGAGTGTAAAAGGCCTTCATGTCACATCATATGAGGATTCTTGAATTTAACTGGGCATGTTTGGCCTAGAGAAAAGAAGATTTGGGAAGGACACAGTAACTGTCTTAAAGTATTTGAAAGGTCATGAGGATTAGACTTCTGCTTGGTCAAGAGGGTAGAATCAGGAGCAATGACTAGAAGTTATAAAGAGGTAAATGCTTTATATTGGGGGATTCCCTAAAATTAACAATCTAACAATGAAAGAGGACAGTGCTGGAAGTAGCTCCTTCCATCCACTGATGCTCTGTTTGGACTCATTCCCTAACAATTAGCAAGCTTCTCCCACCCACGAAAGGTGTTCAAATAAAGTCAGAAGAATATCTCTTAGATGTTCTCTGGGGGCTATTCATTTTCAGGTGCTCTTTAGACCAGGTAGCACCTGAGGTCTCTTCCAAGTTAAACATCTTTTAATACTGTCACTAAAATATCTTTTCTTCTCCAGGGTAAATACCATCATTTATTTTAACTAAATCTTCATATGGCCTGGCTTCCAGGTGCCTGCCCAGAATTCTAGGATTGACAAGAAGCCCAATTTAATATTCTAATATTCAACAATGCAGTTTCTTGGGGGCGGAGTCAAGATAGTGGAGTAGAAACAGCATTTCCAACATGCTCTCTCCCACACCACTTCCAAACCATGTAAAAGGGGATTCTGAACAACTTCTGGAGCTCCAGGACCCACAGAATGACACAGAGAAGCTAACCTCCTGCTGAGGACAGCCCAGCAGCCTGGCAGGAAACAGCCAGCAGAGCACACTGGGTAGCACAGTGCTCTGGGAGCCAACAGCACAGCACTCTGGGAGCGAGCCCAGGCCCACCTGAGTCACGGTTTTAGCACCAAGGTGGTCGGGCCAGCAGCCAGCTGGAGGGACCCCAGAGCACGAGCAGCAGTGGTAATTCCAAAATTATCAACACAGATATGCCTAAGACAAAGTGAGAGGTTAGTGCCCTATGGACATTGGGACCAGTATTTGGGGAATGTGTTGGCTTCTTCCACTGGGAGCAAGAAGCAGCTGAGGACACAGGGCACAGAGGCCATTTTGAAGCTTCAGTGGAAGCTCCAAGTCCTGGCATGCGAACTGTAAGGAGATCCAGAGATCAGTCTTGGGGGGTAATTGCTCTTGCATTAACCTCCCTGGATTTGGATTGTGGTCTGGGATGTAGGTCTGGGATGGGCATCCAGCTTGCCAGAGTGTGTGGAGGCTTTACAGAGGCCACCCAACTAATACCTCCAGAAGCTGTGAAGACCCCAGCATTTGGGACAGAAGTTCCCCTGTCTGGTGGCAGAGTCCTACTGTGGCAACAAGCCCAAAAGTCAAGTAATTAAGTAGCAACATGCCTAGGCAAAGTAAACAAAATAAACAGAAAAACGCAACATTAGACTCCTATTTTGTGGGCAAAGAGGATCAAAGCATGGAACAGGAGGAAGGCTGTGAGGTCAGAAATCCTGCTCCAAAATCCCCAAAGGAAAATATGAGCAGGTTATAGGCCATAGAGGATCTTCAGAAGGATTTAAAAAATCAAATAAGAGAAGTGGAGGAAAAATTGGGAAGAGAAATGAGAAGGATGCAGGAAAAGCATGAAATGAGGCTCAACAGACTGACTGAGGAAAATAACACATTAAAAAATAGACTAATTCAAATGGCAAAAGGAGGTCCAAAAGGGCAATGAGGAGAAGAATGCCTTAAAAAGCCAAATTTGCCAGAGGGAAAAGGAATCTCAAAAGCTCACTGAGGAGCTTCATTCCTTCAGAGTTAGACTGGAGCAAATGGAAGCTAATGACTTTATGAGAAATGAAGATGCTGTTAAACAGATCCAAACAAAGAAAGAATAGAAGGCAATTTGAAATATCTCATGGGAAAAACCACTGACCTGGAATATAGATTCAGGAGATATAATTTAAAAATTATTGGACTACCTGAAAGGCATGATCAAAGAAAGAACCTAGAAATCACCCTTCAAGAAATTCTCAAGGAAAATTGCCCTGATGTTTTAGACCCAGAGGGCAAAATAGAGGTTGAAAGTATCCACAGATCACCTCCTGAAAAAGATCCCAAGAAGAAAACTCCTAGGAATATTATAACCAGGTTCCAGAATTCCCAGATCAAGGAGAAAATACTCCAAGCAACCAGGAAGCAACAATTTCAATACTGTGGAAACACAATCAGAATAGCACAGGAAATGGCAGCTTCTACACTGAGGGATTGAAGGGCATAGAATATGATATTCCAGAGGTCAAAAGAGCTGGGATTAAAACCAAGAATCACCTACCCAGCAAAACTGAGTATCTTGTTTCAGGGGGAAATATGGTCATTAAGTGGAATTGAGGACTTTCAAGCATTCTTGAGGAAAAAAACAGAGTTGAATAGAAAATTTGACATTCAGACACAAGAAGTAAGAGATGCTTGAGAAGGTAATCAGGGAAAAGAAATCAAAAGGAACTTATCAAAGTTGAACTATTTACATTCTTACATGGAAAAACAATAACGGTGACTGATGAAACCTTTCTCAGTATGAAAATAATTGAAGACGGATATATGGCCATATGAATACATATGTGAATGTGTGTATATATGTTTACAGGTATACATAGATAAAGGGCACAGGTCGAATTTGGTGGGAAGGGATGATACTTAAGGAGTGAAGTTAAGATGTGAGAGAGGAATATGGCAAGAGGAGTTGGGGAGAGACAGGATTGGGTAAACTATCTCATGTAGAAGAGGCAAGGGGAAGTGGTTGCAGGGGAGGGGAAGAACAGGAAGGCAAAAAGGCAAAACCATATTCTTGTTGAATTTGGCTCAGGGAGAGAATGACATACATACTAAATGGGATATCTCACCCTGCAGGAGAGTAGGGGGAAGGGGGATGAGAATGGGAGTGATGGAGGGGAGGGCATTCTGGGGGGAGGGGAGGTTGGAAGTACCCACTTTAGAAGAGGGACAAAATCAAAGTAGGGAATGGAGCAGGTGGGGGATGGGAAGGGTGGGAGGGAAATATAAGTAGTCTTTTACAATATATCTACTGTGGTAATATTTTGCATAGCTATATATGTACAACACATACTGAATTGCTTATCTTCCCAAAGGGAATGAGTGACAAGGGAGGAAGGGAATGGATCTGAAATTCGAAGTTTTAAAATTAAATATTTCAAATATATATAAATACTATTATTAATACTATTTTGCATGTAATTGAGAGATAAGATGTGCAGGCATTGGGGCACAGAGATTCACCTTGCCCTAATGGTAAGGTTGAAGAGAGTATGGGAGAAGATATGGGAGAGAGCAGATTGGATGAGGGGATATCTTGTGGGACTGCTATTCTGGGGTGGTGGGTAGGGGAAAAATGGGGGAAAATTGTAACTCAAAATCTTGCGGAAATGAATGATGTAAACCAGAAGTTAATAAAGCATTTGTTTAATTGAAAAAAAAAGGAATACTCTACACAAAAAAATAAGTAAAATTATTGAAGTAATTGGAGAAAATACCTCCCTAAGAAGTACCTTCAAAAACTAAGCGAAGACTAAATTCGCTAAAAATTAGAATCAATCAAATTGAAACTCAACACTATGATGCCCCAAGAGTCAATCAAACAAAACATGACCATTGAAAAATTGAAAGAAAATGTAAAACATCTCACTGGAAAAACAAGTGACCTAGAGAACAGATCCAGGAGAGATAACTTAAGAATTATTGGTCTACCAGAAAGCCATGATGAAAAAAGCAGCTTGGACATCTTCCAAGAGATTGTCAAAGAAAACTATCTGGAAATCCTGGAATCAGAAGATAAAATAGTTATTGAAAGAATTCACTGGACTTCTCCTGAAAGAGATCCCAAAGTGAAAACTCCAAGAAATATAGTAGCCACATTTCATAATTAAAAGATTAAGGAAAAAATAGAGCAAGCTTTTGTTGATATGCTTCCTAAATGTCCCTTCTTGTGACTGACCCATTGCTCTTGTTTCTATATTCTATGATCAGCAGATTAAGCTCTTTCCAGTGAGAACTGCTCAGACACTTGAGGGTAACCATTATGTGCCATCTGAGTCTTCTCTTGATCAGAGTTCCATCAACTGATGGAAATGGCATGGCCTGTTGGGCTCCTATTGCTCTGATATTTGTCCTTCTCTGGGTCAGCTCCAGTTTGTCACTAATCTCACTCTAGAACTGAACACCAGCTTTTTCTACTATATCTCACTGGTCTGCCTGCCTCCCAGTATGGAGATGTGACCTGACCCCAGTAGAGCACAGCAAGACTAGCAACTTCTTTGTTTGACCTGATGCTTCTCATAATGCAATCCAGGATTGCCTGACTCAACTACTCAACCCAATCTCTGGACTTCTCCCCTTTCTCTTTTTTTCTTTTCCAAGGGCAATTAGGGTTAATTGATTTGCCCAAGGTCTTATAGCTAATTTTTGTGTTAAGTGACTGAGGAAGGATTTGAACTCAGGTCCTCCTGACTCCCGGGCTGGTGCACTCCTCTTCCTTCTTAACCCAGAATTGAATTAAGATGTCATCAGGTTCAACCTATAACTGAACCTGAATCTCCCCCTACAAACTCCCCAACACTTGATCCTACAGCTTTCACTCAAAGGCTTCCAAGGATGAGAACCTCCTACATGCATCTCAACCCCTTCCTCATGTGGACCCATCTTAACATGAGGAAGCTTGTCTTGATATCCTTCCTAAATGCTCCTTCCTGTGGCTGACCCATTGCTCCTGTTTCTGTAGTCTATGATCAGCAGATTAAGTTCTTTCCCCTGAGAACTTCTCAGACACTTGAGGATAACCATTATGTGCCATATGAGTCTTCTCTTGATCAGAGCTCCATCAACTGATGGAAATGGCATGGCTTGTTGGGCTCCCATTGCTCTGATATTTGTCCTTCTGGTTTGTCACTAATCTCACTGTAGAACTGAACACAAGCTTTTTCTGCTATATCTCAATGGTCTGCCTGACTCCCAGTCTGGAGATGTGGCCTGACCCCAGTAGCGCACAGGAGGACTAGTAATTTCTTTGTTTGATGCTTCTCATAATATAATCCAGGATTGCCTGACTCAACTCAACTACTCAACCTAATCTCTGGACTTCTCCCCCTTCTTTTTTTGTATTTTGCTTTTTGGAAGATGATTGGGGTTAAGTGACTTGCCCAAGGTCATATGGCTAGATTTTGGTGTTAAGTGACTGAGGAAGAATTTGAATTCAGGTCCTCCTGACTCCAGGGCTGGTGTACTTCTCTCCCTTCTTAACCAACTGCCTTCCCAAACTGGAAAGTTCACCTTGCTGAGTTCCTTTCTGCTCCCTTTCCAATTCCCGTTTAGCTGTTTTCTGCCTAAGCTCCTTGAAGGCAGAATTGTCTTGTTTGCTTGTCTCTGTATCTCTAGTGCTTATCAACAGTGCCTCATAAGAGTAAGCTCTTACGAGATGCTTCATCTGTATCCTAGCTTTTAGATGCCATGTTATACTGGAGATATACATTGAGCTTATAGCCCACTAAAACCCCCAGTTTTTTCTCCCACATAATTATTTTCCATCTTTGATTCCTCTACCCTGAACTTGCACAGTTGCTGTTCTCTTCTGTGTCTGTGTCTTGGTGTTCCCTGGCACAATAATAACTTTCTATAGTCAGATTCCTTTTTCTGTTGTTTTCTGTTTACAACCCCTCCTTATTTTTTGACTCCTTTTCTTTCTTTTACACATGAACTCTGCTCCTGTTTCTGTCTCAGGTTTCTTGTAGGAGTGGTTGTAGGCCCTGTCTGTTTACCTGGTGCTGCACTGATATTGCCCTGAGACCCGTGGGGGACCCTCTGTTTCTGGTGGTGATCTGTGGGGATGCAGTGGTGGGGGATTGGGGCTGCTGGAGCCTGTACTGGTCTGGCAGCTTGCCTTGTGCTGAGCTGGGGTCCTAGTGGTGGTGTCTGGCATGTACTGAGGGGCCCTGTGGGGTGTTTCTGTTTTTATTTGGCCTGCACTGAAGCACAGGCCTGTCTGGCCTCTGGAGACTGCCTGTTTGCCTGGGGCTATGCTATACATGGCAGTATTGTGTTGGCTGGTGGTTGCCTCTTTGCTTAGTCACCTTAAGGTTGGTGTCTACCTGTTTGCCTCATGCTGTGATGAAGCATGTGGAGGTCTCCCCATGCCTGCCTGCCTGGGGCTACCCTAAAGCATGTGGCAGAGCTGGAGCCTACCAGTTCTTGGCAGGTTCTTCTCTGTTTCCTCATGGCTCCACTGGAGGATGCCTGTTTTCCCTGGGCTGCTCTGAAGCATAGAAAGGTCCTGCCCCTGGAGGAACTTTGCCTGCCCAGAACCATGCTGAAGCATGTGGAGGTCCAGGTTCTAGAAGATACCTGCCTGCCTAGGAATACTCTATAGCACATGGTTATTCTCAGAGCTGGATTGTAGTGGTTCCCCTGTCTATGCTAAGTCACACCAGGATCCTGGTGTTGTTGTTTGCCTGCTCCACACACTGGGGCTCAGCATCTCCCATTGGTTTGTTGAGGGGGCTTGCTGCTCACTCACTGGGACTGTTCCTGGCTTGGAATGTTCTTCCTCTTCAGTCTAAAAGGTCACTCCACCCTGTCTTTCTTCTGACTGTGCTCTTCCAGAATTTGTTTTGGAGTGTTCTTGTTGGTCATTGGAAGGTGAATGTGGGAGACCTACAGTGATTTACTGCTTACTCCATCATCTTGGCTCCTGGAAATCTCACTCTCTTGCCTATTCTGAGAAAGGTTTTCCATTTGACATGAAGGGAATGAACCAATCTCTCATGTCATGATGTTGATGACCCAGGTTGGTGTAGGGGCCCTGATCACACTCAGTTCTGGTTGTTTGATTCCATGAAAAGGAGTCTTGCTTGTACCTTGTGGAGGTGCTAGAGACAAATGGGATGGTTTGAGTCCATCTTTACAAAAGGAGCATAGATCTAGAGCTAGAAGGACTCCCAGAGGTTATCTAATCTTTTTTCTCCCCCATATTGTGAAATATTTTATTTTTGAAGTTCTTTGAAAGTATAAGCCTAGTAGAGTTTACCATATTTCACCTAATATTTATTGCAGATTTATGCCAAATAAATGTGAAACCATTATGTGAAACTTTTCAAATTGCACCTGTATTCCTTAAAAATAATTTATTGGGGTGGCTAGGTGGTGCAGTGAGTAGAGTATCGGCCCTGAAGTCAGAAGTACCTGAGTTTGGATCCGACCTCAGACACTTAATGCACACACAAAAACCTAGCGGTGTGACCTTGGGCAAGTTACTTAACCCCAATTGCCCTCCAAAAAGCAAAGAATAACAATAACAACAATAATAATAATAATAATTTATTACTAAACTCTTCAGGAAACAATAAGGGAAATAATAACAAGGGAAACACATTCTCTAAATCATCGTTAAAGCATAATGAGACCCGGTGTTAAAAGAAATGATTGACTCAGACTGAGGAAATCACTTTGTATACCCTATATAGTAGTATTCTGCTAGAATGTCCAGTGTCCAAACAGATTGATTCATTTAACGATTGTACACATTGGCACATATACTAAGTCTAACCATGCATTTACTGCTTGGCCAAGAGGGGAAATATTCAGGCTTTGCCCAGTATCAGACCACTTTGGGGCTGCAAAACTCTGAGAGCTTAAAGATCCTCAGTCTGAGCTATTCCTGCAATACTAAAATAATGCAATATTCAATAACCTGATGAAAGTAGCATCAGACTGGACCAGAACTTCCCTCCAAGATTGCCAAAAGCCAGCCTTACCATCAATTCTGAAGTGTGAAAATAGGCTGGAAAATTAACCAGCAATAAAAGGAATCCCATTGTAAAAGAAACTGTTGTGATGACAGGAATAGGCCACACACAATGCAATAGAAGAGAATGATCCTAAAATATTTACATGCAAAGTCTCAAGGAAAACACAGTTTGGCCACAAATCCCAAAATAAGTCCTAGAATGATTGAAACAAATCATTTTTAAGTCTTTAAAATGTTTTTTAGACAGATGAAATAGAGGCTAGAAGAAAAAAATGAAAAATAATAGGAATTATAGAAGGAAAAATTAGAAAGAGAATTGCAAGAGGTATAAAACCTTGCCCAAGGAAGAAACTCCTTGGAATTTAAAGTGGATAAAATATAAACCAATGACTAGGTCAGATAGCAAGACATAGAGACAAAGTCAAAAGTTTTAAAAAATGGAAGGAAGTGGAAGTCATCTCACAGCAAAAAAAAAAAAAACTTCCCTGGAAAACAGATTGAGAGAGATAATTTAGAAATTGGTATAGTCCCTGAAAGGTATAATGACCACCACAAAAATGAGTCTAGTCATCATATTCCAAGAAATCTTAAAAGAAAGCTGCTCATATCTCTTAGGAACAGAGGGCAAAGTGAAAATAAGAAGAATCTATTGGTCTCCTAAAAGAAACCCCAAATTAAAAAATCCCAGGAATATTATAGCCAAAATCCAGAGTTTTTAGGTCAAACAAAACATGCTGAAGCTGAAAGAAAGAATTCAAGCACCAAGGAACTATAGTCAGAATCACGTGTGACTTAGCAGGCACTACCGTGAAGAGGTGGAGCTTAGAATACAATATTCTAGAATGTAAAGGATATAAGGTTATAGCCAAGAACAACTTAACCAGAAAAACTAAGTATAATCTTACAGAAGAAAAAATGGATCTTTAATGATGTAGAAGCTTGCCAAACATTCTCTGGTGAAATATATAGAAGCTTTGAAGTTCTAACATATAAATTAAGAGAAATGTGGAAAAGGTAAACACAACTTAACCCAAATGTGATTGGCTGCCTTCTTAATGGGGGTGGGAGGAAAGGAGAAAGAGAGAGAATTTGGAACTCAAAGTTTTTTAAAAAATGATAAAAATTGTTTATATGTATAGCTAAGGAAAAATAAAATACTAAGTAAATTTAAATAAAAGAAATTCTTTTCACTCAATAGGGAAATAGGAGGGAAAGTGTGAAGGGGGAAGGGGAATTAGAGGAAGGGTAGTTGTAAAGAGAAGGATTAGTAGTAAGTAAAAGAAACTCTAAGGATATGTATATAATACATCTCTAGTTCTTTCTGAGATGGTCAGGAATGGCAATCTGAGAGGTTCCCATAAATGGCAGAACAAATTATGGTATATAAATGTGTTAGAATATTATTTGGCTGCAAGAACTGATGAAGGGGATGGTTTCAGAAAAACCTTCAAGGACTTTCATGAATCAGTGCAGAATAAAGTGACCAGAATCAATAGAATGATTTATACAGTGGAATCAATATTATAAAGTTAAAAATCTTTCAGTGATTTAGGACCCTTAATCAGGGTAATTATCAATCATGATTCCAGAGGGCTATTGATGATCTATACTACCCCCTTCTTGATAGACAGGTGAAAGCCTCAGAGTGCACAAGGAGACATATACATATATCCATGTTTATATCCACAGGGCCTCGAATATAGTAGAGACTTAATAAATATTTGTTGAATAAAAAACCAAAACAACTTAGGGTGTTGGTGTGGTTTTCTGGAAAGATCACCAGACTATGCATCAGGAGACTTTATTTTGCAGATCTACTATGTGTACATTGTTGCACACATGTCTTGATTGCTCCAAAATGCAGTTTTCTTCTTTGTGACATATAGGTCATTGCCCCATCAGTCTATTGTTCTAAGACCCCTTCATGTCATTACAATATGCAAATCTAGGATGGTCACAGGTTTTTTTATACCATGAAGCTGTGACAAAACACAACAAAACAAAAAAACCTTATTAGGTGGATCTGTAAGGGACTGTAATGGGATAAAAGGAAAGGATGAGATAGAAAAAGGTACAGTATGCAATTCAAAGAGGTATAAAAACACACTATAATAGAGGGGAAAGAAAGAGGGAGAGGAACATCATTTAAACACTATTTCACTGGTTCTAGCACAATATTTTTTAAATTGTCTCTCCTGGATCTATTTTCCAGGTCAGTGGTTTTGCCAATGAGATATTTCACATTGTCTCCTATTTTTTCATTCTCTTGGTTCTGTTTTATAATTTCTTGATTTCTCATAAAGTCATTAGCTTCCATTTACTTCATTCTAATTTTGAAGGAATTATTTTCTACAGTGAGATTTTGGACCTCCTTTTCTATTTGGCTAATTTTGCTTTTTAAGGCATTCTTCTCCTCATTGGATTTTTGGGCCTCTTTTGCCATTTGGGTTAGTCTCTATTTTAAGGTGTCATTTTCTTCAGTATTTCTGGGTCTCCTTTACCAAGCTGTTGACTTGTTTTTCATGAATTTCTTGCATCACTCTCATTTCTCTTTTCAATTTTCCCTCTACTTCTCATACTTGATTTTCAAAATCCTTTTTGACCTCTTTCATTTTCTGTAACCAATTCATATTTTTCTTGGGGGCTTTCAATGTAGAAGCTTTGACTTTATTGTCTTCTGTCTCTATAGTTTGATCTTCTTTGCCATCATAGTAAGATTATATCGGCTCATTTTTTTTATGCTGTTTACTCATCTTCCCAGCCAAATACATGACTTTCTAACTCCCTGTCCAGGCAGGATTCTGCTGCTTCCAGGGGGCTGGGTGTGGGTGCCACTGTGGTGTATTGTCCCAGGCTTCAGGGGTTTTATATCAGCTACTGGATTTGGCACAGTGTGGGGCCAGAGCCCTGGAAGCAGCCTCTGCCCACCACGGACCACCTCCCTAACCCCCTCCCCTTCAAGGGGCTAGGATAATACCATGTGTTCCTTTTTCACCCAGGTCCCACAGAGTTCCCCCACTGAACTTTCACACTATTCTCTGTATTTTTGGCTTGGGAAGTCGAGAAATTGCCCCAGTTGCCAGAGATTCAATCCCTGAGGCCTGCTCTGGCCCTGTCTGCACCTGACAGCCCTCACAGGACTATGCTCCATTCCCAGCCTGGTGTTGGACTCTCTTGGGCTGGAGATAGGTTTCAGTCTGTCATTTTGTGGGTTCTACAGCTCTAGAATTTGTTTAGAATCATTTTACAGGTATTTGGCTGGGTTTGAGGGTGAACTTAAGAAAGTCCCTGCTTTTACTCCACCATCTTGGCTCCACACTCCTCCCTGCCCCCAGTTAGTCTTTCACAACATGAATGTTATGGAAGTGTTTTCCATTACCACACATGTATAACCTATATCAAATTGCTTGTCTTCTCAATGAGGTCAGTGGGGAGAGAGGAAGGAAGAGAATATGATGCTCAAAGTTTTAAAAATGAGTGTTAATAATTGTTTTTACATGCAACTGGAAAATAAGATATACGGGGAGTGTGGTATAGAAATCTGTCTTGCGCTACAGGAAAATAGAAGGAAAGGGGTTAATTGAAGGGGTGGTCATAGAATGGAGGGCACAGTGGGGAAAGAAGTAATCAGGATGTATGTCATTTTGGGGTTGAGGGAGGGGAGAGATAGGGAGAAAATTTGTAAGTCAAAATCTTGTGGAAGTGAACATTGAAAACTAAAAGTAAATTAATAATAAGAATTTTTTTTTAATTCCACTTACTAACAAAAGAAAATCACATAATAAAATTTAAAAAGAAATGGTTGAACAAATTTTAATTTATGAATATAATGGAAGTCTATTGTACTTTAAGAATTAATGAAAGGTGATTACACAGGTATCATCTATATCAAATAACTTACCTTCTCAAGGAGAATGGAGGAGAGAGATGGAGGGAAAGAATATGTAATTCAATATTTATCTTTTTAAAAATGAATGTTAAAATGTTTATATTTAATGGAGAAAAATAATATAAAAATCTGTATCTTACTATCTCTCCTCTATATTTTGCATTTCTGGAGATCTATTCAACTAAGACATTCCATTCTTATGGTCTTTTCAGCTGGTATAGCTCTCTTCTCTAACCTGAGATCCTCTGAACTCTGGCACACTATATTCTATGCTTAAAGATCTGATGTTAAATCAGAGCCATGATTTTTTCATCATATGGAACTTCTGGTGAGTAGCTCTTTTACCAACGAAAGTAAGCATTCTCTATGTGCATTTTATAATCTTGGAGAGTTGCCTGGGTGACTGAGAGGTGATGTGTCAGGTAGTAGGAATCAGGGGCAGGGATTGAACCCAAATAGGTAATAGGGGATCAGGGGTCAGATTTGAAATGACCCAGAGGCCAGTATTCTATCCACAATGCCACACTTTCTTTCTGCAGAATATTTTTTAATGAGAAATTACAGAAATGGTAGTACTCAATCTTAAGCATTTATTAAAGAATCAGATTCATGAGTTGTGATACTGTCCCATTAGGACTCAGGATTTTTTAGTTCCTCAGCAAACATCTTCTTTTCGGACCCGGATTTTAACATTTCTCTTCCTTTAGAGGAAATGAAAAGATAGAGCACTGTGAGTCACCACTATTACAAAAATTTGGAACCTTGAAGTGGGGAAGAAAATTCTGTCCAGAAAGTCATTATTAGAACAAGGACAGGATAGAACATTAAAGTAGGAAGGAACCTTAAACCACAAAATGTAAAAAAGTTGGAAGGAACCTTAGAAGAAAGAACATCAGAAGGTCAACTATTTCATAGATGGCCAGATTTTTTTTTTGCCAGAAACTTCTTGTTTTAAACAAAAATCAAACTGTTTTTTGTCTTTTTTGAGGGGAAGACAGGTTAATTGGGGTTAAGTGACTTGCCCAAGGTCACACAGCTAGTAAGTGTTAAGTGTTTGAGGCTGGATGTGAAATCAGGTCCTCCTGACTCCAGGGTTGGTGCTCTCTATTCATTGTACCACCTAGCTGTTTGTTTTATTATTTCAAGTATATGTATCTGGTTTCCCTGGCCAGAGGGTTGATAACCCTTGAAGAAAATGATTGTACCAAATATTGGCCAGAGAATACAGGGGCAGGGGGAATCAGAGTTTCGATTCATGGGCTTTGACTTGGAGGCCATGCCCAACCCTTCGATCCTTAAGGTGTGCAAAATCATCTCCTCTGAGTAACACATGGAGCTACTGATAAGAAGATTATAAAACACAAACCTCTGTCTCTAGATAGGAGTTTAGGGAAGGGCACTTAAAGACCATGTGATTCAAATCCTTCATTTGACAGAAGAGGAAACCTAGACTTACAGAGGTGAAGTGACCTGCCAAGGTCATGAAGCCAGTTGGAAACTGAGTTAATACTAGATCTCAAGTGTCCTGGTCCAATACCAGGATTGTTCCCCTTCAACCTCCATATTGTAAAATCTCCTCAAGGGAACTCTATGAGAGATGCCTGTACTCAAGTCCAATGTACTCTTCCTTGATATAATTGTAATGGTGAACCAATGTACATCGTCTCCATTCTTCTCTCAATGTCCATTTGACCTAGCTATGTGGACCTTGTTCACATCTAGATAGATACAAGTAATTACAGACATCTTTGTATAGTAGAAAGAACACTGGATTAGGTGCTAGGAGACGTAGGGTTGATTCCCTTTTCTGTAACTTATAACTTGGGAGTCCTTGGGCAAGTCAGCATGCTCTCCCTTGTGGTCTCTGTCAAATGGAAGTTTGGGACTAGATCAGGGTTTTGTTTTATCTTGTTTTTTTTTTAAATGTTAGAGTGAGGGTGCAGTGTTTGTGTGTGTGTGTGTGTGTTTGTGTGTGTGTGTGTGTGTGTGAGAGAGAGAGAGAGAGAGAGAGAGAGAGAGAGAGAGAGAGAGAGAGAGAGAGAAGAGGCAGCTGTTTGGCAGTTTGGTTAAAGAGGATTTTTTTTTTTTGCTTTTCTTTTTGGAGGGCAATTGGAAGTAGTTGGCCCAAGGTGACATGGCTAGGTTTTTGTTTGTGTGTGTTGAGTGTCTTAGGCTGGATGCAAACTCAGGTCCTCCAGGGACTCCAGGGCTGGCACTCTACAAGATGGAATTTTTTTAACCCCATCTAAGTTCATGGACCCCATGAAGGTTTTCCACTGACCTATTTGCAGGGGGCCTACCCTGGCGACCCTCAGTTAAGAACTACCCTAGATGACTAGTTGATTTCTAAGGTCCTCTCAAGTTCTAGGAAGTTGGCATATTGAGCTTTAAAATGTTATCTCTAAAAAAAGTAATGGTGATACTTACTCGTTTTCCTTACATAGTAGGCATTCATTGTTATAAGTCTTTCCATCAGTGCCACAGACAGGGCTCAGTTCTTTTGTGCATCCTATGGTGGGTTCACATTTAGCCTATAAGAATAATAAAGCAGATTGATTCTGCTACTATATCACAGACACCCAGATACCCAGAGCATGGAGGGGTCTATACCAACTGTTCAGCCAGTCTGCAAATAAATATTTATTAATCACCTATTCTATTCCAGGCACTATACTCAGCACTGAAGATGCAAAGCAAAGTAAAAGACAGTCCCTGTCTTCAAGGAATAGGTAGACAAGAGAACCTATTAATAACAAGACTGTCATCAGAAATCTAATGGGGGAAGGTAACATACAAATAGTTATATACTTCTAGATGGCATAGGGGATAGAGTGCCAGGTCTGGAGTCAGAAAGACTTGAGTTCAAATCCAACCTCCAATATTTACTGTGTAACCCTGGGCAAGTCACTTAACTCTGCCTCGGTATGTTCATTGGTAAAATGAACTAGAGAAAGAAACAGCAAATCCAGTATCTTTGTCAAGAAAACCCCAAAAGGAGTCACAAGGGGTTGTGCAATTGTGAAAATGACTCAACAACAACACATTACCTAGACAACATATAGGATAAATTGGAAATAATCAACAGAGGGAAAGCCCTAGGATTATGGGGGATTGGGAGAGTCTTCAGAAGATGGGATCTTAGCTGGGACCAGTACTTAACAGGGATTTCCATCTCCTGTGTACCTGAAACAATTCATCCAGCCTTGGTTTGAGTGCCTCTACTGTGCTTATGAATTCCTTTGGGAAAGATCTTCCATTCTCACAAGGCTGCCCTGAAGGATCTGTTGTGGAGCTTTTCTGACAATGGATGACCACCATGGTCAGTATAGTTCTTTGCCTATGGGATGTTCCTGTTGAACAGCATCCCCCAGCTGGTCGACCCAGTGTTTCCCAGCCTCTACATTCCATTTCCTAGAATCTCCATATCTTTGCAAAGGCTGCTCCCAGGTCCTGAAATGTTCTCCTTTCTCACCCTGTTTGACATCTCTCCATCCCTTCATGGCTCAACTCAGATAGTATCTTCTATATGAGTCCTTCCTTGACCTCTCCTTACTAGTGCCCCTCCTCTGCCTGAAGTTACTTTGTCTTCTTTTTGAATGGATTCTGGAGCGACTTCTCTGTGTAAGGTAGACTATCAGCTCTTGGAGGGCAGGGAATGTTTTTATTTTCATCTTTGTATCCCCATGGCCTAGCACAGTGCCTGACCCTTTTTAGAGGGTGGAGGTGTCAGGGGCTTGTGATTTCATTAGTACAAGGAGTTCTTGGTGAGGAAATCCCCTTTATACTTGCAGATCTGTAACTGTTCTGTCATAGTTAATTATAATCTTAGTTTACTGCAGTTACCTCAAGGTTAAGTACCTTACTCAGAATCACATAGACAGTTGAGCACAGATACACAGCTCTAACCCAGGTCTTCCTAACTCCAAGGCCTGCTCTCTATTCATATGTCATGTTTCTTCTCACCCAACACATAGAAAGTCTTCAATAAATGCTTGTTGAATTGAATTGTTGGGGCTATATAAAGAATCAAATTACTTCAGTTTATGTCTCACTCTGGCCCTGTGACTTTGGACAAATCGCTTGGAAGAATGATGGAATCTCAGAGTGGGAAGGAATCTCAGAAGAAAAATAGTCCAATAATTCTTAAAAGGAAATCTCTGTGACAACATCCCAGAAGGAGTTGTCCTGAAATGCTTCCACTGATGGAGAGCTCTCTACCTCACAAGGCAAACTATCTCATTTTAGGACAGTTTTAATGATCAATTTTCCCTCACTTAGACTGAGCCAAAAATCTGCCTCTTTGTAGGTATCTTTCCTTAATCTTACTGCAACTTCCTGGGACTGGACAAATCCAGGTAAATCATTCTCTATATGACACCCTTCAGCAGTCACATTTCTTTCAAATGTACTCATTCCCCCAATCTTTGATCTGATCCTTTCTTATGTAATAGTACTCCCTGTAAAGGGGAAGAGGAGGTGGTACTACCCAATAGGACGACCCAGTTCACTCATTTCTCCCACCACCCCCCTTACCAACCACCTTTGTGAGAAACTGCTTACATCCATCAGCTAAGTTCCACTTCCCAAGTGTTGAGGCCCTATCATGCCAACTGGGTGGTAAGACTAATGCTGGCATTCAATGTCCTTTGTTCCCTGGGACTCTGAGACAACTCTCCCTTCCCATTACTTTCCATGGGGCACTGGGGGCTGCTGGCTGCTTTGGTCTGCCAGCAGAGATGTGTTTTTTGAGGGTATGGGGGTGGAACTAAGCCCTCTTGGCACTGAGTTGGGGAACAATTTTTAATTTTTTTCAGATGAAATTTATGATATTAAATTGATTTGCAATGTGAAGTTATAAAAATGTTTCCCCTTCCCTAGGCCAACACTCACCATTTCTTTGAATGACCTCCATAGGACACACTCTTCTGTCCCATCACCAATCTTCCTCATCCTGCACTTGTTTGCTGCAGTTCAGCAACACCATTCCTAACATGTTGCCCATAATGGAATATAATAAATACTGCTCATGGGGTCTGACCAGAGCAGAGCAGAGCAGGTCTATTACTTCTCTTATTCTGGACATGATGCCTCTCTTAATGTAATTTACACTCACATTAGTATAACCTCCCTGTGCTTTAGTTCCCCACTCATAAATGAAAGGGCTGCATCAAGCAGATTTTCATATTCTTTTCCCCTATTATTCAAAAATTCTCCCTGTTTGGGCCTCAGTTTCCTTTTCTGTAAAATGAGAGAGATAAGTCTTACTTCCATGCTCTTGAAAGACTTTTGTGAGATTCCAATGAGAGAATATGTGCCAATCACCTTGTAAAGTGCAAAACACTACAGGAATGGGGACTTTGAGTAGAAGCTACCCCATGATCATTTCCTCCCCCCAACAATACACATAGTGTATCATATCCTTACCTTCTGGTGACCATGGGATAGCTTCCACTCAAAGTCCCCATTTCTACACTGTTTTCCACCTTGCAAGGTGACTGGCACATATTCTCTTATTTAAACCTCACAAAAGTCTTCCAAGGGAGTGGAAATAAAGTTTATTTTCCCTATGTTAACAGAAAAGGAAACTGAGGTGCACAGAATAGGTCAGTGGAGAGAAGTCTGGTGTTCATTACTTATAGGTGATACAGAGAAATACCCCCAGGAACTGCTCTGGGTCCTATAAAAAAAGTTCTCATCTCTTTCAGAGAATCTTTCCTGTCTATTTGTTTACTTTTTTAATCAACATATTTTCACAATCGAAAAAGACACTGAAAGGATCATTGATTAGAGAAAGAAGTTTGCTTCATTACACAGAATGCCATTGAGTCTTACAAAAGGAGAGCTAAGAGAGATCTCAGAACAAATAGTGTAGAACTCTGAGAGCTGCAAGGGACTTTAGCATAAAGAACACAGAATGTTAGAGCTAGAAACCTGTTTAGAACATAGAACACAGAATGTCAGAGCATAGATCACAGAGGATCAGAGCTGGAAGGGAGAATATAGAGCATGGAACATCATGTACAGACCAGAAAATGTCAGAGTTGGTAGTGACTTCAGGACATAAAGAATGTTAGAACTAGAAGGGACCTCAAAACACAGAACTTAGAATGTTAGAACATAGACTACAACAGATAGAGCTGGAAGGTAGACTAGAACATAGGACACAAAATGTCAGGGCTAGAAAGTGTCTCAGAACATACAGAATATGAGAACTAGAAGAGAACTCAGGAGAAAGAGCACAGCATGTCAGAACATAGAACATAGTAGATAGAACTAGAAGGTAGCCTAGAACATAGGACATGGAATGTAAAGCACAGAACACAAAATGTTAGAGGTGGAAGGGACCTCAGAACACAGAACATAGAACACAGGAGGTCAGGAGATAGAACACAGCAGATAGAGTTAGAAGGGACCTCAGAGACAGAACAGAGAACACAGAATGTAAGAATATTGAGGACAGTACATAGAACTGGAAGGGAACTCAGAACAAAGGATATGGGATGACAGAGCACAGAATGGCAGAGGTGGAAGGAAGCTGAGAACACAGAACCTAGAACGTCTTTGAGCAGAAGAGCTGGAAAGGAGCCCAGAACATAGGACATGAATTGTTAGAGCACAGACCACAAAATGTCAGAGCTGGAAGGGACCTAAGAGCACAGAACACACAGAAGGTCAGAGATCACTTTGTCCCATCTCTTCACATAAATGTGAAGGAAGCTGAGGTCCAGAAAGAGGAATTAACTTTTGATCTCAGGCAAAAGCATGGAGCACTTCTGGTGCCGAAGGCCATTTGGTGCTGAATGGACTGCGGGAATCCATGGTCTCTTCACCATGGCATGGGAAAGGTGCTAAAATGATAAAGTAGACCTTCTTACATCTCGGACGGTGTCTCCAGATTGTGCAGTATCTAGGAAACAAATTTTTAAAAGTTAGGTTTGTCTTTTCTGTAAAACAGACACTTTGTGGATGCGGGAGAGAGAAGAAGGGAGCAAGAAGTCTGGTTTACAACCCCAGCCTCTCCACTCACCCCTCTGTCTCTGCAGCCTGCCGGATGCCATCACACTGGTTTTCCCACAGACCTCAGTCCCCTTGAAATATGGCAGGATTAGAAAAAAATCCAGTCAACTGAACAAAGACACTGGTGGTTTTTCTATCAGTTATTTTGTTTACAAACCCTTGGTTTTGGGAATCAGGACACCTAGTTCCTACTGTGCTACTTAATCACTGTGTGACCTTAGACCACTCTCTTTCCATCATTACATTTCATTTTCCTCTCAGGTAAACTAGATTATCTAAGGGTTCCCCTTCTACTTCTGTCACTTTAGCTTTCCAGTTGAAGGTCACTTTCAACTCTATGTTCTACATTTTATGTTCTGTATTCTTCTTTTAATTTAATCAAGATTTATTGGGAATATAATGTTGGAGAAGCTGGAGTGGGGTAAAAAGAGAAATAAGATAAGAAACCTTCCCATGAGAAAAGATACAAATACAAATAAATACAAGGCAATGGAAAATCTGACAAATACTGTGGGAAAGGCCAAGACTCCTTGGAGGAATGTGGGTTGGCAATTCGTATTTAGACAGGTAGACATAATACGGCCAGTATTTCAAGTAAAGGAAACTGAGTAGTCATGAAAATGAGAGGGTGCTTGATGTGTTTGGATAAGCACCACTCTCTCAAAGGCTATTAGTAATCTCCTGACTGCTAAATTCAATGTCCTTTCCTCAGTATTTATCCATCTTGACCTCTTTCTGAAACTTTCAGGATTATTGATCATTCCAATCTGCTAGACATTTTCTCTTCTCTGGGTTTCTATTGCATTGATCCCTCCTGATTTTCCTGCTTGCTGTTTGACAGCTCCATCACAATCTGCTTTGTTGCTTCATCATACATATCCTGTGAACCCCTTGCAGGGGCATACCCCAAGGTTTTGTCTTGGGCTCTCTTCTCTATCACCATTCTCTCAGTGACTTGTTCAGCTCCCATAGTTTCAATATCATCTCTTTGCAGATAATTCAGAAAGCTCTATAGTCGGCCATCATGCCTTTCCTGATCTCTAATTCTGCATCATGGATTGTTCACTGGATACCTCATTCTGAATGTTCCACAAGCATCCTCAATCTCAACATTTCTGAAATGAAAATTCATCACATTCTCCCCCAAACCTACCTTCCCTCCTACTGTCCCTATTTCTCTCAAGGGTACCAGCATACATTGGGGCAACTAGAATTACAACCTGAGAGCCATCCTAGACTTTCTTTTTTTAAACCATTAATTTTGATCTATGTAATTAATTATTCATAATTAAGCCTCTAGTTACTCTCTTAAGGAGTGACTGGAACAAGTCTATCCTACACAAAAATATGAAGTGACTTCACCTTTCACTGTCCATTTTGGGGGTCACTTTCAGTTTTATTGATACAATGTATGGCCTCATCTGAAAGTGCAGGCAACATATCAACTATCTCTCAACCCCATGCCCATTTTTCTACTTTAAAAAATGAATAGAAATCTGTTTCTTCTTCTCATGTACTAATTGGGGGGAAAATGAAAAAAAAATTGTAATACATATGCATAGTTATACAAAAAATCCTACAATGACTGTACAAAAGAGTATCTCTATCTATCATCTATCTATCTATCTATCTATCTATCTATCTATGTATCTAACTATCATCTATCTCCTTAATCTATATCCATCAACTCTTTGTAATATATAGCATGCTTTACCTTCTCAAAGGCCCATTTACCTCTGACATTCTCTAAATCCATTTTCCAAGTGTGTAAAACAAATAATTTGAAAGATTGTTTTTCCTCTCCTTTTCTAGATGACTTGTAAACTGAGTTAAATATTAATTGGAATCTGCCTGCTCTCATTGTTGGTCCCCTCCAATCATATTTTAGAACTGAAATGATTACTGCATTTTGAGCTGAAAGAACAGGGCTTCAGTTCTGACTCTGACAGTCACACTTTTGTAGGATATTGAAATAGTTTTCTTCTGTCTGACACTCAGTTTTCTAGTTTGTACAACATTACTAATCATTCTTGTGCTACCTATCTTGCAGGGCTGTTGCAAATAAAATACTTTTCAAATAAAAACATTCTTTTATAGGATCATAGGCCTGGAGCTGGAAAGGACTTCAGAGTCATCTAGCCTAACACCTTGATTTTGCAGGTGAGGAAACAACACCCAAGATTACACAGGCAGTAAATTGAACCCCAAGTCTCTTATCTAAATCTGAATTATAACTCTTAACTCTCTCCACTAAAACATTCCTCTGTTGAATCAGAGGCATGAAATAACAGTGGGAGTTCTTGAAGGCTTTATTAGGGGAGCACAAACTTTGGGAGGTCCTTTCAAGCTAGTAATGCTATAATCTCAGAAGGTATATTGGAAGTCTGAGTTATCAGCCTAGCTAATTGTGGAAATGCTTATCACCAGAAAGATAGTTCCTAGAGGATGCATTTTTTTTTGGCCATAGTAATTCATGAAAAATCTAGTAAGGTATTGGTTGGTTGGAGGGGAGGGGGGATATGGCAGTAAATTTTCTCTGGAGGAAGGAGGATCTATATGAAAGAAATCTAAAATCTCTGGAAATCTTAAAATAATTATCACCCAAGGTCTTCTGAGCTTTGTTTTCCTTTGTAAGAGAATCACCTTTCCATCTGCTTTTCATGTTCCTTGGGTTTGAAAAGGATTCCCAGAAAAGGTAGTTCATTTGGGACAAAAATAACCATAATTCCTGGATAAATAAAGAGTAATCCAAAGCCCTTGTCATTCCCTATCCAAAAGAAGTAGGATTCAAATGCTTTCAAGGTAAAATATTTAGTGGAAGGATACCCAGGCTTCAGTCATAAGGCTCTGTCCTTAGCTACATGATCTGTGATCAGCTACTGCTCTGTTCTGAACTTGAACTTACCTATTTGCGAAATGGACATACCAACCTTTGTTCTGTTTATTTCAAAGGGGCTGAGAATATATAGAGAACTTTATATATATACATATATATAATACATACATATATAATACATACATATATATAATACATACATATGTATATGTATATATAACTTTATATGTATAGAGAACTTTCAGGGGTTCCCCAGTCCTGCTAAAGGAATGTTCCCCTCCCCTATACAATTATCTGCAAAGTAAAGGGCAGATAAGAAGGAGGGTGTGTAATCTTTTTTGTTTATGCCTCCAGATATGGTCCTATGAAATTTCCCTAATAAATAACAAACCTTAAGCAAAGGTAAATAGTAAACAAGACCAAGGGAGGTTCCTTGTACATTGTCTGCATTATTTGGGGTGTCTGCACTCTTTTGGGTCACTTAGACCTTCTGCTGGGGGGGGGGGCATATAAACTCTCTGAGCTCCTTGTGTCTTTGGCTTTGTATGAAATGGTCCTGTAATAAACAGACTATTGATTACACCCCCATGTCATTATTCTCACTGTTTGCTAGCCCACCAACTGTGCTGGCTGCAGTAAAGGGGCTCTGATTGGATAGAAGGTGCAAAAGGGCTTGAGAAAGTATAAGGTACTCAATGAAAATAAAGTTTCATTCAGTTCAAAATCCAAATCCAAAGTATCATTTAACAAGCATTTCTTTTGCACTGTTTAAGTGTGTATCCTTTGGGAGGCAGGTTGGCATAGCTAAAAACAGACTGTAACTAAAATTAGAGACCTAGGGTTGAAATTTGCCTCTGAAACTGACTAGGTGTGTGGCTTTGAGTGGGTCACTCTTCTTTATCCTAAAGGTCAGCTTCCTCTTTGGGGAACAAAGCAGTCTGACAGGATTGTTCAAATAATCAATAAATATTTATTAAGTACCCATTATATGAGTACAATACTTGACATATTGCAGATACAAGGACAAGCTGTCTCTTCTTTCAAAGAACTTATGTTCAAATGGGGGGACACAATTTATGCATACAGAGGTATATAAAGAACATATAAATCAGAGACAATGTAACCTTGCCTTGGAAGACACTAATTGCAGGGGAGATCAGAACAGACTACAGCAGAAGGTGACTGAGTCTTAAAGGAAACCAGAGGTCCCAGAGATAGAAGTGAGAGAGAGAGCATTCTAGACATAGTGAACAGCCAGTGCAAAGGGATGGGAAGGCAGGGTGCCATGTCTGGTGTGAGAAGAGGCATATAGTGCAACATGATTGGATTGTAGAGCATGTGGAGGGGAGTGATGTGGAGACTGGAGAACCAAGGAGGGGCCAACCAATGTAGAGCTATAAATGGCAGTCACAGAGTCCAATATTTGACCCCAGAGACAACAGAAAACCACTGGAGCTTTGAAGACTACTTGAATAGGGGAGAGACATGGTTAAGCTTGTGCCTTAGGGAAATCATTTCAGCAGCTGAGTTGGGGAAAGGCTGGAGAACTGAGAGACTGGAGACCAACAGGAGGATCAAATATTGCAATAATCAAGGTTGAAAGGGTATAAGGGTTTACATGAGGGTGGTGACTGTGTAAGTGCAGAGCAGGGTGTGGGGTCCTGATTGGGGAAAGCCATAATACAGATTAAGAAGAGAAAAGTCATTAACTTAAACGCTATGAAAGGTAGAAGCCCAGACATGGTAACCTTTTAAAAATCAGAACTTAGATATTGAATCATAATTTAGACAATGAGTCCTAACTTATATGTTGTGACTGATGAAAGCCATAACAGAGACACTTTGGCCAGTTCATGTCCAGTACATGTCCACTACACCATCTTGTGTTTGGGCATTTAATTATCAACATTGGTTTAACACCCAAGCTTGGAAATGAGCTCATTACTAAGCAGAAATCCAAAATATCCACCAATCAGTAGTGATGTACTCTATGGTTCCACCAGCCTTTCACTTCTATAATTACCACTGGGATTTCCTGGGGTTTTTGCAGGGATCCCACCTCTGGTCTGGTCCAGACTGCAGGCTGTTAACTCTTGGCCAGTATCCATCATACTGTCCCTAATTTAAGTATCTCAATTGATTATACTACTACCTATAATTAATCTGGCGCCCCTTGGCCACTTCCTTTGGTATCAAACTTGTCCCATTCTTTGGGTCAGGCAAACAGGGGAGATGCAGGATTGCCTAGGTGCAGAGATTCTGGATCTTACCCAGGGAATGTTAAGGAAGTAGAAAGGACAAAATTTGGTACTGGATGCATGAGGTTAGCAAGACTGAAAAACTGGATACCACACCAAGTTTGTGAATTTAGGTAAACAGATCTTTTACCTAAATGGTTTAGGATGGTGGTGTTTTTTGACAGTAGTAGGGATATTTGGAAGGTTGATGTGTTTTGGGGAAGATACTTTCTTTGGATATCTTGAATTTCTGGGATGTCAATTATGAAAAACCAATGGGTAGTCAGTGATACCTAACTGAAGCTCAAGAGAGAGATTCAGGGCTTGACAGGTAGATCTACTGGTCATTTGGTTAGAATTGATAATTGAACCTTCAGGGACTGAAAAGGTGACCCCATGAGAGAGTAGACAGAGAAAAGAGAAGAGGGCCAATGCCAGGGACTTGGGGTTGAGCCCAGAGTTGGTGTATGATATTGATGGTGATCTAGCAAAGGAGACTGAGCAGCACTCAGATGGGTAGGAGCAGAAAGGAGAGCAGTGTCAGAGAAATCCAGAGAGAAATGGGTGGTTAACACTTTTGTTTGCAGTTTAAGAAGGATGAGGATTAAGGAAAAGCCAACAGATATGGTGAGCCAGACACCAAAGGTAACTTTAAAAGAAAGCAGTTTTACTTAAGTGATTAGGTCAGAAGCCAGATTCTAGAAGATTTGTGTGGGGTGGGGAGGAAGATAAAAAATAAAGTGGAGGTAACCACTGGAAGTGGCTTTTTCAAGGAGTTTGGCTGAGAATGAGAAGAAAAAAGAGGATGATAATAAGTGGGAGTGATATAGAGAGGGTTTTTTCTTCTAAAGGTAGTTCTGTAGGCAGAGAATCAAAGAATTTGAGAACTGAAAGGGACCTCAGCAGACATCCCATCCAACCTCCATATAAGAAAGAATGCCTAGGGGGGCGGAGCCAAGATGGCGGAGTAGAAACAGCTCGTCCAAGCCTCTCTGCCCCCAGATTCCCCACAAACTATGTAAAAAAGGACTCTGAACAACTTCTGGAGCCCCAGCACCCACAGAACGACACAGAGAAGCTAACCTCCCGCTGAGGACAGCCCAGCAGCCCTGCAGGAAGGACCAGCGCAGCGGTCTGGGAGCCGAGCGGAGCCCAGGTCCGGGTGAGCCGAGGTTTTAGTCCCAGGGCGGCAGGGCCAGCAGCCAGCTGGAGGAACCCCAGAACACCAGGAGCAGTGGTGACCCCAGAATTATCAACATAGACATGCCTAGGACAAAGTAAGAGGTTAGTGTCCTATGGACTTTGGGACCTGTATTTGGGGAATGCGTCAGCTCCCTCCCCTGGGAGCTAGAAGCTGCTGAGGAGACACGCCATTTTGTAGTTTTCATAGGCATTTCCGGCTCCCAGCCTACAAACCGTGGGGAGATCCAGCGATCAGTCTTGGGGGGTAATCGCTCTTGCTTTAACCTCCCTGGATCTGGATTGTGATCTAGGGTGGAAGTTGTGGGTGGGTTTACAGCTTGCCAGAAACGGAAGTTGCCCCCCACACGTTCGGGACGAAAATTCCTCTAGCTGGCCTTAAAGCCATAGTGTGGCAACAAGCCCAAAAGTCAAGCAATTAAGTGGCAACATGCCAAGGCAAAGGAAACAGAAAATGCAACCCTAGACTCCTATTTTGGGGGCATAGAGCAGGAAAAGGACTGTGAGGTCAGAAGTCCTGCTCCAAAAGCCCCAGGGGAAAACATGAGCGGGTTGCAGGCCATAGAGGACCTTAAGAAGGACTTTAAAAATCAAATAAGAGAAGTGGAGGAAAAATTGGAAAGAGAAATGAGAAGGATGCAGGAAAAGTATGAAATGAGGGTCAACAGCCTGACTGAGGAAAGCAACACCTTAAAAAATAGACTAACTCAAATGGCAAAGGAGGCCCAAAAGGGCAATGAGGAGAAGAATGCCTTAAAAAGTCGAATTTGCCAGATGGAAAAAGAATCTCAAAAGTTCACTGAGGAGATTCATTCCTTCAGAGTTAGACTGGAGCAAATGGAAGCTAATGACTTTATGAGAAATCAAGATGCTGTTAAGCAGATCCAAACAAATGAAAGATTAGAAGGCAATGTGAAATATCTCATGGGAAAAACCACTGACCTGGAAAATAGATCCAGGAGAGACAATTTAAAAATTATTGGACTACCTCAAAGCCATGATCAAGGAAAGAACCTAGAAATCACCCTTCAAGAAATTCTCAAGGAAAACTGCCCTGATGTTTTAGATCCAGAGGGCAAAATAGAGGTTGAAAGAATCCACTGATCACCTCCTGAAAAAGATGCCCCCCAAAAAAAAAAGAAAGAAAGAAAGAATGCCTATATTAACATATATGACAAATGGTCATTCAGCTACTACTTGAAGACCTTTAAGGAGGGAAACTCGCCACATCTTGAGACAGGTCATTCCACTACTGTACAGCTCTCATTATTAGAAAATTTTTCCTTTTATCATGCCTAAATTTTCCTCTTTTTAATTTCCAATTATTGTTCCTGGTTGTGCCACCAGGTTGGGAGGCAGACAGAGCTCAAATAGCCAAGACCAAGCCTGTTTTTCAGGCAGCAACTATGAAAAGGCAACATTCAACTACACAATTTCCTACAATCAGAGCATTGTTGAATTCTCAAATCAGGGAATCTTAGAGTTCTAAAATCACTGGCTCTTAGAATCAAGATGCCAAAAATTTGCACCATTGAATATTAGAATATTAAAATAGGGCTTCTTTTCAATCCTAGAATTATGGGAAGAGACCTGGATTCCAGGTCATATGAGGTTTTAGTTTAAAAAAAATGATACTGTTTACCCTTCAGAAGAAAAGACATTTTAGTGACAGAATCAAAGGGCCTTTAACTTGGAAGAGACCTCAGGTGCTATCTGGTCTAATGAGCACCTGAAGCAGAATAGCTCCCAGAAAACAACAGGTCTTCTGACTTTATTTGAATATCTTTAGTGGTTGGGAGCTGGGTGTGGGAGAAATTTGCTAATTGTTAAGGAATGAGTCCAGATGGAATACCAATGCATGGAAGGAACTACTTCCAGGGTAGCTTGATTCATAGTTAGATTACAAAATTTTAGAGAATTTCCCATATTTTGCCTCTTTGTAACTTCTATCCACTGTTCTTAATTCTAACCTCTTGGACCAAGCAGAAGTCTAATCCTCATGACCTTTCAAATATGAAGGTGGCTATCCTGTCCTTCCTAAAACTTCTCTTCTCCAGGCTAACCACCCCCAGTTAAATTCAAGAATCCTCATATAACATGACATGAAAGCCCTTCACTATGTTGATCTATCTTTGTAATTTCCCCAACTTATCAATGCTCCTCTTGAAACATGGCATCTGGTAATACAGATCTGCACAACTGGCAGTGCACAGAGGCCAAAATTTAAAAAGATAGATACTTAGTGATACTTTAGTGATACCTTAGATACTTAGTACCTGGGCAAAACCCATGACCTCCTTGTGCCTCATTCTTCTCATCTATAAACATGAGGAAGGTAGGACTTGATGTCTAAGATCCCCTTATGATCCTGTGGTTCTGTAACATTCTGTGTATGTTACAATTCTGTTAGCATCCTTGTTAGTATCTAACAATTGAGATCGCACGTTAGTATGTATAAATGCTTTTTCCTGACATCAGTCTCATAAGTATTATTTCTAAGTTACAAATCAGGAAACTGAGCATCAGAGGAAGGAATTAAGTTTTCTATTATCTCATAGCTACTAATCAAAGCCTAGATTCCAATTCAGGCATCTGGAGCTTAGGTGGAGGGCTCTTTTCACTGCATCTCAGCTCATTCTTGAATCTGTCCTCAAACAGCACATGTAACAGAGTGTGGAAGCAAAGGTTTTGTTTTGGGGATCAGGAGATCTGGGTCCACATCCTGAATCAGTCAGCAGCTCTATGACTCTGAGCAATTCACTTAACTCCACTTTCCCCAGTAAAGTAAATCCAGCAATTGTTAAAACCTTATAGGATTTTTAGGATCACATGAAATCATAAAAGCATCAATAATAACACATAATAGCTAGCATTTGTGTCATACTTTAAGGTTTTCAAAGCTCTTTACATGTTTATCTCATTATATCTTCATGACATCTTTGTCAGTTAGGTTTTATTGTTATCCTCATTTTAGTGTCTAAGACAGAACTTGAACTCAGGCCTTCCTGAATCCAAAAGTGCCACCTAGTTACCTGGTTGTCTGTCTCTAAGTGTCCATATGTCTTCCTATATTTGCCTTCATCTGTGCCTATCTCTCTGTCTCATTTCTTTTTTCAATAAACTTAAGTAAAAATTTTCATCCAACTGTCTGTCTAGTATAGTAATCCTGTCTGTGATGTCCCTATCAGTGTCTTTTCTCTATATCCCAGACACAGGTCCTCAGAGGTGCAGCTGTATTCTGGGTCCTATAACCAGGAGAGACCTAGATTTAGAGGTGGGGTCTCCCACCTACTATTTGTGTTCCAAGTTCTCCTATGTGGTATGGTTTTCTCCTTTGTAAAACCTCCTCTTCCTTCCTACCCAGCATGGTTGTGGAGAAAACTTCTAGCCTCAGGAGCTCTCTTAATGTAGCAAAACCTATTATGAGGGTGCAGCTCAGGGTCAAACTGGGCCCTGGATGAAAAGCTCTCTGACGGTTACTGGCCCCAGGATGAATGTGGTATACCCAAGGAGAAACTTACCCAAGAAGGAGCACAGAGCCAGGGAGAGCAGCAGGAATATGCCAAGAGGCCTCATGATCAGACTTCTTTACCTCCAGCTGAAGCTGCGACTGAAAGATTTCAAAGCAGGGTAGGTGTCCTGAGTCCACAGGAACCTGTGAGGCTGCCTTATATAGGGGCCATGGGCTCCACCTACTGAATTACATCATGCTCTCAGGTGACCTGCTGCATGCAAGCCCTAAACAGACCTCTTCCCTCTTGGCTATCTTTCCTACAGAGGGACACTGTCCTTGGCCAGCCAATTCCACCTGCCCTTTTCCCGCCCAACCCCCAACTTCTGTTCTGTCTGTGTGTACCTAAGGCTGTGGGTGACTTATGTCTTCCTTTCTCACCTTCTCCTCTAGTGAGTAAATATGTTTATGTGCTCTACCTCAAGCCCCAATTGTTCACTTCTTCAGCCTTGTGTATCCCCTTCTCCCTGTCTCTCTCTTGTGTTTGTGCTCCTGGTCTCTCCATTTGCTCTGTGGGCCTCTATTCAGTCTTCTTCCTATATGTGTTTGTGTGTGTTCTTAGAATCTCACCTGGGTTATTTGTGCCCCATAGACTTCTTCATTTTTGTCACCATCCACTTGGCTTCCACCTTTGTGTGTGTGTTTGTTAATGTGTGTGCATCTATGTGTGTAATCTAGTTAGTGAAGTAGATAGAGAACTGGGCCCAGAGTCAAGAATACCTGGATTCAAATCTGCCTCCCTATGTGTAAGTCACATAACCTTGTGTGAGTCCCTTACCTTCTGTCTGCCTCCTTTTCCTTAGCTGTAACATAATAATAATAATAGCACTTCACTCCTTAGTTCATTGTAAGGATCATATAAGATAATATTTGTAAATCTCTTAGCACTGAGTCTGGGACATAGCATACATACAATAAATGTATGTTTCCCTCGTTCCCCTGGTTTTCCTTGGGAGCAGAATAATGGTATCCACTCTACTACAGACTGAGTTGAACTCGATAGTCTCTATGATGCCCCTCCCCACCCAGGTCTGATTTTTTTTAATTTTAATTTATATGTTTATTTTTAGTTTACAAGATTTAATTCCATAGTTCCTTGAGTTTCAAATTTCCTTCCCCTCCCTTCCCCCATGCCCCACAATGGCATGTACTCCAGTATAGTACCTGCAAATAATTTCATATTAGACATTAGTCAAGTTCCAAAGGCATATTGTACTAGATGGGATGAAAAATGGTAAAGGAGAAATAAAACCAAACAATGAAAAGAAAAAGATCAATTAGTTTGCTTCCATCAGTATTCAAGCTCAGTTCTTTCCAGTTTTTTCTCTGGATGTCACATCTCTCTCCTTCATGAGTCTTTCGAGACTGACTTATATCACTGCATTGCTGAGAAGAGTCCAGTCTGTCATAGCTGGAATCACACATATCTTGTGTTTGTGATTGTATACAAATTTCTCCTGGTTCTACTCTTCTCACTTAGCATCAGTTTGTATAAGCCTCTCCAGGTAAATATGAAATCCGTCTCCTCCTCGTTTCTTATAGCACAATAGTATTCCATTACATGCATATACCACAACTTGTTTAGCCATTCCCCAATTGATGGGCACCCCTTTAATTTCAAATTCTTTGCAACCACTAAATTCATGAGGGAAATTTGTCTATAATTTTATTTCTTTGATTTACCTCTTCCTGATTTGCGAATCAGTACCATATTTGTGTCATAGAAAGAATTTGGTAGGACTCCTTCTTCACTAAGTTTCCCAAATAGTTTGTAGAGTATTGGAATCAATTGTTCTTTAAATGTTTGATAGAATTCACTAGTAAACCCATCTTTGCCCTGGAGATTTTTTCCTAGGGAGTTCATTGATGGCTTGTTCTGAGATGGGGTTATTTAGATAATTCACTTCCTCTTCAGTTAATCTGGGCAACTTGTAATTTTGTATATATTCATCCATTTCACTAAGATTGTCATATTTATGTGCATACAATTGGGAAAAATAATCATTGGAGGTAGATTCACCCTTTTCATTTTTGATACTCATAAGTTGGTTTTCTTCTTTCCTTTTTTTTTATCATATTGACTAAGGGACTATCAATTTTATTGGTTTTTTCATAAAACTAGCTCTTAGTTTTATTTATTAATTCAATAGGTTTCTTAATTTCAATTTTATTCATCTCTCCTTTGATTTTCAATATTTCTAATTTAGTATTAAATTGGGGATTTGCAATTTGTTCTTTTTCTAGCATTTTAAATTGCATGTCCAATTCATTGACCTTCCTTCTCTCTGCTTTAATCAAGTGTGCACTCAGGGATATAAAACTTCGCCTAAGAACTGCCTTTAATGCATCCCACAAATTTTGGTATGTTGTCTCATTATTATCATTCTCTTGAATGAAATTATTGATTGTTTCTATAATTTCTTGTTTGACCCACCCATTCTTTAGGATTAAATTGTTTAGTTTCCAATTAGTTTTTAGTCTATCTTTCCATGGCCTTTTATTGCATAAATTTTTATTGCATCATGATCTGAGAATGATGCATTTAATTTTTCAGCCTTTCTGCACTGAATTGTGAGGTTTTTATGCCCTAGTACATGGTCTATTTTGAGTATGTACCATGCACTGCTGAGACAAAAGTAAATTTCTTTTTATCCCCATTCAGTTTTCTCCAGAGATCCATCATATCTAGTATCTCTAAAATTCTATTCATCTCCTTAACTTCTATCTTGTTTATTTTGAAGTTAGATTTAGCAAGTTAAGAAAGGGGGAGATTAAGGTCCCCCACTAGTATAGTTCTGTTATCTATTTATTCCTCTAATTCCTTTAACTTCTCCTCTAGGAATTTCGATGCTAAATATGCTATATATGCTTGGTGCATATATATTAAGTAATGATATTGCTTCATTCTTGATGGTGCCTTTTAGTAGGTTATAGTTTCCTTCCTTATCTCTTAATTAGATCTATTTTTGCTTTTGCTTTATCTGAGATAAGGATTGCTACAAGGGATGAATTTATGTTTTAAAACTTTTGTCTGTAGCCTGAGATGAGGTGCAGACCACTACTTTTGTTTGATGGGATGACTCATTCGTCCTGTCCTAAACTCACCCTGGATGGTGTAGGATTACCAGGAAGGGTCCATGGTCATACAATTATGACTCACAACTTTCTCCTCTCAGGGCATTATGACTAACCCTGGTGTGAGAAGAAGGAAGGGTGTACTCTGTCTATTTACTATAGTAACTCCTGAGCCCCAATCAACATAATTCCAATTTACACAAAATCAGTCATTATGATACTTTTAATTTTTAAATTAAATTTTTATTGATATGTTTTGTTTCTATATTGCCTAAATTGCTCCCTCTATTCTTCCATTACCATTCCTGAGGACCCGTCTACTTAAATGGAGAAATTTTGAGAAGAAAATGAATAGAAAACAAAAGTTGGGGGGCGGAGCCAAGATGGCAGAGTAGAAACAGCACGCCCAAGCCTCTCTGCCCCCAGATCACCTCCAAACTATGTAAAAGGGGACTCTGAACAACTTCTGGAGCCCCAGCACCCACAGAACGACACAGAGAAGCTAACCTCCCACGGAGGACAGCCCAGCAGCCCTGCAGGAAGGACCAGAGCAGCACCTGCAGTGCAGTGCGCAGTGAACAATGAGCGAGGAACCAAACTGAGCCAAGCCTGAGTAGCCGTTTTAGCCCCAGGGTGGCAGGGCCAGCTTCCGGCTGGAAGGTCCCCAGAACACCAGCAGCTGTGGCGATTCCAGAATTATCAACGTAGAAATGCCTAGGAAAAAGTGAGAGGTTAGTGCCCTATGGACATTGGGACCAGTATTCGGGGAACGCGCAGGCTTCCTCCCCTGGGGGCTAGAAGCCACTGAGGAGACATGCCATTTTGTAGTTTTCAGAGGCAGCTCCAGCTCCTGGACTGCGAACTGTAGGGAGATCCAGCGATCAGTCTTGCTTTAACCTCCCTGGATCTGGATTGTGATCTGGGGTGGAGGTCGTGGGTGGGTTTCCAGCTTGCCAGAAACGTAAGTTGCCGCCCCCCCCCCCACACGTTCGGGGCGAAAGTTCCTGTCTGGCACCAGGCCATAGTGTGGCAACAAGCCCAAAAGTCAAGTAATTAAGTGACAACATGCCAAGCCAAAGGAAAGAAATTAAACAGAAAAATGCAACCTTAGAATCCTACTTTGGGGGCACAAAGGATCGAAGCATAGAAGGAAAGTATGGCTGTGAGGTCAGAAGTCCTGCTCCAAAAGCGCCAGGGAAAAACATGAGCGGGTTGCAGGCCATAGAGGACCTTAAGAAGGACTTTAAAAATCAAATAAGAGAAGTGGAGGAGAAATTGGGAAGGGAAATGAGAAGGATGCAGGAAAAGTATGAAATGAAGGTCAACAGACTGACGGAGGAAAACAACACCTTAAAAAATGGACTAACTCAAATGGCAAAGGAGGCCCAAAAGAGCAAAGAGGAAAAGAATGCCTTAAAAAGTCGAATTTGCCAGATAGAAAAAGAATCTCAAAAGTACACTGAAGAGATTCATTCCTTCAGAGTTAGACTGAAGCAAATGGAAGCTAATGACTTTATGAGAAATTAAGATGCTGTTAAGCAGAGACAAACAAATGAAAGAATAGAAGGCAATGTGAAATATCTCATGGGAAAAACCACTGACCTGGAAAATAGATCCAGGAGAGACAATTTAAAAATTATTGGACTACCTGAAAGCCATAATCAAAAAAAGAACCTAGAAATCACCCTTCAAGAAATTCTCAAGGACAAGTGCTCTGATGTTTTAGATCCAGAGGGCAAAATAGAGGTTGAAAGAATCCACCCATCACCTCCTGAAAAAGATCCCAAAAAGAAAACTCCCAGGAATATTATAGCCAGGTTCCAGAATCCCCAGATCAAGGACAAAATACTCCAAGCAGCCAGGAAGAAACAATTTCAATATTGTGGAAACACAATCAGAATAGCACAGGACCTGGCAGCTTCTACACTGAGGTATCTAAGGACATGGAATATGATATTCCAGAGGGCAAAAGAGCTGGGAATGAACCCAAGGGTCACATACCCAGCAAGAATGAGTATTTTGTTTCAGGGGAAAATATGGTCATTCAGTGGAATAGAGGACTTTCAAGCATTCTTGAGGAAAAAACCAGAGTTGAATAGAAAATTTGACATCGAGACACAAGAAGCAAGAGATGCCTGAGAAGGTAATCAGGGAAAAGAAATCAAAAGGAACTTATCAAAGTTGAACTATTTACATTCTTATATGGAAAAACAATAACAGTGACTGATGAAATCTTTCTCAGTATGAAAATAATGGAAGAAGGGTGTATGGTCATATGAATACATATGTAAATGTGTGTATATATGTTTACAGTTATACATGGATAGAGGGCACAGGTTGAATATGTTGGGAAGGGATGATACTTACGGGGTGAAAGTAAGAGGTGAGAGAGGAAAGTGGCAAGAGGAGATGGGGAGAGACTGGGTAGGGTAAACTATCTCATGTAGAAGAAGCAAGGGGAAGTGGTTGCAAGGGAAGGGAAGAATGGGAAAGCAAAAAGGCATCTCATTGAATTTGGTTCTGGGAGAGAATGACATACATACTAAATGGGATATCTCAACCTGCAGCAGAATAGGGGGAAGGGGGATGAGAGGAGGGATGATGGATGGGAGGGCATCCTTGGGGGGAGGGGAGGTTGGAAGTACCCACTATAGAAGAGGGACAGGATCAAGTAGGGAATGGACCAGGTGGGGGTTGGGATGAGTGGGAGGGAATTATAAGCAGCCTTGTACAATATATCTACTATGGTAATGTTTTGCATAGCTATACATGTACAACACATACTGAATTACTTATCTCCCCAGAGGGAATGGGTGACAAGAGAGGAAGGAAATGGATCTGAAATTCGAGGTCTTAATATTAAATGTTTCAAATATATATAAATACTGTTATTAATACTTTTTTGCTTGTAATTGGGAGATAAGATGTACAGGCATTGGGACACAAAGATTCACCTTCCTCTAATGGAAAAGTGGAAGGGGGTATGGGAGAAGATAGGGGAGAGAGCTGATTGGAGGAAGCGATATCTTATGGGACTGCTATTCTGGGAGGGGGGGTAGGGGAAAAACAGGGGGGGAAATAATTGTAACTCAAAATCTGGCAGAAATGAATGATGTAAAACAGAAGTTAATAAAGCAGTTGTTTAATAATAAAAAATGGGAAAACAAGAAAAAGAAAAGTTGGGGAAATCATCAAAACTATTTGATACATAGAAAAAATCTGACAACAATATATAACACTTCAGATCTACCTTTTTAAAATGGTAGGATAGGCCGGAACCAAGATGGTGGAGTAGAAACAGCACTTCCAAGGCACTCCAGCCCACACCACTTCTAAACCATGTAAAAGGTGGACTCTGAACAACTTCTGGTGTTCCAGTACCCACAGAACGACACAGAGAAATTAATCTCCCACTGAGGACAGCCTGGAAGCCCTGCAGGGAGCAGCCAGCACAGCAAGCTGGGAACCCACAGCACAGTGCTCTGGGAGCTGAGCCCAGGCCCACCTGAGTCACGGTTTTAGCCCCAGAGAGGCGGGGCCAGTAGCCATCTGGAGGGACCCCAGAACACCAATAGATGTGGCGATTCCAGAATTATCAACGCATATATGCCTAGGACAAAGTGAGAGGTTAGTGCCCTAAGAACTTTGGGACCAGTATTCGGGGAACACATTGCCTTCTTCACCTGGAGTTGAGAAGCTGTTGAGGAGACAGGGCACAGACGCCATTTTGCAGCTTCAGTGGCAGCTTCATCTCCTGGCCTGCAAACTGTAGGGAGATCCAGTGATCAGTCTTTGAGAGAAATCACTCTTGCTTTAACATCCCTGGATCTGGATTGCTATCTGGGGTGGAGGTCTTGGGGTGGGTATCCAGCTAGCCAGATCATGTGGAGCCTTCACAGAGGTCACCCAACTAATACCTGCGGAAGTTATGAAGACCCCAACATTTAGGACTAAAGTTCCCTGTCTGGTGGCAAAGTTCTACTGTGGCAACAAGCCCAAAAGTCAAGTAATTAAGTGACAACATGCCTAGGCAAAGGAAACAAAATAAACAGAAAAATTCAACATTAGACTCCTATTTGGGGGGCAAAGAAGATAAAAGCATAGAATAGGAAGAATACTGTGAGGTCAGAAATCCAGCACCAAAAGCCCCAAATCAAAAGATGAGCAGGTTACAGGCCATAGAGGACCTTAAGAAGGATTTCAAAAACCAAATAAGAGAAGTGGAGGAAAAATTGTGAAGAGAAATGAGAAGGACACAGGAAAAGTATAAAATGAGAGTCAACAGCCTGAATGAGCCTATACCTTAAAAAATAAACTAACTCAAATGGCAAAGGAGGCTCAAAAGGGCAATGAGGAGAAGAATGCCTTAAAAAGCCAAATTTGCCAGAGGGAAAAGGAATCTCAAAAGCTCACTGAGGAAATTCATTCCTTCAGATTTACACTGGAGCAAATGGAAGCTAGTGACGTTATGGGAAATCAACATGCTGTTAAATAGATCCAAACAAATGAAAGAATAGAAGGCAATGTGAAATATCTCATGGGAAAAACCATTGACCTGGAAAATAGATCCAGGAGAGTCAATTTAAAAATTATTGGACTACCTGAAAGCCATGAGCAAAGAAAGAACCTAGAAATCATCCTTCAAGAAATTCTCAAGAAAAATTGCCCTGATGTTTTAGACCCAGTGGGCAAAATAGAGGTTGAAAGAATCCACTAATCACCTCCTGAAAAAGATCCCAAAAAGAAAACCCCCAGGAATATTATAGCCAGGTTCCAGAATTCCCAGATCAAGGAGAAAATACTCCAAGCAGCCAGGAAGAAACAATTTCAATATTGTGGAAACACAATCAGAATAGCCCAGGACCTGGCAGCTTCTACACTGAGGGATCAAAGGGAATGGAATATGATATTCAAGAGGTCAAAAGAGCTGGGATTAAAACCAAGAATCACCTACCCAGCAAGACTGAGTATTTTGTTTCAGGGGAAAATATGGTCATTCAGTGGAATAGAGGACTTTCAAGCATTCTTAAGGAAAAAACCAGAGTTGAATAGAAAATTTGACATTCAGACACAAGAAGTAAGAGATGCTTGAGAAGGTAATCAGGGAAAAGAAATCAAAAGAAACTTATCAAAGTTGAATCATTTACATTCCTACATGGAAAAACAATAACTGTGACTGATGAAACCTTTCTCAGTATGAAAATAATTGAAGATGGATATATGGCCATATGAACACATATGTGAATGTGTGTATATATGTTTACAGGTATACATGGATAGAGGGCACAGGTCGAATCTGGTGGGAAGCGATGATACTTAAGGGGTGAATTTAATGGGTGAGAGAGGAATGTGGCAAGAGAAGTTGGGGAGAGACAGGGTTGTGGTTGCAGGGGAGAGGAAGAACAGGAAGGCAAAAAGGCAAAACCATATTCTCATTGACTTTGGCTTAGGGATAGAATGACATACATACTAAATGGTATATCTCACCCTGCAGGAGAGTAGGGGGAAGGGGGATGAAAGGGGGCATGATGGAGGGGAGGGCATTCTGGGGGGAGGGGAGTTTGGAAGTACCCACTTTAGAAGAGGGACAGGATCAAAGTAGGGAATGGACCAGGTGGGGATCGATTGAGTGGGAGTGAAATATAAACAGTCTTTTACAATATACCTACTATGGTAATGTTTTGTCTACCTATATAAATACAACATATACTGAATTGCTTATCTTCCCAAAAGGAGTAAGTGACAAGGGAGGAAGGGAATGGATCTGAAATTTGAAGTTTTAAAATTAAATGTTTCAAATATATATAAATACTCTTATTAATACTATTTTACATGTAATTGGGAGATAAAATGTGCAGGCATTTGAGCACCGAGATTCACCTTGTCCTAATGGTAAAGTTGAAGGTTTTATGGGAGAAGATATGGAAGAGAACAGATTAGATGAGGGGATATATTGTTCGACTGCTATTCTGGGGTGGTGGGAAAAATGGGGAAAAAAATTGTAACTCAAAATCTGGCTGAAATGAATGATATAAACCAGAAGTTAATAAAGCATTTGTTTAATAAAAAAAATAAAAAATAAAATGGTAGGATAAGCTATCATCTCACCCTTCTTCGTTGGGCTCTTGTTTGTTCTTCACTATTTTGCAACACTTATTTTTTATTGTTTTATGGTTATTTTTCCATTTACTCTGCTAAATTATATTGCTGTTATGGCTCTACTTCCCTTTGTGTCAGTTCATAGAAAATTTCCATATTTCTCTGTATTAATCATATTTGTCATTATTTATAACATAGTAATATACCATTACATTAATGTACCACAATTAGTTTAGCCATTCCTCAATTGATGAGCATACACTTTGCTTTCAATTCCTTACTACCACAAAAGGAACTGCTACAAATATTTTAGAGAGTATAGGGTCTTTTTTATTATCAATGATTCATAAACTCTTAAAAAACTTCTAAAGGGAAAAAAGTCATACCATTTTCTCAATAGAAGACAAGATTGGGGCAGCTAGGTGGCGCATTGAGTAGAGTGCCAGTCCTGGAGTCAGAAGGACCTTAGTTCGGATCCGGCCTCAGACGCTTAACACACACAAACAAAAACCTAGCTGTGTGACCTTGGGTAAGTTACTTAACCCCAATTGCCCTCAAAAAAGCAAAAACAAAAAAATAGTAGACAAGATCAGTAGTAATAAAATATCACCCATGAATCTAGGTCATATTCTTTTGCCAATGTATCTAGTGTGTGTGGGGAAGAGTAGGTCCATATCTAGCAGGGAATCACATGAGAGAGGAAACCTATGTGCCCAGGGCAACTCACAATACTAATTACAGTGCTTAAGCCATAGAAGAATAAACTTCCAGGGAGCAAGTCTACTAAACAACTCCCAAAGATCCCAACTTGGGTGGTCCTCTGTTATGTCATGAAGCAATTTGACAGCCCTTTTAATCTCACCAGGGCTCTCAGAAATATTTCCACTAGACTCAGTATGAAAGTATTGCTTTCCAAGCCCAAGTACCTCCTTGCTAGTCAGTGAGGATAGCTATAGCATTTTAGTTCTGCAGTAGCAGTACTAATGTAGCTTCTTTTTGAAGGCTTTGTTGTTATTTTTCAGTAAGGTCCAATTTGTAGGGTTTTCCTGGCAAAGATGCTGGAGTATTTTGCCATTTCCTTATCCAACTAATTTTACAGATCAAGAAACTGAAGAACAGGCCAGGGCTACATAGTTAATAAGTGTCTGATGCCATATTTGAACTCAGGTCTTCCTGACTCCAGGCCGCACATTCTCTCCACTCAGCCACCTAGATGGCCCCTCTTGGAGGCTTTAGATGGCATCAAATGCCTTTCCCAATTCTGCAGAAATATTGAGAATATACCTACTTTCAGCTCACTAACATTCACACAGGAATAGAAAGCTATTATCAATCTAATGAAAGGTATGGTCCAAGTTGTACAAGGTGATTATTAACAGAATTCCTTATCCTGTGGGTAAAAACTGCCTAAGTAGGTGGCATTGGGGGAAGATAATTCCTTTTGAATGTGGAGAAGAGGACTCATATGTCTTATAGTGCACAACCCATTTCAGACTGGTAGAAGGACTTTATTGGCACCATTCCCATATATAAACTATAGTCTTGGGGTCATGATAGGGGTCAGGATATTAACTCTTATGACAGTTTATTTGGGGGACTAAACCTAGGAGCATAATATTTTCTAGAATATCATTTAGTAAAATTTACATTCCAATTTTCAATGTTAAGCCAACAACTAAAGGAAATAATTAAATATACATGATTGCTAGGTGAATAACTTGAATGAGAACCTCTTGGATTCAGAAATTATTATTATATCCATCCAGTGTTATATTTCAGATATATAACTGACCACTCTCTCAACTACAAGGAAAATGCTATGGTTTCTGAGACTTTTGAACTTTTCATAAAGGGGAGATATAATTTAAACTGATATAGGCTAATATTTGTCTATTGGGATCAACCCTGTTCATAGGTGAAGATTTTCTTGCACTTGTTTCATACTGAATGATCCATCGGGAGAAAGGGTTCAAGAAAAATCTCCCCATCATTGCACCACATCCTAAGATTTTCTCAGAGATCTTTTCCCAGCTCCTCCAGGGACTTACTAATTCTATTGGAATTATGGAAACAAACCTGATACCGTGTTTCTGAAAAACATATTATCTGGTTGTCAGGTATCCCTTGAGAATAAAAAAAACTTAATGATCTTGTTTACTTTAGGGATAAAAACCTCCCAATTTCCCTCATTTTGCCAGAGAGGGACTAGCTAAGTGTCTCAAATGATCTCCCTGCATTCTAAAAGCTCTATGTTAAGAGGCAGTGATACTGGATGGAAAAACATTAGAATGTCTTCCACCTACTCCCTCTATTAGCTAAAGTAGTCAATTTCGAAAGAGTTTGTAGAGATGGATGAATTTCTTTCCTGCTCGTGTAGAACATCAAATGAAATATCTGTAAACCCATTAGCACAATGATTGGCACATAGTACATGCTATATAAATGCTTATTCCCTTCAACTTCCACTTTCTGGGTCATGTAGTTTGCATTGTTCCCTACATGTTGTCTCTTTCCAGGGAAACAGAGTTCTCCAGGGGATTCTGACTGGCGTCCTCCTTTACTTACGTATAGTGACTCCAGAGTTCTTTTCTTCTTCACTTTAATGACTGTGTATGTTGTCATATATACCTGACAGCATTCGTTCCACTTAGGCTGTAGAGGCTCATTTTTTTTTCCATCTAGATCCAATTTCCTGGTTGTGTCTTATGGGCAGAGACATTCAGGGTATCTATTTAATTTAATTTTATTTTATTTTATTTTATTTTTATTTAATTCATTTTTTTTTTGCTTTTTGGAGGGCAACTGGGGTTAAGTAACTTGCCCAAGGTCACACAGCTAGGTTTTTGTTTGTGTGTGTTGAGCGTCTGAGGCCGGATCCAAACTCAGGTCCTTCTGACTCCAGGGCCGGCGCTCTACTCACTGCACCACCTAGCCACCCCAGCTTATCTATCTAATGTAAAACATTGTTATCTGAAGAAAGAGCATAATTGGGACCACAAGGATAGAACATAGTGTATTAAATCCTCATCCTCCTTCAGGTATAAGTCAATGAAATGGTCATGGTGGACAGCACAGGTTTTGCAAACAGTAGTTCCAAGGATGAGATGTTTAATTTCCCTCTTGGGGTGTTGCTTAAAGAAGACAAAGCCAATAGTAGTGCATCTACCCACTTTAGCTTAGTATCCTTGCAAAATTTTCCAATCTAGTTTTGAGCAATTGATTCATTTACTCAAACCTAAGGACTGAGGATGATGAGGAGTATGTAATTTCAGTAGGGTGCTTATTGTCTTTCAGTGAATTGTTTGATTATTTTAGAAATTAAATGGATATTTTTATTATTATTAGTCACTGGAGAGGTGGGGGTGGAGAGCAAAGAGAAAGGTGACTTCTTTTAACAGGGATTTGCCCACTTCAGTTGCATTGCCCATCAAGCATCTGACCACCAGTGAACTGTTTAACAACCAATAGGAAGAGAAAAATCCTTACGCTTTGGCTTAACTGCATAGTCAATATGCAGATGAGAAAAGGGGCTAAGTGATCATCATCAAGATATTTCCCTGTTGGATTGCATCGTACATACCAGTAGCACAATCCAACAATCTGCATTGCTTCCTATTAAATATCCAGGGCAAAGCAAACCATAATCTAGAAATGACTACCTTATGTACAAAGGAGAGCTCTTCCCATGTAGGAGGCATGTTTGGGATGTTTCTATTGAGGTTTAGAGAATGTGGCAAGGAGCCACTGGGCATCCATTGGGAAGATACTTGATATTGTCGTCATCAAAGCAGGTACCTGCTTCCTTACAAACTTTTCTTTCTTCAGAAGGAACACTATCACTTAGAGTGTGGATGGGATCAAAGTAGGTATTATGGCATAAGACAGGGAAGAGGTTGAAGCAGACATGCTTTACCTGCTGCATAAGCTGAGGTGTTACCCAGGGTGATGGGGTCAGTGTCTAAAGTGTGGGCCAAGTAGTGCATGACAGATATGTCAGATACAGTTAAAGGGCATCAAAAAGGGTTATGACGAGGGGGCCATTAGCAAACCTCTGTCCACTAGAAGTGAGAAACCTATGTGGCTTCCAGAGTTGTCCTGTAGCTTGACAAAGCCCAAAGGCATACCCACATTCTGTATGTGTGTGCTTATGTGTGTGGGTATATGTATATATATATATATATTTATATAAAATATGTATCAAACCTTTCCACAATAGTTTTGGGGTCTAGGTTAAGTATAGACAAATATACACATATACATTTATATAGGGTGAGAAAAATATTTTTATTTATAGAGAGAAATAGATATTTAGAAATATATTATATATGTATATATGTGTATGTGTGTATATATGTATATATATAGAGAGAGAGAGACAGAGACAGAGACAGAGAGAGACAGAGAGACAGAGAGACAGAGACAGAGAGAGTTATAGCTAAATACTAGCAACTGACCTGAAGTCTGTTGGCAGATTTTGGTGAGGGCAATCTCTGTACCATGGGCACTGGTCAAGGGAAATAGAAATTCAATATGCAGAATGTTATAATTAGTGACCACAGCCTAGTCCATCTTCCAAGACCCCTCAAGGGTTGGAGAGGACGCACCAACATAAAGGACAAAATCAAAATGGTCAAGGACGATAAATCTGTAAGATAAGCATAATGAGTATAAGTTATATTAGCTGTTTCCGAGCTATCATGACAAGGTTGTTTTATAGCATCAGGGAGAGGCAAAAGTGTAGCAGGATTAAAGCTAGATAATCTCTCAAATCTCAACATTTTCAGTGGCAAGCAATCAGAGTCATCGTGTGTCAACCTCTGAGCATAAAATGGTGGGATTCTTGTTGCTGCAGGATGTGGGGCAGGGATAATGAGTTTATGATCCAAAACAATGTCTTAGTATTCTTCCACCAGCCATGTTTCAACAGTGAAAGTCTTTAACACCCTACTGCCCCTCAGGCAATAGCATCAAGCTGAGAGGAATAATAAGCAATAAGGTGTTAAGCAAATTTTAATTTCTGACATAAGACTCCAGAGCAATTCCTTTCTGTTCCTAAAGGTACCGAATAAAGTCTATGATAATCAGGAAGTTTCCAAATCCAGAGGACAATATCAGAGGTCATTTAATTGGACAAAACCTAGATTCAGAAGCCCTGTTCTAGGAACAGATACAGAAGCATCCTTCTGAGTTAGTTCAATGAGAGATTTAACAATCTCTCCAAAAGCAGATTACCAAGGTCTACAAAATTCTATTGCTCCTAACAATGTCCCTTCTTGTTTCTGAGTTTTAAGTCATGGCATTTTGGGAGTAACTATCAGTCATATTCACATAGAAATTTGTTCCTTGGCAGAGAGTAGATACTAAATATTCTACAAATTCTTTGCCAAATTGTAGTTAGGGAAAGAGGCCTTATGGTGCTTTCTAACTAAGTCAATGAGGAGAGTGATAGTATTATTAACACTGGGCTCATTCCAGGAGTCCAGCAACAATTCATCAACATAGTGTATCAGAACGGAATACTGCCAGGTGACCTCCTCCTGAATGTCGAAATGCAAGTACTGAGAGAAATATTGGGTGACTCCACGTGTTCTTGTGGTAGTCACATCCACTTGTACTGAATCATCCCTTTCCACAACAGTTGGAAATAAAAGCCATGAAAGTATTGGCTGTCTTCCTAACTATGGATGGAGAAAGAAAGCATTATAAAGATTGTTTTTGGTAGTTGTGTCTGACTCTACGTGACACCATGGGGTCCTTGGGGCTTTCTTGGCAAAGATAATGGAGTGGTGTTCCATTTCCTTCTGCAGTATATCCTCATTTTACAGATGAGGAACTAGGGCAAATAGGGGTTAAGTGACTTGTCCAAGGTCATATATATATATATATATATATATATATATATATACTAATTGTCTGAGGCAAGATTTTAACTCAGATCTTTCTGACTCTAGGCCCACTATTCTCTCCACTGCACAACCTAACTGCCCCATTACCAAGATAGACAATAGTATAAAATCTAGAGTCAGTGGGTATGCTAATAGAAATATTATAAGGATTGGGAAGTTAAACTGGGGAATCATATATTTGGTAATGACCCCCAGACTTATATGAATCTATAGATAGGTTCCAGAACTCCCAGATCAAGGAGAAAATATTCCAAGCAGCCAGGAAGAAACAAATTCAATATTGTGGAAATACAATCGAATAGCACAGGACCTGGCAGCTTCTACACTGAGGGAACAATGGGCATGGAATATGATATTCCAGAGGGCAAAAGAGCTGGGCCACCTACCCAGCAAAACTGAGTATCTTGTTTCAGGGGAAAATATGGTCATTCAGTGGAATAGAGGACTTTCAAGCATTCTTGAGGGAAAAACCAGAGTTGAATAGAAAATTTGACATTCAAATTTGACAAGAAGCAAGAGATGCTTGAGAAGGTAATCAAGGAAAAGAAATCTAAAGGAACTTATCAAAGTTGAAGTATTTACATTCCTACATGGAAAAACAATAACTGTGACTGATAAAACCTTTCTCATTATGAAAATAATGGAAGAAGGGTATATGGGCATATGAATACATATGTGAATGTGTGTGTATATATGTTTACAGTTATACATGGATAGAGGGCACAAGTTGAATTTGATGGGAAGGGATGATACTTACGGGGTGAAGGTAAGAGGTGAGAGAGGAAAGTGGCAAGCAGAGATGGGGAGAGACAGGGTAGGGTAAACTATCTCAAGTAGAAGAGGCAAGGGGAAGTAGTTGCAGGGGAGGGGAAGAACAGGAAAGCAAAAACCATATTCTCACTGAAGTTGGCTCAAGGAGAGAATCACATACATACTAAATGGGATATCTCACCCTGCAGGAGAGTAGGGGAAAGGGGGACAAGAGGGGGAATGATGGAGGGGAGGGCATTTTAGGGGGAGGGGAGGTTGGAAGTACCCACTTTTGAAGAGGGACAGGATCAAAGTAGGGAATGGACCAGGTGGGAGGTGGGATGGGTGGGAGGGAAATATAAGCAGTCTTTTACAATATATCTACTATGGTAATGTTTTGCATAGCTATACATGCACAACACATACTGAATTGCTTATCTTCTCAGAGGGAGTGGGTGACAAGGGAGGAATGGAATTGATCTGAAATTTGAAGTTTTAAAATTAAATGTTTCATAAGATCTCCAGGCATTGGGGCTCAGAGATCACCCTGACTAATGGCAAAGTGGAAGGGGGTATGGGAGAAGATATGGGAGAGAGCAGATTGGATGAGGGGATATCTAGTGGAACTGCTATTCTGGGGTGGTAGGAAGGGAAAAAATGGGGGAAAAATGTAACTCAAAATCTGGTGGAAATGAATGATGTAAACCAGAAGTTAATAAAGCATTTGTTTAATGAAAAAAAAAAGAACAAACACACAAAAGTTTGGGGGAAAAAATATTTCAACATCCATGCTGAGTGTTGTAAATTATGTTTAATTTTTAATTAGTAATGATATTTAATGATTGTGTGTAATGATGGAGTAGGTATTCTGGAGGGCCCAGCTGAGATTAGCTAACATAAATTTACAACAGACCCAGTGATCACAGTTTTGTAATTTTTCTCCAGCTTCATTCAGCAACGAATGAATAAGAATGAAGAAGGTCAGTGGTGGGAGTAAACCAAGCTTGGGATCTGGTACAGCATGAATGGGTAACAGGTCAAGGAGGCAGGTGATTTAAGAGCAGAGAATAGTGTAGCACTGTACTAGGTGATCAGAGGGTCAAAATAGGGAAGAGAAGAAAGGCTAGCCAGAACACAGGTGACGCCATCAGAAAGAACTGACGGATGGAGGGAATGGAGGTCATAGTAATATGAAGAACAGCATTAAGGGTTATAAGGTATAGGGAAAGATAGAATGATAAATTATTATGATCCAATAAAGGAATTTTGGAGTTCATGAATATGAAAGTGAAACACTTGTAAGTATTAACAAAATCAAGGGCATAACCATCTCTGCCTGTAACTGAAGTAGAGGAGTAGGAAGTGGGTAGGAGTAGGTCATGGGAAATGAGTGCATTGGGTAATTCAAAAGTTAGGATGCTTTGGAGCATATCAATATATAGTCTAAGTTGTCTAGTATGAGGGTAGCAGTTGGGACAGAAATAAAGACTGAGCCTGGCACTCACACAAAGATAATGACCATCATGATCTGAATTAGATGTTAAATTTTCTTAGTGTGAATCTTAAAGTGGAGAGGTTCCTGAGGGCTGGTGGTATAGGGGTGACCCTGGAAATGGCAAAGGGAAGCAAAGAGTACACGACTTCCATACCATCACCAGTGAAGGAGGGTGGGGGAGGAGGGGGAGACATGAAAGAAATCAACTAGTACTAGACAGGATGGCATAAAGCAGCATCCAGGTCTCAATCAGTATCAGAAAGATGGGAACGATGAGGGGTAAAAAGAGGAAAGAAAATGTGCTAATTATGGAACCCACATTCTAGAGGGCACAGAGAAAGGGATAGATAGATCTGAAGCAGAACACTGAGTGAAGGGAAAATGAGGGCAAGGAGGGTTGAGGCAGATGAGAATGAGGGAATAGGAAATTGGGGATTATGCAATAAAGTAGAATATAATAATCCTCATAATTCATAAAAGAAGAAATATTAAACGTATTTTACTGACTGCAATGTAGTAATAATTACAATTTTAGAAGATCTTTAAGAAAGGGCTAAAACTTAAATATAAATGAAATAATTTAATTCTAAAACATTGGTTGGGTCAGAGAACAAATCATAGAAATGGTATACCATTTCATTAAAGAAAAATTACAATAATAAGACAATATAACAAAATATTTGAGGATAGACAAGTCAGTCTTTAGGAGGAAATTAATGTCTTTAAATGCTTTTATTAGCAAAAGAAAAATGGATCGATGAGTCAGACAGGGAACTGAAAAAAAAATTAAGCTTCAAATTAAAAATAACAAGTAACCACGAGGATGGAAATTCTGAACAGTCATGAAGAGATTAACAAAATTGAAAGAAAAAATTGTGCCTTTAATTAAGTAAATACTTTAAAACATTCCTATGGGAAAACGAAACCTTAGTAGAAACTTTAACATTCAAACACAGGAGGCAAGACTATCCTAGAAAGGTAAATACATTCTGGCAATTGAGAGGAACTAAATCATGATTGTTATCATTTTTGTGTCATGAACCCCTTTCAGAGCCTAGTGAAGCCACTAGACACTTTTCTAGATTGTTGTTATTAAATACATAAAATTATCAAGAAAATCAATTGTATCAGAAATTTTTTCCTAATAAAGTCCACACCTCCCACTAAAAACTAGTTTAAAAATTCCTGAGCTACATGATGATAAAGAAGTTACACTTTAATTAGGGAAGAAGAAATGAGTGTCTCCAACCCTCTAATGTCTTCAAGGTCAAAAAGGGAGGGAAGGAATATAGAAATCCTCTGTGTACTTTCCTTCTATACTGATGTCTTAAGAGAGCAGGGAAAAAGTAATATATTAGGGAAGAAAAGTGAAAGAAGAGTGGAATTTGCTATTTCTATGAATTCAGGTACAATTAAGAAGAAGGGTCTAAAGACTTAGGAGGATGAGTTGTAGGGAGTAGCCATCAAATGACCTTCATCTGAACCAGATATTTAAGAGTTTAGGAGAGAGAGTGACAGAGAGAGAGAGAGAGAGAGAGAGAGAGAGAGAGAGAGAGAGAGAGAGAGACAGAGAGACAGAGAGACAGAGAGACAGAGAGACAGAGAGACAGAGAGACAGAGAGACAGAGAGACACGGAGACAGAGACAGAGACAGAGACAGACAGAGACAGAGACAGAAAGAGAGAGAAACATTAAGTTCAAAATGGAAACATACCAGCATGGGGGGAGGAAAGGGTTTAGAAAGATTTAGAAGGAAAGTTTAAATAAGGAGGGAATAGTGAAAAGTAAAGCAAATTTCAGAGGGTGGATTGTAAAGGGAAAAATGAAACAGAAGAAAGATTAAGAGCCAGTAACCAACATCTAGGAAAGGGGAACAAAGGAGAAGTGCTGGAGGGGAAGGATTCTGTTTGATTATTGATCAGTTGTATTGATCACAATTCTCTTTACCTACCTCCTTCATCTTTCTAAAGAGGGTAAAAGGGGCAGAGAGGAAAAGTATAAGAGGACAGCATCTTGGTACCCACATGATACATTAATAAAATCTGGGAAAAATAAAGAGGAAAACTATAATAAAACTCAATGTATCTGCTTTCAGCCTAACCAAATTTAAACAGCAACAACAATAAAAAGCTAAACAGAAAAGAAATTAAGACTCTAAATACTGCTGGTTTGATGGGATAATATAGTACTCTTTCCAGCTGGTTACTCTTTTCAGCAAAAACAAAAACCTAGAGTTAGGTCCAGAATGGGTGGAAGCCTCTCCTCTCTGGCTCCCTCAGAGTCTTGGTTTTGAAGTTAGTCAGCTCCAATCAGGAACTGAGAGAAATCTAGGCCTTCTAGACTTCTTCTACATTTTCTACCTGCTTTTCAACTTCTCTGAAACTTCCCATCATGGCTTCCTTCCCCAGAAACTCATCACTGAGAAAACTCATTGTCCTGCAAGATGGAATCATCCTGGTACAATCATCTCATCAATACCCTCTGCCCACTTGCTTGGACATCTGACTGGCAGACAGGATCATGGGCTCTAGGGCTTCTATTTAAGGAGGAGACAAAGTATTGTTTTTCTCCACATTCCCCTCCAGCCTCAATGCTTCTAGATTTCTCTGGAACTCTACCTCATGCCTCCATATCCAGCACCTTATCTTCCCCACCTTTTCTGCTTCCTTTTCTGTGTTGTCTTCCCCTATCAGATTGTAAGCTGCTTTCAGGCAGGGACTTTGTTTTTATTTGTATTTGTATCCCTAGCATCTAGATTCTTGTAAATGCTTAGGAAATATTTACTGACTGAATCACTAACTCAACAACCCTGACTTAGATCAAGTTTCCCTGAGAAAGCCTCTCTACCCATAGCCCTATGTTTATCATGATGAGCCCAATTATTCGTCCTGATTTCCTGCAGCTTTTTATTCAATAGACAAAGATTTGGAGGTAGTATGTGTCCTAGGGACAAGTTCATTGAATTCCACTGGTCTTTTCATATGCTGTTGAGATATTCAAGCCTCAGACCTTTTCCAAGGGTTGTGGTGCTTCCTTTGCATTCCACAGTCTCTGGCTTTATCACTTTCCAAATTAATAAGGTCCAATGGGGTATACCCCTTACACCAGAGAGCAACAATCATATGAAAAAGGGATAATAGGAAACTATGAAACCGTGTCATACGGGAATCCGGTGAAGTTACTGAAGAGATATAGCCTAGAAAAGAGAAGACTTGGAGGGATATGAAAGTTACTGTTAAGCATTTGAAGGATTGTCATGTGGAAAAGTGATTAGACATATTCTGCCCTTGCTGGTTTTGCCCAATGCTAGAATCTACTTGCAGAGAGGAAGATTTCAGCTTAACCTAAGGAAAAACTCTAGCAATTACAACTATCAAATGTATAGTGAGCTGCACTAGAAGTTGTGAGAGCTGTGTGACCCTGAATAAGTCCCTTAACCTTTGTTTGCCTCAGTTCCCTCAACTATCAAATGAGGATAATAAGAGCATCTACTTTGCAGTGTGGTTGTGAAAATTAAATGAGATAATATTTGTAAAGTGCTTAGTACAGTGGCTGACACATAGTAGGGGCTATATAAAAATGCTTATTTCCCTTTAATCCCTCCCTTTCTCCTCCCATCATTAAAAATCTTTAAGAGAGGCTGAATGGCAGGCTGATAACAACAGATCTCTTCCCTCAGAAGAAAGAAGTATTCATAGAGAGAAAAAACAGAGAGACTGATAGATCCTTAGGTTTGGCAACTGGGCACAAAAGGAATTGTGTTAACCTTTGTGTCCTTCTTTGTTTGGCTTATTTCTGAGAAATATATTTAAAGGTACTCATGGTCTGCTTACCTTAGACTGGTGCATTTGTGAAGGTTCTGTCCTCTTTGATTTACTCCTCTTTCAGAAGAATAAAAAGTCACTCCGCATCTGTCTATTGACCATCTACCATAATTTGGCCAGCCCCTAATTGTACTTCAAGTATGGCATGTGCTGTAATCAGGACAAAAGTTACCAAGTAGGGGCAGCTAGGGGATTCAGTGAGTAGAGCACCAGCCCCGGAGTCAGGAGGACCTGAATTCAAATTTGACGTCAGAAACTTAACATTTACTAGCCATGTGACCCTGGGCAAGTCACTTAACCCCAATTGCCCTGCCCTCCCCCTCCAAAAAAAAAATAAAAAATATAAGAATTTAAAAATTTAGAAAGTTACCTAGTGACTCTATGTTCACCATAGCCTATTTTTTAAATCAATAAATTATAATCAGATAAATTCCCTGGCAGGATAAACTGGATTTCAGAGAAGGGACTCTTCTGAAATCTAAGAGGCAAAGAGACAGCTTGTCAGAGATAGCATAAAGGGGATTGCTGTTCTGATATACATGGGCTGCACTAGAAAGACCTGAGGTTTCTTACTGCCCTGAGAATCTGTGAATCATGTTATAGATAAGGGAACACGGGAGTAAGGAAAATCCCTCTCTATTTAGATCTCATTTACCTCCTTAACCACAACTTAGCCCCTGACATGCTGTCCACAGATGCCAGGAGCTAAAAAGACAGAGTTTTAATAAAAATCAGGAAGCCCAGAAGAGGCACCTAATTTGAAGGAATGAAAAATAAAAATAACTCTTCTTACTGAAATCTTCCTTCAAAACCTCTGGATGGTTTGAGGCTGAGTCCTTGGCTCAAAGGCCAGCAGAGGGCAGGCTCTCATTGTCTTATCAGGCTGCAGAGATTTTTTAAGAATGAGCCCAAGGATAGACTGGGTGTCTGTGGTCTGAGAACCAGACTAGCTAAGCAAAGAGGTACTCTTTATGAGAAAATAGTCCAAGGTGGTGCAGGGGAGAGGGTGGTTTGGACAGAGGAGGCAGGAGGAAATTGTGATTCGTTTTGTTTGCTACTTCGGCTTAATCTATTTTTTATGGATAGGCTGGGAGCTCCATCCAAGGACAGTGAAATTTGCAACTAAATCCATAGAGCCTTCAAATATGAGAGTAATAATCACTCATGTATAAATAATCACCATGTAAAATTGAATTTAATTCAGCAAGTATATATTAAGTGCCTAATAGATGTAAAGTACATGCCAGGGACATACCCACCCCCCAAAAGAGGAAAACCATCCCCCACCTTCAAAGAGTTTACATCCTACAAGGTGGATAGATCCTTTTTGACAGATACATTATAACCCCTGGTTCTCAAATCATCTACTGGGCACAGAGTTGCAGAAAATTGTATGGAATCTTACACTAACAGTTATATGAGAATTTGGGGGCAGGTTCCCCTAACTCTACCCTAGTTTGCTCCATTCCTCACAACAAAGAATACTGTGCTGAGAGCAAAATGCATTAAAGAACCACTAATTAAAACAGATGAATAATTACAACATAGTGTAAGGTAGGAGAAAATACTAATGAAGGAAGTAAGGAAAGGCTTATCCATGGGTAGTACAACTTGAGCTGAGCCTGAAAAAAAATTCTGAGGGGTGGCTAGGTGGAGCAGTGAATAGAGCACTGCCCTGGAGTCTGGAGGACCTGAGTTCAAATTTGGCCTCAGACACTCAACACTTACTAGCTGTGTGACCTTGGGCAAGTCACTTAACCCCAATGACTGCCACCTAGTTTTGCAACCTACCTTTGGCAAAGCTGCCTCAGTACCAGCAAAGAAATCTCTGCAATCTCCATCTTATCAACCACTTCATCCTCCCATTATCCGTGGATCAAGAGCACAGGAAGCAGTCACTGCACTGTCACAACCTGCCATTACCATTGTCTTGGGGTGGGGCTGGACACTGATCCTCTCTCACATAGGTTCAACAGATATTTCCCAATGACCCTCCACATTTTTCTTGTCATTTTGTGGTTAAGAACCACCATAGCTGCCAGTGATTCAGTACCCTGAGGCCTACTCAGGCCTATCTGTGCTGTCACTGACCATGCTGGACTATGCTCTTCTCTCAGAATTGTGCACCAAACCTTTCCTGTAGACCTTCCAGTTTGTCTTGGGCTGGAAATTTGTTTCACTCTGTCATTTTTTGGGTTCTGCTGCTCTAGAATTTATTTACAATCATTTTTATAGGTATTTGGAGTGGTTTGGGAGAGAGCTCAAACAACTCCCTACTTTTACTCCACCATCTTGACTCCACCTGCAGGTCTCACTTTTAATTTGGGGGCTTTTTGGAGGGGGGAAAGCAGGGCAATTGGGGTTGACTTGCCCAAAATCACACGGCTGGTAAATGCAGTGTTTGAGGCCAGATTTACACTCAGGTCCTTCTGACTCCAGGGCTGGTGCTCTGTTCACTGTGCCACCTCGTTGCCCCCACCTCTGACTTTTTAGGGTACTCAGAAACACATTGGCTGGTAGCAAGGCCACTGTCTGACACCAGACGGTGTAGTTTCAAACCTTCTTTGCTGCTCCTAATTCTCTGTGTGACCTTGAGTGAGTTATTTAGTTTATCTGGGCATTAGTATCCTTATTTATGAGAGACAAGATAGGGGAGTAGAGTATCTGAAGTCTTTTCCAGTTCTAGTCTTATGATTCCACACTGTGTTCTGCACTACACTTGGAAAAGAATCTTTTTTTCTTTTGAAACTTCAGAACTCTTCCTTTCTCTCATTTTATCTATATAGCAGCCAGGAAAGAAACAAGGCTGGAGTTTTTCTCCCCATTTTATAGATGGGAAGCTAAGACCCAGGGAGCTAAAGTTAACTTCCCAAAGTAAAAAAAGTGAGTTGATGACTGAGTCAAAGCTAAGTCATGACCTCTTGAGTTTTAGTTCAGTAAGCCATCATTTTAGGGAATTGGGAGGGAAGACAGAAGCAAATCAGAAGCAAGAATATCTTTCCCTCAGTTGCCTTACTTATACTTTCCTGGTCACATGGATGATGGGAAACCATAAGAGAAACATTTGAAACCCAAATGAGATACTGTTATTACTCCCACTTGGAGAGGAAGTGACCATCCACTAATTCTCAGGCCTGAGCATCTGGAAGATTATTTATATGTTCTTTAATGTGGCAGAATCATACTTGCCCAATAGGAATGCAATCTTAGAATGAACAGGTGTCTATTTCCATTTCCATGTTCAGAACATAGCTGTAGTATTGCATCTGGTTCTGGACCTCAACTGTGATCTTCTATGAACTTTCCACATGTCTCTTACTCTCGTTCTTCCCTGCTAGATGGCCTGACATAGAAAAGAGGCCCTTAGGAATATGGGGCTGTTTCATTTCTTCTCCCCTGTCCCAACCCTGCCTCTTCCCTCCTTTGCCTCTCCTCTCACTGCAAACCTCATTCCTCTGCTTTAATGAGAGTATCTGTGCTCTTCTTTTTTTTTCCTGAAGGATTTAAAAGTTCTTTATTGAATAAAAAGTTACCTGCATTTGAATTTTCTCTTGGTTATCTTAACTAAACCATCCATATGAGCTTCTCTAAGTAATTATAAATCATAACTTAAAATTAACACCTTGCCATAGAGAGGTCTTCAGCATACAGAAGGTTTAAGTCAAATGTAACACAAGTTCACAGATTAGTATGAGTTGTCATCAAATCGGAAACTGTTCAGGAGGAAAAAAAATCTAATTTAGATATACTTGTGGGTTATTTTTCCCTACAAAAGAAAATTTTGATAAACATTATAAAACATTATAAACATAAACTCTTAGTCATAGGCAGATGATTTAGATGGATTTATTTTTAAGCACATTTTAATATTTCCCAATTACAAAAGAGTGGCAGAAAGGTGGAGGGAGAAGTAGGTGGTTGGAGGTCAAAGTGTGGATCTAGAAGTGTACACTTTCTGTTTTTCCTTCCAATTAGAGGCACACACAAGAAATCGGCAGGGGCGGGGGTGGTTAAGGTGGAGCCAAGATGACTGTGGAGAAGCAAGAAAACTCCATATGCTCCCTCCATAACCACCTCAAATACCTATTAAAATTACTCTAAACAAACTTTAGGGCTACAGGACCCACAAAGTGACAGGGAAAAACAAAACTCCCCCTGAAGACAGCCCAGCAGGAAGGGAGGAAGGGTCCAGCACAGAATGCTGGGAGCAGAGCCCAGCCAGAGTGAGTCTGAGGTTTTAGTCTCAGGGCAGCCACAATCAGCCCTGACTGGAAAGATTTTGGGAGAGTGGGATCACCAGCAGCTGTGGCAGTTTCCAGAATTATCAACTCACAAATGCCAAAGACAAAGTGAGAGGTCAGTGAACTTTGGGAATGAGGAGTCTGGGAGTGTGGTCTGGCTTCTGCCCCTGGGTCAGAAGCAGTTGAGGTCCAGCAGCTGCAGCCATGTGCCTGCTTCAGAGTTCCTAGCCTGCAGATTGTTGGGGGACCAAGCAAGCCATTTGAGGGGTAATTACTCTTACTTTAACATGCTTGTATCTGGATCCCTGTCCTGGGTAGGAGTACTCAGATGCATGACCAGTATGACAGAGCCAGTGGAAGCTTTTGGGAGGGCACCCAACTAAGAGCTCTGGCAGCTGAGAAAGCCCCAGCAATTTGGGACAAAGCTTTCCTTGCTGGAAGCAGAGTTCTACTGTAGCAAAAAGCTCAAAAGTCAAGTAATTGAATGAGCAAGCAAAGAAAGCAAAGCAAGCACAATGGACAAACTTTGGACATCTTGACTGGGGACAAAAAGGATCAAAGAATGGAACAGGAGGAAGACAATGAAGTCAGAACTACTGCACCAAAAGATTCCAAGAAAAATATAAACTGATTACAGGGCATAGAGGAGCTTAGGAAGGATTTTGAAAACTAAATAAGGGAAGTGGAGGAAAAATTGGAAAGAGAAATGAGAATGATGCAAGAAAATCATGAAAAGAGAGTCAACAAGCTGACTGAAGAAAATAACACCTTAAAATGTTATATATGTATATGTATGTATATATATATTATTATATAATTATATATTATTATTAATCATATAATTATAAATTTATTATATTATATCCTTTATACTATATTGATTATAATAATATAATTAATTATATTTTATATATAGTAATATATCATATTATTATATAATTATATATTAATATAGTTATACTTATATATCCACTAAAAACTAAAATGGCAAAAGAGGCTCAAGAAACCAAATTTGCCAGATGGAAAAAGAATCTCAAAACCTCACTGAAGAGAATAATTCTTTCAGAATTAGATTGAAGCAAATGGAATCTAATGATTTTATAAGAAATCAAGATACTATTAAACAGATTGAAACAAATGAAAAATAGAAGGCAATGTGAAATATCTCATTGGAAAAAATCACTGACCTAGAAAATAGATCCAGGGGAGATCATTTAAAATTATTGGACTACCTGAAAGCCATGATCTGAAAAAAGAATCTAGAAATCGTCCTTCAAGAAATTCTCAAGGAAAATTGCCCTGATATTTTAGAACCAGAGGGTAAAATAGAGGTTGAAAGAATCCACTAATCACCTCCTGAAAAAGATCCCAAAAAGAAAACTCCTAGGAATATTATAGCCATGTTCTGGACTTCCCAGAACAAGGAGAAAATATTACAAGCAGTCAGAAAAGAAACAATTTAAATATTGTGGAAACACAATCAGGATAGCATAGGATCTGGCAGCTTCTACCCTGAGGGATAGAAGTGCTTGGAATATGATATTCCAGAGGTCAAAGGAGCTGGGATTAAAACCAATAATCACCTACCCACCAAAAATGAGTATCATGTTTCAGGGAAAATATGGTCATTCAATGAAATAAAGAACTTTCAAGCATTCTTGATGAAAAAACCAGAGTTGAATAGGAAATTTGACATTCAGATACGAGAAGCATGAGAAGGTAAACAGGGAAAAGAAATCATAAAGAACTTTTCAAAGTTGAACTATTTACATTCCTTCATGGAAAAACAATAAGTATAACTTATGAAACTTTTCTCAGTATGAGAATAATTGAAGGGAATATAAATGTGTATATATAGATATATATGTATACATACATATATATGTCTATATAGGAGGGTATATGGGTGTATGAATACATATGTGAGTGTGTGTATATATGTGTACAGGTATACATAGAGGGCACAGGACCAATTGTATAGGAAGGGATGATACTTAAATGATGTAATTGAGAGATGACAGAGGAATACAATGAGAGGAGATGGGGTGAGACACAATGGGGAAAATTATGTCACATAAAAGAGGCAAGAGAAAACTGTTTCAATGGAGGGGAAGAACAGGAAGTTAAAAGGGAATGAGTCAACCTTACTCTCATTGAATTTGGCTTAGGGAGGAAATGACATACACACTAAATAGGGCATCTCACCCTACAGGAGAGTAGCGGGGAGGGGATGAGAGCAGCGATAATGGAGGGTAGGGCAGGTTGCAGGGGAGGGAAGTTGAAAACCACACTTTTGAAAAGGAACAGGCTCAAAGTGAAGAATAGAATGAGTGGGAGGAAGGATAGGAAGTAGGGAAATATAATCAGTCTTTCACAATATATCCACTATGGAAAAGTTTTGTGCAACTACACATATACATCCTATATTGAATTACTTATATTCCTAGTAAGGATGGGTGAGGAGGGAGGAAAGGACAGAACCTGGAATTAAAAGTGCTAAAATCAAATTTTAAAAATATATTATTATTGTTATTATTACTACTACTACTATTATTTACATGCAGCTGGGAAATAAGATATGCAATATATGGTATATTAGATATACAATATATGTGGTATAGAGATACATCTTGCCCTACTGGAAAGTCAGAGGAGGATGGAGGAGGATAGAGGCAAAACCAGATTGAGGCAGGGGGTATACAGTGGTATTGTTGTTTTGGCATGGTGGGTAGGGGAAAGATGGGTAGAAAATTTGTAAATCAAAATCTTGTGGAAATGAATGATGTAAACTAAAATAAACATAAAATTTAATCCAAAAAAAAAGAAAGGGGGGAATGAAGTGGTTCAATTTGTTGCAAATGCATAGAGATTAGCTGCTAAATTGAAAAGGAAAAATTAGTTTAAAGCTGAACAGACATGGGAAATAATGGTGTGACTGAGCATGCAAACAGTAGTCCTTTACAACGCAGTAACTAATGATAACAGGATGAAGTTAACTGTTAAAGATGGAGTTAAAACTGGAAAACAGCATTAAAATTATTCTAAGTATTTTACACTTGACTATATCTATTTAGGACAATTCAAAATTTATTCTCTAATTATGAAGATGCAGCAAGAGAGGTGTATTGCCTATATGACACTTCACTAATGAGGTCCACTTTATGTCACTTTCAAATGATCAAAATAAAAAAAAATTTATATTACAACAAATTTGGATTTACATGCATATGACATGACATACACATACACTGAACCTAATGGCTTGTTTACTGAAGAAATAAAGGCATGGGGTACATAGGTTATAAAGAAGGGGTATTACCACCTCAAGAACAGAAAGTTACAAGGGGCATTGTAAAGAAAACATCACACAGCTGATTGGCCCCTAAAAAAATCTTAGACTAGTGTCTCAACTTCCATTCCATTTTTCTTTTCACCATATCATTTGACCTCTCAAGTTAGCCAAATCTTTGTTCAAATTAACAAAACATTAAGTTCTCTATAAACAGTTTAATTTAATCATTACAAGTTACAAAATCATGTGGTCTAAAATTGAACTAGATATATACATGTCAAATAAAATTCCATAATAAACTACCCCTCTAATGATTATCAAGCATTAAACATTTTCAATCCCTGCGTCAAAGCTGGATAAGGACAATTTGAACTCAGCAGCATAGTTTATAGATATAAATGAAACACTTTGTGCCTATTAACTTAACTGTATTAAGTTTATAGCATTTGCTAGAATTAGTTGAGCTTCCTGTCTTAGAATGAATTAAAAAAATATAACATAATATTGCTTTTTTGACAGGATCACAAAGTTAAAGCTTAACAGGAAAAAAGTATATACACTTTTAATAATCAGTAATCAGTCTCTCTACTAGCATAAGTTGTTTAGGGGTTAAGGAATAGGGACTGGACTTGACTTTTTTTTTGGTAGAGAACTTCCAGATAAGGAAATTCCCCTCTACCAGTGAAGGCTGGCACTTTCTCTCCAGCTTACAGTCTTAGAGAATAGACTAAGTCATTGACAGATTGTAAGTTGTCCCAAATCACACAGCTGCCATGACATAGAGATTCCCCTACTAAAGTTTTCATTTGTCCTTCATAATCCTAAAAGGTTACAGTAATGTTCATTTTCATTAAGTAAGCTCCTTGTTCCAATGGTGTGGGTCTTAAACCCAAGTCTTTTTGGCTTAGAGGCCAGCTTGCTATCCACTCTCCTTTGAGTAGAACTGCTTACAAATTATATTTTTCGCAGTGTTCATATTCAGAGATTCTGCAACCTGTGTGACACTCATTCACTGACTTCTGCACAGCACACCCCTACGCGCAAACTAAAATACTTGAGATAAGTTATTGGGACAATGAAACATAAGCAAATGTTTCTGTGAGGGATTTTATTTATAATAGAATCCTATGTGCTGCAAATGCTACAATGTAGAAAAAAGACTAGGGTAGGGTTTTAAATGGAACTTCAAAAATAAGCCAATATTAATTTCAGAAACGATTATAGATTTGAATGATATACACTATTAAAGTATTTTAAATTAAACCAAATAAATGATGTCTAATCATTCTGGGTATACAAGAATATGATGACTGAAAATGCCTAATGTGAAAATAAAAACCATGAACTGAGGAATTTGATGATTTTGAAAATAAGGCCAAGACTACATATGTAATACAAAATATTTCATATTCTTTAATAAATATTTTCTCACTTATCATGCAGTACTACTTTTGAAATACATAATCTCACCTTTTGTGAACTCTAGCCATACTAAACTGTGAATATCAATTTTAGTATTTTATGATGTGTGTTCAAATGCAGCCATGGGTTAAAAAGGTAACCTACTAGGACAGAGCCCATTACAATGGAGTTTCTGCTATCATTTTTACCTAAAAGATCATCATATCTTTACATAATTGCTATTTTTGCCACCATTTACCATTATAAATGTCTCATTTCTAAAATATACAGAGAATTAAGTCAAATTTATAAGAATACAAGTCATTCCCCAATTGATAAATTATCAAAGGATATGAACAGGCAGTTTTCAGAGGAAGAAATTAAAGATATCTATAAGCATATGAAGAAATGCTCTAAATCACTATTGATTATAGAAATGTAAATCAAAACAACTCTGAGATAACACATCTCACCAGTCAGATTGGCTAAGATGACAAAAGAGGAAAATGACAAATGTTGGAGAGGATGTGGAAAAATTGGAACACTAATGCATTGCTGGTGGAGTTGTGACCTGATGCAACTATTCTGGAGAGCAATCTGGAATTATGCCCAAAGGGCTATAAATAATCACATGCCCTTTGACCCAGCAATACCACTTCTAGGCTTATATCCCAAAGAGATCATAGAAGTGGGAGGAAGACCCATATGTACAAAAATATTTTAGCAGCCCTTTTTGTGGTGGCAAAGAATTGGAAATTAAGGGGCTGCCTATTAATTGGGAAATGGCTAAACAAGTTGTGGTATATGCATGTAATGGAATATTATTGTGCCATAAGAAATGAGAAGCACATGGACTTCAAATTTACTTGGAGAGGCTTATACAAACGGATGCTGGGTGAGAAGAGTACATCCAGGAGAAATTTGCACACAATTACAGACAACGTATGTTTGACGACCAACTTTGATAGACTGGAATCTTCTCAGCAATGCAGTGATATAAGTCAACCCCAAAAGACTCATAATGGAGAGAGATGTCTACATCCAGAGAAAGAACTAGAAAGAATTGAGTTTGAATCCACATTGAAGTAAACTACCTGATCTTTTTCTTTTTCTTGTTTGGTTTTCTTTCCTCTTTCCCATTGTTCATTCCATCTGATACAATCCTTCTTTATAACCTTATTAATGTCTAATGTGAAAGTATTTGCAGATCCTGTACTTGATTGTATGGTGTCATGGGGGGGGAAGAAAATTTGAAACTCAAGGAATTGTGGAACTGAATCTTGTAAATTCAAATTAAACAAATTCATAAAGACCAAAAAAAATTTAAAAAGAAGAGAAAATATAAGAGTAATCAGCCTACATGAAAGCTACAATCAAAAAAAGAAACTTTAGGGGGGCAGAGGCAACATGGCAGAGTAGAAATAGCACTTCCATGGTGCTCCAGCCCACACCACTTCAAGATTATGTATAAAAGGGGACTCTGAACAACCTCTGGAGCACCTGCACCCACAGAAAGACACAGAGAAGCTAACCTCCCACTGAGGACAGCTCCGCAGGGAACGGCCAGGGCAGTGCTCTGGGAGCCGAGCCTCAGTGAAATAGAGGACTTTCAAGCATTCTTGAGGAAAAAAACCAGAGCTGAATAGAAAATTTGACCTTCAGACAGAAGAAGCAAGAGAAACTTGAGAAGGTAAACAAGGAAAAGAAATCAAAAGGAACTTATCAAAGTTGAATTATTTACATTCCTACATGGAAAAACAATAACTGTGACTGATGAAACCTTTCTCATTATAAAAATAATTGAAGATGGATATATGGGCACATGAATACATATGTAAATGTGTGTATATATGTTTACAGGTATAGATGGATAGAGGGCACAGGTCAAATTTGGTGGGAAGGCAAGATACTTAAGGGGTGAAGTTAAGAGGTGAGAGAGGAATGTGGCAAGAGGAGATGGGGAGAGACAGGGAAGGATAAACTATCTTATGTAGAAGAGGGAAGGGAAAGTGGTTGCAGGGGAGGGGAATAACAGGAAGGCAGAAAGGCAAAATCATATTCTCATTGAATTTGGCTCAGGCAGAGAATGACATACATACTAAATGGGATATCTCACCCTGCAGGAGAGTAGGGGGAAAGGGGATGAGAGGGGGATGATGGAGGGGAGGGCATTCTGAGGGGAGGAGGTTGGAAGTACCCACTTTAGAAGAGGAGAGGATCAAAGTAGCGCTTGGACCAGGTGGGGGTGGGATAGGTGGGAGGGAAATATAAGCAGTCTTTTACAATATACCTACTATGGTAATGTTTTGCATAGCTATACATGTACAACACATACTGAATTGCTTTATCTTCCCAGAGAGAGTGGGTGACAAGGGAGGAAGGGAATGGATCTGAAATTCGATGTTTTAAAATTAAATGTTTCAAAATATATATATATATATATATATATATATATATATATATATATATATATATATATATATAGTATTCATAATACTATTTTGCATGTAATTTGGAGATAAGATGTGCAGACATTGGGGCACAGACCTTCAACTTGCCCTAATGGTAAAGTCGAACAGGTTATGGGAGAAGATATGGGAGAGAGCAGATTGGATGAGGGGAAAAAATTGGAACTCAAAATCTGGTGGAAATAAATGACGTAAACCAGAAGTTAATAAAGCATTTGTTTAATTAAACAAAAAAGAAATTCTCAAAGAAAATTGCCATATGAAAAAATGTTCTAAATCACTAATAATATGAGAAATGCAAAATAAAAAAGCAAAAAAAAACATTATATCTATTAGATTGGTTAATAAGACAGAGAAGGAAAATAACAAATTTTGGAGGGGATGTGGGGAAAATATGACATTAATGCATTGTTTGTGGAGTTGTGAACTGATTCAACCATTCTTTAGTGCAATTTGGAACTATGCCCAAAGAACTATAAAACTATGCCTCTCTTTTGACCTAACAATACCACTACTAGATCTGTATCTATAGAGAGATAAAAAGGAAAAAGTAAAAGAACCTATATGTACCAAAATATTTGTAGCAGCTCTTTTCAGGTGGCAGGGAATTGGGAGTTGAGAGGATGCCCACCAATTGGGGAATGGATAAACATGCTGTGCTTTGTGATTGTAATAGAATACTGTTGTGCTGCAGGAAATGATGAGCAGTATGCTTTCAGAGGAACCTGGAGAGACTTGCTTAAGCTGAAGCAAAGTGAAATTTACTGTCTACAAAGAGACAGCAATGTAGCAGAATGATCAATTGGTGTAAATGACTTGGCTATTCTCCACAATGCAGTGATTGAGGACAACTTGGAGGGATTTAGGATGAAAAATGCTATCCATTCCAAGACAAATAACTGATGGTGTCTGAATACAGATCGAGGCCTGCTTTTTTTTTTTTTTAAAGCAATTGGGGTTAAGTAACTTGCTCAAGGTTACACGGCTAGTCATTTGATTTATGCGTGGGTGCTCATTTTCTGAGGCCGGATATGATCTCGGGTCATCCAAACTCTGAGGCCGGCGCTCTTACTCACTGCGCCGCCTAGCCGCCCCTTTAGGGCAATTGGGGTTAAGTAACTTGCCCAAGGTTACACGGCTAGGTTTTTGTTTGAGCGGATTAAGTGTCGGAGGCCGGCTCCGAACTCAGGTCCTTCTGATTCCAGGGCCGGCACTCTATTCACTGCACCACCTAGCCGCCCCCGAGGCCTGCTTTTTTAACTATTTTTATTGAGGGTTTTTTTTTCCCTACTCTATTTTCTTCCACAACATTACTAATATGGAAATGTTTTGCATGACTACACATGTATAGCCTATGTCAAACATTTTGTCATCTCAACGAGGGTGGTAGGGAGCAAGGAAGAGAGAGAATTTGGAACTCAGTTCTGGAAACAAATGTCAAAACTTGTTTCTATGTGTAATTGGGAAAAAATAAAATACTGAACGGAACAACAGCAACAAAAAGAAAATGCAGAGGACATACAAAGATTTTTATGATCTAATCCTCTTCCTTTTCCCCCAGGCCCCAGGTACTTATATATACATCTCCCCACTCACATTCCCCCTCCCCACCACTCACTGGGATTCCCATCAAGTGAGGAATGGCTGAACAAGTTGTGGTATATAAATGTAATGGAATACTATTGCGCTGTAAGAAATGATGAGCAGGCAGACTTCAGAAAAACCTAGAAAGACTTATATGAACTGATGCTGAGTGGAGTAGAACCAAGATAACATTGTACACAGAAACAGCCACATTGTGTGTTGAATAACTTTAATAGATTTTGTTCTTCTCAGTAATGCAAAGACCTAAAACAACTCCAAAAGACTCATGATGGAAAATGCAATCCACATGCAGAGAAAGAAATATGGAATCTGAATCCAGTTTGAAGCATACTATTTGCTCTTTTTTCTTGATTTGTTCTGTTCTGTTTTGTTTTGTTTTTCTTTCTCATGGTTCCTCCCATTTGTTCTAATTCTTCTATACTACATGAGTAACATGAAAATATACTTAATACGAATGTATAGGTAAAGCCTATATGGGATTGTATGCCATATAGGGGAGGGGGAAAGGAAGGGAGATGGAGAAAATGTAAAACTTATGGAAGTGAATATTGAAAACTAAAAATAAATACATTTTTAAAAAAAGAAAACTCCATGGACAGTATGATATGCTCAAGTCACAAAGTCACAAAGAGCCAGACATGACTAAATAACTGAACAATATACCCTGCATAGAGATCCACAATAAAAATCCCAAATAATAATTCATGTCCCTGTAACCATATCTTGATAAAGCCCCTAATGAAAACCTTACGTGAGATGGAATGTTCATTTTCCCCAAAGATTCCTATCATTTCTACCCAAGAACCAGTTCCTCTTTTCTAATGAGAATGTCAATACAGGTCAGTTATATCTAGGATCAAATCTGTTTCAAACTTCTCTCTTGAGCTCACAGCAGAGAGGCTCCTTAAATAGAAAAGGACCCCAACTCCTGTGGACCCACAAGCAGTTTCTCAAAGCTAGACCTATGTTTTAAGAAGGGATCCAGAAATCCAAATCCCATAATTAGATACCATATTCTTAAGCAGTTATTCGCTTTCAATTTGTCACCCACTTTCCCTTCCCATCAGAAGAGAATTTACAAAAATGAAAAAAATAGAATGTCATGTATGTAGATACTGCTAAGTGGGAGCTTAGAATGTCAGAGTTTATATAGTCCTGAGGATATAATGTAATACATAGAATGACAGAGCTAGACAATCACCATGTCAGCATTCCTATGCCAAGACCACCCCTCTCTTCTTACTATTAGGAGATACCTTGTTTTCCAAAGCAAAGATCCAGCAAGCAAACTGTGCCCTGAGCTTGGCATAAAAATCCATTCTGCTATACCCTCTGGATGGACTCTGCTTCAGCTAACTCCCAGAATTGTTTCAAACTAATGCCAAGTTGTGCCTGAGCTCAAACAAGCACCTGTTTCTCCAGAACATGTTCCAGTCATGAAGCCCTGCTATGAATCAAATTTGCTTCATTGCTGCTATTATCCCTCATAGCTACTATTATATAACTCAAGGCTCAATCTCACTGCAGTGGGTCTCATAAATCTCAGAGCAGCTCCCAGCACATGTCTAGTTCCCCCCCACCCCTTCCATAGAAAAAGAATGCATTTTGCTTATAACCAACATTAGTTTTTGGGTTGGTTTGGTTTCATTTTGTTTTTCAAAGTTAACAGTTGGGGTATTACCTCTATCAGTTCTTGGGTATTTTTCATAGTTAACAGAGGTGGCATAACTTGTGTGACTCTGCGGTCATTTGTTTTCAGGGTTTGACAACCATAAAACACATAGAGCACACATTGGAAAAACAGAACACAGAGTAACAGGGCTGTAATAGAACTTAGAAAATGGGAGAAATGTCAAATCTAGAAAATAATTTAAGCCTACACAGAACCTCAGAGAAAATCTACAGTAGGGATTCTTAACCTTTTATCTGTCATAGACACCTTTGGCATGCTGGTGAAGTCTATGTATCCCCTCTCAGAATAATGTTCTTAAATTATGTAAATAATTAATATCTTAAATAATGTTCTTAAAGACTACAAGGGAAACCAATCATACTGAAATACAATTATCAATTCTTTTAAAAAGTTCAAAAATTGAAAGTTAGAATCCTTGACCTAGTTCAACTTCCTTAGAAGAGTGAACTGAGCAAGATCACATAACAGAGCCAAAACCAGAGCTATACTGGGAGTTTAAACAGTAGTTCTAAGTGCCAGTTCAGTTTTATTTCTACCGTATTAACCTTCTTCTTAAGGGGAGGTTCAGTTGCTTTCTGAGTTATCTTTCCTTCAGCACATGATTTGAATTTTTCTCTTAGAATGGGAATGACTTCTGGACTTTCTCTGTCATCCACTTATCCCCAATACATCTTTCTTTTTCCTAATTAATATTTTCATTTTCTGAAGTCCGAATGCTTCTTTGTGCTCTTCCTTGATCTCAGTGAATAATCAATTCCAGAAGGGCCCCCAGCCAAACAGGAAAAACGGCACAGCTGGACCTACAAATATACCAGAGCAAATTTTTGGGATGGGAGCTGTTCTCAGCTGCTCTGAGTCAGATCAGTCAGATCTCCCAGAAGATCACCAGCAGAAAGGGAAATCTGAGGCTAGGACCTGCATTGTTGGACAGCAGTGTAGCAGAAAGGGAAAGCATGGCTCTATCTGGGTATGGTAATCTCTACTCTCTGGAAGGCTGAGGCTGGAGGGATCACCTGAGCTCAGGAGTTCTGAGTTGATGTAGAACCAAAGCTAATTGGGTGTCCACATTAAGGCCAGCACCAACTACCTCTGGGTGGAGGGAGTCACCAGGACACCTAGGAATGGTTAAACTAACCCATGTTGAAAAATAAGGTACGTCAAAAGCACCAGTGAGAAGTGGGATCAAGCTCATAGGTGGCTGTGGAGCTTCCAACTTGACTAAGATAAGAAAACCAGGAAGGAAAGAAGGGAGGGAGAGAGGAAAGGCAAGGCACTGGATATGGAGCTGTAAGACTTGGGTTCAAATGCTAAGTCCATCACCTACTGCCTATTTGACTTAGAAGTAAGTCCCTTACTTTCTCTGTATAAAATGATTTACACACATGTAGAATGAGGGGGTTGAATTAGGTAATCTCTAAGTTTCTGTCCAGTTCTAGATCATATGACCTAGCTATTCACCTAAATACCTGAAAGCCAAAGGTGGAGCATCTACTAGGAGGACCTAGATAGTGGGAAGGAATATAGATACAGCTGATAAATGATAGACAGACAGAAAGACATATGCATGTATGTATGTGTCCAACTGCATACAGAGACTTTTGCTAAAATAGCTTAACACTGCTTCGGCACCCTGAGAATAGCAGAGAAAGAGGATTGTCTAATGGAAACGTGGAGAATTCCAGGAGAGTGGAACTGCCCAGGAGATGATATGTGGGGCAAGCCATTCTCTAAAGAGACTAATGACCTAAGGATCTATAGTTGTGAGTTGCCATGGTTCCATGGATTTCCCTAGACCAAGGTCAGGGAACCTGCTGCCTCAAGGCCACATGTGACGCTCTAGGTCCTCAAGTTCAGCCCTTTGACTGAATCCAAACTTCACTAAATAAATCCCCTTAATAAAAGGATTTGTTCTGTAAAACTTGGACTTAGTCCAAAGACCACACCGAAGGACCTAGAAGGCCACATGTGGCCTCAAGGCCACAGGCTCCTACCCTTGCCTTAGACTCTGTTTACATTGGTGAGAGAGTATGTATGACCCAGGTTTGGGGGCATACTTCTCTTATGCTATATTAAGATTATCAGCACTTTGCCTTTTGTTAGTAAGTGTTTCATATTTAAAAGTTAATGTTATCTTACATAGTTTCTTTAAATGGCGGCACACCAGTGGGAGCTCAGGATCTAAAGTGGTGAGCAGTAAGTAGACACCTGTCTCTCCCTGCACCAAGGCTATCCCTAAGTGAGTTGTAGCAGCATGACAGTTCTTTTTCAGAGTTACCTCCAACCTTTCAGCCTGGGTATAACTGCGGCCAGCCAGAGATCAGGAAAAGAGAGGGTAGAAAGAGAAGTAAGTTGGTACCATACCATGCTGCACAGTGTGGGTGTGTGCCATGCTCACAGATGATCACTATTGAAATTTCTCCATCTAAATTTCCTCTGTTGGCCCAAATCCTGCCTTCTAGGGACAGAGGATACAGCTTGGTGAAGAAGAAACCTTAGTTGTAGTGTGAGAAGATGTTAATGTGAATCCCAGATCTACCATTTATTAGCTATATAACAAATTGCTTCACTTCATTATGCCCCACTCTGTAAAATGAGGAGCATAATACTTGCCTTACATAATTCATAGGTCTTTCTGAAGAAAGTGCTTTATGTACCTTGAATTGTTGTAGAAATATGGATTTTTTTCCAGGCAACTAAGAGGCATATTAGATCAAGGGCTAGGCCTAGAATCTGTAAGACTCATCTTTGTGAGTTCAGATCTAGTCTCAGACATTTACTGGCCTCACACCTGGGCAAATCACTTAACCCTGTCTGCCTCAGTTTCCTCACCTATAAAATGAGCTAGAGAAGAGAATGGCAAACCACTCCAGTATCTGTGCCAAGAAAACCCCCAAAATGGGGTCACAAAGAGTTGGACAAGACTGAACAACAACAAAAGAATGTTTTCAATACAATGTGGACTACTCTTTGCCAGTCCAACTCTCTTTCTGTACTCCCAACTGTTTGCCTTTAATCACATTGCTTTCCTCTGCCTAAAATATCCTCCATCTTTTTATCCTGTTTAATTCCTACCCATCCTTTAAAAGCCATCTCACATGACACTGCCTCCATGATTTTGGGTCAATAAAAACCTTCCTGCTTGGACCTCATATAGTATTTCACAATATAGCCTACATTGTGTAGTGACAGAAAATTTTAAAGAAATGGGACACCCTTTACATCTCCCCTTTCCCCTACTTACCTTCTTGACTCTATGGCCTTGGATAAATATCTTGAATATCTTGCAAGTCACAGTCAAAAAGAATCTTAAATATTGCAAGCCAGAAGTCTTTTGTTCACTGTAACTATAGGAAGGGCAATGCTTCCTGTATCTGTTCCCATAGGGGGGTGCTATAGCAACATTACAGTGAAAAGCAGTTCCCTTAAGCCTAAAATACTTAAAATTATTCAGATCTGCTATCTGGGCTTTAAAGGGTTTCTTTTTCTTGAGCCACAGAAGATAGTAAAGGGCAATGTGTGCAAGTCTCACAGGAACTTCCCATCTCAAGCTATAGGTGGGAATCTTAACCAGCCAGTTTTTCAAATAACAAATGTGAGCTTCCTCCAGCCAGATCACCTCCCCACCTCCTTAGTAGAGCTGGTTGGACTCTGGTTTCTCAGCTCTATCAGTTTCTATGTTACATGTTCTATATCCTATGTCCAGTATCCTGTGTACTGACTTCTGGTCCCTAGCTTCTGGCTTGCAATATTTAAGATTCTTTTTGACTTCTACTTTCTAATTCCCTGGTTTCTCTATCTCTCTTGCCTCAAATCAAGGTCTACTCACAGGTAAGTACTTACCACTAAAGAAACCAAAAATCTACATTTCAATTAGATTTTTGGCTGGCAGTCAATATATATTGTCCAACAGTCCCCAAATAGCTCTTTAATTCAGAATTTCTCGGGAATAAACATTACAGTTCTAAAAATGGTTATATGTAAATTAGGTGCTGGGAAATAATTCATTGCAGCCATTTTTGCTATCAGCCAGTATTTTTTGTTCTATTTTAAGTCAATTATTCTCAGAAATGCCTGTGTTTCTCTTCAAGATCTTTTTTGTGTGTTATTCATGCATATGCCCTTTTCTTGCTCCCTGTCCATAAATACAATGTCCACATAAGAAAGAGAAAGAAGTTTCTAACAATTAACCTTTCCATCTACGGAATGGGCTGTGTGTCTGGGTAGTGAGTTCTCAGTGCCTGGAGATGTCTAAGAGAAAACTAAGTGAGCCACAATGTGGTTCAATGAAAAGAGGACTGAACCTGGCATCACTGGACTCCCATTTGAATCCTGCTTCTACCACTTACTGCCTGCATGATCTCAACCAAGTCGTTTAACTCAAGCAAGTCACTTAGCTTCATTTCTCTCCTCTTTAATATGAGGAGGTAGAATGTATAATCTTTAAAGTCTAAATCTATGATCACACAAACCTTTTCAAGGATACAGCAGAGAGGAGTCCCATATTTAGTAGAAAGTTCAACTAGAAGAATTCTAAGGAATGGTCCAATTCTGAGATTCTACGATCCAGTAACAGATCTCACTACCCTCCATGGCAACCCATTTCATTGCTGAGGAAATCCAATTGTTAAAAATGTTTCCTTTGGGGGCAGAAGGAACCAATATGGCAGAGTAGAAAGAGCACTTCCAAGGTGCTCTGCCCCACACCACTTCCAAACAATGTAAAAGGGTACTCTGAACAACTTCTGGAACCCCAGCACCCACAGAACAACACAGAGAAGCCAACCTCCCTCTGAGGACAGCCCAACAGTTGCTGGGAGCAGCCAGCGCAGCACTGTGAGAGCAGGCAGCACAACGTGCTGTGAACCAACAGTGCAGTGCTCTGGGAGCTGAGCCCAGGCCCTCTAGAGCCTCGGTTTTAGCCCCAGGGCAGCCGGGCCAGCAGCCCACTGGAGGGACCCCAGAACACCAGCAGCTGTGGAAATTCCAGAATTATCAGCACAGATATGCCTAGGACAAAGTGAGAGGTTAGTGCCCTATGGACTTTAGGTCCAGTATTTGGGGAACGCATAGGCTTCCTCCCCTGGGGGCAAAAAGTGGCTGAGGAAAGAAGCACTGAGGCCATTTTGCAGCGTAAGTGGCAGATCCAGCTCCTAGTCTGCAAACTGTAGGGAGATCCAGCAATCAGTCTGGGCCTTAATCGCTCTTGCTTTAACCTGCTTAGATCTGGATTGTGGTCTGGGGGGGAGGCCTGGGGTGGGTATCCAATTTTCCAGAGAGGGTGTAGGCTTTATTTACATAGGTCACCCAACCTGTGGAAGTTTGGGACAGAAGCTCTCCTGTCTTGTGACAGAGTCCTACTGAGCAACAAGCCCAAAAATCAAGTAATTAAGTGGCAACATGCCTAGGCAAAGGAAACAAAATAAACAGAAAAATGCAACTTTAGACTACTATTTTGGGGGCAAAGAGGATCAAAGCATGGAACAGGAGGAGGACTGTGAGGTCAGAACACCTGCAACAAAAGCCCCAAATGAAAATACAAGCTGGCTACAGGCCATAGAGAACCTTAAGAAGCAGATAAGAGAAGTGGGGTAAAAATTGGGAAGAGAAATGAGAAGGATGAAAGAAAACTATGAAATGACAGTCAACAGCCTGACTGAGGAAAATAACCCCTTAAAAAATAGACTAACGGCCCCACACAAATTTCAAACAATGTGAAAGGGAGCTCCGAAAAACTTCTGGAGCCACAGCACCCACAGAACGGCACAGAGAAGCTAACCTCCTGCTGAGGACAGCCCAGCAGCCCTGCAGGGAGCGGCCAGTGCAGCGCTCTGAGAGCAGGCAGCACAGTGCGCTGGGAACCAACAGCGCAGCCCGCGGAGCCGAGCCCAGGTCCTCGGTTTTAGCCCCAGGGCGGCCGGGCCTTCAGCCAGCTGATGGAACCCCAGAACTCCAGCAACTGTGGCGATTCCAGAATTATCAGCACAGATATGCCTAGGACAAAGTGAGAGGTTAGTGCCCTATGGACTTTGGGACCAGTATTTGGGGAACACGTGGCTTCCTCCCCTGGGGGCAAAAAGCTGCTGCAGAAACAGCTGCACAGAAGCCATTTTGCAGTGTCAGTAGTGGCTCTAGCTCCTGGTCTGCAAACTGTAGGAAGATCCAGCAATCAGTCTGGGGGTTAATTGCTCTTGCTTTAAACTGCCTGGATCTGGATTGTGGTCTGGGGGGGGAAGTTTGGGGTGGGTATTCAACTTGCCACAGTGGGTGGAGGCTTTACAGAGGCCACCCAACTGGCGGAAGTTGTGAAGACCCCACATTTGGGCGGAAGCTCCCCTGTCTGGTGGCAGAGTCCTACTGTGGCAACAAGCCCAAAAATCAAGTAATTAAGTGGCAATATGCCTAGGCAAACAAAACAAAATAAAGAGAAAAGTTCAACATTGGACTCCTATTTTAGGGGCAAAGAGGCTCAAAGCATGGAGGAGGACTGTGAGGTCAGAACTCTTGCACCAAAAGCCCCAAATGAAAATACTAGCTGGCTACAGACCATAGAGGACCTTAAGAAGCAGATAAGAGAAGTGGGGGAAAATTTGGGAAGAGAAATTAAAAAGATGCAAGAAAAGTATGAAATGACAGTCAACACCCTGACTGAAGAAAATAAAAAATAGACTAACTCAAATGGCAAAAGAGGCTCAGAAAGGCAATGAGGAGAAGAATGCTTTAAAAAGTCGAATTTGCCAGATGGAAAAAGAATCTCAAAAGCTCACTGAGGAGATTCATTCCTTCAGGGTTAGACTGGAGCAAATGGAAGCTAGTGACTTTATGAGAAATCAAGATACTATTAAACAGATCCAAACAAATGAAAGAATAGAAGGCAATATGAAATATCTCGTGGGAAAAACCACTGACCTGGAAAATAGATCCAGGAGAGATAATTTAAAAATTATTGGACTACCTGAAAGCCATGATCAAAGAAAGAACCTAGAAATCATCCTTAAAGAAATTCTCAAGGAAAATTGGCCTGATGTTTTAGACCCAGAGGGCAAAATAAAGGTTGAAAGAATCCACAGATCACCTCCTGAAAAAGATTCCCAAAAGAAAACACCCAGGAATATTATAGCCAGGTTCCAGAATCCCCAGATCAAGGAGAAAATACTCCAATCAGCCAGGAAGAAACAATTTCAATATTGTGGAAACACAATCAGAATAGCACAGGACCTGGCAGCCTCTACATTGAGGGATAGAAGGGCATGGAATATGATATTCCAGAGGGAAAAATAGCTGGGAATGAACCCAAGGGTCACCTACCCAGCAAAACTGAGTATCTTGTTTCAGGGGAAAATATGGTCATTCAGTGGAATAGAGGACTTTCAAGCATTCTTGAGGAAAAAAACAGAGTTGAATAGAAAATTTGACATTCAGACACAAGAAGCAAGAGATGCTTGAGAAGGTAATCAAGGAAAAGAAATCAAAAGGAACTTATCAAAGTTGGACTATTTACAGTCCTATATGGAAAAACAATAACTGTGTTTGATGAAACCTCTCTCATTATGAAAATAATTGAAGAAGGGTACATGGCATATGTTCACAGGTATACGTGGATAGAGGGCACAGGTTGAATTTGATGGGAAGGGATGATTATTATTTTTTTTTGGAGGGCAATTGGGCTTGGGTGACTTGCCCAGGTTCATGTGGCTGGGTTTTTGTTTGTGTGTTGGGTGTCTGGGGCTGGATCCAATTTTGGGTCCTTCTGGCTCTGGGGCTGGCTCTCTGCTCGCTGCGCCACCTAGCCGCCCCAAGGAAGGGATGATTCTTAAGGGGTGAAGTCAAGAGGTGAGAGAGGAAAGTGGCAAGAGGAGATGGAGAGAGACAAGGTTGGGCAAACTATCTCATGTAGAAGAGGCAAGGGGAAGTAGTTGCAGGGGAGGGGAAGAACAGGAAGGCAAAAAGGCAAAAGCGTATTCTCATTGAAGTTGGCTCAAGTTGAGAATCACATACATACTAAATGGAATATCTTACCCTCACTCACTCTCCTGAGTAGGGGAAAGGGGGATGAGAGGGGGGATGATGGAGGGGAGAGCATTCTGGGGAGAGGCTAGGTTAGAAGTACCCACTATCAAAGAGGGACAGGATCAAAGTAGGGAATGGACCGGGTGGGAGGTGAGACAGGTGGGAGGGAAATATAAGCAGTCTTTTACAATATATTTACTATGGTAATGTTTTGCATAGATATACATGTACAACACATACTGAATTGCTTATCTTCTCAGAGGGAGTGGGTGACAAGGGAGAAAGGGAATGGATCTGAAAATCGAAGTTTTAAAATTAAATGTTTCATAAGATGTCCAGGCAGTGGGGCTCAGAGATTCACCTTGCCCTAATGGCAAAGTCAAAGGGGGTATGGGAGAAGATATGGGAGAGAGCAGATTGGATGAGGGGATATCTAGTGGGACTGCTATTCTGGGGTGGTGGGTAGGGAAAAATGGGGGGAAAATGTAACTCATAATCTGGTGGAAATGAATGATGTAAACCAGAAGTTAATAAACCATTTGTTTAATTAAAAAAATAAAATAAAAAAATAAAAAAATAGACTAACTCAAATGGCAAAAGAGACTCATAAAGGTAATGAGGAGAAGAATGCCTTAAAAAGCCGAATTTGCCAGATGGAAAAAGAACCTTATCACAGTTCTGAGGCAGATGGCTATAAGAAGCTCTAAGAAGAGCTGTGCAAAACCCCAGAAATTTGGGACACAGAACTCTCCACTCTGGAAACAAAGTTCTACTGTGGCAAAGAGCTCAAAAGTCAAATAATTGGCTGGGAAAATGAGCAAACAGAGGAAGATAAATCAGACTATAAAATTGTTCTTCGGTGACAAAGATCAAAATATTGGACCAGAAGAAGACAACAAAGTCAAAACTCCTGCATCAAAAGCCTCTGAGCAAATGTGAATTGGTCATAGGCCATGGAGGAGCACAAGATAGATTTTGAAAATCAAGTAAGAAAAGTAGAAAAAACTGGGAAGATAAATGAGAGTGGTGCAAGAAACTCACAAAAAAAAATGAATTAACAGATTGCTAAAGGAGATCCAAAAAAATACTGAAGAAAATAACACCTTAAAAAATAGACAAAAAACAAATGTGAAAAGAAGTCCAAAAAGCCAATGAGGAGAAGAATGCTTTTAAAAAGCAAAAATGGCCATATGGAATAGGAAGTTCAAAAGCTCACTTCAGAAAATAATTCCATCAAAATTAGATTGGAGCAAATGGAAGCTAATTGTTGTGGTTTAAACCCAGGGATGCCAAAAACTGTTGATGTGGAGCCTTTACCCACCCAGAAACTGTTTGGGTTCCACAATGTATTCTGGTGGAACAGTCTCAAAGAGTTCAGAATGAGATCACCTCTAATCCAAGTATAGGCATTTATTGAGATTAATGCCTCTAATAAAGCAGGCAAAGTATAGGCATTTATTGAGATTAATGCCTCTAATAAAGAAGAAGCAACTTTGATAAAGCAAGATGGATTTTTACAGGGTAAAGTTGTAATTACATAACAGAAATTTACATAGAATAGGGGAATATCATTAATATTTTAAAAGGTAGGAGGAGTTTCTTAAGGAATTAGATAATGGAGGAGGGGTCCCATCTATGGTTTCATGGTTAAACAGTTTGGTAATTGTGCCCTCCAATTGGCTAGCTATTTTGGTCCTGTCTAGTTAAGACAGATGGTTAGGTATTGTGGTTCTGTCTTGGGCTACATGGATGATGTGATTGTTATTGAATACAAAATCACACCTGTTTCTGTGGGAATGGGTCTGGGGGCAGTGACCAGGTAAAAGCAGTAGCTAGGTTCCCATCACATGGATACACCTGCAGTTTCTAATGGAACTAAGAGTTCAAGGACACACCTGTTGTTCCTGTGAGCAGTGAGGCATTTATGTAGAAATTAGGACATTGTCAAGGTGGCTAGGTAGGTACAGTGGGCTGCTGTTCAGTGGGGCTTGGCCCATAATAAAGTTAGAATATTGGGGCTGGGGCAGCTTTATTAGGATTCCTTCACAAATAACCTTAAAAGAAATCAAGATATTATAAAACAGATCCCAAAGAATGAAAATAAAATAGAAGGCAATGTGAAATATGCCATGGGAAAAATTACTGACCTGGAAAATAGAACCAAGTCCAATAATTCTAAATTATTGGACTATTGAGAGCCATGATAGCAAAAAAAAGAGCCTAGACATCATCTTATAAGAAATTATTAAAGAAAACTGCCCTAGTATTCTAGAATGAGAGGGTAAAATCGAAATTCAAAGAATGCACAAATCATTTCTTTAATCTATTGTTTCATAAACCCAAAGACCCCAGTTGTTGGGATAAGAATGCACTATTTGACAAAAACTCCTGGGAAAACTGGAATATAGTATGGCAGAAAAATAGAAATTCAAAGAATGCACAAACCACTTCTTTACTCTATTGTTTGATAAACCCAAAGACCCCAGTTTTGGGGATAAGAATGCACTATTTGACAAATCTGCTGGGAAAACTATAATATAGTATAGCAGAAACTGGGCATAGACCATTATCTAACACCATATACAAAAATCAAGTCTAAATGGGTGCATGATCTAGGTATAAAGGTTGATACTGTAAGCAATTTCAAAAAGCAAGGAATAGTTTACCTGTCAGATTTGTGGAGAGGGAAAGACTTTAGGACCAAACAAGAATTAGAGAGCGTTATAAAATGCAAAATGGATAATTTTTATTACATTAAATTGAAAAGCTTCTGTACAAACAAAGCCAATGTAACCAAGATCAAGAGGGAGGTGGGAAATTGGGAAAGAATTTTTACAACCTATGTCTCTGATAAATGACTTATTTCTAAAATATACAGAGAATTGAGTCAAATCTATAAGAATACAAGTCATTCCCCAATTGATAAATGGTCAAAGGATATGAACAGGCAGTTTTCAGAGAAAGAAATTAAAGATATCCATAAGCATATGGAGAAATTCTCTACATCACTATTGATTAGAGAAATGCAAATCAAAACAACTCTGATGTACCACATCTCTCCAGTCAGATTGGCTAAGAAGACAAAACAGGAAAATGACAAATGCTGGAGAGGATGTGGGCAAATTGGAACACTAATGCATTTCTAGTGGAGTTGTGAACTTATCCAACCATTCTGGAGAGCAATCTGGAATTATGCCCAAAGGGTTATAAATAATTTCATACCCTTTGACCCAGCAATACCACTTCTAGGGTGGTATCCCAAAGAGATCATAGAAGTGGGAGGAAGACCTATATGTACAAAAATATTTATAGCAGCTCTTTTCATGGTTGCAAAATATTGGAAATGGAAAGGGTGCCCATTAATTGGGGCATGGCTAAACAAGTTGTGGTATATGCATGTAATGGAATACTATTGTGCTATAAGAAACAAGGAGGAGATGGTTTTCATATTTACCTGGAGAGGCTTATACAAACTGATGCTGAGTGAGAAGAGTAGAACCAGGAGAAATTTGTATACAATCACAGACACAAGATATGTGTGATTACCAATTATGACAGACTGGTCTCTTCTCAGCAATGCAGTGATATAAGTCAGTCTCGAAAGACTCATGAAGGAGAGAGATGTGACATCCAGAGAAAAAATTAGAAAGAACTGAGGTTGAATCCTGATGGAAGCTAACTGATTGATCTTTTTTCTTTTCATTGTTTGGTTTTATTACTCCTTTACCATTTTTCCATCCCATCTAGTACAATATGCCTTTGGAACTTGACTAATGCCTAATATGAAATTATTTGCAGGTACTATACTGGACTATATGCCATTGTGGGGTGTGGGGCGGGGGAAGGAAATTTGAAACTCAAGGAACTATGGAATTAAATCTTGTAAACTAAAAATAAACATATAAATTAAAATTTTAAAAGTCAGACCTGGGTGGGGAGGGGCATCATAGAGACTATCGAGTTCAATTCAGTCAGTAGTAGAGTGGATACCATTATTCTGCTCCCAAGGAAAACCAGAGGAACTAGGGAAACATACATTTATTGTATTTATCCTATGTCCCAGACCCAGTGCTAAGAGATTTACAAATATTATCTTATATGATCCTTACAATGAACTAAGGAGTGAAGTGCTATTATTATTATGTTACAGCTAAGGAAAAGGAGGCAGACAGAAGGTAAGGGACTCACACAAGGTTATGTGACTTACACATAGGGAGGCAGATTTGAATCCAGGTATTCTTGACTCTGGGTCCAGTTCTCTATCTACTTCACTAACTAGATTACACACATAGATGCACACACATTAACAAACAAACACACAAAGGTGGAAGTCTAGTGGATGGTGACAAAAATGAAGAAGTCTATGGAGCACAAATAACCCAGGCGAGATTCTAAGAACACACACAAGCACATATAGGAAGAAGACTGAATAGAGGCCCACAGAGCAAATGGAGATACCAGGAGCACAAACACAAGAGAGAGACAGGGAGAAGGGGATACACAGGGCTGAAGAAGTGAACAATTGGGGCTTGAGGTTGAGCACATAAACATATTTACTCACTAGAGGAGAGGGTGAGAAAGGAAGAGGTAAGTCACCCACAGCCTTACATACACACAGACAGAACAGAAGTTGGGGGTTGGGCGGGAAAAGGGCAGGTGGAATTGGCTGGCCAAGGACAGCATCCATCTCTAGGAAAGTTATCCAAGAGGCAGGAGGTCTGGTTAGGGCTTGCATGCATCAGTAGGTCACCTGAGAGCATGATGTAATTCAGTAGGTGGAGCCCATGGCCCCTGTATAAGGCAGCCTCACAGGTTCCTGTGGACTCAGGACACCTACCCTGCTTTGAAATCTTTCAGTTGCAGCTTCAGCTGGAGGTAAAGAAGTCTGATCATGAGGCCTCTTGGCATATTCCTGCTGCTCTCCCTGGCTCTGTGCTCCTTCTTGGGTAAGTTTCCCCTTGGGTACACCACATTCATCCTGGGGCCAGTAACCGTCAGAGAGCTTTTCATCCAGGGCCCAGTTTGACCCTGAGCTGCACCCTCATAATAGGTTTTGCTACATTAAGAGAGCTCCTGAGGCTAGAAGCTTTCTCCATAACCATGCTGGGTAGGAAGGAAGAGGAGGTTTTACAAAGGAGAAAACCATACCAGACAGGAGAACTTGGAACACAAATAGTAGGTGGGAGATCCCACCTCTAAACCTAGATCTCTCCTGGTTATAGGACCCAGAATACAGCTGCACCTCTGAGGACCTGGGTCTGGGGTATAAAGAAAAGACACTGATAGGGACATCATAGACAGGATTCCTATACTAGACAGGCAGTTGGATGAAAATTTTGACTTAAGTTTATTGAAAAAAGAAATGAGGGGCGGCTAGGTGGTGCAGTGAGTAAGAGCACCGGCCTCGGAGTTGGGATCACCCGGGATCGAATCCGGCCTCAGAAAATGAGCACCTACACAAAAATAATGACGAGCCGTGTGACCTTGAGCAAGTTTCTTAACCCCAATTGCTTTAAAAAAAAAAAAAAAGAAATGAGACAGAGAGACAGGCACAGATGAAGGCAGATATAGGAAAACATATGGACACTCAGAGACAGACAACCAGGTAACTAAGTGGCACTTTTGGATTCAGGAAGGCCTGAGTTCAAGTTCTGTCTTAGACACTAAAATGAGGATAACAATAATACCTAACTGACAAAGATGTTATGAAGATATAATGAGATAAACATGTAAAGAGCTTTGAAAACCTTAAAGTATGACACAAATGCTAGCTATTATGTGTTATTATTGATGCTTTTTATTTCATTTGATCCTAAAAATCCTATAAGGTTTTAACAATTGCTGGATTTACTTTACTGGGGAAAGTGGAGTTAAGTGAATTGCTCAGAGTCATAGAGCTGCTGACTGGTTCAGGATGTGGACCCAGATCTCCTGATCCCCAAAACAAAACCCTTGCTTCCACACTCTGTTACATGTGCTGTTTGAGGACAGATTCGAGAATGAGCTGAGATGCAGTGAAAAGAGCCCTCCACCTAAGCTCCAGATGCCTGACTTGGAATCTAGGCTTTGATTAGTACCTATGAGATAATAGAAAACTTAATTCCTTCCTCTGATGCTCAGTTTCCTGATCTGTAACTTAGAAATAATACTTTTGAGACTGATGTCAGGAAAAAGCATTTATACATACTAATGTGCAATCTCAATTGTTAGATTCTAACAAGGATACTAACAGAATTGTAACATACACAGAATGTTACAGAACCACAGGATCATAAGGGGATCTTAGAAATCAAGTCCTACCTTCCTCATGTTTATAGATGAGAAGAATGAGGCACAAGGAGGTCATGGGTTTTGCCCAGGTACTAAGTATCTAAGGTGGGAATTGAATCCAAATCTTAACTGTATGGACTGTATGGATTGTAAAGGTCCTGGATGGGTTGAGGGAGTATATTTAGTGAGAGCTCCCTCCACATGTGAAATCACAAGTCTAAACCCCACCCCACAGAACAAATGCATACAACATTGAGTTCCTTGTCCTTCCCAGGCCAAGACATCCTTCTGCAGATATCTCAGGAAGGAATTACCCAACTTCTGCTTGAACAATCCCAATGACAAGGTCATTGCTTCCCAATGATGTCCCTTCCAGTATGGGACAGATTTCCTTAGTAGACAGTTCCTACTCAGCCCAGACAGTTGCCCTATAGCCCTCCCATATCCCAGTCTGCTCTATGGAGCCAAAACAAACACATTTAATACTTTATTTTTATGGAAGTATATGATCACAAACAATTAGGAGAGCTCCATCAAGAACGGGACATGCCTAACAAGTGTCCTGTTTTTCAATGTCGGTAACCTACTGCAAATATAGACTGCCTTCATTTGACAGAGGATGTCATGCTATTCTTGTAGACCAGAGAAGGAGTGACAACCCACACAAGAGGAAAAGGAATTGGCTTCAGAGCTGTGTTAAGAGAGCCAAAGACAAGCCCAGGATCATAGATTTAGAAATGGAAGAGACCTTGGAGGTCATTGATCCAATACCTTCACTTCACAGATGAGGAAAGGGAAGGGCACATGGTTAGAGAGTCTAATGACCTGCCGCACATTGCAAAAATGGAAAATGACAGAGCCACAACTTGAAGACAGGTCCTTGACTCCAAATCCATCATACTTACCATTGCATAAGGGCATACCAATCTTTCATGCTGGAATATCAACTCGCTTGAAAAGAGATCGCTAGTGGGGGGCTCTAGGGACTGGCCGATAATTCATTAGTGACTTTGATAGAGGCAGACAGCATCCTTGTCAAATTATCAGATGATGACAAAGTCGGGAGGGAGAGAAAGAACACACTGATAAACAGGATTTTAAAAGGTATTGACAGGCTACAATATTCAGCCAAATCTAATGAGAAAAAAAATTTAAGAAGCATATGAGTAAAATTTTACACTTTGGGCCAACAAGTCAGACTCACAAGGCAAGATGAGCGTGTGACTAGCCTACTACAGTTCATCTTTAAAAGATGTAAGAGTGTTAGTGAACTAGCTCACTGTGGATTAACTCTCTAGTACAGTAGCCCAAAACTAGTTAAAGCTTCATAGGCTTCATTCAAAGAAGAATGTGTTCAATCTAGGGAGGTTATAATTTCATTATACACTGCCCTGTTCACAAAACATAGACAGTATGGCCTCCAGTCCATTTATGACTCCCCCAAAGGATTTTAGGGAGCCCATGAGAAATGTAGAGAACGTGAAAGAAATTAAAGATGTAATGAGCATAGCCCACTTTACCTACCTTCCACTCATCACTATTGGGACCATCATGTAACTGAGTGGGTCCTCATAGCTCACTCTTTCCTGTGTGTCCCATAAAATGCGGCAAACAACTATCATTATACTTTTACTTGAAAAGTGAGCTGCTAAAAACTTAACTGTGGCCAAAGAAGTTTAGCATTTTTTAATTTTGGCCTCTGTGTACTGCCAAGTTGTGCAGATCTGCAGTACCAGATGCCATGTTTCAAGAGGAGCATTGATAAGTTGGGGAAATTACAAAGATAGATCAACATAGTGAAGGGCTTTCATGTCATGTCATATGAGTATTATTGAATTTAACTGGGGGTGGTTAGCCTGGAGAAGAGAAGATTTAGGAAGGACAAGATAGCCATCTTCATATTTGAAAGGTCATGAGGATAAGACTTCTGCTAGGTCCAAGAGGTTAGATTAGGAACAGTGGATAGAAGTTACAAAGAGGCAAAATATGGGAAATTCTCTAAAATTTAGCAATCTAACTGAATCAAGCTGCTCCTGGAAGTAGTTCCTTCCATCCATTGGTATTCCATCTGGACTCATTCCCTAACAATTAGCAAACTTCTCCCACAACCCGGCCCACACACACTAAAGATATTCAAATAAAGTCAGAAGACTAGTTGTTAGTTGTTTTCTGGGAGCTCTTTTTCTTCAGGTGCTCATTAGACCAGATAGCACCTGAGGTCTCTTCCAAGTTAAAGGCCCTTTGATTCTGTCACTAAAATGTCTTTTCTTCTGAAGGGTAAACATTGTCATTTTCTTTAACTAAATCCTCATATGACCTGGTTTCCAGGTCTGTTCCCATAATTCTAGGATTGAAAAGAAGCCCTATTTTAATATTCTAATATTCAACAGTGCAAATTTTTAGCATCTTGATTCTAAGAGCCAGTGATTTTAGAACTCTAAGATTCCCTGATTTGAGAATTCAATAATGCTCTGATTGTAGGGAATTGTGTAGTTGAATGTTGCTTTTTCATAGTTGTTGCCTGAAAAACAGGCTTGGTCTTGGCTATTTGATCTGTCTGCCTCCCAACCTGGTGGTACAACCAGGAACAATAATTGGAAATTAAAAAGAGGAAAACTTAGGCATGATAAAAGGAAAAATTTCCTAATAATGAGAGCTGTCCAGTAGTGGAATGACCTGTTTCAAGATGTGGTGAGTTTCCCTCCTTGAAGGTCTTCAAGCAGTAGCTGAATGACCATTTGTCATATATGTTAATATAGGCATTCTTTCTTATATGGAGATTGGATGGGATGTCTGCTGAGGTCCCTTTCAGTTCTCAAATTCTTTGATTCTCTGCCTACAGAACTACCTTTAGAAGAAAAAAACCCTCTCTATATCACTCCCACTTATTGTCATCCTCTTTTTTCTTCTCATTCTCAGCCAAACTCCTTGAAAAAGCCACTTCCAGTGGTTACCTCCACTTTCTTTTCTATCTTCCTCCCCACCCCACACAAATCTTCTAGAATCTGGCTTCTGACCTAATCACTTAAGTAAAACTGTTTTCTCTAAAGTTACCTTTGGTATCTATCTGGCTCACAATATCTCACCGTATTGGCTTTTCCTTAATCCTCATCCTTCTTAAACTGTGTAGCAAACAAAAGTGTTAACCACCCATTTCTCTCTGGATTTCCCTGACACTGCTCTCCTTTCTCCTCCTACCCATCTGACTGCTACTCAGTCTCCTTTGCTAGATCACCATCAATATCATACACCAACACTGGGCTTAACCCCAAGTCCCTGGCATTGGCCCTCTTCTCTTTTCTCTGTCTATTCTCTCATGGGGTCATCTTTTCAGTCCCTGTAGGTTCAATTATCAATTCTAACCAAATGACCAGTAGATCTACCCGTCTAGCTCTGAATCTCTCTCTTAAGCTCCAGTTAGGTATCACTGACTACCCATTGATTTTTCAAAACTGACATCCGAGAAATTCAAGATGTCCAAAGAAAGTATCTTTTCTCTAAAACACATCAACCTTCCAAATATCCCTACTACTGTAAAAAAAAAATACCACCATCCTAAACCATTTAGGTAAAAGGTCTGTTTACCTAAATTCACAAGCTTGGTGTGGTATCCAGTTTTTCAATCTTGCTAACCTCATGTATCCAGTACCAAAGTTTCTCCTTTCTACTTCCTTAACATTCCCTGGATAAGATCCAGAATCTCTGCACCTAGGCAATCCTGCATCTCCCCTGTTTCTCCCACCCAAAAAGTGGGACAAGTTCGATACCAAAGGAAGTGGCCAAGGAGCTCCACATTGATTATAGGTAGTAGTTTAATCAATTGGGATACTTACATTAGGGACAGTATGATGGATACTGGTCAAGAGTTAACAGCCTGCAGTCTGGACCAGACCAGAGGTGGGATCCCTGCAAAAACTCCAGGAAATCCCAGTGGTAATTATAGAAGTAAAAGGGAGGTGGAACCATAGAATACACCACTACTGATTTGTGGATATTTTGGATTTCTACTTAGTAATGAGTTCATTTCCAAGCTTGGGTATTAAGCCAATGTTGATGGTTAAATGCCCAAAGAAAAGATGGTGTACTGGACATGTACTGGAAATGAAATGGCCACTGTGTCTCTGAAATTATGATTCAGTATCTAAGTTCTGATTTTTAACAGGTCACCATGTCTGGGCTTCCATCTTTCACGGAGTATAAGTTAATGACTTTTCTCTTCTTACTCTGTTTTATGGCTTTTCCCCAATCAGGACCCCATACCCTGCTCTGCACTTACACAATCACCACCCTCATGTAAACCCTTATCCCCTTTCAACCTTGATTATTGCAATATTTGATCCTCCTGTTGGTCTCCAGTCTCTCATCTCCCCAGCCCTTCCCCAATCTAGCTGCTGAAATGATTTCCCTAAGGCACAGGCCTAACCATGTCTCTCACCTATAAAAGTAGTCTTCAAAGCTCCAGTGTTCTCTGTTGTCTCTGGGGTCAAATATTGGAATATTTGCGTGCCATTTACAGCTCTACATTGGTTAGCCCATCCTTGCTTCTCCAGTCTCCACATCACTCCCATCCACATGCTCTACAATCCAATCATGTTGCACTATTTGCCTCTTCTCACACCAGACGTGGCACCCTGCCTTCCCATCCCTTTGCACTGACTGTTCACTATGTCTAGAATGCTCTCTCTTTCACTGCTACCTCAGTGACCTTCTGTTGTAGTCTGTTCTGATCTCCCCTCCAGTTAGTGCCATCCCAGGCAAGGTTACCCTGTCTCTGATTTATATGTTCTTTATATACCTCTGTATGCATAAATTGTGTCCCCCATTTGCACATAAGTTCTTTGAGAGAAGAGACAGCTTGTTTTTGTATCTGCAGTATTTCAAAAATTATACACATATAATAGGTACCTAATAAATATTTATTGATTATTTGAACAACCCTGTCAGACTGTTATGATCGCCAAAGAGGAAGCTGACCTTTAGGATAAAGAAGGGTGACCCACTCAAAGCCACACAGCTAGTCAGTTTCAGAGCCAAACTTCAACCCTAGGTCTCTGATTTTAGTTACAGTCTGTTTTCAGCTATGGGAAGCTGCCTTCCAAAGGATACACACTTAAACAGAGCAAAAGAAATGCTTGTTAAATGATACTTTCAATTTGGATTTGGATTTGAATGAAACTTTGTATTCATTGAGGACCTTATACTTTCTCAAGCCCTTTTGTACCTGCTATCCAATCAGAGACCCTTTACTGCAGCCAGTACAGTTGGTGAGCTAGCAAGCAGTGAGAGTAATGATATGGGGGTGTAATCAATAGTCTGTTTATTAGAGGACCATTTCATAGAAAGCCAAAGATACAAGGAGAGTTTATATGCCCCCCAGCAGAATGTCTAAGTGACCCAAAAGAATGCAGACACCCAAAATAATGCAGACAATGTACAAGGAATCTCCCTTGGTCCTGTTTACTATTTACCCTTGCTTAAGGTTAGTTATTTATTAGGGCAATATCATAGGACCATATCTGAAGGCATAAACAAAAAATATTACACAACCTCCTGCTTATCTGCCCTTTACTTTGCAGATAATTGTATAGGGGAGGGGAACATTTCTTTAGCAGGGCCTGGGAACCCTAAAGTTCTCTACATGGAAACAAGATAACATGTCCTCCTGCTTATCTGCCCTGTAACCTTTCAGATAATTGTATAGGGGAGGGGAACATTCCATTAGTGGGCTTAGGGAACCCCTGAAAGTTCCCTATACCCCTTCTCATTCCCTTTGAAATAAACAGAAAAAAGGTTGGTATGTCCATTTTGCAAATAGGTAAGTTCAAGTTCAGAACATAACAATAGCTGATCACAGATCATGTAGCTAAGGACAGAGCCTTATGACTGAAGCCTGGGTATCCTTCCATTAAATATTTTACCTTGAAAGCATTTGAATCCTACTTCTTTTAGATAGGGAATGACAAGGGCTTTGGATTACCCCTTATTTATCCAGGAATTAGGGTTATTTTTGTCCCAAATGAACTACCTTTTCTGGGAATCCTTTTCAAACCCCCAAGGAACATGAAAAGCAGATGGAAAGGTGATTCTCTTACAAAGGAAAACAAAGCTCAGAAGACCTTGGGTGATAATTACTTTAAGATTTCCAGAGATTTTAGATTTCTTTCATATAGATCCTCCTTCCTCCAGAGAAAATTTACTGCCATATCCCCTCTCCCCTCCAAACAACCAATACCTTACTAGATTTTTCATGAATTACTATGGCCAAAAAAATGCATCCTCTAGGAACTATCTTTCTGGTGATAAGCATTTCCACAATTAGCTAGGCTGATAACTCAGACTTCCAATACACCTTCTGAGATTATAGCATTACTAGCTTGAAAGGACCTCAGAAAGTTTGTGTTCTCCTAACAAAGCCTTCAAGAACTCCCATTGTTATTTCATGCCTCTGAGTCAACAGAAGAAGGTTTTATTGAAGACAGTCAAGACTTATAATTCAGATTTCGATAAGAGGCTTGGTGTTCAAAGCTTCCATTTACTGCCTGTGTAATCTTGGGTCTCAGTTTCCTCACCTGCAAAATCAAGGGGTTAGGCTAGATGACTCTGAAGTCCTTTCCAGCTCCATGCCTATGATCCTATAAAAGAATGTTTTTATTTGCAAAGTATTTTATTTGCAACAGCCCTGCAATATAGGTAGCACAAGAATGATTAGTAATGTTGTACAAACTAGAAAACTGAGTGTCAGACAGAAGAAAACTATTTCAATATCCTACAAAAGGGTGACTGTCAGAGTCAGAACTGAAGCCCTGTTCTTCCAGCTCAAAATGCAATAATCATTTCAGTTCTAAAATATGAGGGGAGGGGACCAAGAATGAGAGCAGGCAGATTCCAATTAATATTTAACTCATTTTACAAGTCATCTAGAAAAGGGGAGGAAAAACAATCTCTCAAATAATTTATTTTACACACTTGGAAAATGGATTTAGAGAATGTCAGAGGTAAATGTGCCTTTGAGAAGATAAAGCATGCTATATATTACAAAGAGTTTATGGATTTAGATTAAGGAGACAGATGATAGATAGATAGATAGATAGATAGATAGATAGATAGATAGATAGATAGATAGACGGATAGAGATACTCTTCTGTACAGTCATTGTAGGATGTTTTGTACAACGATGCATATGCATTAAAATTTTTTTTCATTTTTCCCCCAATTAGTGGATGAGAAGAAGCATTAGATTTCTATTCATTTTTTTAAAATAGAAAATTGGGCATGGGGTTGAGAGATGTGTGATATGTTGCCTGCACTTTCAGATGAGGCCATTCATTGTATCAATAAAACTGAAAGTGACCCCCAAAAGGGACAGTGAAAGGTGAAGTCACTTCATATTTTTGTGTAGGATAGAATTGCTCCAGTCACTCCTTAAGAGTGTAACTAGAGGCTTAATTATGAATATTTATGATCAGGCAAAGAAAGCACACTATTTAATTATATAGATCAAATTAATGGTTTAAAAAAAGAAAGTCTAGGATGGCTCTCAGGTTGCAAATCTAATTGCCCTAATGTATGCTGCTACCCTTGAAAGAAATAGGGACAGTAGGAGGGAAGGTAGGTTTGGGGGAGAATGTGATAAGTTTTTATTTCAGACATGTTAAGATTGAGGATGCCTGTGGAACATTCAGAATGAGGTGTCCAGTGAACAATCCATGATGCAGAATTAGAGATCAGGAAAGGTATGATGGCTGACTTATCTTCAAAGAGATGATATTGAAGCTATGGGAGCTGAACACGTCACTGAGAGAGAGAATGGTGAGAGAGAACAGAGCCCAAGACAAAACCTTGGGGTATACCCATGCAATGGCTTCACAGGATATGTATGAGGAAGCAACAAAGCAGATTGTGATGGAGCTGTCAAAGAGGAAGCAGGAAAACCAGTAGGAAGCAATGTAATAGAAACCCAGAGAAGAGAAAACATCTAGGATATTGGGGTGCTCAACAATGCTGAAAGTTTCAGAAAGAAGTCAAGATGGATATATACTGAGAAAAGGACATTGAATTTAGCAGCCAGGAGATTATTAGTTACTTTTGAGAAAGTGGTGCTTATCCAAACACATCAAGCACTCTCTTTTTTATGACTACTCAGTTTCCTTGAAATACCCGGCCTTATTACGTCTACCTGTCTAAATAACAATTGCCAACCCACATTCCTCAAAGGAGTCTTGGCCTTTCCCACAGTATTTATCAGACTTTGCATTGCCTTTTATTTATTTGTATTTGTACCTTTTCTCATGGGAAGTTTTATTGTTTCATTTATCTTTTTGCCCCACTCCAGCTTCTCCAACATTATATTCCCAATAAATTTTTATTAAATTAAAAGAAGAATACAGAACATAGAATGTAGAATATAGAATATTAGTGTTGAAAGTGACCTTCAAACTGGAAAAATGAAGTGACAGAACTAGAAGGGAACCCTTAGATAATCTAGTTCACCTGAGAGGAAAATGAAATGTAATGATGGAAAGAGAATGGACCAAGGTCACACAGTGATTAAGTAGCACAGTAGGGACTAAGTGTCCTGTTTCACAGAACCAAGGGTTTGTAAACAAAATAATTGATAGAAGAACCACCAGGGTCTTTGTCCAGTTGACTGGACTTTTGTCTAATTCTGCCACATTTCAGGGGACTGGGGTCTGTGGGAAAACCAGTGTGATGGCATCCGGCAGGCTGCAGAGACAGAGGGGTGGGTGGAGAGGCTGGTGTTGTAAGCCACACTCTTCTTGCTCCCTTCTCCCTCCCCCATCCCCAAACTGCCTGTTTTACAAAAAAGATAAACCTAACCTTTTAAACTTTTGTTTCCTAGATACTGCACAATCTGGAAACACCGTCCGAGATGTAAGAAGGTCTACTTTATCATTTTAGCACCTTTCCCATGCCATGGTGAAGAGACCATAGATTTCTGCAGTCCATGCAGCATTCAGCACCCAATGGCCTTCAGCACCAGAAGGGCTCCATGTTTTTGCCTAAGATCAAAAGTTACTTCCTCTTTCTGGACATCAGCTTCCTTCACATTTATGTAAAGAGATGGGACAAAGTGATCTCTGACCTTCTGTGTGTTCTGTGTTCTTAGTCCCTTCCAGCTCTGATATTATGTGGTCTGTGCTCTGACAATCTATGTCCTATGTTCTGGGCTCCTTTACAATTCTTCTCCTATATTCTATGAACTGACATTCTAGGTTCTGTGTTTTGTGTTCTGTGTTCTCAGGTTCCTTCCACCTCTGCCATTCTGTGTTCTGTGCTCTGACATCCCACATCCTTTGTTCTGAGTTCCCTTCCAGTTCTATCTACTGTGTTCTATATTCTTACATTCTGTGTTCTCTGTTCTGTCTCTGAGGTCCCTTCTAAGTCTAGCTCCTATATTCTATCTCCTGACCTCTTGTGTTCTATGTTCTGTGTCCTGAGATCCCTTCCAGCTCTAACATTTTGTGTTCTATGCTTTACATTCCATGTCCTATGTTCTAGGCTCCCTTCTAGGTCTGTCTACTGCGTTCTATGTTCTGACATGCTGTGCTCTTTCTCCTGAGTTCTCTTCTAGTTCTCATATTCTGTATGTTCTGAAACACTTTCCATCTCTGACATTTTGTGTCCTATGTTCCAGTCTACCTTCCAGCTCTATCTGTTGTATTCTATGTTATAACATTCTAAGTTCTATATTCTGAGGTCCCTTCTAGTTCTAACATTGTTTATATCCTGATGTCCCTTCCAACTCTGACATTTTCTGGTCTGTACATGATGTTCCATGCTCTATGTTCTCCCTTCCAGCTCTGATTCTCTGTGCTCTATGCTCTGACATTCTGTGTTCTATGTAATAAGCAGGCTTCTAGCTCTAACATTCTGTGTTCTTTATGCTGAATTCCCTTGCAGTTCTCAGAGTTCTACACTATCTCTCTTAGTTCTCCTTTTGTAAAACTCGATGGTATTCTGGGTAATGAAGCAAACTTCAGTTTTCCTTTTCTTTCTCTTATCAATGATCATTTCAGTGTCTTTTGTGATTGTGAAAGTCTGTTTGTTGATTTAAAAAGTAAACAAATAGACAGGAAAGATTCTCTGAAAGAGATAGAGACCCTCATTTATAGGACCCAGAGCAGTTCCTTGGGGTATTTCTCTGTATCACCTATAAGTAATGAACATCAGACTTTTCTCCACTGACCTATTCTGTGGTCCTCAGTTTCATTTTCTGTTAACATAGGGGAAATAAACTTTATTTCCACTCTGTTGGAAGACTTTTGTGAGGTTTAGATAAGAGAATATGTGCCAATCACCTTGCAAAGTGGAAAATAGTATAGAAATGGGGACTTTGAGTGGAAGCTATCCCATGATCACCAACAGGTTAGGATATGATACATTATGTCTATTGTCGAGGGTAAGAAATGGTCATTGGATAGCTTCTACTCAAAGTCCCCATTCCTGTAGCGTTTTGCACTTTACAAGGTGATTGGCACATATTCTCTCATTGGAACCTCACAAAAGTCTTTCAAGAGAGTGAAAGTAAGACTTATCTCTCCCATTTTACAAAAAAGGAAACTGAGGCCCAAACAGGGAGAGTTTTTGAATAATAGGGGGAAAGAATATGAGAGTCTGCTTGGTGCAGCCCTTTCATTTATGAGTGGGGAACTAAAGCACAGGGAGGTTATACTAATGTGAGTTACATTAAGAGAGGCATCATGTCCAGAATAAGAGAAGTAACAGACCTGCTCTGCTCTGCTCTGATCAGACCCCATCCACAGTATTTCTTATATTCCATTCTGAGCAACATGTGTTAGGAAGGGTGTTGCTGAACTGCAGCAAACAAGGGCAGGATGAAGAAAGTTGGTGATGGCAAAGAAGAGTGTGTTCTATGGAGTTCATTTAAAGAAATGGTGGGTATTGGCCTGGGGAAGAGGAAACTTTTTTATAACTTCACATTGCAAACCAATTTAATGTCATAAATTTCATCTGAAAAAAAATTAAAAATTGTTCCCCAACTCAGTGCCAAGAGGGCTTAGGTCCACACCCATGCCCCCAAAAAACACATCTCTGCTGGCAGACCAAAGCAGCCAGCAGCCCCCAGTGCCCCATGGAAGGTGATGGGAAGGGAGAGTTGTCTCAGAGTCCCAGTTGTCTCAGATACAAAGGACATTGAATGCCAGCATCAGTCTTACCACCTAGTTGGGATGATAGGGCCTCAAAACTTGGGAAGTGGAACTTAGCTGATGGATGTAAGCAGTTTCTCACAAAGGTGGTTGATATGAGGGGTAGAGGGGAAATTGAGTGAACTAGTGTAGAAGCAAGCACCCCAATATCCCCAGGGTGACTGCCAACACAGGTTCTTAGATCTGCTTTTCAAAAGGAAAGCAACTCAAAATGGGTTAACAAGCTTACTAAATTTAATCAAACAAACACACATTACCTAGTTCAGGGAAAAAGGTCAGCACCCCGAACTTCAGAGTTACAGAACTTACAGATCACACAGACAGGCTTCCAAACTGTCCTACCATTATATCAATACCAAATCACAGTTACCAGAGAGGGAAGCATCAACATCTGGGTTTTCAAAGCCGGGGGGCTCTCAACAACGGCTTCCCAGAGTCTCATCTGGTCAAATCACACAACACTTCTCAAAGTGAGCCCCAAAGCAAAGCCTCTCCTCAGGGCTTATATAGCCTTCTCTTGGCTCAGAGAATGTAACAACCTCCTTGACCCACTACCCAATCACAAAGTATCAAGGTGTGGGCTTTCCTGAAAAACAAGCCTCCCACCACAGGCTCCAGGTGCACTTAAGCTAGGGGCAGGGAAGATCTTTAAATCTGCATTTCCATTACAACTAGGTCCTCCTATTGGGTAATACCACGTCCTCCTTCCCTTTACAGGGAATACTTCTACATCAGAAAGGATCAGATCAAAGATTGGGGGGATGAGTACATCTTAAAGAAATATGACTGCTGAAGGGTGTCATATAGAGAATGATTTACCTGATTTTGTCCAGTCCCAGGAAGTAGCAGTAAGATTAAGGAAAGATACCTACAAAGAGGCAGATTTTTGGCTCAATCTAAGTGAGGGAAAATTGATCATTTAAACTGTCCTAAAATGAAATAGTCTGTCTTGTGAGGTAGAGAGCTCTCCATCAGTAGAAGCATTTCAGGACAACTCCTTCCGGGATGTTGTCACAGAGATTTCCTTTTAGGAATTATTGGACTATTTTTCTTCTGAGATTCCTTCCCACTCTGAGATTCCATCATTCTTCCAAGTGATTGTCCAAGGTAACAGGGCCAGAGTGAGACATAAACTGAAGTAATTTGATTCTTTATATAGCCCCAACAATTCAATTCAACAAGCATTTATTAAAGACTTTCTATGTGTTGGGTGAGAAGAAACATGACATATGAGTAGAGAGCAGGCCTTGGAGTTAGGAAGGCCTGGGTTAGAGCTGTGTATCTGCGCTCAACTGTCTATGTGATTCTGAGTAAGGCACTTAACCTTGAGGTAACTGCAGTAAACTAAGATTATAATTAACTATGACAGAACAGTTACAGATCTGCAAGTATAAAGGGGATTTCCTCACCAAGAACTCCTTGTACTAATGAAATCACAAGCCCCTGACACCTCCACCCTCTAAAAAGGGTCAGGCACTGTGCTAGGCCATGGGGATACAAAGATGAAAATAAAAACATTCCCTGCCCTCCAAGAGCTGATAGTCTACCTTACACAGAGAAGTCGCTCCAGAATCCATTCAAAAAGAAGACAAAGTAACTTCAGGCAGAGGAGGGGCACTAGTAAGGAGAGGTCAAGGAAGGACTCATAGAAGATACTATCTGAGTTGAGCCATGAAAGGATGGAGAGATGTCAAACAGGGTGAGAAAGGAGAACATTTCAGGACCTGGGAGCAGCCTTTGCAAAGATATGGAGATTCTAGGAAATGGAATGCAGAGCCTGGGAAACACTGGGTCGACCAGCTGGGAGGTGCTGCTCAACAGGAAACATCCCATAGGCAAAGAACTATACTGACCATGGTGGTCATCCATTGTCAGAAAAGCTCCACAACAGATCCTTCAGGGCAGCCTTGTGAGAATGGAAGGTCTTTCCCAAAGGAATTCATAAGCACAGTAGAGGCATTCAAACCAAGGCTGGATGAATTGTTTCAGGTACACAGGAGATGGAAATCCCTGTTAAGTACTGGTCCCAGCTAAAATCCTATCTTCTACTGGAAGACCCTCCTAATCCCCCATAATATTATGGCCTTCCCTCTGTTGATTATTTCCAATTTATCCTATATTTTGTCTAGGTAATGTATTGTTGTTCAGTCATTTTCACAAATGCACAACCCCTTGTGACTCCTTTCGGGGGTTTTCTTGACAAAGATACTGAATTAGCTGTTTCCTTTTCTAGTTCATTTTACCAATGAAGATACTGAGGCAGAGTTAAGTGACTTGCCCAGGGTTACACAGTTAGTAAATATTGGAGGTTGGATTTGAACTCAAGTCTTTCTGACTCCAGACCTGGCACTCTATCCCCTATACCATCTAGAAGTATATAACTATTTTTTATGTTATCTCCCCCATTAGACTTTTGATGACAGTCTTGTTATTAACAGGCTTTCTTGTCTACCAATAGGTAGATGACAGGGACTGTTTTTTACTTTGCTTTGCAACTTCAGTGCTGAGTATGGTGCCTGGAACAGAATAGGTGATTAATAAATGTTTATTGACAGACTGGCTGAACAGTTGGTATAGACCCCTCCATGCTCTGAAACTCTGGATATCTAGGTGTCTGTGATATAGCAGCAGAATCAATCTACTTTATTATTCTTCTAGCCTACCTGCTACCCCAGGATAGGATGCACAAAAGAATATAGCCCTATCTGTGGCACTGACGGAAAGACTTATAACAATGTTTGCCTGCTATGTAAGGAAAAGCAGTAAGTATCACCATGACGTTTTTTAGAGATAACATTTTAAAGCCAAATGTGCCAACTTCCTAGAACTTAAGGGGACTTTAGAGGTCAGCTAGTCATCTAGTCTAGTTCTTAACTGAGGGCCTCCAGGGTAGGCCCTGGTAGTCAGTGGAAAAATTTCATGGGATCCATGAATTTGGATGGGGGGAAAATGTCATCTTTATTTTCAATAATCTCAAACATTTCCCTTCAATTATGAAAGCAGGCAACAAACTGAAGAGCAGTCCATCAACTTCACCAAACTGCAAAACAGCTGCCTCCTCTCTCTCCCTCTCTCTCTCTCTCTCTCTCTCTCTCTCTCTCTCTCTCTCTCTCTCTCTCTCCCTCTCTCTATCACACACACACACACACACACACACACACACACACACACACACACACACACACACACAAACACTGCACCCTCACTCTAACATTTAAAAAAAAAACAAGATAAAACAAAACCCTGATCTAGTCCCAAACTTCCATTTGACAGAGACCACGAGGGAGAGGGTGCTGACTTGTCCAAGGACTCCCAGGTTATAAGTTACAGAAAAGGGAATCAACCCTACGTCTCCTAGCACCTAATCCAGTGTTCTTTCTACTATACAAAGATGTCTATAATTACTTGTATCTCTCTAGATGTGAACAAGGTCCACATACTTAGCTGGGTCAAATGGACAGTGAGAGAAGAATGGAGATGATGTACATTGGTTCACCATTACAATTATATCAAGGAAGAGTACATTGGACTTGAGTACAGGCATCTCTCATAGAGTTCCCTTGAGGAGATTTTACAGTATGGAGGTTGAAGGGGAATAATTCTGGTCTTTGACCAGGACACTTGAGATCTAGTATTAACTCAGTTTCCAACTGGCTTCATGATCTTGGGCAGGTCACTTCACCTCTGTAAGTCTAGGTTTCCTCTTCTGTCAAATGGAGGATTTGAACCACATGGTCTTTAAGTGCCCTTCCCTAAACTCCTATCTAGAGACAGAGATTTGTGTTCTATAAGTAGCTCCATGTGTGTTACCCAGAGGAGATGCTTTTGCACAGGTTAAGGATCTAAATGTTAGGGCATGGCCTCCAAGTCAAAGCCCATGAATCGAAACTCTGATTCCCCCTGCCACCGTATTCTCTGGCCAATATTTGGTATAATCATTTTCTTCAAGGGTTCTCAACCCTCTGGCCAGGGAAACCAGACACATATACTTGAAATCATAAAACAATCACAAGGACTAAATAATATGGTGGGTGTTCACAGATTCATTATTAGTTAATCTCCTTCATGTACTCTTAATCTCAGCCAAACTGACTTGTTATGCCCTATACATAAAATTCCACCTCCTTGCTTTGTGCCTTTACATAGGATGTACCTTGTGCCTGGAATGCCATACCTCCCCAGCTCTGCCCCCTGGACTCCCTAGCTCCATCAAGGCTCTTTTTCAGTTACCACTTACTACAAGAAATAAGTGATTTATCCCAATCCTTCAAGTTGTTGAATTGTTCTTCCCATTCCTCCAACCAATTGCTTATGTTTATGCTTACTGAGGATACATTTTGTATTTCACTCAAGTAGATTAAGCTCCTTGAGAGCAAGGATTGTTTTATTTCTGGGTCTCTTTTTTTTCCCTTACTGTCCAGCACACAGCAAGGACTTAATAAATACTTGCTAAACTGAATTAAATTGATTCAAAAGACTCCTCAAAATCTAGTATACCAGATCTGGAAGGTACCTTATAGAATATGCATAACAGCTTCTATGTTTGAAAGAAAAGGAAACTCAGTTCCAGGGAAGATAATTTACTTGCCCAAGATCACACAGGTCATCAGCAAAAGGTAATGCAAATCTTATCCATAATTTTCAGGTCATAGCTCTTTCCTAAGGGCTATCAAATCTGGACTCTGACACTTTACTAGCTGTGTGACTCTGGGCAAGTCATTTATCCCTGCTTGCCTCAGTTTTGTCTTCTCTAAAATGAGCTGGAGAAGGAAATGGCAAACCACTCCAGTTGTTGTTTGTCCTTTTTTTCTCAAAGAGGATCTGGACTTTGTCAAGAAAACTCCAAATGGGGACACAAAGAGTAGGACATGATTGAAATGATTGAAGGACAATAGCAACAACAAAGTAGTTCAAAGAAGGAAGATGTCAGTGAGTTGTGGAGGAGGGAGGTGGAGAAGGTGAGACTTGAAGGATGAATATAATTTGGACCAACTTAAAGAAAGGGGAGGACCTTCCATACCAAAGGAATAACTAGATGAAAGAGCCAAGGGAGGGCTGTGCCTAGTGAGACTATGGAATCTGAGCTCTAAGATTGAGATTGAGGATTAAGATCTAAATTTCTTCCTTTCATAGCACAAATTTCCAAATTATCCTGCAGTTTTACCCTAACTTTGTCCCCTATCAGAGGCCTCCTTCTTACTGGGGACTGGGACTGTGGGGAACTACCCAAATCTGATAAACCACGGTGGTTGTGGACTTGTGTCTATCAGTGCAGGGGATTATGAAGAACCCCCCTTTCCTAGACCTGACTTGGAATCTTGAGACATTCCCAGAGGCTGATGGTTTTGACCCATTTACAAATCTTGCTAAAGTGAAGGTCTGGCTAAATTGTTGACATGAACTTACATCTTTATCAGCATTAGGCAGGACAAACAAAAATACAGTATCCTTGATTTTGAGAAATTCACCAGGTTCCTAATTCACTAAATCTCTTAGAACACAGAATATCAGAGCTAGAAATGACCTCAGAACACAAACCTTAAAATGTACCTATGCCTTAAACATATATATTACTATTGACTAGAACCTTTAGGGGGGCTCTGTGTAAAGTGTAAATCAAAGATTCTTCCTTTCTTTTCTGTCTTGAATTCCTTTGGCAGTTTGCTAGAACCCTTCTCAAAATCATGAGGGTTTTTTTTTTTTCCTTTTTGGAGGGGGTAAGGCAGGGCAGTTGCAGTTAAGTGACTTGCACAAGGTCACATGGCTAGTAAATGTTAAGTGTCTGAGGCCAAATTTGAACTCAGGTCCTCTTGAATCCAGGACCAAATGCTCTATTCACTGCACCTCCTAGCCACTCCCAAAATCATGTTTTGAAAGGCATAAAACAAAAGATATAGAATTACAAAGGAAATCAAAATAATGAATAAAATATTAAGAAAAAAAGTTCCCAAATCCAAATGAAGAACTCTTAGCTAGACTTTTCCTAAGAAGATTTATTATCCAAATTCTGGGTGATGAAAATATTATGATATGTTTCACATCAAAAGTAAGTAATTGATAGTCCCTAAGTAAATTTGGTTGTATAATCCCTAAGTAAATTTTAAATGTAACATTCTTCTATGCTGTTTTTGTTTTAAAGAATAGATAATACACAGGGCAGAAACAATAATTAAGGTGATTAAACTGATGGGGATGAGGGTCCTAGCATAGCAGTGGATTTAATTCATTTGGGAACTAGGAGTCCTGGGGAAAGAGAGGACATGAAAAATGGGGGGTCTCTGAGGCACTTAAAAATATTAATGGTCAACATTTATATAGCACCTATAATGTGCAATGAAATATGCAAAGTACATTATAATTATTCTCATTTGATCCTCACAACAACCTTGGGATGAAAGTGCTATTTTTATTCACTTTGAAGAAGAGGAAACGGAGGCAAACAGAGATCAAATGACTTGGGTAAGGTACCCTAGCTAATGAGTGTCTGAGGTTGGATTCACACTCAGGTCTTCCAGACGCCAGGCTCCCCACCTTTATCTACTGTGCTACCTAGCACAGAGGAAAGATATCAACCAATAAGATGAAGTTTGAATGCTCTGGATATGTTTAACCCAGAGAATAAAAAACAAAATGGGGTAGGGAGGAAAGCATAGGGGAGGGGATAGTAATCACTGCCTTTCATTATGGAAAAGATTGTTGAGGTAGGAAAAATGTACTTTGTTCTACTTAACTCCAAAAGGCAGAATCAAGAAACAATGAGCAGAAATTTCCAAGAGGCTGATTTCAGGAGCATCTAGGTGGTACAGTGAATAGAGAGCACCAACCCTGGAGTCAGGAGGACCTGATTTCAAATCCAGCCTCAAACACTTAACACTTACTAGCTGTGTGACCTTGGGCAAGTCACTTAACCCCAATTAACCTATCTTTTCCCCTCCAAAAAGACCAAAAAAAGGTTTGATTTTTGTTTAAAACAAGAAGTTTCTGGCAAAAAAAAAAAAATCTGGCCATCTACGAAATAGTTGACATTCTGATGTTCTTTCTTCTAAGGTTCCTTCCAACTTTTTTACATTTTGTGGTTTAAGGTTCCTTCCTACTTTAATGTTCTATCCTGTCCTTGTTCTAATAATGACTTTCTGGACAGAATTTTCTTCCCCACTACAAGGTTCCAAATTTTTGTAATAGTGGTGACTCACAGTGCCCTATTTTTTCATTTCCTCTACGGGAAGTCAAATGTTAAAATACAGATCCGAAAAAAAGGGAGATGCTGAGGAACCAAAAAATCCTGGATCCTAGTGGGACAGTATCAAAACTCTCGAGTCTGATTTTTAATAAAGTTTGAGATTGATTCCTGCCATTTCTGTAATTTCTTATTAAAAAATGTGTTGGAGAAATAAAGTGTGGCATTGTGGATAGAATACTGGCCTCTGGGTCAGTTCAAATCTGACCCCTAATTCCCTATTACCCATTTGGGTTCAACCCCTTCCCCTGCTTCCTACGACCTAAAACATCACCTCTCAGTCACCCAGGCAACTCTCCAAGATTATAAAATTCACAGAGAGAATGCTAACTTGCCTTGGTAAAAAGAGCTACTCACCAGAAGTTCCATACGATGAAAAAATCATAGCTCTGATTTAATGTCAGATCTTTAAGCATAGAATATAGTGTGCCAGCATTCAGAGGATCTCAGGTTAGAGAAGAGAGCTATACCAGATGAAAAGACCATAAGAATGGAACGTCTTAGTTGAAAAGATCTCCAGAAATGCAAAATATAGAGGAGAGATAATAAGATACAGATTTTTATATTATGTTTTCTCCATTAAACATAAACATTTTAACATACATTTTTTTAAAAAAAGATAAATATTGAATTACATATTCTTTCCCTCCATCTCTCTCCCCCATTCTCCTTGAGAGGCAAGTTATTTCATATAGATAATACCTGTGTAATTACCTTTCATTAATTCTTATAGTACAGTAGTCTCCCATTATATTCATAAGTTAAAATTTGTTCAACCATTTCTTTTTTTAATGTTATTATGTGATTTTCTTTTTTTAGTAAGTGGAACTTTTAAAAATTTTTCTTATTATTAATTAATTTACTTTTAGTTTTCAATGTTCACTTCCACAAGATTTTGACTTACAAATTTTCTCCCTATCTCTCCCCTCCCTCAACCCCAAAATGGCATGCATTCTGATCACTTCTTTCTCCACTGTGCCCTCCATTCTATCACCAACCTCTTCTATTATCCCCTTCCCTTCTATTTTCCTGTAGCGCAAGACAGATTTCTATACCACACTCCCCGTATTTCTTATTTTCCAGTTGCATGTAAAAACAATTATTAACACTCATTTTTAAAACTTTGAGCACCGCATTCTCTCCCTTCCTCTCTCCCCACTGACTTCATTAAGAAGACAAGAAATTTGATATAGGTTATACATGTGTGGTCATGGAAAACACTTCCATAACATTCATGTTGTGAAAGACTAACTGGGTGGGGGGTGGCGGGCAGTGTGGAGACAAGATGGTGGAATAAAAGCAGGGAATTTCTTAAGTTCACCCCCAAACCCAGGCAAATACCTGTAAAAATGATTCAAAACAAATTCTAGAGCTGTAGAACCCATAAAATGACAGACTGAAACTTATCTCCAGCCAAGACAGTCCAGCACCAGGATGGGAGTGGAGCATAGCCCTGTGAGGGCTGTCAGGTGCAGACAGGGCCAGAGCAGGCCTCAGTGACTGAATCACTGGCTACTGGAGCAATTTCCAGACTTCTCAAGCTGAAACCATAGAGAATAGTGTGAAAGTTCAGTGAAGGAACTCTGTGTGACTTGGGTGAAAAGGGAACATATGGTATTATCCTCACCCCTGGAAGGGGAGGGGCTAGGGAGGTGGTCCATGGTGGGCAGAGGCTGCTTCCAGGGCTCTGGCCCCACACACTGTGCCAAATCCAGCAGCTGATATAAAACCCCTGAAGCCTAAGACAGTACAACTACAGTGGCACCCACACCCAGCCCCCTGGAAGCAGCAGAGTCCTGCCTGGACAGGGAGTTAGAAAGTCATGTATTTGGCTGGGAAGATGAGTAAACAGCATAAAAAAAAAACGAGCATATAGAATTTTACTATGATGACAAAGAAGACAAAAATATAGAGCCAGAAGACAACAAAGTCAAAGCTTCTACATTGAAAGCTTCCAAGAAAATATGAATTGGTTACAAACAATAAAAGAGCTCAAAAAGGATTTTGAAAATAAAGTAGGAGAAGTAGTGGGAAAATTGAAAAGATAAATGAGAGTGATGCAAGAAAAATCATGAAAAACAAATCAACAGCTTGCTAAAAGACACCTAAAAATACTGAAGAAAATAACACCTTTTTTCATTCCATCTAGTAAAATACGCCTTGGTAACCTGACTAACGTCTAATATGAAAGTATTTCCAAATCCTATACTGGACTATATGCCCTCATGAGGGGTGGGGGGAGAGAGGGAAGGGAAATATGAAACTCAAGGAACTATGAAATTGAATCTTGTAAACTAAAAATAAACAAACAAATTAATTTTTAAAAAAATGTTGGGCTACTTGAAAGCCATGATCAAAAAAAGATCCTGGACATCATCTTTCAAGAAATTAGCAAGGGCAGGGTGGAGTCAAGATGGTGGAATAGAAACAGCACTTCCAGGGAGCTCCAGCCCACACAACTTCAAAATTATGTTTAAAAGGGACTCTGAACAACCTCTGGAGGCCCAGAACCCACAAAATGACAAAAGAGAAGCTAACCTCCAACTGAGGACAGCCTGGCAGCCTAGAAGGGAGCAACCAGGGCAGCACTTTGGGAGTTGAGCCCAGGCCAGTGTGAGTCGGAGTGTTTAGCTCCAGGGCAGCCAGACCAACAGCCAGCTGGAGGGACCCTAGAACACCAGAAGGTGTGGCCTTTCAAGAATTATCAACACATAGATGCCTAGGACAAAGTAAGACGTCAGTGCCCTGTGGATTTTGGGACTGGTTGGAGAGCACATCAGCTTCTTCCCCTGGGGGCAAGAAGCTACTGAGGAGCTGGACCAGTGTGTGCCATGTTACCACATTTCTTCTTCAGCTCCTGGCCAGCAGACTGTAGGGGGATCTGGTGATAAGTCTGGGGGGTTATGACTCTTCCTTTACCCTTCTTGGATCTGGATTGCAGTCGGGGGTGGAAGTCTTGGGGTGTATGAACAGCTTGCCAGAGTGTGGGGAGGCTTCCAAAAGGCCACCCAACTGATACTTTCAACAGTTGAGGTGTTTGGGATGGAAGCTCCCCTGGCTGGTGGCAGAGCCCTACTGTGGCAACAAGCCCAAAAGTCAAGTAATTGAGTGGCAACATGCCTAGCAAAGGAAACAAAATAAAAAGAAAAATTCAACATTAGACTCCTATTTTGGGACCAAAGAGGATCAAAGCATGAAACAAGAGGAGGACTGTGAGGTCAGAAATCCTGCACCAAAAGCCCCAAATGAAAATACGAGCTGGTTACAGGCCATAGAGGACCTTAAGAAGCAGGTAAGAGAAGTGGGGGAAAATTGGGAAGAGAAATGAGAAAGATGCAAGAAGAGTAAGAAATGAGAGTCAACAGCCTGACTGAGGAAAATAAGACCTTGAAAAATAGACTAACTCAAATGGCAAAAGAGGCTCAAAAAGGCAATGAGGAGAAGAATGCCTTAAAAAGCCGACTTTGCCAGTTGGAAAAAGAATCTCAAAAGCTCACTGAGGAGAATCATTCCTTCAGAATTAGACTGGAGCAAATGGAAGCTAGAGACTTCATGAGAAATCAAGATGTTATTAAGCAGATCCAAACAAATGAAAGAATAGGAGGAAATGTGAAATATCTCATGGGAAAAACCACTGACATGGAAAATAGATCCCGGAGAGGTAATCTAAAAATTATTGGACTACTTTAAAAACCATGATCAAAGAAAGAACCTGGAAATCATCCTTCAAGAAATTCTCAAGGAAAATTACCCTGATGTTTTAGAACCAGAGGGCAAAATAGAGGTTGAAAGAATCCACCAATCACCTCCTGAAAAAGATCCCAAAAAGAAAACTTCTAGGAATATTGTAGCCAGGTTCCAGAATTCCCAGATCAAGGAGAAAAATATTGCAAGCAGCCAGGAAGAAACAATTTCAATATTGTGGAAACACAATCAGGATAGCACAGGATCTGGCAGCTTCTACATTGAGGGATATAAGGGCATGGAATATGATATTCAAGAGGCAAAGGAGCTGGGATTAAAACTAAGAATCACTTACCCAGCAAAACTGAGTATCATGTTTCAGGGGAAAATATGGTCATTCAGTGGAATAGAGGACTTTCAAGCATTCTTGAGGAAAAAACCAGAGTTGAATAGAAAATTTGACATTCAGACACAAGAAACAAGAGATGCTTCAGAAAGTAAACAGGGAAAAGAAATCATAATGAACTTATCAAAGTTGTACTCTTTATATTCCTACATTGAAAAATGATAACTGTAACTAATGAAACCTTTCTCAGTATTAAAATAGCTGAAGAAGGGTATATGGTCATATGAATACATATGTGAATGTGTGTATATAATTTTACAGGTATACATAGATAGAGGGCACAAGTCGAATTTAATGGGAAGGGATGATACTTAAGGGGTGAAATTGAGAGGTGACAGAGGATCATAATGAGAGGAGATGGGGAGAATCAGAATGGGGTAAACTATCTCATGTAGAAGAGGTAAGGGAAAGTGGTTTCAGGAGAGGGGAAGAACAGGAAGGCAAAAAGGCAAAACTTTAGTCTCATTGAATTTGACTCAGGGAATTACATACATAGTAAATGGGATATCTCACCCTACAGGAGAGTGTGGGGGGAGGGGATGAGGGGGATGATGTAAGGGAGGGCAGGCTAAGGGGGAGGGAAGTTAGAAGCACCCACTTTTGAAAAGGGACAGGATCAAAGTGGAGAGTGGACCAGGTGGGAGGTGGGATAGGAGGTAGGGAAATATAGTCAGTCTTTTACAATATATCTACAATGGTAATGTTTTGCATTGCTACACATATACAACATATACTGAATTGCTTATCTTCGCAGTAATGGTGGGTGACAAGGGAGGAAGGGAATGAATCTGGAATTCAAAGGTTTAAAATCAAATGTCTTAAAAATATATAAATACTATTATTAGTACTATTTTACATATAATTGGGAGATAAGGTTGCAGGCATGGGGGCTCGGGGATTCACCTTGCGCTATGGAAAAGTCAAAGGGGGTATGGGAGAAGAGATGGGAGAGACCAGATTGGATGAGGGGATATCCAGTGGGATTGCTATTCTGGTGTAGTGGATAGGAAAAAATGAGGAAAAAATTGTAACTCAAAATCTGATGGAAATGAATGATGTAAACCAGAAGTTAATAAAGCATTTGAAAAAAAAAGGAATTAGCAAGGGAAACTGCCCTGATATTCTAGAACCAGAGGGTAAGACAGAAATTGTAAAAATCTACCAATCACCTCTTGAAAGAGATCCCCAAAGGAAAATTCCTAGGAATATTGTAACCAAGTTCCAGAGTTTCCAGGTAAAGGAAAATATATTGCAAGCAGCCAGAAAGAAACAATTTGAGTACTATGGAAACACAATCAGGATAAAAGAAGATCTAGCCATTTTTACAGTAAGGATTGAAGGGCTTGGAATATGATATTCTTGAGGTGAGAGGAGATAGGATAAAAATCAAAAATCATCTACCCAGCAAAACTGAGTATGATACTTCAGGGGAAAATTGATATTGAATAAAATAGAGGACTTGCAAGCATTCTTTTTGTTTATTTGGTTTTTTGTTAGGTTTTTTTTTTGTTTGCTTGCTTTTTGGAGGGAGGAGGGCAGGGTTATTGGGGTTAAGTGACTTGCCCAAAGTCACATGGTTAGTAAATGTTAAGTGTCTGAGGCTGGATTTGGAACTCAAGTCCTCCTGACTTCAGGGCTGGTGCTCTCTATTCACTGTACCACCTAGCTGCCCCAACTTTCAAGCATTCTTGATGAAAAGACCAGAGCTGAATATAAAATTTGACTTTCATATACAAGACTCAAGAGAAGCATGAAAAAGGAAACAGGAAAGAGAAATCATAAGGAACTTTTTAAAGTTGAACTGTTTACATTTCTATGTGAAAAGATGGCATTTCTAACTCATGAGACCTTTCTCAGTATTAGGGTAGTTGGAAGAAATAGATACATAAGTAGACATGTAGACAGATAGCTAGACGGCACAGGATGAGGGGATTATATCTAAAAAACAAAATTAAGGGTGAGAGAAGAATATATTGGGAGAAAGAAAAAGGAAGACATAGAATGGGGCAAATTATCTCACATAAAAGAGGCAAGAAAAAGGTTTCATAATGGAGGGGAAGAGGGAGGAGGTGAGAGGGAATGAGTGAACCTTATTGTCCTTGGATTTGGTTTAAGGAGAGAATACCATACACACTCAGCTGGGTTTCTTAGCATATAGGAAAGTAAAGGGGGAAGGAGGTAAGGGAGGAGGGGATGATATAAAGGAGGGAAGATTGGGGGAGGAGCAGTCAGAAGAAAACACTTTTGAAAAGGGACAAGGTCAGGGGCGGCTAGGTGGCGCAGTGAATAGAGCGCCGGCCCTGGAATCAGAAGGACCTAAGTTCGGATCCGGCCTCCGACACCTAATCCGCACAAACAAAAACCTAGCCCTGTAACCTTGGGCAAGTTACTTAACCCCAATTGCCCTAAAGGGGCGGCTAGGTGGCGCAGTGAGTAAGAGCGCCGGCCTCGGAGTTGGGATGACCCGAGATCAGATCCGGCCTCAGAAAATGAGCACCCACACATAAATAATGACTAGCCGTGTAACCTTGAGCAAGTTACTTAACCCCAATTGCTTTAAAAAAAAAAAAAGGGACAAGGTCAAAGGAGAAAATAGAATAAATGGGGGCAGGATAGGATGGAGGGAAATATAGTCAGTCTTTCACAATATGACTACTATGGAAGTGTTTTGCATAACTACACATGTATAAACTCTGTATTGTTTGCCTTTTCAATCAGGGTGAGTGGGGAGGGAAGAAGGGACACAATTTGTTACTCAAAGTTTTAAAAACAAATGTTAAAAATTCTTTTTACATGCAACTGGGAAATAAAATGTACAGCCAATGGGGTAGAGAAATCTATCTTGCCCTACACAAAAATAAGGGATAAGTGGATAAGGCAGGGGGCATGGTAGAAGGGATGGCAGACTGGGGGAAGAGGTAATCAGAATGCATCCCATCTTAGGGTGGTGTGTAGGGGAGACATGGGGATAAAATTTGGAACTCAAAATCTTGTGGAAATGGATGTTGGAAACTAAAAATAAATAAATAAAATTTTAAAAAGTCTTACTATATTTCCCTCCATTCCATCCCACCCCACATTTATTCTATTCTCTCCTTTGAACCTATCCCTCATCAAAAGTGTCTGCTTCTGATTACCCCCTCCTCCCAATTACACTCCCTTCTATCATCCCCTGCCCTGCTTATTCCCTTCCCCCCTACTTTCCTGTAGGCTTAGATTTTCATGCACAATTGAGTTTGTATGTTATTCCCTCCTTAAGTCAAGTTCCATGAGAGTAAGGTTCACTTATTCCCTATCACCTCCCCCCTCTTCTCCTCCATTTAAAAGCTTTTCTTGCCTCATAATTATTAGACAATTTACTCCATTCTACTTCTCCCTTTCTCCTTTTTCTAGTACATTGCTCTCTCACCCCTGAATTTTATTTTTCAGTATCCCTTCATATTCAACTAGCCCTTTGCCCTCTGTCTGTATATGTGTCTATGTATATGTATGTGTGTGTGTGTGTGTGTGTGTGTGTGTGTATACACACACACATATGTGGGGGGGAGGGTGGGTATATTCTGTGTGTTAACATGTACATGTATATGTATGTATGTATGTGTATATATGTATATGTATGTCTCTATGTATGATTTCCTCCAACTACTCATACTGGGAAAGGTCTCATGAGTTTCAAATATCATCTTTCCATGGAGGAATGTAAACAGTTCAATTTTAATAAGTCCCTTAGGATTCCTCTTTCCCGTTTACTTTTTCATGCTTCTCTTGAGTCTTATATTTGAAAGTTTTATGTTCTATTCAGCTCTGGTGTTTTCATTGATAATACTTGAAAGTCTTCTATTTCATTGAATAGACATTTTTTCCCCTGAAGGATTATACTCAGTTTTGCTGGGTAGGTGATTCTTGGTTTTAATCCTAGCTCCTTTGCCTTCCAGAATATCATATTCCAAGCCCTCTGATCTGTTAATGCAGAAGCTTCTAAATCTTGTGCTATCCTCATTATGTTTCCACAATACCTAAATTGTTTCCTTCTGGCTGCTTGCAATATTTCCTCCTTTCCTCCTCCTGGGAACTCCAGAATTTGACTACAATATTCCTAAGAGTTTCCCTTTTGAAATCTCTTTCAGGAGGTGACCCTGTGGATTCTTTCCATTTTTTTTGCCCCCTGGTTCTAGAATATAAGGGCAGTTTTCCTTAATAATTTCTTAAACAGTGACATCCAGGTTCTTTCTTTGCTCATGGCTTTCACATTAATTCTTATGAATCTGATTATCATTTCTATGCAAATGACTATTACTTATACATATAAATTAATCAAAAAGCATCTATTAAGTATTTACTATGTGTTAGGCAATATCCTAAATGCCAGGGATAGGAGGAAAAGGGGGGAAAAAGTCCCTGCCTTCAAGGAATTTACTTTCTAATGGAAAGACATGTCCATAAATATAAGATACATAGAGAGGTTAGGGAGTATGTTTTGCATCTTTCCCCCCAGCACAATACCTAACATATAATAGGTTATAATAAATGTTTATTAAATTGCTAAAATTATATGAGAATCAGCAATAAAGAGACCATTGGTCACCTTGGAGAGAGCAACTTCAGTTATGTGGTAGAGACAGAAACTAGATTGTAAGAGACTAAAAAGTGAAAGGATCATAAGAATATGGAAGAAATGAGTATAGACTGCTCAAGTTTCCTACCCCCATCTTAGGAATTTAACTATAGAAGGGAAGAAAGCTAGACAATGGGTTGGTAAGGTTAAGCGGAGGAGCTTTTGTTTTTGTTTTGTTTTTTAAGGATAGAGAAGATTTGAATATGTCTGTAAGAAACAGAAGAGTTAGTGGATAGAAGCTGAAAATTACAGAGGGAGAAAAGAATGAGGAAAATATTAAACTCTTAGAAAAAAAAAGAAGGGGGTGGGATCAAGAGCACAAATAGAGCTCAGTGAGTTTCAATACCTTCCTATCTACCCTCAAGATCAAATTTAAATTCCCCTGTTTCACATTTAAAACTCTTGCTACCCAGGCCCATTCCTAGGGGCAGCTAGGTGATACAGTGGATGGATAGAGCACATGGCCTGGAGTCAGAAAGATTCATCTTCCTGAGTTGAAATTGGGCCTTAGATACTTATGAACTGTGTGGTCCTGGGTAAGTCATTTCACTATTTTTGCCTCAGTTTCCCCATCTATAAAATGAACTGAAGAAGAAAATAGCAAACCACTACAGTATCTTTGCCAAGAAAACCCCAAATGGTATGATGACTGAAAATGACTGAACAGGTAACAATGGGGCCCCTTCCTACCTTTTCAGTCTTCTTATACTTTGCTCCCTATAACACATTCCACAATCCAACTATACTTACCCCTCCTCAAACATGACACTCTCTCTCCCAAATTCATACTGTACCATCCCATGACCAGGATGTTCCGTCTCCCCACTGTTGCCTCTTGATATCTCTGGCTCCCTTTACAAATCAATTTGAGTCCTAGCTTTTCAGGAGGCCTTTCCTGGTCATTTCCCTCTGTCTGGCAATTCATGCCTTCCCTTCCATGACCTTCCATTTACTCTGTATTTATCTTGCATAAAACTAGTTATTTTACAAACTGTTTCCTTCACTAGAATGTAAGCTTCTTGAGGTAAGCACAATTTTTGCTTCTATCAGTATGTCTAGTGCTTAGAGCAGTGCCTGGAGCATTTGCTGTTGTTCAGTCATTCAGTCATGTCCATGGACTACTCTATGGACCATAGCCACCAATACTATCCAAGGAGTTCTCTTGACAAAGATACTTGAGTAGTTTGCTATTTCCTTCTCCAGACAAACATAGGTTAAGTGACTTGCTCAGGGTTATACAGTTGGTAAGTATCTAAGGCTGGATTTAAACTCAGGAAGATGAGTTGCCAAGAAGAGTTGGCATTAGCAAACCGAAGCACACTGTATCCTCTAAGACTGAAGTAAAAGAAGAAAGATTAAACTAGGATGTTGAGATTATTTGAAATGTGGAATTAGAAAAGAGAAGAAGAAATTTATTGGCAAAGGATCTCAGTTGATTCAGTGAAATATGAGGCAAGATCATTTCCTGATACAGAGACAGAAAGGGCTAATGTAGGGGTCAGGAGGATAGAAAGCATTTGGAATAGTAGCTAGTAGGAGTGCCATTCACACCCAATCAGAAAACAGTAAAAGGATTACTGTTCATCCCTGAAGTTACAATTGAATTGAGATAGCATAAATTTGTAGTGTGCCCTATGAAAGCAGGACCCTAGAACTGCTTAGTTTAAGCAAAGGTTTCTGGGTAGACTAGATACTGCTAACATGAAAGAGATATGAGGAAATGTATCCCCATAGAAAAGAATACTGTCACTGGGTAGGATGATGCAAGGTACCAGAATGTCCCAGTCATAACTGCTACTGTGTCATACCATCATACCTTCAACTGGATACTTTTAAATTAATCCTAAGAGAAATAAATAAATATCTTCTGATGCAACACTTTATTTTATGTACAAATGCTTCTAATTGTCATAGACTCCAAAATATGGATTATTTGTCAATCTGCATCAGGAGAGGGAATTTCTATCTCAATAGAAACTAGCTAGGTAGTTCCCAACACTGATGCAATCAGAGGTCCAGAACTCTGCATCTCTCATCAAAGAAAAAATGAACAGATTTTTCTAAACTATATGCTATGGAGATAATTTTAAGATACCTGGAGACAATATGCATGTCAGAGGTGTAGAAGAATTTTGGAGAGAAAATATCCTGTCATCTTTATCCATATAGATTATCTAACTTCCATAGACAGTACTAAAGTGGGCTAAGCCAAGAGTGCAAACCATCTCAGTGTTTGTTTGGGGGTTTTTTTGCTGAATGTTGAGAAGGCTGAAAGCATAAAACAAATTAAAGTGATGATATTTTGAAGAAAAAATAATCATACCTTCACCAGTTTTCTAACTGTACTTCCTCCTGCCAACATTGTACTACATCCCTCCCCACTGATCTTTCAACTATGTACCATCTTTGACTCTACATGTTTCACCTGAAGATGTCACTTAGTGTCCATGGGTCTCAGTTTCCTCATCTGTAAAACAGGAGGATTTGAACCACATGGTCTATAACGTTCCTTCCATTCCTAGATCTATGACCATTTGACCCTATGTATGCAGAGCAGGGCTCTCTTCTGTACTGTTTCATGTCACTATCAGAATCCCCGTTCAACACTACATTTTAAAATTGAGTGCCTAAACCAGGTAGAGTACCAGAAAAAAACATAGATGGAAAAAATATATAAAAACTACCAAGAGATGTCCTCAAATACATAAACAACTCTTCAAGGACATTAAGTAAGAATTAATACAAGCAAGAAAATATTTAGGGAGTAGAAACAGTACTTCCATGGGCCTCTAGCTTCCACCCTCACAAATCCATGTAAAAGGCGACTCTGAACAAACTTATAAAATTAATAAGCAGTGGCCAAGAACCTTCAATTATCTCCTCCATTAAACACAGCACATAGTTTCAAGGTAAAATAGAGATTTGAGAAGCAGCCTGAAAGATGGGGAATTAGAGGCAACCCAGCTAATCTCTCTCAACATTTCTCTCCAAACAACTTTAAAAGAATTCCATATATCAGATTTTGGGGTGGCAGAGGCAACAAAAGGGCAGGGTGAGTCATTTTTCAGGCCTGAGAAAACATAGGTCATCAGGAGAAGTTTCTGACAATAGGGTGCAAGCTTATGGGGAGCCCAGATACTTGGTGGCAGCAACAGTAACTGCAGCAGCATCTTCAGGAGCTCTCAGCCCAGAGATGGTAAAGCAACAGGAAAACTGGAGTGAAAGAGATAACAGGGGACCCTTTCCTGGCACTGCATACAGCTGCTACTGATTGCAGTTCTATTGCCCATATGAAGTATTTGGTCACAGTTCCAATGTGGAGAGGATTACTGAGGTTTGGTCATAAGGGAGCAGGGGACCTGGTCACTGCTCCAAGGCAAAGAGAAAGTAGTAGAGGTTCTAGTTAGAGGGGAAGAGGGGCCCACCTAGGTAAAGACTAGAGTGCAGACCAAGAAAGCAGTCTTGATCCAACTTGAAGCAATAAAGATCTGTCTCACTAAGTTCACGTGAAAGGGGAGCATAGTCCAGAATGGTAAGTGTCCCAACAAGCCAACAGCAAGTCCCACCTCATCAAACAGGCATGATATCCTGAGCCAAATACAGTGCAAAAAAAGCAAATGCCAAGACCAAAACCCCCTATATGCCTTAGCAGAGCCAGATGAATAGACAGACCCCAATTCTAAGAACCACTCTGTGCTCCAGTGTGACCCCAGCATATTAATAGGCAGCCTCCAGAGGCTGCTTCATATCTTTTGATCATTCATCAATTGGGGAATGGCTCTCATTTTATAAATTTCACTTGGTTCTCTATAAGCTTGAGAAATGAGGCCTTTAGAAGATGAGTCTTCCTGACCCCAAGTCCAGTGCTATCCACAGCACCACCTAGCTGCCCATCAATCTTTCAATAAGAATAATGAAAAAAAAATGTTGATCAAGGACATTATTTCAGAATCCATAGTTAAAGGAAGGGTTTCTCATGCAGATTAGATAAAGAACTTTTGACTAAAGTACTGAGAAAATTGATTTCTTTTTCTTTAAAGGGAAGAGGAGCCTTAGGGTGCTTCAATGTCCTTTTTAGTGACTTGGGAGCTCAGCAGCTTTTTCACAGGGATCATAGCAGACACTTCATAAACCATCCATACACCCCTTCACTTTACAGATGAGGAAATTGGGGCCCAGAGAGATCAGGTGACTCTCTTAGGGTCACACAGATAATAGTATTTAAGATTATATACCTAGAGTTACAAAGGACTTTATCAGTGATCTAAATACAACCCCTGCATTTTACAGATGAGGAAACTGAGATCCAGAGAGAATGTGACTTTCTTACAGAACTCAAAAACTGGAAGGTACCTCACAGCCATCTGCTCAAACTCATTCATTAAAGGAATCCCCAGTATAACATGCTTCACAAGGTATGTTGGGAAGCAGTGTGGCACATTGGAAGGGGTGATAGAGGTTTGGTCCAAAAAAATAGGTTTGATTTGTGGTTTGACTATTTTCTGTGTTATTTTGCATAAAAAAATTAACCATTCCAATTTTCAGTTTCTCATCTGTAAATGAGGAAAATGGGTTTAATGTTCTCTAAGATTCCACCCTAAATCTGTTCTCCTAATTGTTCATTCCTGATTACACAGATTGTAAGTAGCAGAGCAGGGATTCAAACCCAGGTTGCCAGACTCTGCTACACTGCCTGAGTCACATCCAGGCCTAAGGAATCAGATATAAATAGGAAGGACCAGTAGGGCCTGTGAGGGTTAGTTAATATCTTTATTTGTGAAGCAGAGCTATAGGCTGGAATGTTGGAGAGGTGAAAATTATATGAATTGTTCTGGGGAGTAACTTGGCCATGTTTTATAACCCCTCCTATGGCTTTAGCCATCAGCAGCAGGAGAGAGAGTTATGTTTTGTTTTCGTTTTGCTTTTTGGAGGGGGGAGGGCAGGGCAATTGGAGTTAAGGTCACATGACTAGTAAACGTTATGTGTTAGGGCCAGAGTTGAACTCAGGTCCTCCTGACTCCAGGGCCAGTGTTCTATTCACTGGACCACCTAGCTGCTCCAAAGAGAGTTACGTTTGACATCTCCCCTAGCTATTCTTCCTCCTGTGATCCTAATTCTGTCCCACAGAAGACCAGAAACCATTTATGCCAACTTGTCCCTAGAGCTCTAGAAGTGTTTCTTACATTTAACCAGATGAAACTGGAAGGAGGAGACAGGTGGAAGGATTCTGGTCTGGGAGTTAAGAAGTCACACCTCTGTGTGACCTTAGACAAGTCACAACACCCCAGTACAGAAAAACTGTGAGCATCATCGATTTGTGGATTATTACAGCATGAAGGGGTCTTGAGTCACAGGCTGTCAGGGTTGGAAAGATCCTTAGAAGCCAGATGTGGCAACCTATTTAGGTCACAAAGAAGGAAATTGAATATTGGAGGGGTCAAGAGATTTGCCCAACAACATATGCCTAGTAGATTTGGAATGCAGAACCAGGTCTTCTAACTCAGAGTCCAATGTCATTTCCAGAAAGCCACATAAGCTCTTATATTATTGTATTTTTTTATTTCAACAATTTTTATTAAGTAGCTTATTATATTCAAGGCCCTGTGCTAGACACAAAGACAAAAGAAGAAATTCACTGCCTTTAAGGAACTCAAATGAAAGGGGTGGGTAGATGTACTTAAATAAATACAAGGAGATTTTAAGGAGAAAGTACTAATAAACATAATTTTGAGAGGCCGAAGTTGAAGGGGAAGTTTCCTCTAGGAATGTGGAATGACCGGTTTTAATGCAAAGAGGCAAGGGGGGAAATGTCAAGTTTGAGGAACAGTGAGATTACAGAGTATAGATTGGCTGGAATGTAGAGTGAAAGGGGAGGAATGTGAAATTAAACCAGAAAGGGAGTTTGGAGTATAAATGTGGAGGGCCTTAAATATCATCCTGAGTTGGTATTTTACCATAGAAATATGGAACCACTGAAGGTTTCATTAGCTGTCATTAGAATAGATTGGGAATTATTCAATCTAGGGGATAATGAAGACTGAAAGACCAGTCAAGAGGTTTTTTTACAATAATAATAGCAGGGCAAAAGGTGACAAGGACCTGAACTTAGATATTCTGGGGTTAGAGCTGACAGGATTTGATCAACCAGTAGAATTCTGTCTGTTCAGCTTTTGCAGTATCTCTTGCACCCATCCTTCCTTTCCATTCCCAAAGAATCTTTGATAGAATAGTGGTTGGGTCAGGAAGATAGGGTTTGTTATCCTGGTTCTGACAGGACCAGGTGTAGAGGTGTAGATAAGATGCTAGACTTGGAGTCAGGAAGACTGTGTGGTATAGAAGTTAGATAAGATGCTAGACTTGGAGTCAGGAAGACCTTGGGCACATCATTCTCTTAGTCTCAGTTTCTCCATCATAATAGGAGCATAATTTTTTTAAAACTACTACACTGTTTTCTGAGGCTTAAATCAGATAATGTACACAAAGTATCTCATAAAATTTAAAGTTCTCTGTATCCATTACTGTTACTGCTACCACCATAACTACATCTTAAAATTAGATTTCATTTATTTTCAATCAGTATAAATCTGCCTTCTCTCTCTCCCCTCCCTACTGAAAAATAAAAAAAAAATCCATTACAAAACATATACGATCAAGCAAAACAGGTGCCTACATCAGCCACGACAAAAAGAAAAAAACTGATATGAATATACTCTGAATATATTGGAAGGATGGAGCAGTTAGAAGAATTCTGGTGGGGAATTAAGAAGCCTGTATTTGATCCATAGTTCAGCCACTGAGCCTCTGGGTGAACTTAAGTCAGAGTTTCATGGTATAAAAAACCTGTGACCATCATAGATTTGCATATTGTAATGACATGAAGGGGTCTTAGAACAACAGACTGTCCAAGTTGAAAGGATCTTTAGAAGACAGATAGGGCAATGATCTATATGTCACACAGAAGAAAACTGCATTTTGAAGGGATCAAGACATGTGTCAGGAAATGTACATATAGTAGATCTGCAAAACCAAGTGTCCTGATGCATAATCCAATGCTCTTTCCAGAAAATCACACCAACCCCTAAGTTGTTTTTGTTTTTTATTCAATGAATATTTATTAAGTCTCTACTATATTAGAGGCCCTGTGGATATAAATATGAATATATGTATATGTCTACTTGTGCACTCTGAGGCTTTCATCTGTCTGTCAAGAAGGGGGTATCATAGTTCATCAATAGCCCTCTGGAATCATGATTGGTCATTAACCTAATTAAAGGTCCTAAATCACTCAAAGTTGTTTATTTTTATAATATTGTTTACACTGTATAAATTGTTCTATTGATTCTGGTCACTTTATTCTGCACTGATTCATAAAAGTCCTTGAAGGTTTTTCTGAAACCATCCCCTAAATCAGTTCTTGTAGCCCAATAATATTCCATCACATTCATATACCATAATTCATTCTGCCATTTATGGGCACCCCTCAGATTGCCATTCCTAGCTATCTCAGAAAGAACTAGAGATGTATATATACATATCCTTAGAGTTTCTTTTACTTACTACTAATCCTTCTCTTTACAACAGCCCTTCCTCTAATTCCCCTTCCCCCTCTCACAACATTCCCTCCTATTTCCCTATTGAGTGAAAATAATTTCTTTTATTTAAATTTACTTAGCATTTTATTTTTCCTTAGCTATACATAAAAACATTTTTCATCATTTGTTTTTAAAACTTTGAGTTCCAAATTCTCTCTCTCCCTTCCTCCCACCCCCATTAAGAAGGCAGTCAATTCAATATAGATTGTACACATGTAGTCAAACAAAACATATTTCTACACTAGTCATAATTTTTAATGAAAGAATAGACCAAAATTTAAAAACCCAAGAAATACAAAATTAGAAAAGTATGCATTGATCTATATTCAGACTCCATCAGTTCTTTCTCTGTGCATGGATAGCAATTTTTATCATAAGTACTTGAGAATTGTCTTAGATAGTGGTATTGCTGAGCATAGCTAAGTCATTCACAACTGATCATTAACAATATTGCTTTTATTTTGTACACAGTACATTTCATTTTGCATCAGCTCATATAAGTCTTTCCAGGTTTTTCTGAGAGCATTCTGCTCATCATTTCTTATATTACCATAGTATTCCATTATAATCACATACAACAATTTGTTCAGCCATTCCCCAGTTGATGGGCATCCCCTCAATTTCTAATTCTTTACCACCAGAAAAGAACTGAAATAAATATCTTTATACATATAGGTCCTTGTGAAAAGTATTTCTTTTAACCAAATCTGTGTGAGTGTATTCTCTCCTTTGAACAGTTCAGATAAGAGTGAGTTTCAAGCATCCCTCACCCCTACCTTGTTTGTATAGATTTCTACTTTCATGACCTGATCAAGATAATTTTCCCTAAATCTTGCTTTCCCTCTCCCACCCAGTATACCTTTCCCCCTCTTTTTCCATTCTTATTCTAAGATAATCAAGTCATAACAAAATCACTCAATAGCTTTCTGTCTAATTAGATTCCCTCTATAACTCATGTTGATGATAGGGTTCAGAGGAGACATATAACTCATCTTCCCCTATTAGAGTGTAAGCAATTTATACTTGGTTAGACCTTTATCACATTTATTTAATTTGTGTTTACCTTTTTCACATTTCTCTTAATTTATATGTTAGAACTTCAAAGCTTCTATATAGTTCTGGTCTTTTCACCAGAGAATGTTTGGCAATCTTCTACTTCATTAAAGATCCATTTTTTCCTCTGTAAGATTATACTTAGTTTTGCTGGTTAAGTTGTTCTTGGCTATAACCTTATGTCCTTTACATTCTAGAATATTGTATTCTACGCTCTACTTCTTCATGGTAGTGCCTGCTAAGTCACATGTGATTTTGACTATGGTTCCTTGGTGCTTGAATTCTTTCTTTCTTTCAGCTTCAGCATGTTTTGTTTGACATAGAAACTCTGGATTTTGGCTATAATATTCCTAGAAGTTTTCATTTTGGGGTTTCTTTCAGAAGGAGATGAATAGATCCTTCCTATTTTCACTTTTCCCTCTGTTCCTAAGAGATATGAGCAGCTTTCTTTTAAGATTTCTTGGAATATGATGACTAGACTCATTTTTGTGGTGGTCATTATACCTTTCAGGGACTATAACAATTTTTAAATGATCTCTCTCAATCTGTTTTCCAGGGCAGTTTTTTTTGCTGTGAGATGACTTCCATTTCCTTCCATTTTCTCAAACTTTTGACTTTGTCTCTATGTCTTGCTATCTGATCTAGGCATTGGCTTGTATTTGATCCACTTTAAATTCCAAGGAGTTTCTTCCTTGGGCAATGTTTTATACCTCTTGCAATTCTCTTTCTAATTTTTCCTTCTATAATTCCTATTGTTTTTCATTTTTTTCTTCTGGAATCTATTTCATCTGTCTAAAAAATATTTTAAAGACTTAAAAATGATTTGTTTCAATCGTTCTAGGAATTATAGTGGAATTTGTGGCCAAACTGTGTTTTCCTTGAGACTTTGCTTGTAAATATTTTAGGATCATTCTCTTCTATTGGGTTGTGTGGCCTATACCTGTCATCATAACAGTTTTTTACAATGGGATTCTTTTATTGATGGTTAATTTTCCAGCCTATTTAGACACTTCAGAATTGATGATTAGGCTGGCTTTTGGCAATATTGGAGGGAAGTTCTGGCCCAGTCTGATGCCACTTTCATCAGGTTATTGAATATTGCATTATTTTAGTATTGCAGGAATAGCACAGGCTGAGGATCTGTAAGCTCTCAGAGTTTTGCAGTCCCAAAGTGGTCTGATACTGGGCAAAGCCTGAATAATTCCCCTCTTGGCCAAGCAGTAAATGCCTGGTTAGACTTAGTATATGTGCCAACATTTCATAACAATATCAAACTCATGTAGCCTAGCATGGTTTTTCTTTAAAAGGTATTGAAACAATCCTTAAGACTTAATTAATTAGGGGGCAGAACCAAGATGGTAGGGTAGAAGCAGGAAATTGCATGAGCTCCTACACCAACTATCTGCAATACCTGTAAAATATGACTCTAAATAAATTTTAGAGCTACAGAACCCACAAAGTGACACAGAGAAACAAATCTCCTGCTGAAAGCAGCCCAGCAGGTCAACAGGAAGGGGCTTGCAACAAGCTGGGAGCCGAACACAGTCCCACGTGAGCCATGCCAGCCCAGAACCAGGGTCACCCCAACAGGTGTCCTAGAAGGGCCAGAGCAGACTTCAGGAGAGTGAATCACTGGCACCTGTGGCAGTTTCCAGACTTTTCAAAGCATAAATGCCAAAAAGAAAGTAAAAGGTCAATGGGGAACTCTGTTGGAACTGGGTGACAGAAGAGCGTGGTCCAGCCCCTACCCCAGAGCAAGAGGTGTCAGAGGCATGGCTGTTGCTACTTGGCTGCCTCTGGAGCTCCTGGCCTGCAGATCATAGGGGGACCAAGCAACCATTCATAGGGCAATGGCTCTTGGTTTGACCTTTCTGGATCTGGGTTGCTGTCTTGGGTGGTGGTCCTGGGGTAAAAAACACCAGTGTGCCAAAGCTTGTGGTGTCTGTAGAGAGGGCACACTCCTCAGACCTCTGACAACATTTGCAAAAACCCCAGCAATTTGGGACAAAGCTCTCTCCACTCTAGAAGCAGAGTTCTACTGTGGCAAGGAGCTCAAAAGGCAAGTAATTGACTGGCAAGATGAGCAAGCAGAGGAAACACAATCAAACCACAGAATACTTTTTTGGGGGGGAAAGATCAAAACATGGAAGCATAGGGGCACCTAGGTGGTGCAGTGAGTAGAGCATCAGCCCTGGAGTCAGAAGGACCTGAGTTCAGATCTGGCTTCAGACACTTAAGGCACACACAAATGAAAAACCTAGCCATGTGACCTTGGGCAAGTTATTTAACCCCAATTGCCCTCCAAATAAAAAAGTGGAAAAAAAAACACGGAAGCAGAAGAAATCAACAAAAGGCAAAACTCCTGCATCAAAAGCTCCCAAGAACAATATGAACGGGTTACAGGCCATGGAGGAGCTCAAGATAGACTTTGAAAATCATGTAAGAGCAGTGGAGGAAAAATTGGGAAGAAAAATAAGAATGATGCAAGAAAATCATGAAAAGCAAGTCAACACCCTGCTAAAAGAGAGCCAAAAAAAAAAAAAACCTGAAAAAAATAATGTCTTAAAAAATAGAGAGGCAGAGCCAAGATGGCAGCATAGAAGCAGGAGAACTCCATGAGCTCCCCCCATAACCACCTCAAATACCTATAAAATATGACTCTAAACAAATTTTAGCTCTACAGGGCCCACAAAGTGACAGAGAGAAATGAATCTCCTGCTGAAAGCAGCCTGGCTGGTGGACAGGAAGGGTTCATCACAGTATACTAGGAGCCTATGCCCAGCCACATGTGAGCCTATTGTTTTAGCACCAGAGCAGCCCCACCCAGCAGCTGCAGCAGACTTTAGGAGAGTGGATCACCAGCAGCAGTGGTGATTTCCAGAATCATCAACCCATAAATGCCAAAGAAAAAGTGAGAGGTCAGTGTAGAAATCTGTTGGAACTGGGGGAGATGGAGGAGCAGGTCTAGCCACTGCCTCCAGAGCTGGAAGTGGCAGAGGTCTGGTGGCCCGGCAGCCACCTCCATGTGGCTGTTTTAGGGCTCCTGGTTTGCAGATTGAAAGGGGGCCAAGTGAACACTGAGAGGGTAATTGCTCTTGCTTTAACCTGCCTGAATCTGGTTCATGGTCTTGGGTGGTAGTCCTGAGGTGGGTGACCAGTGAGCCAGAGTTTGTGGGGGCTGCAGAGACAACACTCTCCTAGTAGCTCCAGCAGCTGCAAAAATCCCAGTGATTTGGGACAAAGCTCTCCCCTCTGAAATCAGAGTTCTACTGTGGCAAAGAGCTCAAAAGTCAAGTATTGAGTGGCAATATGAGAAAGCAATGGAAGCAAAACAAGCACAGTAATCCAACTTTGTATTCTTTTTCTGAGGACAAAAAGGATCAAGGCATGGAATAGCAGGAAGACAATGAAGTCCCAGTTCCTGCACCAAAAGCTTCCAAGAAAAATATGACTTGGTTAAAGGCCATGGAGGAGGTCAAGAAAGACTTTGAAAATCAGGTAAGAGAAATGGAAGAAAAATTGGGAAGAGAAATGAGAATGATGGAAGGAAATCATGAAAAATGAGTCAAAAACGTGACTGAAGAAAATAACACCCTAGAAAATAGATTATCTCGGGGGGGCTAGGTGGCACAGTGAATAGAGCATAAGCCCTAAAGTCAGGAGGACTTGAGTTCAAATCCGGCCTCAGATACTTAACACAAAAACTAGCCATGTGACCTTGGGCAAGTTGCTTAACCCCAACGTCCCTCTAAAAAGCATATATATTAACTCAAATGGCAAAAGAAGCCCAAAAACCCAATGAGGAGAAGAATACCTTAAAAAGCCTAATTTGCCAGATGGAAAAAAAAATTTCAAAAGCTCACTGAAGAGAATAATTTCTTCAGAATTAGATTGGAGCAAATGGAAGCTAATGACTTTGAGAAATCAAGATACTATTAAACAGGGGCGGCTAGGTGGCGCAGTGAATAGAGCGCCGGCCCTGGAATCAGAAGGACCTGAGTTCGGAGCCGGCCTCCAACACCTAATCCGCACAAACAAAAACCTAGCCGTGTAACCTTGGGCAAGTTACTTAACCCCAATTGCCCTAAAGGGGCGGCTAGGTGGTGCAGTGAGTAAGAGCGTCGGCCTCGGAGTTTGGATGACCCGAGATCAGATCCAGCCTCAGAAAATGAGCACCCACGCATAAATAATGACTAGCCGTGTAACCTTGAGCAAGTTACTTAACCCCAATTGCTTTAAGAAAAAAAAAAGATACTATTAAACAGATGCAAACAAATGAAAAAATAGAAGGCAATGTGAAATATTTCATTGGAAAAACCACTGACCTAGAAAATAGATCCAGGAGAAATCATTTAAAAATTATTGGACTACCTAAAAGCCATGATCAAATTTGCCCTGATGTTTTAGAGCCAGAGGGCAAAATAGAGGTTGAAAGAATCCACCAATCACCTCTTGAAAAAGATCCACAAAAGAAAACTCCTAGGAATATTATATACAAATTCTGGAGTTCCAAGATCAAGGAAAAAATATTACAAGCATCCAAGAAGAAACAATTCGAATATTGTAGAAACACAATCAGGATAACACAGGATCCAGCAGCTTCTACATTAAGGGATCAAAGGGCTTGGAATATGATATTCTGGTGGTCAAAGGAACTAGGATTAAAACCAAGAATCACCTACCCAGCAAAACTAAGTATAATGTTTCAGAGGAAAATATGGTCATTCAATGAAATAGAGGACTTTCAAGCATTCTTGATGAAAAAACCAGAGTTAATAGAAAAGTTAATAGAAATAGAATAATAGAAATAGAATAACCAAAGTTAATAGAAAATTCAAATATAAGAAGCAAGAAATGCATGAGAAGGTAAACAGGGAAAAGAAATCATAAAGAATTTATCAAAAATGAATTATTTACATGCCTACATGGAAAATAATAATTGTAACTTATGAAACTTTTCTCAGTATGAGGATAGTTGAAGGGAATATAAATGTGTATATATATATATATATATATATATATATATACTACACACACACACACACACACATATATATATATGTTTGTGTGTGTATCTATATGTATACATACATATATATATGTCTATAGAAGGGTATAAGTGCATATGAATACATATGTGACTGTGTGTATATATGTGTACAGGTCAATAGACAGAGGGCACAGGATCAATTGAATAGGAAGGGGTGATACTTAAAATATGAAATTAAGAGGTAAGAGAGGAATATAATGAGAAGAGATGGGGAGAGACCAAATGGGGCAAATTATCTCATATAGAAGAGGCAAGGGATAACAGTTACAATGGAGGAGAAGAATAGGAAGGCAAAAGGGAATGGGTCAACTTACTCTCCTTGAATTTGGCTTAGGGAGGGAATGACATACACACTAAATTGGGTATCTTACCCTACAGGAAAGAAGGGGGAAGAGGATGAGAGGGGGGTATGATGAAGCGGAGGGCAAGTGAGGGGGAGGATAGTTAGAAACAAACACTATTGAAAAGGGACAGGGTCAAAGTAGAGAAAACAACAAGTGGGGGACAGGATAGGATGGAGGGAAATATAGTCAGTCTTTTACAATACATCCACTATAGAAATGTTTTGTGTAACTACACATGTACAACCTGTATTGAATTGCTTATCTTCCCAGTAAGGATGGGTGATGCAGGAGGAAGGGAAAGAATCTGGAATTCAAAGTTGTAAAACCAAAGGTTTAAAAAAAAAAGGCAACTCCCAAGGACCTAAAAGGACACACGTAGCCTTGAGGCAGTAGGTTCCCTGTCCCCCACTGTGGAACAAATAAGCACACCCTCTGTGCCTATGGTTTTAAAGAGTACAGGAAGATACTTAGAGGTTAAGTATTTGCCCAGGGTCACAAACTACTATGTGTCAGAAGACGGATTCAAACCCAGGCCTTACTAACTCAAAGGTCTTCCCTTTAAAGGCTGTGCAATGCTGTCTCTTATGCACTTCATAGCTTTGAAAATTCTTTATTTGTATGTATTTTATAAACTGTGCAGATTGTCCTCTATATTTTGCTGGAACATAATTGTTTACATGTTGTCTGCCCCATTACATTGTGACCTCCTGGAGAGCAGCAATTGTCTTTTGCCTTTCTTTGTGTTGCTAGCATTTAGCATGTCAGCTGGTATACAATTGGTGCTTAATAAATGTTAGTTGACTGACTAGGGGGGAAAAAAGAAGGTAAAGGTTTCCCCTTCACTAAAGGTCTTCAAGCAAAGGCTAGATGACCACTGAATGGGGATATTAGAGCACTGTGGTCCTTTCTATAATACAACAGGTAAAATGGAAAAAAACCCTAAGCAAAGCGCTTGGCTCCCTTCTCAGTACCTTTTTTCTCTGAAAACTTTTACCTCTAAAACATCCTCATGACAAATATATGCCTAATCAACCAATGCTTCCCAGAACACATAGTATCTCTCCTGTCCTGAGGACTAATGGCATTTACAGGAACTGGAGAAATGACCTGATATAAATTTGTAGCCATTTTGATATAACAATTTCCATCTCTACATTATTCCCATTGCCAAGATGCTTTTATTGGTGTGTGACCACTGCACATGCTACAACTTCTTGGAGCCACAGGTGAGAGTTGGGTGACCAGTTGGACATCAAAGGTGGATGAGAAGTCCTGAAAAGGGCTTGGCAAGCCATCATACTAGAGGTGCTAGCCATCCCCTAATACCCCACATTCCCCAAGGGAAATGTAAAAACTGGGCAAACCATGAAAAATGTACTAAAGGATGACACTTGAGCTGTGCCTAGAAGGGTTCTAAGAGGCAGAAATGAAAAAAGAAATTATTTCAAACATAGACAGTCAACCTTTGCAAAGACACAGAGGTCTCAAATGGAATTGCATTTATAAGCATCAAAAGTAGGCCAGTTTGGGTAGGGTGTTGGCAGGAAGGAAAGTAATATGTAATCTTTCTGTAAAGAGAATCAGGAATCAGAATGTGGAGAGCTTTAAAAAACAAAAAGGAATTTGAATTGTATACTGAAGCTTAAAATTTGAATAAAATACCTATGAAAGAAAAAGAAAGAAAGAAAAGCTACTGATTATCTCACTTGAAGATAACAAAGGTTTGGGTGAACTCAAGTAATTCCATTCTGTTTGTACCCCTGGGCAGTGTTTTAGAACAGCTGGGCTCCACCACTGCAGGCACGGGAGGCTTTGGAATGTGGAGAAAAGGAATGTGATTAGGAGATAAGAAAGAGCAGGAAAAGGACACCCATCTGTGACCAACCACAGAATCAGAGATGAGCATGGGACCTGAATAGGGGTAGGTACAACATTGTTACCCTTTTTTATCTGGGAAAGGAGATCAAAATTAAATGGCCTCTAACATGGCCCCTTACACACCATGCAATGGCATTGTCTAGTCATTAAATGAATCAATCCATTTGGACACTGGACATTCTAGAAGAATACTACTATATAGGGTGTACAAAGTCATTTCCTCAGTCTGAGTCAATCATTTATTTTTAACACTGGGTCTTATTATGCTTTAATGATGATTTAGAGAATGTGTTTTCCTTGTTACTATTTCCCTTATTGTTGCCTGAAGAGCTTACTTTCTGTTAATAATCCATTGCTTGACTTCTCATAGGGGTAAATACTCAACAACTTCAATTAAGATACCATATTTAACTGCAAAATCACCACCACATAATTGCTGCAGTGTATTTTCAGCCGCAAAATTGGATTATAACTTTTCATTGTGTAATCATCACATGGTATAATTCTGTTCATCAAGCTACTTAACAAGTAAAAAGAGGAGCAATGTATTCACAGTAGAATGTGTATATTTATTTCTTGTGAATTTCAATCAGGACCCTAAAATTCTCAGTGTATGCACCTTGTCAGTATTCAATTTTAATGTCTATTCATTAGTATTCCATGCATCTTAATCTTGCACCAATGACAGTTTAGAAATAAATTATTTTTAAGGAATATTGGCACAATTTTAAAAGTTTCACATAATGGTTTCACATTTATTTGGCATAAATCTGCAATAATTATGAAGTGAAATATGGTAAACTCTACTAGGCTTATACTTTCAAAGAAATTCAAAAATAAAACATTTCACAATATGGGGGAGAAAAAAGATTAGATAACCTCTGAGGGTCCTTCTAGCTCTACATCTGTGCTCCTTTTGTAAAGATGGGCTCACACCATCCCGTTTGTCTCTAGCACCTATACCAGGTACAAGCAAGACTCCTTTTCATGGAATCAAACAATCAGAACTGAGTGTGATCAGGTCCCCTACACCAACCTGGGTCATCAACACAATGACATAAGAGATTGGGTCATTCCCTTCATGTAAAATAGAGAACCTTTCTCAGAATAGGGGAGAGAGTGAGACTTCTAGGAGCCAAGATGATGGAATAAGCAGTAAATCACTGTAGGTCTCCCATATTCACCTCCCAATGACCAACCAGAACACTCCAGAACAAATTCTGGAAGAGCAGAGTCAGAAGAAAGACAGGGTGGAGTGACCTTTTAGATTAAAGAAGAGTGCATTCCAAGACAGGAACAGTCCCAATGAGTGAGCAGCAAGCCCCTTCAGCAAACCAGTGGGAGGTCCTAAGCCCCAGTGTGTGGAGCAGGCAAACAACAACACCAGGATCCTGGTGTGACTTAGCATAGCCAGGGGAACCACTACAATCCAACTCTGAGAATCACCATGTGCTATGGAGTATCCCTAGACAAGCAGGTGTTCTCTAGCATCTGGACCTCCACATGCTTCAGCATGGTTCTGGGCAGGCAGAGGTCCTCCAGGGGCAGGACATTCCTATGCTTCAGAAAAGCCCAGGGAAAATGGGCATCCTCCTGTGGAGCCATGAGGAAACAGAGAAGAACCTGCCAAGAACTGGGAGACTCCAGATCTGCCACATGATTTTGTGTAGCCCCAGGCAGGCAGGCATGGGGAGACCTCCACATGCTTCATCACAGCATGAGACAAACAGGTAGACGACACCAATCTTAAGGTGACTAAGCAAAGAGGCAACCACCAGCCAACACAATACTGCCATGTATAGCATAGCCCCAGGCAAACAGGCAGTCTCCAGAGGCCAGACAGGCCTGTGCTTCAGTGCAGGCCAAATAAAAACAGAAACACCCCACAGGGTCCCTCAGTTCATGCCAGATACCACCACTAGGACCCCAGCTCAGCACAAGGCAAGCTGCCAGACCAGTACAGGCTCCAGCAGCCCCAATCCCCCACCACTGCATCCCCACAGATCACCACCAGAAACAGAGGGTCCCCCACGGGTCTCAGGGCAATATCAGTGCAGCACCAGGTAAACAGACAGGGCCTACAACCACTGCTACAAGAAACCTGAGACAAAAACAGGAGCAGAGTTCAAGTGTAAAAGAAAGGAAAGGAGTCAAAAAATAAGGAGGGATTGTAAACAGAAAACAATAGAAAAAGGAATCTGACTATAGAAAGTTATTATTGTGCCAGGGAACACCAAGACACAGACACAGAAGAGAACAGCAACTGTGCAAGTTCAGGGTAGCGGAATCAAAGATGGAAAATAATTCTGTGGGAGAAAAAAACTGGGGGTTTTAGTGGGCTATAAGCTCAATGTATATCTCCAGTATAACATGGCATCTAAAAGCTAGGATACAGATGAAGCATCTCGTAAGAGCTTACTCTTATGAGGCACTGTTGATAAGCACTAGAGATACAGAGACAAGCAAACAAGACAATTCTGCCTTCAAGGAGCTTAGGCAGAAAACAGCTAAAGGGCTCTTTTTCTGCAGCCTTGAGAGAAGCTGCCTGGCACAAACGAGGGCCCACATTTTTTGGCTGGATCCTCCTCCTCCCCCGGCTGGTTGTCCTCCTGCCCCTTGCCACCGCCATGCCTGGAGGTCTGCTGCTAGGAGATGAGGGCCCCAACTTCGAGGCGGACACCACAATCGGCCACATCCGTTTCCACAACTCATGAGGCATTCTCTTCTCCCATCCTCAGGATTTTACTCCAGTGTGCACAACAGAACTGGAGTGTGCTACAAAGCTGGCCCCAGAATTTGCAAAGTGGAATGTTAAGATGATTGCCCTTTCTATTGACTCTGTCCAAGACCATCTTTTCTGGAGTAAGGATATCAATGCATACAATGGAGAGGAGGCCACAGAGAAACTTCCTTTCCCCATCACTGATGATCACAAACGGGATCTTGCCATCAAGTTGGGCATGTTAGACCCAGATGAACGGGATGGGCAGGGCATGCCTCTGACAGCTCGTGTGGTATTTATTTTTGGCCCAGATAAGAAATTGAAGCTGTCTATCCTCTACCCAGCAACTACTGGCAGGAACTTTGATGACACCCTCAGAGTGATTGATTCCCTTCAGTTGATAGCATACAAGAAGGTTGCTACTCCTGTTGACTAGAAATGTGGGGATAGTGTCATGGTTGTTCCAACTATCTCTGAAGAGGGAGCCAAAAAACTGTTTCCTAAAGGCATCTTAAACAAAGAGCTACCTTCAGGCAAGAAATACCTACGGTACACCCCTCAGCCATAGGTTACTCCAGCAAGACCATGCTGGGGTCTGGCTGGGGCTCCCTTGAAGATCTCTGCCAGAAGGGATACCAGCCTGGCAATCATGTCTTCCTGCAGTAATTGATTTAAACATCTTGGGGGTGATAACAGTAAGGAGTCTTTGTATTAAGACTCCTGACTGGGGAGGAGGAAGAGACACAGCCAACGTGGGTGCTCGTTCATGCCAGGCAGCTTCTCTCAAGGCTGCAGAAAAAGAGCCCTTTAGAGCTGCTCTATTAATGGCTTGTTAAATGAAAATGGCACTAAAAGTCACCCATGATTCGTCTCCTTGTGCCTTTACCAGCATTTCACTTGGGTCACTCAACTCCGTTGTCACTGTGCTGGCTATCTCTGGGATGGCACTGTTTGGGACTTTAAATTCTTGTGAGATCTGTTGCAATCTCCATCATCAGCCACCTAATATGGTTGGCATTTAGGAAAGGGACTACTTAGGAGTATTGCAGGAATAGGACTTCTTTAACTGACCTAATAAACAAATCATTTTTTTCTAATTATCTGTTTGAGGGAGGAGACAATTTAACATGTCTGGTTTTGAGCTTCACCTCCCTAAGTTTATGACCAACAACTTGAAATATTTAGGTGTTTCAGATAGTAGGGTTTTTTCTAAAATGTTGAGTGTTCTAACCACAGGGAAAACTTGGAGAGTCTTCTCTTTCCAGCAGATAAAGGGAAGCAGAACACAATCTTAAAATACTTTGATAGATTGGGCAGAAGAGCTTTCTAATTATGTTACAGGTGTATGGTTGAAACTACAGAGAAGCTGCACAAGGCCTGCTAGTGGTGTAGAGAATGGTGGAGGGCCATAATTATGGGTGCCTTTTAAACAAATCACATACCTAGACATGGAAAACTGTTCCAAATGTTCATAATAAGCTGAAAGCATGTATACTTGAGGAAAGGAAGGGATAAAGATACTATTTCCTTACTATAAAACGTTATCTCTGCAGTGGATTGTTTTCTGATATTTTGCCTTTAGGAAAGCCACAAATTAAAGCTTTTTGAAACTAAAAAAAAAAAAAAACCAGCTAAAGGGGAACTGGAAAGGGATCACAGGAACTCAGCAAGGTGAACTTTCCAGTTTGGGAAGGCAGTTGGTTAAGAAGGGAGAAAAGCGCACCAGCCCTGGAGTCAGGAGGATCTGAGTTCAAATCCAGCCTAAGTCACTTAACACAAAAACTAGCCATATGACCTTGGGCATGTCACTTAACACCAATTGCCCTCCAAAAAGCAAAAAAAGCAAAAAAGAAGAAGAAGAAGAAGAAGAAGAAGAAGGAAGAAGAAGAAGAAGGAGGAGGAGGAGGAGGAGGAGGAGAAGAAGAAGAAGAAGAAGAAGAAGAAGAAGAAGAAGAAGGAAGAAGAAGAAGAAGAAGAAGAAGAAGAAGAAGAAGAAGAAGAAGAAGAAGAAAGAAGAAGAAGAAGAAGAAGAAGAAGAAGAAGAAGAAGAAGAAGAAGGAAGAAGAAGAAGAAGAAGAAGAAGAAGAAGAAGAAGAAGAAGAAGAAGAAGAAGAAGAAGAAGAAGGAGAAGAAGGAGAAGAAGAAGTGGGAGAAGTCCAGAGATTGGGTTGAGTAGTTGAGTTGAGTGAGGCAATCCTGGATTGCATCAGGTCTCAAACAAAGAAGTTGCCATTGTTCTCAAGGAGGATCTGGATCTTTGTCAAGAAAACCTCAAATGGGGTCACAAAGAGTAGGACATGATTGAAATGATTGAAGGATAATAACAGCAACAAAGGAGTTCAAAGGAGGAAGATGTCAGTGAGTTTTGGAGGAGCAAAGTGGAGAAGGTGAGACTTGAAGAATGGATATAATTTGGACCAATTTAAGGAAAAGGAGGAACTTCCATACCAAAGGAACAACTTGATGAAGGAGCCAAGGGAGGTCTGTGCCTAGTGAGACTTTGGAATTTGAGCTCTAAGGTTTAGACTGAGGATTAAGGTCTAAATTTCTTTAATTCATAGCACACATTTCCAAATGATCCTGCAATTTTACCCTACCTTACCTTTGTCCCCCATCAGAGGCTTCCTCCTTACTGGGGACTGGGACTGTGGGGGACTACTGAACTTGATACACCATGTTAATCCAAGACTAGTGGATCTCAGTGCAAAGGATTATGAGGAACCCACATTTCCTGGGCCTGGCATGGTATCCTGAAGAATTCCAAGTTGCTGATGGTTTCAATCCATTGACAAATCTTGCTAAGGTGAACTTGGAATCATTTGGTAATTTTCCCACGGTCTGACTAACTTGTTAACATGAACTAACATCTTTATCAGCATTGGAAGGAAAAACAAAAATAAACTGTATGGTTTTGAGAAATCCATTAGGTTCCAAGGTAAAATCATAATCTCATAAAACACAGAATGTCAGAGCTGGAAATGACCTTAGAACACAAACCTTCAGGGCGCCTCGGTGGCACAGTGAATAGACCACCAGCCCTGGAGTCAGAAGGACCTGAGTTCAAATTCGGGCTCAGACCCTTAACACAAATACTAGCAATGTGACTTTGGGCAAATCACTTAAATCCAAATTGCCCTCCAAAAAGAAAATAAAAACACAAACTTTAAAATGTAACTATACCTTAAATATATATATATTTCCTATTGACTAGAACCTTTAGGGGAGATCTGTGTAAGAGTCTGAATTGAGGATTCTTCATTTCTTTTGTGTACTGAATCATTTTGGCAGTCTGGCAGACCCCTTCTCAGAATCATGATTTTAAAAGCATGAGATAAAAGACCTAGGATTACAAAGGAAATGGAAAGTGTCAACAAAACATAAAGAAAAAAAAAAAGTTCCCAGACCCCAAGTGAAGAACTCTTAACTTTTCCTGACAAAACTGATTGTCCAAATTCAGGGTGATGAAAATGCTATGCTACATTAGGAATCAAAAGTGAGTAATTTATTAGCTATAGTCAAATTCAGTTATGTAGTCCTTAAACAAATTTCAAATGAAACATTTTTTTAAAAGTAGATAAAACATTGGTAGAATCAATAATTAAGGGAATTAAAATGAAGGGGATCAGAGTCCTAGCATCTTAGTGGATTTAGTTCATTTGAGAACTAGGAATCCTGGAGAAAGAGAGGGCATAAAGAATGGAAGGTCTCCAAGGCACTTAAAAATATTAATAGCTAATATTTGTATAGTGCATATGATGTGCAAAATGTGCTAAGCACTTTCCAGTTTTTCTCATTTCAGCCTCACAACACTCTTGGGAGGAAGGTGCTATTTTTATTTGCTCTGAACATGAGAAAACTGAGGCAAACAGAGGTTCAGTGACTTGTGTAGGATAATGTCACTAGTGAGTGTCTGAGGTTAAATTGGAACTCAGGTCTTCCAGACCCCAGACTCCCCACCTCTATCCACTGGGCTTTCTAACAGAGAGGAAAAAGATCAACCAATAAGATGAAGTTTGAAGGCTCTGGGTATGTTTAACCCAGAGAACAAAAAACAAAATTGAGGGGGAAGAAAAGCATAGGAAAGGGGACAGTAATCACTGCCTTTCAATATGGGAAGGATTATTGAGGTAGGAAGAATGAACTTTGTTCTACTTAGCCCCAAAAGACAGAAATAAGAAACAATAAGCAGAAATTTCCAGGAGACTGATTTTGGTTTAAAATAAAAAGTTTCTGACAAAAAACAAACCTACTCATGCATGAAATAGTTGGCATTCTGATGCTCTTTGCTCTAAGGGTCCTTCCAACTTTTACATTCTGTATTTTAAGATTCCTTCCATCTCTAGTGTTCTATCTTGTTCTTCTTCTCATTATGACTTTCTGGAAGGAATTTTCTTTCCCCCTTACAATCAATGCCCAATGAGAATTTCACTGGATTCTGTTAACACCCCAAGGAACTCCTTCTCAAGCCCACATGAGCACAGCTGACATATTTTTTACTGGCCTTTAAGGATTATTTCATTAAAAGCCTCATTTCGAAGTTCAAAGCAGAAAGTAATACAGCTCATGCCAGTGGGATCATGCTTCACTGAAATTAATTAAGAACAAAAGCCAAGGCTTTAGTGAAGGGCATGTACCAGTCTCTTGTGAAACCACCCAGGTCCAGACCTGTCTCCTCCTTCTGCCATTTAGGAGCAACACACATAAACTTCAAACAGGAACTGGGCAGCTCACTGAGAGCAAACTGACCACAATATCTGCTGCCTTCTGCCAAGGCACATTTGAAACCAAAGGAAATATTCACAGGAGTTTTACAAATCTGCTCACATGCAAAAATTTTATCATCATGATTCTTAACTATCAGAATCACAAATTAGCAGCAAAGGAACACATAGCGGTAGAACTAATTTCTTCAGGGCTTACTGCTAACTAACACCTTATCCATAGAGTGTCTCTAGTGATCTCTCCTCCTTGTCTTTCCCTGGGGACGAGGACCAAATGTGATTAGACTGGCTCTGGGGAAGAAGAGATGAAAGGAAAACTTACACTAGGCCTGATACTGAAACATGGAGACACTGGTTATTGAAGGAGAAAAGACAAGAGCTTTGGGAGTAAGTTACCATTCCATCATAGGTTTTGTGAGTGAAAGACAAAATATATATAATCTCACATACACCCGAGTTTTGGGGAAGGCAGATGTCAGAAGATTCAGTTCAAAACTGGCCTCAAACACCCTGGGCAAGCCACTCCACCCTGTTCACCTTGGTTTTCTTATCTGTAAAATAAGCAGAGAAGGAAATGGCAAACTATTCCAGTGTCTTTACCAAGGATACCACAAATGGGATGACAAAAAGTCAGAACTGGATTGACTGAACAGCAATGTGCTTAACTGATATTCTTTTCTGGAAGGCTTACTCAACTGGTGGATCATGAGAAAGCCAGAGATATAGTGCCTTTAGATTGCAACAAAGCATTTAGCAAATGTGGCTAATATATTCCTAGGAGTTTATGTGTTGGAATGTTTTTCAGGAGGTGATTGGTGGATTCTTTCAACCTCTATTTTGCCCTCTGGTTCTAAAAGGTCAGGGTAATTTTCCTTGAGAATATCTTGAAGGATGATTTCCAGGTTCTTTCTTTGATCATGGTTTTGATGTAGTCCAATAATTTTTAAATTATCTCTCCTGGATCTATTTTCCAGGTCAGTGATTTTTTCCCATGAGATATTTCGCATTGCCTTCTATTCTTTCATTTGTTTAGATCTGTTTAAAAGCATCTTCATTTCTTATAAAGTCACTAGCTTCTATTTGCTCCAGTCTAATTCTGAAGGAATGATTCTCCTCAGTGAGCTTTTGAGATTCTTTTTCCATCTGGCAAATTCAGCTTTTTAAGGCATTCTTCTCCTCATTGCCTTTTTGAGCCTCTTTTGCCATTTGAGTTAGTCTATTTTTCAAGGTCTTATTTTCCTCAGTCAGGCTGTTGACTCTCATTTCCTACTCTTCTTGCATTTTTCTCATTTCTCTTCCCAATTTTTCCCTCACTTCTCTTATCTGCTCCTTAAGGTCCTCTATGGCCTGTAACCAGCTCATATTTTCATTTGGGGTTTTAGGTGCAGGATTTCTGACTTCCCAGTCCTCCTCCTATTCCATGCTTCAATTCTCTTTGCCCCCAAAATAGGAGTTTAATGTTGAATTTTTCTGTTTATTTTGTTTCCTTTGCCTAGGCATGTTGCCACTTAATTACTTGAGTTTTGGACTTGTTGCTACAGTAAGACTCTGCCACCAGACAGGGGAGCTTCCATCCCAAACACTGGGGTTTTTTCAGCTTCTGGAGGTATTGGTTGGTTAGCTTATATGAAGCCTCCACACACTCTGGCAAGGTGCTCACACACCCCAAACCTCCACCCCAAACCTCAATCCAGATCCAAGAAGGGTAAAGCAAGAGTGATTACCCCCCACCAGATTGATCACTGGATCCCCCTACAGTTTGCAGGCCAGGAGCTGAAGCTGCAACATAGCAATGTAGCACAAGCTGTGCTGGCTCCTCAGCTGCTTCTCGCCCCCAGGGGGAAAAGGCCACATGCTCTCCCAACCAGTCCCAAAGTCCATAGGCCACTGACCTCTCACTTTGTCACTGGCATCTATGTGTTGATAATTCTGGAAACGTCACAGCTGGTGGTGTTCTGGGGTCCCTCCAGCCTGCTGCTGGTCTGGCCACCCTGGGGCTAAAACCTCCTGGACCTGGGCTCGGCTCCCAGAGAGCTGTGCTGGCTGCTCCCTGCTGGGCTGCTAGGCTGTGCTCAGTGGGAAGTTAGCCTCTCTGTGTCATTTTGTGGGTTCTGGATCCCCAGGGGTCGTTCAGAGTCCCCCTTTTACGTAATTTTGAAGTGGTGTGGGCAAGAGCTCCATGGAAGTGCTGTTTCTACTCCGCCATCTTGACTCTGCCCCCTGTGCTTTATTTTCACTGTTTAAAAATTCATCAGTGACTTTGATAGAGGCAAAGTTGGCATCCTTGTCAAATTTTCTGATGATAACAGTCGGGAAATAGAGCAAGCATACACTGAGTGACAGAATTCAAAGAGATAGTGACAGATTAAAATATTAGTTCAAATTTGAGATAAAATTTTAAGAAGTATTTGAGTAAAATTTTACACTTGAGTTCAAAAAGTCAGCCTCCCAAGTACAAGATGAGAGTGTGACTAGCCTATTATAGTTCATTTTTAAAAGATGTAAAGTTGTTAGTGGACTAGTTCGATATGGTTCAACTCTCTAGGACAGTTGCTAGAAACAAGAAAATGCTTCCTTAGGCTTTAATAAGAGAAGAATGTGTTCCACCTAGGGAGAATATAATTCCATTATACACTGCCCTGTTCATACAACATAGTCAGTATTGTATTCAGTATTTAGGCTTGCACAACATATGGCCTGCAGGCAGCTTATGGCCCAACATAGGATTTTGGGCAGCCCATGAAAAATGAAGAGAATGTGAAAGAAAGTAAAGAAGTAATGAGCGTTATATCCATGTCCTGCTTTCACTACCTTCTGGTAAGAACTGGTTTGGTGGGTAGTCAAAGCATACTTGCTCTTGTTTGTCGTGTGACCAGGGGCAACCTACTATCATTGTACCTTTACTTGGAAAGTGAGCCAATAAAAACCTATCTGTGGACAGAAGAAGTTTAGCCTGTTTTAATTGTGGTCCTTACCTGCTGCCAAGTTGTGCAGGTCTGTAGTACTAGATACCACATTTAAGGGGGAGCATTGGTAAGTTGGGGAAAGTACAAAGAAGATAGACCAAGATAGTGAAGGTCTTTGTGTCAAGACATATGAAGATTTTTGAATTAAGCTGGTCATGGGGAAAAGAAGATTTAGGAAGGAAACAATAGCTGTCTGCAAGAATTTGGAAGGTCATCATGTATAAGGATTAGCCTTCTCCTGCTTAGTCCAACGGGGTAGAATTAGGAGCAATGGGTAGAAGTTACAAGGAGGCAAAAGCTTGATAATGGGGAAAATTTCCTAAAATTTAGGGATCTAACAGTGAAACAGGCTGCTGCTGGAAGCAGCTCCTTCCATCCATTGATATCCTATCTGGACTCATTTCCTAACAAATAGTAAACGTCTCCCACTCACACCCTTCCCCCCAAACAGTGAAGCTGTTCAGATAAAATCAGAAGAGTAGGTCTTAGGTATTTCCTGTGAGCTATTCCTGTTCAGGTGCTCATTAGACCAGATAGCACCTGAGGTCTCTTCCAAGTTAAAGAACTTGTGATTATGTCACTAAAATGTCTTCTCTTCTTCAGGGTTAACACTGACATTTTCTTTAACTAAATCCTCATATGGTCTGGTTTTCAGGTCCCTTCTCACAATGTTAGGATTGAATAGAAGCCCAATCTAAATATTGTAATTTTCAACCATGCAGAATCCTGACTCTAAGATCAAGTGATATTAACATTCTAATGTTCCCAGATTTTATTAATCAAGAATACTGTGATTTGAGAAAACTGTATAGTTGAATGTTGCTTTTTTGTAGTGGCTGTCCTGGAAAATAGTCATGGGGTTGGCTATTTGTTCTATACCTGTCTACAAACATTGGAACAACAAAGAGCAATAATTGGAAATTAAAAAGAGAAAAATTTAGGCATGAGGAAAGGAAAAATTTCTTAACAATGAGAGCTATTCAACAGTGGAATGACTTATCTAGAGATGTGGTGGGTTTTCTCCTTGGAAGTCTATGAGCAAGGGACAAGCCAAGAAGGCAGAGTAAAATCAGAAACTTGCTTGATTTTCTGCTCCAACGACCTCCAATACCTGTAAAAATTACTCTAAACAAATTTTAGAGCCACAGAACCCACAAAGGGACATAGAGAAACAAATATTCCATTGAAGACAGCCTGGAAGGCCAAAAAGAAGGGTCTAGTACTCTAGGCTGGGAATGGAGCACAGTTCCACATGGGCCACAATGGTGCAGACCCACAGCACAGACTGGTCAGAGCAGACTTCAGGAGAGTGAATCACTGACAGCTGTGGCAGTTTCCAGACTTCTCAACCCACAAATGTCAAAGTAAAAGGTCAGTGGGGGAACTCTGTTGGAATTGGGTAAGAGAAGAACATGGTCCGACCCTTGCCTGAGGGGTGGCAGGGGTGGCAGAGGTGGCAGTCATCTGCAGCTTCCAGAGCACCTGGCCCACAAATCATGGGGGAACCAAGTGACTGAGCAGAGGGCAATTGCTGGTATCTCTTTACTAACAGTGAGGCAGGATTCTCTTGCTTTGCCCTACTTGGATCTGGGTCACAGTCTTTGGCAGAGATCCTGGGGAGAGGAGGGCTAGCCTGGCAGAGCTTGTTGAGACTATGGAGAGGCAGTCATTTTCACAGTTCTGAGGCAGGTGCCCAGAAAAAGCTCTAACAATAGCTGTGCAAAGCCCCAGAAAGTTGGGACACACCACTCTCCAGTCTGGAAGCAGAGTTCTACCATGGCAAAGAGCTCAAAAGTCAAGTAATTGACTGGCAAGATGAGCAAGCAGATGAAGCAAAATCAAACTATAGGATCATTTTTGGGGGACAAATATGATAAAAACATAGAACCAAAAAAAAAGACAACAAAGTAAAAACTCCTGCACCAAAAGCCTCCAATAAAATATTAACTGGTCTCAGGTCAAGGAGGAGCTCCAGATTTTGAAAATCAAGGAAGAGCAATAAAGGAAAAACTTGGGAAGAGAAATGAGAATGATACAAGAAAATCATGAAAAGCAATTCAACAGCCTGCTAAGGGAGATCCAAAAAAATACTGAAGAAAATAACACCTTAAAAAATAGACTAACTCATATTGGAAAAGGAGCCCATTGGCTTTTTGCCAATGAGGAGAAGAATACCTAAAAAAGCAAAATTGGCCAGATGGAAAAGGAATTCCAAAAACTCACTGAAGAAAATAATTCCTTCGCAATGAGACTGGAGCAAATGGAAGCCAATGACTTTATGAGAAATCAAGATACTATAAAACAGATCCAAACAAATGAAAAAATAGAAAGCAAGGTGAAATATCTCACTGGAAAAAATTCTGACCTGGAAAACAGATCCAGGGGAGATAATTTTAAAATTATTGGACTACCTGAAAGCCATTATCAAAAAAAGAGCATAGAAATCATCTTTCAAGAAATTATCAAAGAAAACTGTCCTGATATTCTAGAACCAGAAGACAGAACAGAAATTAAAGGGAAGTCTTTGAGCAGCAATTGGATGACCATTTGTCATATATGCTAATATAGGCATTTTTTTTCTTCTATGGGGTCTAGACAGGATGTCTGCTGAAGTCCTTTTCAGTCCTCAAATTCTATGATTCTCTGCCTACAAAGCTACCTAAGACTCCCTCTGCCTTTAAAAGAAAAACCTTCAGTAGTAGTCTTGGTGCTCTGTGCTGCCTCTGGGCCTTTCTTCCCTCATTGCCTGCCCCTAAGACCATCCAGTCTTCTCAGCTCTGCCAGTTTGCCCACCGGGGCCTCAGGGATCTGGAACTATGCCTTTAATTAAGTTGCAGAGTTCTGATGTAGAGATATTTGAAGTTGATGTTGAAATTGCAAAACAGTCTGTAACTATCAAGACCATGTTGGAAGATCTGGGAATGGATGATGAAGGGGATGATGATCCAGTTCCTCTACCAAATGTTAATGCATCAATACTAAAAAAGGCAACTCAGTGGTGCACCCACCACCAGGATGATCCTCCTTCTCCTGAGGGTGATGAGAACAAAGAGAGGAAAACAGATGATATTCCTGTTTGGGACCAAGAATTTCTGAAAATTGACCAAGGAACCCTTTTTGAACTTATTCTGGCTGCAAACTACTTAGATATTAAAGGTTTGCTTGATGTTACATGCAAGACTGTTGCAAATATGATCAAGGGGAAAATTCCAGAAGAGATTTGCAAAACATACAATATCAAGAATGACTTTACTGAAGAGGAAGAAGCCCAGGTATGCAAAGAGAACCAATGGCGTGAAGAAAAATGAAGTTTTGTGCCTGTTGACACTGTAACACTATAAGGATCATACCAAATAACTAGTTGCACTGCTCTGTTTATAATTGTTAATATTAGAGAAATACAGCGGCAAATCCATTGTATTAGCAGGATACTGATCATTCCCATTGCATGTGTAGTGTTTTTTGAATTCAGAGTCTAATCCTATGGCAGTTTTAACCAATATAATCAAAAGTCTTTTTACTTTGGTGTGAATAAAACTGAAACTCTGTGGGTTGTGTAAAAAAAAAAAAAGAAGAGAAGAGAAAAAACCTCTAGATCATTACCACTTATTATCATCCTCTTTTTTCTTCTGTTTCTCAACCAAACTCCTTGAAAAAGGTACTTCAAGTTGGTATTTCTGCTTTCTTTTCTCTCTCTCTCTCTCTCTCTCTCTCTCTCTCTCTCTCTCTCTCTCTCTCTCTCTCTCCTACACCCTCTATACTCTGGCTTCTGACCTAATCATTCAAATGAAACTGGTTTTTCCAAAGTTACCTACTGAAATCTTACTTGTCATATCAATTAGATTTTCCTTAATCCTCATCCTTCTTAAACTGTGCAGCAAACAGAATCGTCAGTCATTCATTTCTCTCTGGATTTCTCTGATACTGTTTCTGTCTTGGATATCCTCCTGCCCATCTGACTGATGCTTATTCTCCTTTGTTAGATCTCCATCAACGTCATACCCACTGACCCTGGGATCATCCCCAAGACCCTGGCATTGTCCCTCTTATCTTTTCTCTGTTAACTCTCTCACAGATCATCATTTCAGTACTGGTAGGTTCAATATCAACTCTAAACAGACAACTAGTAGATCTATATATGAATTCCTAACACTCTCCCCTGAGTTCCAGTTATGTATTACCAAATACCTATTTTTTTTTCAAAATGGATATCCCAGAAATTCAGGATGTCCAAAGAAAGTATCTTTCCCCCAAAACACTTTACCATTCCAAAAATCCCTAGTACTGTCAAAAAAACATCACCATACTAAACCATTTTGGTTAAAGGTTTAGTTATCCAAATTCACAACTTTTCTGTGGTATTCAGTTTTTCAGTCTTCCTAACCTTATGTATCCATTACCAAATTTTATCATTTCTACTTCCACAACATCTGCTGTGTAAGGTGGAGAATTCCCCCACCTAGACAATCCTGCATTACCCTTCCCCAACAGTAGGACAAGTTCAACAACAAAGAAAGAGGTGAAGGAGGTCCAGATTGATTATAGGTAGTAGTTTAATCATTTGGGTTACTTACATTAGGAGCAGTGTGGTGGATCCCTGAGAAGAGTTAACAATCTTCACTGAGGCAGTGGCCAGACCATGGGTTGGATCCCTGCAGAAAAAAAAAACAGGAAATCCCAATGGTAATTATAGAAGTCAAAGGGAATGGAGTCATAGAGTACATCACTACTAATTTTTTCTCAATGAGGGGTTAAGAAGAAGAAATATTAGGTTTTTATTCTTTTTTTGGTAGAGTAGTGGAGGGGAGAGAGAGATGTTACATATATAGTAAGTTGCCTGCACTTTCAGATGAGGATATTGTATCAATAAAATTGAAAGTGAACCCAAAAGCGGACAGTGAAAGGTTATGTCACTTCACATTTTTGTATAGGATAGACTTGTTCCAGTCATTCCCTAAGAGTGTAACTAGTGGCTTAATTAGGAATATTTATGATCAGACAAAGAAAGCAGACTAATTATATAGATGTTAATTATATAGATGAAATTAATGGTTTAAAAAAAGAAAGCCTAGGATTGCTCTCAGGTTGTAAATTTAGTTTGCCTCAAGGTATTCTGGTGCCCTTGATAGAAACAGGGACAATAGGAGAGAGGGTAGGTTTGGAGGAGAATATGATGAGTTTTCATTTTGGACATGTTAAGATTTAGGATGTCTGTGGGATATCCAGAATGAGGTGTGTCCAATGGAAAATCCATATTGTAGAATTAGAGATCAAGAAAGACATTAGGGCTGGCTATACAGCTTTCTGAGTCAGTTGCGAAGAGATGATGTTGAACCAATGGGAACTGATCAAGTCACTGAGAGAGAGAATATTGAGAGAGAAGAGAGCCCAAAACAAAGCTTTGGGGTATGCTCGTGTAAAGGGTTCACAGGATGTGTATGATGAGGCAAAAAAGCAGGTGGAACCTTCAAACAGGAAGAAGGACAACCAGGAGAGAGCAATGCCATGGAAACCCAGAGAGGAGAGAGTGTCTAGGATATTGGAGTGCTCAACAACATTGAAAGTTTCAGAAAGAAAATCAAGATGGATAAATACAGGAAAAGATTGAATTTAGAAGTCAGGAAATTATTAGTAAGCTTTGAGAGAATGGTGATTATCCAAACACACTAAGCACACTCTTATTTTTATGACCACTCAATTTCCTTTCCTTGAAATACCCTGACTTCCTGAGTCTACCTGTCAAAATTCCAGTTCCCATTCCTCCAAGAAATGTTGGCCTTTCCCACAGTACTTATCAGATTTTGCATTGCCTAATATTTTTTGTATTTGTACCTTTTCTCATGGGAAGGTCTCTTCTCTCGTTTATCTTTGTACCAAACTCCAGCTTCTTCAGCATTATAGCATCTTGACAAGTCTTGATTAAATTAAAAGAAGCAGAATATAGAATATAGGATGTAGAATGCAGACTGTTAGAGGTAAAAGTGACCTTCAAACCTGAAACATGAGGTGACAGAATTGGAAGGGAACCCTTAGATTATCTAGTTTAACTGAAAGAAAAGTAAAACACAATGATGGAAAGAGATTGGTCCAAGGTCACACAGTGATTGAGTAGCATAGTAAGGACTAAATCCAAGGTGTCCTGAACCCCAGAATCAAGGATTTGTAAGTGAAATAATGGATAGAAAAACACCTGAGTCTTTGTTCAATTGACTGGACTTTTGTCTGATTGTGCCACATTTCAAGGGACTAGGCTTTGTGGGAATACCAATGTGATGGCATCTGGCAGTTTGCAGGGTGAATGAAGAAGCGGGCACTGTAATCCAGACTGTTCTGGCTCCCTTATTCTCTATCCCTATACCCCAAAGTATCTGTCTAACAAACAAGAAAAACCTAACCCTTTTAAAATTTGTTTCATAGGATCTACACAGGCTCCAGTCACAGAGGTAAGAAAAGCTTCTACTTGATCATTTTAACGCATTTCCCATGCCATGGTGAATTGACGATTGATTCCCTCATTCTATTCAGCATTCAGCACCCAATGGCATTCAATACCAGAATGGCACCATGCTTTTAAGATCAAAATTATTTCCTCAGGAACAGTTAGGTGGTGTAGTGAGTAAAGCATAGGCCCAGGAGAGCCTGAGTTCAAATCCAACCTCAGACACTTCACACACTATACTAGCTGTGTGACCTTGGGCAAGTAACTTAACCCCAATTACCTTGCTTTCCTCCTCCAAAAAAAAAGTTACTTCCCCTTTCTGGACCTCAATTTCCTTCACAGTTAAATTAAGAGATGGGACAAAGTGATCTCTGACATTCTATGTAGTCTGAGGTCACTTCCAGCTCTGACATTTTGTTTTCTGTGCTTGACATTCCATGTCCTTTGTTCTAGGCTCTCTTCCACCTCTGTCTGCTCTATTCTGTGTTCTGATATGCTGTGTTCTGTGTTTCATGGTACCTTCTATTTCTGACATTCCACATGTCCTTAGATCCTTTGAGCTCTGACATTATGTGGTCTGTGCTCTAACATTCCATGCCCTATGTTCTGGGCTCCTTTCCAGCTCTGTCTGCTATGTTCTGTGTTCTGAGGTCCCTTCTAGCTCCAAAATGCTGTATGTCCCTTCCAGCTCTGACATTTTGTGGTCTGTGCATGACATTTTATGTTCTACATTCTTCCAGCTCTGATCCTCTGTGCTCTATCCTCTGACATTCTGTGTTCTATATTCTAAGCAGGCTTCTAGCTCTTCTGTGCTCTTTATGCTGAAGTCCCTTGCAACTCTCAGAGTTCTACACTATTCTGAGATCTCTCTTTCTCTCCTTTTGTAAGACTCAATGATATCCTATGAAATGAAGCAAACTTCAGTGATTATTTTCTTTCTCTTATTAATGATCATTTCAGTGACTTTTGTGATTGTGAACATCTACGTGTTGATAAAAAAAATTAAAGAGAAATAGACAGGAAAGATTCTCTGAAAAGAATAGGGACCTTCATTCTAAAGGACCCAGAGCATTTCCTGGAGGCATTTCTCTGTATCAGATGTAAATAATGGGCAACGGACTTCTCTCCACTGACCTGTTATTTGGGCCTCAGTTTCCTTTTTGGTAAAATAGGTGAAATAACCTTTGCTTTCACTCAGAAGACTTTTGTGAGGTTCAAATTAGAGAATAAGTGCCAATCACATTGCAAAGTGTAAAATATTACAGAAAGAGAACTTAGAGTGGAACCTACCCCATACTCACCCACCTATAGAGGATCATACTTTAACTGCAGGTGATCATGGGATAGCTTCTACTCAAAGTTCCCATTTCTGTAGTGTTTTACCCTTTAGAAGGTGATTGGCACATAATCTCTCATTGGAACCTCACAAAAATCTTCCAAGGGAGTGAAAGCAAGGGTTATCTCTCCCATTTTACAGAAATAGAAACTGAGGTCCAAACAGAGAGAGTTATTGAATATTACTGGGAAAGGATATGAGAGTCCTGGTCCAATCTGGTTAAACATTTCGTTTATAGATGGGGAACTAAAAGCCAGGGAAGTTATGCTAATGTGATTGTAAGTTACATTAAGAGAGGCATCATGTCCAGAATAAGAGAACTGATAGTCCTGCTATGCTCTGCTCTGATCAGACCCCATCGACAGTATTTATTATATTCCATTATGGGCAATGTGTATTAGGAAGGGCCTTGCTGAATTGCAGTGAACAAGGGAACTCCAGAAGAGTATGCCCTGTGGAGATCATTTAAAGACATTGTGAGTGTTGGCCTGGGGAAGAGGAGATATAAAAAATAGGACTGCTGAAGACTGCCATGTAGAGGTGATTCACCTGATTTTGCTCAGCCCTAGGAAGGAGAAGTAAGATTGATGGAAGATACCATCAAAGGGGCAGATTTTGAGCTCAATTTAAGAGAGGGAAAATTGATCATTAAGACTGTCTTAAATTGAAATAGTCTGCCTTGGGAGATAGAGAGATCTCCATCAGTGGAAACATTTCAGGACAAACCTTTTGGGATATTGTCACAGAGATTTCCTTTTAGGAATTATTGGACTGTTTTTCCTCTTTTTTTTGCCTTTTGGAGGGCAATTGAGGTTAAGTAACTTGCCCAAGGTCACAGGGCTAGGTTTTTGTTTGTATGTGTTAAGTGTCTGAGGCCAGATCTGAACTCAGTCCTTCTGACTCCAGGGCCAGCACTCTACTCACTGCGCCACCTAGCTGCCCCAGGACTGTTTTTCTTCTGAGATTCCTTCCTACTCTGAGATTCCATCATTCTTCCAAGTGATTGTCCAAGGTCACAGGGCCAGACTGAGACATAAACTGAAGTCCTCTAATTCTTCATATAGCCCTAACAATTCGATTCAACAAGCATTTATTAAATGCATTCTATGTGTCAGAAGAAACATGACATATGAATAGAGAACAGGCCTTGGAGTTAGGAAGACCTGGGTAAAAGCCCTGAATGTGTCTCCTCCTGCCTATGAGACTCTGAGTAAGTTACTTAACATTGAGGTAATTTTAGTAACTATGATTATAATTAACTGTTACAGAACAGTTAGATCTACAAGGATAAAGGGTGTTTGTTTCCTCATCAAAAATTCCAAGTACCAATGAAATCACAAGTCCCTCCTACCCCCACCACCAAAAAAGAATCAGGCACTGTTCTAGGCCACTAGGATACAAAGATGAAAATAAAAATAGTCCCTGCCTTCAAAGAGCTTAGATTCTACCTTACACAGATAAGTACCTCCAGAATCCATTCAAAGTGAAGACAAAGTAAGTTAAGGAAGAGGAGGGGCACTAGTAAGGAGAGGTCAAAGAAGGACTCATGTGGAAGATACTATCTGAGTTGAGCCATAAAGGAATGGAGAGATGCTAAATGGGGACAGAAAGGAGGACATTTCAGGACCTGGCAACAGCCTTTGCAAAGATTTGGAGGTTCTAGGAAACAGAATATAGAGCCTGGGGAACACCGGGTAGACCAGTTGGGAGGTGCTGCTCAACAGGAAACATCCCATAGGCAAGGAACTATATGGACCCAACCATGGCCACCATCTATTGTCAAAGAAGCTCCACAACAGATTCTTCAGGGCAGCCTTGTGTGAGTGGATGGTCTTTCCCAAAGGAATCCATAAGTACAGTACAGGTATTCAAGCCAAGGCTGGATGAATTTTTTCAGGTGCATTGAAGAAGGGAATCCCTGTTAGGTATTGGTCACAGCTAAAATCCCATCTTCTACAGGAAGCCTCTCCCAGTCCCCCTTAAATCTAGTGCCTGCCCTCTTGTGATGATTTCCAATTTGTCCTCTATCTAATCTAGGCAATTTGTAATTGTTCTTGACTCATTTTCAGTAATGTCCAACTTTTTTTGACCCCTTTGGGGGTTTCTTGGCTAAGATACTGCAATAGTTTGCTATTTCCTTCTCCAGCTTATTTTACCAATGAAGATACTGAGACATAGTTAAGTGACTTGCCCAGAGTTACACAGCTAGTAAGTACTGGAGGTTGGGTTTGAACTCAAGTCTTCCAGACTCCAGGTTTGGCCCTCTATCCACTGTGCCACCTAGATGCCTTGCTATCAACAGGCAGTCCTGTCTCCCTAACCAGTGATGTCAGGGATTGTCTTTTACTTTGCTTTGCATCTTCAGGTCTGAGTATAGTGCCTGGAACAGAATAGGTGATTAATAAATGTTTGTTGAATGACGGGCTGAATCCCAGCTCCGAAGTTCTTAGTATCTGGTTGTCTGTAATATAATAGGAGAATAAATCTGTTTTATTACTGTCCTACCAGTGCCATCGGACCATCAAATGCCCGAGTAAATTTAAACCTGTCTGTGCCAGTAATAAAAAGACATTGCAACGAATGCCTGTTCAGAATTGAAAATGTGTAAGTACCACCTTGATTTTCTTTAAAGATAACATTTAAATTCAATTTGCCCACTTCATAGAACCTGAGAGGACCTTAGAGGTTATCTAGTCATCTAGTCTAAGTTCTTAAATGAGGGTCTCCAGGGTGGCAGCCGACCAACAGGTCTGTGGAAAACTTCATGAGGTCCATGAACTTGGATGGGGGAAAATTATGACTTTCTTTTCACTAACCTCAAATTGAAATTTCTCATTGCCTTCAATTATGAAAGTAGTCAACAAACTGAAAATGGGTCTATAAGCGTCAACAATTGCCAAACTGCTCTCTCTCTCTCTCTCTCTCTCTCTCTCTCTCTCTCTCTCTCTCTCTCTCCCTCTCTCTCTCTCTCTCTCTCTCTCTCTCTCTCTCTCTCTCTCTCTCTCTCTCTGACACACACACACACACACACACTTTTCTTGTTTTGGGGGTATTTTGGGCTTTTGGAGGGGAGAAGGCAGGGCAATTGGAGTTAAGTGACTTGTCCAAGGTCACACAGCTAGTAAGTGTTAAGTGTCTGAGGTGGGATTTGAACTCAGGTCCTCATGACTAAAGGGCCAGTACTCTATTCACTGTGCCACCTAGGTGTCCCCAACACACATGTTGTTGTTTTTTTAAGATGAAACAAAACTCTGATGTAGTCCAAAATCTTCATTTGGCAGAGACCACAAGGGAGACAGTGTTGACTTGCCCAAGGACTCCCAGGTAATAAGTTACAGAAATGGGAATCAACCGTAGGTCTGCTAGCACCTAATCCAGTGTTCTTTCTACTATACAATGATGTCTATAATTACTTGTATCTGTGGAGATGTGAACAAGGTCCACATAATTAGTTGGGTCAAATGGACACTGAGAGAGGAGTGGAGATGATGTAAATTGGGTTCCCGCTACAATTACGTCAGGGAAGAGTATAGTGGACAATGAGGCATCTCTAATAAAGAGTTCACTTGAGGATATTTTACAAGGTGGAAGGAGAAGGGGAACAATCCTGGTCTTAGAGCCAGGACACTTGGGGTCTAGGCCTAACTAAGCTTCCAACTTGCTTCATAATCTTGGGCAGATCACTTTGAAGAGGAAAAGGGGTATAAGGGTAGGGAAGGGTAAGAGGTCCTGCCAGGGACCCACCCTGGCATCCAGTCTGGAAGGAATTCACCAGGCTCAAGCAAACTTGGAGTCAAAATTATAAAGTTTATTGTTATGCTGTGCAAGGACAGCGGGCTAGATTCTTATGGAACCTGCAAACCTAAAGAAAACATAGGCATAGTTTTAAGGAGTCAAGATAGTAAATCAGGTATCAATTATGCTAACTAGGTGAGTAAGGGTGGGATCAGGGAGGAGTTAAGGAGTGGTCAGTGCTTAAAGGACCATTCACTTTTAATATCAACTGTGCAGGCGTATTGCCCATGATTCACTGGGAAATAGCCCAAGGTGGGGCTACCTGGAGGTGTGGTTTTAGGCCTAACACGTCACTAAAGTCAATCCTCGGTCATGGCTACTGAGGAGTGCCCAGTCTGCCACCCATCAGTGTCAGGCTTGACAAGATAGATGTTGGGAACTGAGGCCATCAGAGACACAGTATGGGTATAATTGGCTAAGGAGTTACCCTATAGATAGGGTACTGAAGGATTCATGGTGCAGCTGACCACTCTAACTAAGGGAGATAACATTTGCCTAAGCTAAAAATGTTTATAGATAATTTTGTGAAGGATTCATAAGTAGCTTATTGTTTCAAGCAGAGATAAACAGTTCATGAGTTGTTGCTGGGCAGAGTGCTGGCAGGGGGAAGGGGCAGAGTTAATGCTTTGAGACTGGGGGGGGGTGGGAAGTGTGACTTTACAGACTGCTTTTACAAATTGATTTTACAGACATAGATCCCAAAGCACCCCATTTACAAACTGATGTTACAAATGGATATTACAAACCGATGTTACAAACATATATGCATCCCAAGGACCCCATCAACTTCACCTCTGTAAGTCTAGATTTCCTCTTCTGTCAAATGGAGGATATGAACCACATGGTCGATGAGTGCCCTTCCCTGAACTCTTATCTAGAGCCAGAGGTTTGTGTTCTATAATCTTCTTATCAGTAGCTCCATGTGTGCTACCCAGAGGAGATGCTTTTGCACAGGTTAAGGGTTTAATGGTTAGGATATGGCCTCTAAGTCACTTCTGCCACTGTACTCTCTGGCCAACATTTCCTATAATCTTTTTCTTCAAGGGTTCTCAACACTGTGCCAAAGACACCAGATACATATACTCGAAATAATGAAACAATCAGGAGGGCTAAATAACATGGTGTAGATCCACAGATTCATTATTAGTTAATCTCCTCCATGCACTCTTAATCTCAGCCAAACTGACTTACTTGTTATGCCCTAAACATGAAATTCCACCTCCTCCTTCCTTTATGCCTTTGCATAGGATGTACCCCATGACTGGAATGCCATCCCTCCCCAGCTCTGCCCCCTGGATTCCCTAGCTCCATCAAGGCTCTTTTTCAATTATCAACTACTGCATGAAGCAAGTAATTTTTCCCAGTCCTCACAGTTGTTGGATCATTCTCCTCATTCTTTCAACCAATTACTTTGTGCTTACTGAATAAACATTTTGTACTTCACTCAAATAGATTAAGCTCCTTGAGAGCAAGGATTGTTTTATTTCTGCATTGCTGTTGTTGTTGTTTATCACTAGTGACTAGCACACAATAGTGGCTCAATAAAGACTTGCTGAATTGAATTAAATAGAATCTGAAAGACCCCTCAAAATCTAGAATACCAGAACTGGAAGGGACCTTATAGACTATGCAGGACAGCTATTATATTTTAAAGAAAAGGAAACTTATTTCCAGGGAAGATAATTTACTTGCACAAGATCACACAGATCATTAGCAAAAGATAATGCAAATCTGATCCACAAGTTGTAGGTCACAGCTCTTTCCTAAGGGCTACCAAATCTGGACTCTGACACTAACTAGCTGTGTGTCTCTGGGCAAGTCATTAAGCCCTGTTTGCTTCAGTTTTATCATCTGTAAATTGAGTTTTAGAAGGAAATGGCAAACCCCTCCAATTGTTGTTTGTCCTTTGTTCTCAAAGAGGATCTGGATCTTTCTCAAAAAAACCCCAAATGGGGTCAGGAAGAGTAGGACATGACTAAAATGATTGAAGGACAGTAACAGCAACAAAGGAGTTCAAAGGAGGAAGATGTCAGTGAGTTGTGGATGAGGGAGGTGGAGAAGGTGAGACTGGAAGGATGAATATAATTTGGACCAACTTAAGGAAAGGTAAGGACCTTCCATACCAAAGGAACAACTAGATAAAAGAGCCAAGGGAGGGCTGTGCCTAGTAACACTATGGAATCTGAGCTCTAAGATTGAGATTGAGGATTAAGATCTAAATTTCTGCTCTGCATAGCACACATTTCTAAATCATACTGCAATTTTACCCTACCTTTCTCCCCTTTCAGAGGTCTCCTCCTTACTGGGAACTGGGACAGTGGTGAACTACCCAAGTCTGATAAACCATGTTGGTACCAGACTTGTGTCTCTCAGTGCAAAGGATTATGAAGAACCCTCATTTTCTCACCTGGCTTGGTATCTTGAGAAATTCCAAGTGGCTGATGGTTTCAATACATATACAAATCTTGCTAGAGTGAACTTGGAAACATTTGGTAATTTTCCCATGGTCTGGTTAAGTTGTTGACATAAACTTATATCTTTATCAGCATTGAGGGAACAAACAAAAATAAAGTGCCCTTGATTTTGTGAAATCTACCTGGTTCCAAGGTAAAATCATAATCCTGTAGAACACAGAATGTCAGAGCTGGAAATGACCTTAGAACACAAACCTAAATATATATTTTCTTATTGACTAGAACCTTCAGGAGGGCTCTGCATAAAAGTCTGAATCAAAGATTCTTCATTTCTTTTTTGTCTTGAATCCCTTTGGTAGTCTGGTGGAACCTTCTCAGAATCATTTTTTAAAGGAATAAAACAAAAGACATAGGATTACAAAGAAAATGGAAAGTCAACAAAATATTAAGAAAAAAAAAGTTCCCAGACCCCAAGTGAAGAATTCTTAGCTATACTGAGTGTCTACATTCAGAGTGATGAAAATGTTATGATAAATGTTGCACATCAAAAGTAAGTAATGTATAGTCTCTAAGCCAATTTGGTTGTATGGTCCATAAGCAAATTTTAAATGTAACATTAAAAAAAAAACAGTAGATAAAACATTGGGCAGAAGCAATAATTGAGGTGATTAAACTGAAGGGGACCAGAGTCCTAGCATAGTTGTGGATTTAATTAATTCATATTTAAACTACAAGTCCTGGGGGAAAAGAGGACAGGAAGAATGGAGGGATCCTGAGGCACTTGAAAATATTAATAGCTAACATTTATATAGGGCCTACAATGTGCAAAGAAATGTGCTAAGCACTTTCCAATTATTCTCATTTCATCCTCACAATAACCTTCAGAGGAAGGTGCTATTATTATTCATTTTGAAGATAAGGAAACTTAGGAAAACAGAAATTAAGTGATTAGCAAAGGGTTACATAGCTAGTGAATGTCTGAGGTTGGATTTGAACTCAGGTCTTCCAGACCCCAGGCTCCCCACCTCTATCTACTGTGCTGCTTAGCACAGAAGAAAAAGATCAACCAATAAGATGAAGTTTGAATGCTCTGTATATATTTAACCCAGAGAACAGAGAACAAAACAGGTTGGGAAGAAATGCATAAGGGAGGGGATAGTAATCAATGCTTTTCAATATGGGAAGGATGGTTGAAGCAGGAAGAATGCACTTTGGTCTACTTAACTCCAAAAGGCAGAAATAAGAAGAAATGAGCAGAAATTTCCAGGAGACTAATTTTGGTTCAAAATGAGAAGTTTCTGACAATAAAAAATCTAGCCATCCATGAAGTACCTGACATTCTGATGCTTTTTGTTCTAAGATCCCTTCCAACTTTTACACTGTGTGTCTTAAGGTTCCTTTCTTCTCTAATATTCTATCTTGTCCTTGTTGTAGTAATGACTTCCTGGGAAGAATTTTCTTTCCCACTTCATGGTCTACATTGTTGAAATAGTGGTGATTCACAGTGCTCTGGCTTTTCATTTCTTCTACAGGAAAAGAATTGTTCCCATCTGAATGCAAAAAGAAGAGAGATGCTAAGGAATCAAAATATCCTGGGTGACTGAGAGAGTATCGTGGCTGACCATCCTGATTTTCTTTTTCTTTTTTTTGCTTCTTTTTGGAGGGTGGAAGGCTCTGCAATTGGGGTTAAGTGACTTGCCCAAGGTCACACAGCTAGTAAGTGTTCAGTGCCTGAGGCAACATTTGAACTCAGGTCCTCCTGACTTCAGGGCTGGTATTGTATTCACTGCACTACCTAGCCACCCCAAATTGGAGGATTGGGGGGGGGTTTGGAGGGAGGGAAGGCAGAGCAATTGGGGTTAAGTGACTTGCTCAAGGACACACCTTGGCCAAGGTCACAGGCTAGTAACTGTTAAGTGTCTGAGGCTGGATCCAAACTCCTAGCCTGATTCTTTAATAAATGAGAATGGTTGATTCCTGCAATTTATATGATTTCTCATGAAAATAAATATGTTGGAGAAAGAAATTGTGGCATTGGATAGAAGACTGAACTCTGGGTCAGTTCAAATCCTGCCCTTAATCCCCTATTGCCTAAGTTCAAGCCTTATCCCTGCCCCCTTATTGCCTATGTGATACATCACCTTTCAGTCCCCCAGGCAACTCTCCAAGATTATAAAATGCAGAAAGAAAGCTTACTTGCATTGGTAAAAAAGAACTACTCACCAGAAGTTCAATATAATGATAAATTCATAGCTCTGATTCAAAGAAGGAAAAAAATAGACAAGATCTGGAGGAGGGGTTAGGAACAGGACTATGATCACTATAATTGCTAATGTTTTTATAGAGCTTTTAGTAATAAAAATGTTTATAGTAGTTGATGCCATTCAGTGCTCATTAAAACCCTCTACATAATAAAAATACTCCCATCATCATTTTATATGTAAGAATTCCAAAGGTCAGAAAGGAGAAGTGACTTGCCCAGAGTCATACAGCCAGTTAATGAGAGAGCCAGGATTAGAATACAGCTCTCCTGACTGCCAATCCAAGGCTCTTTCCATTGCATTGCATTATCTTTCAATGACACAACCTGTAGAGTGGGGAGATCAGAGAATACTAGTATTTTAGAATTTTGGAAGGAACCTTACAGACCATTTCTTCAAATCCTATCATTTATGGCCATTTTATAAATGGAAGAGCAAAGAGGTTCAGTGATTTGCCCAAGATCACACAGCTAGTACATGAGATTCATATTCTGTCTGTCTCCAAATCCATTAATCTTTCCATAATACTACCCTGTCAATAAGGACACTATGATTAAGGGAAATGGGTGATTTTTTTCCTCCCTGACTCCCAAGAAAGTTGCATTGCATATTAAAAAGAAATAATCATGGGGGCAGAGGCAAGATGGTGGAATAGAAACAGCACTTCCATGGCGCTCCAGCCCACACCACTTCAAAATCACATAAAAGGGGACTCTGAACAACCTCTGGAGCTCCAGCACCCACAGAATGACACAGAGAAGCTAACCTCCCACTGAGGACAGCCTGGCAGCCCAGCGGCAGCACTCTGGGATCAGCCAGCACAGTGCTCTGGGAACCTAGCCCAGGCCATATGAGTCACAGTTTTAGCCCCAGGGCGGCAGGACCAGCAGCCTGCTAGAGAGACCCCAGAACACCAGCAACTGTGGAGTTTCCAGAATTAACACATAGATGCCTAGAACAAAGTGAGAGGTTAGTGCCCTATGGACTTTGGGACCAGTATTTGGGAACCCATCAGCTTCTTCCCCTGGGGGTGAGAAGCAGCTGAGGAGCCACAACACAGCCTCCATTTGCAGCTTCAGTTGTAGCTTCAGCTCCTGGCCTGCAGACTGTAGTAGGATCCAGCAATCAGTCTGGGGGGGGTAATCACTCTTGCTTTAACCTTCTTGGATCTGGATTGAAGTCTGGGGTAGAGGTCTTGGGGAGGGTATCCAGCTTGCCAGAGTGTGTGGGGGCTTCAGGGAGGGCACCCAACTAATACCTCCAGAAGTTGAGAAGACCCCAATGTTTGGGATGGAAGCTCCCCTGCCTGGTGTCAGAGTCCTACTGTGGCAACAAGCCCAAAAGTCAAGTAATTAAGTGGCAACATGCCTAGGCAAAGGAAACAAAATAAACAGAAAAATGCAACATTAGACTCCTATTTTGGGGGCAAAGAGGATCAAAGCATGGAACAGGAGGAGGACTGGGAGGTCAGAACTCCTGCACCAAAAGCCCCAAATGAAAATACAAGTGGGTTACAGGCCATAGAGGACCTTAAGAAGGATTTTAAAAACCAAATAAGAGAAGTGGAGGAAAAATTGGGAAGAGAAATGAGAAAGATGCAGGAAAAGTATGAAATGAGAGTCAACAGCCTGACTGAGGAAAATAACACCTTAAAAATAGACTAACTCAAGTGGCAAAAGAGGCTCAAAAAGGCAATGAGAAGAAGAATGCCTTAAAAAGCTGAGTTTGCCAGATGGAAAAAGAATCTCAAAAGCTCACTGAGGAGATTCATTCCTTCAGAATTACACTGAAGCAAATGGAAGCTAATGACTTTATGAGAAATCAAGATGCTTTTATAAACAGATCCAAACAAATGAAAGAATAGAAGGCAATGTGAAATATCTCATGGGAAAAACCACTGACCTGAAAAATAGATCCAGGAGAGATAATTTAAAAATTATTGGACTACCGGAAAGCCATCATCAAAGAAAGAACCTAGAAATCACCCTTCAAGAAATTCTCAAGGAAAATTGCCCTGATGTTTTAGACCCAGAGGGCAAAATAGAGGTTGAAAGAATCCACCCATCGGGGCAGAGCCAAGATGGCGGAGTAGAAACAGCTCGTCCAAGCCTCTCTGCCCCCAGATTCTCCACAAACTATGTAAAAAAGGACTCTGAAAATCTTCTGGAGCCCCAGCACCCACAGAACGACACAGAGAAGCTAACCTCCCGCTGAGGACAGCCCAGCACCCTGCAGGAAGGACCAGCGCAGTGGTCTGGGAGCCGGCAGCTCGCAGAGCGCAGGAGCCAAGCCGAGCCCAGGTCCACGTGAGCCGAGGTTTTAGCCCCAGGGCGGCAGGGCCAGCAGCCGGCTGGAGGAACCCCAGAACACCAGGAACTGTGGAGATTCCAGAATTATCAACACAGACTTGCCTAGGACAAAGTAAGAGGTTAGTGTCCTATGGACTTTGGGACCTGCATTTGGGGAATGCGTCAGCTCCCTCCCCTGGGGGCTAGAAGCTGCTGAGGAGACACGCCACTGTGTAGTTTTCAGAGGCATTTCCGGCTCCCAGCCTACAAATCGTGGGGAGATCCAGCGATCAGTCTTGGGGGGTAATCGCTCTTGCTTTTAACCTCCCTGGATCTGGATTGTGATCTAGGGTGGAAGTTGTGGGTGGGTTTACAGCTTGCCAGAAACGGAAGTTGCCCCCCCACATGTTCGGGACGAAAATTCCTCTAGCTGGCCTTAAAGCCATAGTGTGGCAACAAGCCCAAAAAGTCAAGCAATTAAGTGGCAACATGCCAAGGCAAAGGAAACAGAAAAATGCAACCCTAGACTCCTATTTTGGGGGCATAGAGCGGGAAAAGGACTGTGAGGTCAGAAGTCCTGCTCCAAAAGCCCCAGGGGAAAACATGAGTGGGTTGCAGGCCATAGAGGACCTTAAGGAGGACTTAAAAAATCAAATAAGAGAAGTGGAGGAAAAATTAGAAAGAGAAATGAGAAGGATGCAGGAAAAGTATGAAATGAGGGTCAACAGCCTGACTGAGGAAAACAACACCTTAAAAATAGACTAGCTCAAATGGCAAAGGAGGCCCAAAAGGGCACTGAGGAGAAGAATGCCTTAAAAAGTCGAATTTGCCAGATGGAAAAAGAATCTCAAAAAGTTCACTGAGGAGATTCATTCCTTCAGAGTTAGACTGGAGCAAATGGAAGCTAATGACTTTATGAGAAATCAAGATACTGTTAAGCAGATCCAAACAAATGAAAGATTAGAAGGCAATGTGAAATATCTCATGGGAAAAACCACTGACCTGGAAAATAGATCCAGGAGAGACAATTTAAAAATTATTGGACTACCTGAAAGCCATGATCAAGGAAAGAACTTAGAAATCACCCTTCAAGAAATTCTCAAGGAAAACTGCCCTGATGTTTTAGATTCAGAGGGCAAAATAGAGGTTGAAAGAATCCACAGATCACCTCCTGAAAAAGATCCCAAAAAGAAAACTCCCAGAAATATTATAGCCAGGTTCCAGAATCCCCAGATCAAGGAGAAAATACTACAAGCGGCCAGGAAGAAACAGTTTCAATATTGTGGCAACACAATCAGAATAGCCCAGGACCTGGCAGCTTCTACACTGAGGGATCGAAGGGCATGGAATATGATATTCCAGAGGGCAAAAGAACTTGGAATGAACCCAAGGGTCACCTACCCAGCAAAACTGAGTATTTTGTTTCAGGGGAAAATATGGTCATTCAGTGGAATAGAGGACTTTCAAGCATTCTTGAGGAAAAAACCAGAATTGAATAGAAAATTTGACACCCAGACACAAGAAGGAAGAGATGCCTGAGAAGGTAATCAGGGAAAAGAAATCAAAAGGAACTTATCAAAGTTGAACTATTTACATTCCTATATGGAAAAGCAATAACTGTGACTGATGATATCTTTCTCACTATGAAAATAATGGAAGAAGGGGGTGTGGTCATATGAATACATATGTGAATGTGTGTGTATATGGTTACAGTTATATATGGATAGAGGCCATAGGTTGAATTTGTTGGGAAGGGAGAATACTCAAGGGATGAAACTATGAGGTGAGAGAGGAAAGTGGCAAGAGGAGATGGGGAGAGACATGGTAGGGTAAACTATCTCATGTAGGGGAAGTGGGTGCAAAGGAGGGGGAGAATAAGGAAGGCTAAAAAGGCAAAACCACACTCACATTGAATTTGGTTCAGGGAGAAAATGACATACATACTAAATGGAATATCTCAACCTGCAGCAGGATAGGGGGAAGGGGGATGAGAGGAGGGATGATGGATGGGAGGGCATCCTTGGGGTGAGGGGAGGTTGGAAGTACCCACTATAGAAGAGGGACAGGATTATGTAGGGAATGGACCAGGTGGGGGGTGGATGAGTGGGAGGGAATTATAAGCAGTCTTCTACAATATATCTACTATGATAATGTTTTGCATAGCTAGACATGTAAAACATATACTGAATTGCTTATCTCCCAAGAAGGAATGGGTGACAAGGGAGGAAGGAAATGGATCTGAAATTCGAGGTCGTAACATTAAATGTTTCAAATATATATATAAATACTATTATTAATACTCTTTTGCCTATAACTTTGGGAGATAAGATGTGCAGGCATTGGGACACAAAGATTCATCTTCCTCTAATGGAAAAGTCGATGGGGGTATGGGAGAAGGTATGGGAGAGAGCAGATTGGAGGAAGCGATATCTTGTGGGACTGCTATTCTGGGAGGTTGGGTAGGGGAATAATGGGGGGAAAATGATTGTAACTCAAAATCTGGCGGAAATGAATGATGTAAAACAGAAGTTAATAAAGTATTTGTTTAATAAAAAAAAGAAAAAAGAATCCACCCATCACCTCCTGAAAAAAATCCAAAAGAAAACTCCTAGGAATATTATAGCCAGGTTCCAGAACTCCCAGATCAAGGAGAAAATACTACAAACAGCCAGGAAGAAACAATTTCAATATTGTGGAAACACAATCAGAATAGCACAGGACCTGGCAGCTTCTACACTGAGAGATCAAAGGGCATGGAATATGATATTCCACAGGGCAAAGAAGATGGGATTAAAACCAAGAATAACCTACCCAGAAAAACTGAGCATCTTGTTTCAGGGGAAAATATGGTCATTCAGTGGAATAGAGGACTTTCAAGCATTCTTGAGGAAAAAACCAGAGTTGAATAGAAAATTTGACATTCAGACACAAGAAGCAAGAGATGCTTGAGAAGGTAAACAGGGAAAAGAAATCACTATGAACTTATCAAAGTTGAACTATTTACATTCCTACATGGAAAAACAATAATGTAACTGATGAAACTTTTCTCAGTATGAAAATAGTTGAAGAAATGTATATGGGCATATGAATACATGTGTGAATGTGTGTATATATGTTTATAGGTATACATGGATAGAGGGCATAGGTTTAATTTGGTGGGAAGGAATGATACTTAAGGGGTGAAGTTAAGAGGTGAGAGAGGAATATGGCAAGTAGATGGGGAGAAATGGGGCAGGGTAAACTATCTCATGTAGAAGAGGCAAGCGGAAGTGGTTGCAGGGGAGGGGAAGAACAGGAAGGCAAAAAGGAAAAACCATATTCTCATTGAATTTGGCTCAGGGAGAGAATGACATATATACTAAATGGGATATCTCAACCTGCAGCAGGATAGGGGGAAGGGGGATGAGAGGAGAGATGATGGATGGGAGGGCATCCTTGGGGTGAGGGGAGGTTGGAAGTACCCACTATAGAAGAGGGACAGGATCATGTAGGGAATGGACCAGGTGGGGAGTGGGATGAGTGGGAGGGAATTATAAGCAGCCTTGTACAATATATCTACTATGATAATGTTTTGCATAGCTAGACATGTAAAACATATACTGAATTACTTATCTCCCAAGAAGGAATGGGTGACAAGGGAGGAAGGAAATGGATCTGAAATTCGAGGTCGTAACATTAAATGTTTCAAATATATATATAAATACTATTATTAATACTCTTTTGCCTATAACTGGGAGATAAGATGTGCAGGCATTGGGACACAAAGATTCATCTTCCTCTAATGGAAAAGTCAATGGGGGTATGGGAGAAGGTATGGGAGAGAGCAGATTGGAGGAAGCGATATCTTGTGGGACTGCTATTCTGGGAGGTTGGGTAGGGGAATAATGGGGGGAAAATGATTGTAACTCAAAATCTGGCGGAAATGAATGATGTAAAACAGAAGTTAATAAAGTATTTGTTTAATAAAAAAAAAAAGGAAAAAAAAGAATCCACCCATCACCTCCTGAAAAAAATCCCAAAAAGAAAACTCCTAGGAATATTATAGCCAGGTTCCAGAACTCCCAGATCAAGGAGAAAATACTACAAGCAGCCAGGAAGAAACAATTTCAATATTGTGGAAACACAATCAGAATAGCGCAGGACCTGGCAGCTTCTACACTGAGAGATCGAAGGGCATGGAATATGATATTCCACAGGGCAAAGGACCTGGGATTAAAACCAAGAATAACCTACCTAGCAAAACTGAGCATCTTGTTTCAGGGGAAGATATGGTCATTCAGTGGAATAGAGGACTTTCAAGCATTCTTGAGGAAAAAAACCAGAGTTGAATAGAAAATTTGACAGTCAGACACAAGAAGCAAGAGATGCTTGAGAAGGTAAACAGGGAAAAGAAATCACTATGAACTTATCAAAGTTGAACTATTTACATTCCTACATGGAAAAACAATAATGTAACTGATGAAACTTTTCTCAGTATGAAAATAGTTGAAGAAATGTATATGGGCATATGAATACATGTGTGAATGTGTGTATATATGTTTATAGGTATACATGGATAGAGGGCATAGGTTTAATTTGGTGGGAAGGAATGATACTTAAGGGGTGAAGTTAAGAGGTGAGAGAGGAATATGGCAAGTAGATGGGGAGAAATGGGGCAGGGTAAACTATCTCATGTAGAAGAGGCAAGCGGAAGTGGTTGCAGGGGAGGGGAAGAACAGGAAGGCAAAAAGGAAAAACCATATTCTCATTGAATTTGGCTCAGGGAGAGAATGACATATATACTAAATGGGATATCTCACCTTGCAGGAGAGTAGGGGAGAGGGGGATGAGAGTGGGGATGATGGAGGGGAGGGCATGCTAGGGGGAGGGGAGGTTGGGGGCACCCATTTTTGAAGAGGGACAGGATCAAAGTAGGGAATGGACCAGGTTGGGAGTGGGATGGGTGGGAGGGAAATATAGTCAGTCTTTTACAATATATCTACTATGGTAATGTTTTGCATAGCTATACATGTACAACATATACTGAATTGCTTATCTTCCCAGTGGGAGTAGGTGACAAGGGATGGAGAGAATAGATCTGGAATTCGAAGTTTTAAAATTAAATCTTTCAAACATATAGAAATACTATTATTAATACTATTTTGCATCTAATTGGGAGAAAAGATGTGCAGGCATTGGGGCACAGAGAGCCACCTTGCCCTAATGGAAAAGTCAAAGGGGGTATGGGAGAAGATATGGGAGAGAGAAGATTGAATGAGGGGATATCCTGTGGGACTGCTATTCTGGGGTGGTGGGTAGGGGAAAATGGGGGAAAAATTGTAACTCAAAATCTGGCAGAAATGAATGCTATAAACCAGAATTTAATAAAGCATTTGGAAAAAAAATAAAATAAAATAAGCATTAGAGGAAATTCAAGTAGAGAATGGTGAAAACATGACAGAGAACCTTCTGGTGGGGATCAGTGTAGAAAAAAAATAGATAAGATATTGTCATGGATGAATAAAAGAAGAAATAGGGTCAGAAGATGATAGATAAAGAGTTCGGGAAACAACACCCAGGCACAACATAGACACACACTACAATGTCAAATGAGGACTTCATTGGATTCTGTGAACACCCCCAGGCACTCCTTCTCAAGCCCACATGAGAACAGTTGACACATTCTTGACTGGCCTTTAAGGATCATTTCATTCAAAGCCTCATTTCTAAATTCAAGGCAGAGAGAAATACAGCTAATGCCAATGGGATCTTGCTTCACTGAAGTTAATTAAGAACAAAAACCAAGGCTATAGTTTAGGGCATGTGCCAGTCTCTTGTGAAGCTACCTAGGTCCAGGCCTATCTCCTCCTTCTGCCATGTAGGAACAACACGTGAAGCTCAACCAGGAGCTGGCCTGCTCAGTCAGGACTGAGAGGTAACTGGCCACAAGAGGCCGCTGCCCTCTGCCAAGGCACATTTGCCACCAAATGAAATATTCAGAGGAGTTTTACAAATCTGCTAGTATGCAAAAACTCTTATCATTATCATTCTTAACTATCAGAATTAGAAATTAGCAGCAAAGGAACATATAGAGGTATACCTAATAAGGTGTTACTGCTAACACCTTATCCATAAAGGTCTCTAATGACCTGTTCTCCTCATCTTCCCCTGGGGATGAGGACCAAATGTGGCTATACCGGCTCAGGGGAAGAAGAGATGAAAGGAACACACTTTCTAGGCCTGATACTGAAACATGATAACACTGGTTACTGAAGGAGAAAAGACAGTAGCCAGGGGCAGCTAGGTGGCCGAGTGAATAGAACACTTGCCCTGGAGTCAGAAGGACCTGAGTTCAAATCCGGCCTCAGACACTTAACACAAAAAAAACTAGCCATGTGACCTTGTGCAAGTTACTTAACCCCAATTGCCCTCCCTTACCCTCTCAAAAAAAAAAAGACAGTAGCCTTGGGAGTAAACTACCATTCATTATAGAGTTTGTGACTGAGAGGCAATATAGATATAATCTGACACATCCCCTAGTTTGGGTGAGCGCAGTTGACAGAGGATTCAGAGTTCAAATCTGGCCTCAAACACTTAGTAGTTATGTGACCACAGGCAAGTCACTTTACCCTGTTTACCTCAGTTTCCTCATCTGTAAAATGAGCTGGAGAAGGAAATGGCAAGTTAATTAGTATTTTTGCCAAGAAAACCCCAAATGGGTTACAAAGAGTCCAACACAACTAAAATGATTCAACAACTACAAAGTTTTCAGAGGATTCGGAAGAATAATATGCAGGTTCCTATGACCTAAAATTCTGTCTGGGAAGTTGACCTAAGGGAGATTGATGGGAAATTTTCAAGACTGCAATTCCACAGACAAACAACATCTATTCTAATGAAGAAGAAAAGTAAATAGCTGCCTACAGAGAACAGTGTGATTGCCTAAAATCATGTAAATACATAAAGTATATAGTGTTTAAAATAGTGCAGGTTCATAAAGAACTTGTTGAATAATTCAAATTTTAAAAAATTAAGACATAATAATTCTAATGATAACTAGCATTAATACAGCTCCATTGTCTGCCAGGCACTGTACCAAGCACTTTCGAAATAGTTCCTTATTTGATCTTCACGACAATTCTGGGAAGTAGGTACTATTATGATCTCTATTTTATATGAGGGAATTGAGACAAACAGAGACAAACAAATTGAGAAAAGTGACTTGTCCAAGGTCACATAGCTAGACAGGTATAAAAGATGAAAGCAAATGCAGGTATTTGAGGAAGAATACAAAAATGACGGTTTGATAAGGATACCACTAGGATCCCTGAAAGTCAGAATGAATCGAGCCTGAGGCAGGCTGCCAAGGACAACAGAAAAAGAGTTTGTCATTTTGTGTTTTTGGTTGTTAGGTGGTTTTTTTTTCTTTGTTCATTTGTTTAGCTATGCTGGGATTGAGAAAGAAGCCAAGAAACAACAAAACTCCTTGATGAGAGAACGGAAAGGTGATAATGGGAAGGAGACACAATGGCTCGGTGGTTATTTTTCTCCTGCTTTCCTTTTCTCAGGATTGAGAATAAAGGGGAAAAAAAGGTAACAGGCTGTGGAAACCCAAGATCAGGCAGGAGATGATAAAATAGGACCTAACTTCTCTCACTGAGTTCCTATCAATCTGCCTAGATAAATAATCCCCAGCATAGTAAATGAACTTGGCAGATGGAGCAGCTGAAGGTCTGTCAGTGAAATCTCAAAGAGGGTGGAGAACAGCAGGTGCGTAGTGTCCCAATGTCCCGACTATTAAAAAAAAAAAAGCATGGGGGAGGAGGAGTCTTAAGTTTTCAAATGATGAGCTTAACTTCAAATCCTGGCAAAAATTATTTTCAAAAATATGATTAAAAGGATGTTTTTGAGCATTTAGAAAGGAAAGCAAGGGTACTAGGACTCTATGCCAAAAAATAGCAAAGAAAGAGGAAAAGGATCTACAACACAGAAGTATTTCCAGCAGTTCTTTTTGTGGTAGCAAAGAAATGGAAACTGAGGAGGTACCCAGCAATTGGGCAGAATACATTACGGTACGTGAATATAATGAAATACTGTCATGTTGTAAGAAATGGGAGGAATAGAAGGAAATAAATGTTTTTATAGCACCTCCTATGCATCAGGCACCATCCAAAGTGCCTTTTACAAATATTATCGCATCCTGGTAACAACCTTAAGAGGCAGATGCTATTATCATCCCCATTTTACAGTTGAGAAAACTGAGACAAACAGTTAAACACCTTTTCCAGGGTCACACAGAGCTAGTAAGTAAGAGACCTGATTTGAACTCAGGTTCTCCCTAACTTCAGTTCAGTGCTCTGTGTACCTATGGTGCCATCTAGCGGCTTACTAGAACATAGTTTTTAAAATAAATAATTTTGGAAGGCTTAAGATCTTCAGTTAACACAATGACCAGCCATGATTCTAGAGGATCAGTGATAGAATATGCTACATACTTCCAGACCAGTGATGAAGTTATAGTGAATACTGGCACATGAGTTTTGTACAAGGCCAATGACCAATTTCTCACCCCATGACATCTCTCTATCTCTGCAGGCCCCTTCCCCCTTGGTGAGTTCCTTCTCCCACTCAGCATTATCTTTCTCAGCTCCTTTTTATGTGTTGTCTGTCCTAATTAGGCTATAACAGGGCACCTAAGTGACAGTGGTTAGAGTGCTGAGCCTGGAGTCAGGAAAATTCCTCTTCCTGAGTCCAAATCCTGCTTTAGATGCTTCCTAACTATGCGACCCTGTGAAAGTAACCTAAACCTGTTTGTCTCAGTTGTCTAATCTGTAAAACGAGCTGGAGAAGAAAATGGCAAACCACTCCAGTTTCTTTACCAAGGAAACCACAAATGGGGTCACAAAGAGTCAGACACAACTGAACTGACTGAACAAAAACATACTTAACTGATGTCCTTTTGTGACAGGGATGATGGACTGGTGGATTATGAGAATTGTCACGAAATACATTTGGATTTCAGCAAGGCATTTGAAAAAGCCTCCCATTCTATACTTGTAGGCAAGATAAAGAGATGAGGGCTAGAAGAAAATACAGTTAAGTGAACATAGTATTGGCTGAATGACTGAACTCAAATGAAATCTGTGCCAACAAGGAGGTAGGTCTCTAGTGAAGTACCCTAGGTCTCTGACCTTGACTCAATGCAGAACACCAGAGGTGCATAATATGAGGCTGAGTGTAGCCAGAACCAAATTAAAATATAATTGGGTAACATTTCACAAAATAAATAAAATTACAATAGGACATCAATGATATTACTATGTGGTTTTTAAGTCACTATGAGGCAACAAAGATCTTTATGTCTAGTGAGTCTGACACCACTACTATAAACCATTTTTTAAAAATCAATTACTTGGATAGAGTCAGAGTTGGCAGGCTTATCAGATGCCTTGGTGAGCAAAATCTAAGAAGGATAATTAACAAATTGGATGACAATATTCAGATCCAAAAGGATCTCAATAGAATATAACAATAAACCACATTTAGTGAGATAATATTTATATGGATGACTTCAAAGTCCTGCACTTGGCTTTGGAAATCAACTGTGCAAGTTCAGGGTAGAGGAATCAAAGATGCAAAGTAATTCTGTGGGAGAAAAAAAACTGGGGGTTTTAATGGATTATAAGCTCAATGTATGTCTACAGTATAACATGGCATCGAAAAGCTAAGATAGAGTCGAAGCATCTATTAAGAGCATATTCTTGCCAGGCACTGTGATAAGCACTAGAGACACAGAGACAAGAAAAAAACAAGACAATTCTGTCTTCAAGGAGCTTAGGCAGAAAACAGCTAAAGGGGAGCTGGAAAGGAGGGGGAGGAACTCAGCAAGGCAATCTCTCCAGTTTGGGAAGGCAGTTGGTTAAGAAGGGGCAGAAGTCCAGAGATTGGGTTGAATAGTTGAGTTGAGTGAGGCAATCCTGGATTGCATTATGAGAAGCATCAGGTCTCAAACAAAGAAGTTGCTAGTCCTGCTATGCAAGTGAGATCAGTGACAAACTGGAGCAGACCCAGAGAAGGACAAATATCAGAGCAATGGGAGCCCAACAAGCCATGCCATATCCATCAGTTGATGGAGCTCTGATCAAGAGAAGACTCATATGGCACATAATGGTTATCCTCAAGTGTCTGAGCAGTTCTTATGGGAAGGAACTTAATCTGCTGATCATAGACTACAGAAACAAGAGCAATGGGTCAGTCACAGGAAGGAGCATTTAGGAAGCATGTCAAGAAAAGCTTCCTCATGTTAAGATCTGTCCACATGAGGAAGGGGTTGAGATGGATGTAGGAGGTTCCCATCCCTGGAAGCCTTTAAGTGGAAGCTGTAGGATCACTTGTTGGGTAGTTTGTAGGGGGAGATTCAGGTCCAGTTACAGGGTGAACCTTATGAAGTCTAAGTTCAATTCAACTCTGGGTATCACAGTCTAGTCAAGCCCTCCAGGGCAATCCAGAGGCTTGGGAATGGTCTTTGTGGTGATTTGGCACAGCCTTGACAGTCTACACCCACTGTGCTGGGTGATGTGGGAAGCAAGTGAATAAAGCATTGGATAGAAATCCTTTCCTTCTCTACCAACTTCCTTTTGGCTCCAAAGAAATGATTGGAGGGAGCTCTTGAAATACCAAGGAAACAAGATGGTCCTGAGATTTAAATGTGCCCACTAGGGGGTGATGTGGTTCCATCCTCTGACCTTCCCTACCCACCAAGTAAAGACAATTTACCACAGATCAAAGCAGGCATAAGGTGCCATGGTTGTCAGGGAGGGATGTATCCAAATACTGCAAAGTATGAGCTTGTGGTGAGAATTAGACTTGCCAAGTCATGCAATGTCCAAATTGTAAACAAAAGCAAAACACTTAAGAAAGAATTAAAGGCCAGATCTTCAAGCATTGAATATAGTATGCCAGAGCTCAGAGGATCTTAGGTCAGACTATAACTGCTGAAAAGACCATAAGCATGGAATGTCTTAGCTGGAAGGGGCTTCAGAAACACAGAACATAGAAGGGAGATAATAGGATACATATTTAGAGCTAGAACCACTTCATTTTACAGATAAGAAACCTTAGGCCTCGAGTGGGAAAATGACTTGCCAAAGGTCATATAGGTATTACAAAATCTGAGTTCCAACTCAAATCCCCAGGCTCCAAACTCCAGATTTCTTCTTATTGCATCTCAATGCTCTGCCTCCCTCCAAGGTATCCATCCCTAAATCATCCTACAAACTACTACCTGATTCACACTTATCCTTCAAAATGGGAAGGGGAGAAAAGGAAGGCAGAAGTAAAAGGGCAAAGAGAGGTAAGGGGAAGAGCGAGACAGACAGAGAGACAGAGACAGAGAGAGACAGAGACAGAGAGAACAATACAAAAACAAATGGGCGAGTATTGACCAGAGAAGGATACTGTGGTTTGACAAGTTACAAGGATGGTGAATGGGGCCTTGGGGAAGTGGATAAACAATAGAGAATTGATTTGATGGTGGTTCCAGATCTGGAGAGCGAGGAGGTTAGATGTTGGGAGATTACATATATATGGCTGTGGCCAGTCTAAAATGGGGAGGCAGGCAGGGTAGTCACCAAGGGAAGGGCAAAAGTTCCAAAGATGAAAGGGTTAAAAAGGATCGGGGCATGGTTTCTGGTGTGGATGACAAGGGCTTGGATAGGGCAGGAGAGTAGGGAGTGGGATTCTGCATGGCTGTCACCTGACTGTCCCAACACGGAGTCAAAGCAAAGGCCGGTGAAAAAGCAGTTCCAAGGCCTCCCAGCCAGTTCTTTGACCACTCTGCTTTGATTCAGAACTTATAAAGAGGGAAAATCTGCCAGTCAGGAAATACAGCTCCTATGAGCCTATAGGGAATCAGTTCCATGCATCTGTACCCAAAGAGTTTCATCCAGCATGGCATATCGGCCCATTGCAATGCCCTACTTAAAACCCTTTCAGTGGTACCCCAGCTATGCAAGGCCCTGATTCTACTGCTCAAAATTCATCACAGGAGGGAACTGGGAGCTTAGATCTCACAAGGGCAGCTCAGGTAACAAGAACCAGTCTCAGGAAACCATTGTGTGAAGAAGGGAGGATTCTGTCACTGCAGGAATCAGAGATTGAGCCTGCTGCTACTCCTGTTATATGCAAAACTCTTTGCTCTATGGGTGATTTCAATGTCTACGATCCACCCACATGGAAGGGACTGTTTCTGCTGATCTTTAACACTTATGCTACCTGCATAAGCCACACAAGCAATAGGGAAGTCACAGAAGGGAAGCATTAGGACACATTCAGGGAAAAGGAAGTCAATTAAATGTAGGTGGTACAGGGTATCCCAAAAGTCTTAGTAGAATTTGAAGCTTTCATAATTTAAAACTGCACTGACTTCTGAGACACCCTTTTTTTAGAGATGGGTGGGAAAAGGTATAATCCTTTCACAACATTCATCCTTCTGGACCTCTCTGCAGCACTTAATATTTCCACTTGGAAACTTTCCCTTCTTCCGATTTTTGTGTTACTGACTTCTCTTGATTCTACTATTTATCTGGCCATCTCCTCAGTTTCATTGGTGGGATCATCATTCCTGAACAGGGGGGTACTCCAAAACTCTTTCCTGGACCCACTTGTCTCTTCTTTCTCTACAGGCTTTCTATAAATCACATCAATTCTAATGAGTCCAATCATCATCTCCATGCAAACTACTACCACATATACATATAAATTAATCAAAAAGTATGTATTAAGTACTTAGTATCTGTTAGGCAATGTACTTAAGGTTAGGGATACAAAAAAAAAAAAAAAGAAAAAAGCAGTCCCAACCCTCAAGGAACTTCTGAGAAGACATGTCCATAAATAGGTACCTAAAAGATACATAGAGAATAGGAAGATAGCTTAGAAGGGAAGACACTAGCAGCTAGAGAGACCAGGAAAGGCATCCATCCTACAGAAGGTAGCAATTGAGCTAGGTCCTAAAGGAAAGTAGTCCTAGTTTCTCCAGAGCATCAGTCCTATATCAGCAGCCGAACATTTCCCACTGGTTGTCACATAGACATTTCAAATTTAACAAGTCCCAAACAAAATTCATTATCTTTCCAGAACTCTCTACCACACACACTTCTCTCCCAACTTTATTATTATCAAGGACACCAGCATACTCCAGTTGCCCAAGTTTGCAACCTCAGAATCATACTTAATTCCTCATTCTCCCACACTCCCTATATCCAATCAGGTACCGCATCTTATTGATTCCACCTCTGCCTTAGTTGAGGACATCATAAGCACTCACTGCCCTAATCAAATCACATGTGCAACATTGTGTGGGCACCATGATCTATGAAACACACTGATAATCTGGAGAGCATCCAGTGAAGGGCAACCAGAATGTTGAAGGGTCTTAGACTATGCTGTATGTGGATAGGTTGAAGATACAGAGAACAGTTAGCCTAAAAAAGAGAAAATTCAAGAGGGGCATGATAGTTTTCATTAAGGTTTTTAATGTCTGTCACATGGAAGAAAGATCAGACTTGATGTATTTGACTCCAAGAACAGAACCAAGGGTGGAAGCTATAAAGAAACCAATTTAGGCTTGATGTCCTAAAATTAGAAATGTCCAAAAATGGAATGGGCTGCTTGAGGAGAGAGTGGGTTCTCTCTCATTGTGATCTTTGAGCAAAGGCTCAATAGCTACTTGTCAAGTATATTATTAGTGAGGAATCTTTGTTTGTTAGGCATTAGCTAAGATGGTTACTAAGGTCCTTTTCAAGACTAAAATTATGAGATTCTATGGTCTTGGTCAGATAACTGGGGCCCTTGAATGCCTGGCAGGAATTATGCATTGTGGAAATTTTGCATTTTCCCCAGAATAGTGTTCTAGATAGAGCAGGTATTTAATAAATGCTTTGCTGAGTTGATAAAAGCTAATGCCAGTTTAATAGAATTATAATAAGAGCAATAGAAATAATACTCTTACTCTTCACTGTCTTCATCAGACCCCATTTGGACCCCATCCAATATTAGTTCTTGGTATCACATTTGAGGAAAGATAATAAGTAAGTCCAACTTTATAAACTGTGGACCAACCTATGCTGGAGATGGGGTATGGGTGGTTGAGGAAGGAAAGTAGAAGGGTTAAGCAATGATCAGGGTTATTAGATATTTTTTAGTATAATTCCTGAGCAAATATATCTACTTTTGATTTTTTTCAATGAAAACAAAGTTCAAACAAAGTCAGCAAAAGCAATACTGAAGTGGTGAATTTGTTCCAACTAGTGGGAGAGTGGCAGAAGAGAAGAGAGTCACCTTCAGGTTATGGGCAGTAGGGGTTGGGCCTCTGATTCCCTCACTGATGCCTACATCCAGAGGCACTGACAGCAAGTAGAAAAAATCCAAGTCCTTTTACTGGAAGGTTAGTCTGGACACAGAGTGAATCCATAAGGTAATACGATGCCCCTCCTTTATATCTACCCTGTAATGAGTGGGACTACAGTCTATTCTACCACCATTGGACACGGCATCTCCAGAAGTGACAGGGTGACGTTACCCTATTGACCTACTGTTAGCCCTATATCTCCCATCCACTCACGGATTTATCAGGTCCTCTGGACCAGGCAGGAGGATGGGTACCCACTGCTAAGGACAAAGCAACATACTAACAGCTTTTCCCAAACCCTGGTCCCCATGTACAGATTCAGGAGATTCCCTGGCACCTTTGTGTTTTCCCCTTTGCCTTTCTGAGACAGTAGAGTACAACAGAAAGCGTGTGAGGTGTGTGGTCAAATGACTTGGGTTCAGATACTGGTTTTGCCCATTTGCCTACCTCTGTAACCTTGAGAAATTAACTAACTTCTCTGGGTCTCAATTTCCTATAAAATGTGAGGCTTGATCCGTGAGCTACCCTCCTTCCTCCAGCCCCTCCCAGCCAGAGCTCCGGGGCAGGCGGAGGGGGACTCGGAGGAGGACACAAGGTCGAGGCCGGGATGATGGAGGGGACTCCACCTCGGACTGGGTTGACCCAGGGACAGCTACAGTGCCGTAATCTGCAGGAGTTTTTGAGGGGTTTGAGTCCTGGAGTACTAGACTGACTTTATGGTCACCTAGACACTTGCCTGGCTGTCTTTAGGGAGCTCCCATCCTTGGCTAAGAACTGGGTGAGGCGGCTGTTGTTTCTGGAGCAGCCATTTCCCCAAGCAGCTGTAGCCCTGTGGCTGAAGAAGGAATTTAGCAAAGCCCAAGAAGAAAGCACAGGACTGTTGAGCGGTCTCCCACACCCAGTTGCTCCCTGGTGGCCTCCTCAACCCTGTCTTCGGACAGAATCTTCGTGTTGCTCTCCTGGGAGGGAGGAAGGCTTGGTCAGATGACACAAGTCAACTTGGCCCAGACAAACATGCCAGGAATGTTCCATCCCTGGACAAGTATGCAGAGGAAAGATGGGAGGTGATCCAGCACTTTATGGTTGGCTCCCAGAGTACGGCCGTCAGCCAGGACCTGGCCCAGCTACTCAGCCAGGCCGGGCTCGTGAAGAGTTCTGAGCCTGGAGAGGCCCCCTGTATTACCTCTGCTGGCTTCCAGTTCTTGCTGCTAGACACACCTGCCCAGCTTTGGTATTTTATGCTGCAGAACCGGGGCAGGGACCTGGTTGAGATCCTGTCCTCCCTCTTCCAGCTCAACTTCTCTACTCTTGGAAAGGATTATTCTGTGGAGGGCATGAGTGATTCCCTTCTTAACTTTTTTGCAACATCTACCAGAGTTTGGGTTGGTGTTCCAAAGGAAGAGAAAGTCTCGACGTTACTATCCAACCCGATTGGCTATCAGCTTGTCATCAGGTGTTACCGGTGCTGGAGGCACTGCTCATCAGGCGGCAGTTCATTGTTGTAGAAACCAACTACCGACTGTATGCCTACACTGAGTCAGAATTTCAGATTGCATTCACTGCCCTTTTCTGAGATGCTCTATCGATTCCCCAATATGGTGGTAGCCCAGGTCATTCGGGAGAGTGCTCAGCAGGCCATTGCTAATGGTATCACAGCCCAGCAGATCATCCACTTCCTGAAGACAAGAGCACATCTAGTGATGCTGAAACAGACCTCTGTACTGCCCCCCACCATCACAGATCAAATCCGACTCTGGGAGTTGGAGAGAGACCGGCTTTGATTCTCTGAGGGCGTCCTCTACAACTAGTTCCTGTCCCAGGTGGACTTTGAGCTGCTGCAGTCTCACGCCCGGGAGCTGGCTGTGCTGGTCTTTGAGAACACCACCAAGCGGCTCATGGTGGTGACCCCGGCAGGGCACAGTGACGTCAAATGCTTTTGGAAGAGGCAGAAACACAGCTCCAGAGCCGGGCCTCGCGCTCCCCAGAGACTGCCGCGGACACGGCCTTGGAGCCAGGCAGGGCGGCGGGGCCAGGCGAGCTCTGCCCCCTGGCTGCCCTCAGCCCACCGCGCTCAGAAGGCCGGACTCCTGGCGTGAACCACAGGGCCTCGCATTTTTTTAAATCACATCAGAACTTTTCACATTCAATAAAGTTGTGGAAGTGAATGGTTCCCAGGACGCCATTCGTCCCTCTCCCAGGAAAAAAAAAATGTGAGGCTTGGACTAAATGACCTTAAAGATTTCCTCCAATTCTAAATCTATGATCTTTCGATAGTGAATTCAGTGCAATGATCATTCATAGCTATAGAATATTTTATTGTATGTTTAAAATCTGTATTTCCATAAAAATTATAATGAAGTCCTAATTTGAACAAAATATGAGCTAAGAAAATATTTGCATACAGTATTTTATAAAAAGTGATGGTACAATCTTAAAGCTAGAGGGGTGGCACTACTGGACTAAGTGAAGGGTATTTAGACCAAACCACAGAAAGATCTATGGAAGAAACTGTGGATGGTGAGTATGAAGAAGAGGAGACTTAGCAAGAATTGATGTCTTTAAGTATTTGAAGGGAAGTCACATGGCAGGGAAAACTGACTTTCTCTACTTAACCTCAGAGGGCAGAGCTATGAATGGTGGGTAGGAAATGCAAAAAAAAAAAAAAAAGTAAACTTCAGCTTGATAAAAGGAAAACCTTTGTAATAAAACTGTCCTAAAGGGGAATGGGCACTATCCCATAAGGTTGTAAACTCCCTGTCCCTGGGGGATTTCAAGGACTGTATGAGCACTTTTCAGGAATGTTACAGAAGGGATTTCTTATTAAGTGTGGGTCTAATTGGATAGCTTCCTCAGTCCCTTCCAGCTCTGAGATTCCATGGATCTATGTATTGAATTAACTTTCAACTAATGTGATTGGAAGCTCATCTACTCATTCCTATAACACAACAAAGTAATTACCTTTCTGGGCACTTTCTTCATATCCTTCACTATTGAACTGCATTAGCCCCCTAAAAATCATCTAAAGTGAAGGAAGGTCTCGAAAATGGAGTCTGAATGAGCTGGATAGTTGCTTCAATGCCCTCATTCATTTAGGTAGTGATGAATACATATACATATATATGTATATGTATGTATGTATGTGTATATATGTGTGTGTGTATGTGTGTGTGTGTGTGTAAAACAACAACCCAAAAAGAACACACTTAATGATGATTTTACTTTCAAAGTCAAACCAGGTTGGGGAAAGTTTTGAAGCATGCCCACAGAAAGACAGACGTTTCTTAAGGGAATCAGAGGTAGTATACCTCAGACCCCCACATTTGGGACACATTAAGTTTTCTCCCTTCTTCCAAATGGAGATGGAAAGGGATCTCTCTAGGATCAGGGAATCAAGCAAAGAATCTAACAGGCTTTTCTAAATGGTTGCCTGGGAGCCATGGAGACAAGGACCAGAAGAAATATGTAGTGCTTTATTCTTGGAAAGACCTTTTCTATGTATTAGCTCATTTAGATATCCTTAGCTCACTACATCATAGAACAGGTCAGATGAGTTTGGGGGGGAAAAAAAGTATTGCCAGACTAAAAGAGCAGGACAGATTTTAAAACAGATTTATTAAGGGAAAACATAGACACATATTTGTCTTTTAAAAAATCATCTGAACAGGCAATTAATCAATTAACAGCTATTTATCTTGCATCTACTACATTCCAGGCACTACCCTGTATGCTATTTATATAAAGACAAAAATGGGACCATCCTTGTCCTGAAGGATCATTCCTTCTACTGTGAGAAGACAACTTATTCACAGACAAGTAAATACAGAGACTATATGTGTGCACATGTGTGTATGTGTATATGTATATATATATATATTCATATATACACATATACATACAAACATATAAAAATATAAAGTGATTTCCGGGGTGGGATGGGAGGAAGTCTACTAACAGCTGATAGTATAGGGAAGGGTCCCTTAAAGGAGTTGACCTACTAAGCTGAACCACAAAGAGAACTAAGAGTTTCTCAGAGAGGACGTGAGGTATAGGTGCACTCAGGTGAAAGGTGTTATGGTATGCCCAGAAAACAGTTTGGATTGCATGAAGGGGAATTGTTTACAATCAAAGGGTAGACTAAAGTTAGATTGTGAAGGCCCTTTAATACCCAACAGAACAGTCTACATTTTATCATAAGGAGAAATGTGAGCCAATGGACTTGAGCAAAGGACTGATGGGATCAGACCCATGTTTTAGGAATATCAATTTGTCAACCATGAGGAGAATAGATTGGAAAGAAGAGAAACTGCATTCAGGAAGATCAATTATAAAGTGATTGAAATACTTGAAACAACTCACCCAGCAAAATGGTTAAGATGACTAAAGAAGTGGGGAAAGGGAAAAGGATTTATTAAGCTCCTACTCTGGGCCAGCACTATACCCTTGACAAAATTATGAATAAGAAAAATAAGAAAGTCCTGGGCTCTTGTCTCTTTTCCCTCTATACTACTTCACTTAGTGGTCTTATCAGCTCCCATGGATTTAATTACTCTCTCTGTGCTAATGATTCTCAAATCTTTCCTGTCCCAATCTCTCTGCTGATCTCCAATCTTGCACTTCCAACTGCCTTTCAGACACCTTGAACTGGATGTTCAGTAAACATCTACTAAACTCTACCTGTCCAAAAAAAACCCTCATTATCTTTCCCCCTAAACCTTCCCTACTTTCTACCTTTTCTACTACTATAGGAGGCAACACCTTCCTTCCAGGCCCTTGGGTTCACAATCTAGGAGTTATTGTGGTCTCCTCATTGTCTCTCATCTCACATCCAAGCTGTTGCCAAGACCTGTCAATTTCACCTTAGCAAAATCTCTCTAATGTGACCCATTCTCTTCTCTGACAGCACCCCCACTCTGGTGCAGGCCCTCATCACCTCATTGCTTTATTGGGATAACTGACTGGGGGTGTCCTTGCCTCAAGGCTCACACCTCCAATCCATTCTCCATTCAGCTCCCAAAGTAATTTTCCCAAAATGCAAATTTGATGTCACCCTCTTACTCAATACACGCTAGTGGCTTCTTATTGCTTCCAGGAACAAACTTAAAATGCTCTGTTTGGCATTCAACACCCTTCAAAACCTAGCCTCCTGCCCTTCTGGTCTCCTTACACCTCATTCCCCAACGAATCCTATTCAGTTCAGTGACCCTGGCCTCCTGGCTGTTCTACAAAGAAGACACTTCATCTCTTAGGTCCAGCATTCTCTCTGACTGCCCCTCATGTCTGATACTAGAGACAGTATACAAAGAAATATATACAAAGCAAGTTATATCTAGAATAAATAGGAAATAATTAATGGAGAAGGTATTGGAATTAAGATGGGTTGGGAAAGGCTTGGAATGGATTTTAGTTGGAATTTAAAAGAAACCAGGGGGTCAGAAGTTGGAGTGGAGGTGCAAGATTATCAGACATGGGGGACAGTCAAGTATAGGATCTGCAAATATTTTCACATTAGACATTAGTTAGGTTATAAAGAAGGATTGTAACAGATGGAATGAACAATGGGAAAGAGGAAACAAAACCAAACAAGAAAAAGAAAGAGAGCAGGTAGTTTGCTTCAGTCTGCATTCAAATTCTGTTCTTTCTAGTTCTTTCTGGTTCTTTCTCTGAATGTAGACATCTCTTTCTATCATGAGTCTTTTGGATTTGACTTATAACCTTGCATTGCTGAGAAGAGTCCTGTCTATCAAAGTTGTCACACATATGATGTGTCTGTAATTGTGTACAAATTTCTCGTGGTTCTGCTCTTCTCACTCAACATCAGTTGGTATAAGTCTCTCCAGGTAAATATGAAGTCCATCTGCTCCTCATTTCTTATAGCACAATAATATTCCATTACATTCATATACCACAACTTGTTTAGCCATTCCCCAATTGATGGGCATCCCCTTAATTTCTAGTTCTTTGCCACCACAAAAAGAGCCACTATAAATAATTTTTGTACATATGGGTCTTCCTCCCACTTCTATGATCTCTTTGGGATATAAGCCTAGAAGTGGTATTACTGGGTCAAAGGGTATGCAATTATTTATAGCCCTTTGGGCATAGTTCCAGATTGCTCTCCAGAATGGTTGAATCAGTTCACAATTCCACCAACAATGCATTAGTGTTCCAATTTTTCCACATCCTCTCCAGCATTTGTCATTTTCCTTTTTTGACATCTTAGCCAATCTGACTGGTGAGATGTGGCACCTCAGAGTTGTTGTGATTTGCATTTCTCTAATCAATAGTGATTTAGAGCATTTTTTCATATGCTTATAGATATCTTTAATTTCTTCCTCTTAAAACTGCCTGTTCATATCCTTTGACCATTTATTAATTGGGGAATGACTTGTATTCTTATAGATTTGCCTCAATTCTCTATATATTTTAGAAATGAGGCCTTTATCAGAGACACTGGTTGCAAAAATTCTTTTCAAATTTCCCACTTCCTCTTAATCTTGGTTACATTGGCTTTGTTTGTACAGAAACTTTTCAATTTAAAGTAATCAAAATTATCCATTTTGCATTTTATAATGCTCTCTAACTCTTGTTTAGTCATAAAGTCCTCCTCCATAAATCTGACAGATAAACTATTCCTTGCTTTTCACAGATTGCTTACAGTATCAGCCGTTTTACCTAAATCATGCACCCATTTAGACTTGATTTTGGTATACGGCGTTAGATAATGGTCCATGCCCAGTTTCTGCCATACCATCTTCCAGTTTTCCCAGCAGTTTTTGTCAAATAGTGGGTTCTTATCCCCAAAACTGGGGTCTTTGGGTTTATCAAACAGTAGATTACTATAGTCATAGACTGTTGGGTTCCCATCCCGATCTTAGGAGTTTAACTATGGAAGGAAAGAAAGATAGAGAATGGATTGGTGAGGTTAAGTGCAGGATTTCTTTGTTTTGTTTTTAAGGATAGAGAAGATTTGAATATGTCTATAAGAAACAGGGAAGAACCAATGGATGGTGACTGAAAATTAAAGACAGAGAAATAACAATGAAAGAATCAAACTCTTGGAAAAGAAAGGAGAGGATGGGATCAAGAGCACAAACAGAGCTCAGTCAGCTACAATATATTCCTGTTACCTTCAAGATCAAATTTAAATTCCTCTCTTTCATATTTAAAACTCTTCCTAACCATGCCCTTTCATAACGGCAGCTAGGTGATGCAATGGATAGAGTACAGGACTCAGAGTAAGGAAGATTCATCATCTTGAGTTGAAATCTGGCCTTCAACACTTAATAGCTGAGTGAGCCTGGACATGTCATGTAATCCTTTTTGCCTCAGTTTCCTCATCTAAGAACTGAGTTGGAGAAGAAAATGGCAAACCACTCCAGTATCTTTGCCAAGAAATCCCCAAATGGGATCACAACTGAACAAAATTGAACAGTAACAACTAGGCCCTTCCTACCTTTTTCAGTTTTCTTATGCTTTACTCCCTTTCACACATTCCACAATCCAGCTATACTTATGTATAGCCAAGCATGAGCAGCTCTCCAGAGGACTGCTGCTGTGAATAGTTTTAAAGTTCTGGTCACAATCGTACAGTGAACTCTATTTGTTCAGCAATTAAACTAAGGTAAAGCATTCACAGAAACCTAAGTACAGCATTCACAATGATATAGCATAACAACTTATCACTAAAGTGACCACATAGTTTTAAATAAAAGATATCATTCAGTAAGTCCTTAACTCAATCATCCTTAAGGAGCAAGCCTCACAAAGTACAAAGGTCAAAGTTCTCCACCCCTAGGTCACATTGTCTTAATCTCTCAGTCAAAAAGTCTTCTTTCTTCTTGATTGGAGATTAGTTTCCAATCATCCGCAACTCAATCATCCTTAAGGGGAACAAGGTACAAAGTACAAAGTTCTCCCACCCCTAGACCACAGTAAAACATGATCTTCTCAGTCAGCACTAAGTACCCAAGGAGAGGTCTTTTCATCTTGGCCCGAGGCTGGCTCCCAGATTCCATGGTTCCTCTTCAATGGTTCCAGCTCTTGCCTGAATCTACCCAAATATCACCTGGATTCACAGGTTCTATTTCTTACAAAGACTTGATATAATCAGGGCAAGGCTCAAAGACACTTGACCTGAAACAAGGTGCTAAATAAATAACTGAAACAAGGTGCTAAGTACTCCTTTGCTTGCCATTACAAGTTACCCCTCCTCAAACATGACATTCTATCTCCCAAATTCATACTGCACAATCCCATGACCAGAATGATCTGCTTCTCGATATCTCTGCCTTCCATTGCAATGAGTCCTAGCTTTTCAGGAGGCCTTTCTTGGTCATTCTCTTCCCCCTGCCAACTCATACCTTCCCTTCTATTACCTTCTATCTACTCTGTATATATCTTGCATAGAACCAATTATTTTACAAATTGTTTCCTTCATTAGAATGTAAGCTCCATGATGGCAGCAGTTTTTGCCTCTCTATATTCTTTTGTTTGGTTGGTTGGTTGGTTGGTTTTTTTTTGGTTTTTTTTGTTTTTTTTTTTTGCTTTTTGGAGGGCAATTGGGGTTAAGTAACTTGCCCAAGGTCACACAGCTAGGTTTTTGTTTGTGTGTGCAGTAAGTATCTGAAGCCAGATCCAAACTCAGATCCTTCTGACTCCAGGGCCAATGCTCTACTCATTGTGCCACCTAGCAACCCCCCTCTCTATATATTCTTAGTGCTTAGAGCAATGCCTGGGAGATTTGCTGTCATTCAGTCATGTCCAACTCTTCATGACACCATGGACCATAACCACCAATGCTGCCCAAGGGGTTTTCTTGGCAAAGATCCTGGAGTGGTTCACCATTTCCTTCTCCCGGGAATTAAGGCAAACAGAGGTTAAGTGACTTGCCCAGGGTCACAAAGCTGATAGTGTCTGAGGCTGGGTTTGAACTCTGGTCTCCTTGCCTCCAGGCCCAGCAACTGTGCTTGTCAACTAACATAAATATTTATTGCCAAGAAGAGTTGGCATTAGCAAGGAGAAGTGTATTTTATCCTCTAAGGTTGCAATAAAAGAAGAAAGAATAAGCCGGGATGTTGAGATTATTTGACATGTGAAATTGCGAGAGAGAAGAAAGAAGTTACTAGAAAAGGATTCCAATTGATTCAGTGAAGTGTGAGGCAAGATCTCCTGATAAGGTAACTTAGAAGGCATGAAGATAGAAAGTTTTTAGAATAGTAGTTGGTAGGAGCAGAATTTACACCTAATTATAAAAGAGTAAAATGATTGGTATACATCCCTGAAATTCCAATAAAGTTGAAATCAGTTTGTAGTGTACCCTGTGAAAGTAAGACCATAGGACTGCCTAGTTTAAGCAAAGGCTTCTGGGTAGACAAGATACTGCTAACATGAAGAAGATATGAGCATATGTGCCCCCATAGAAGAGAATGCTGTCCCTGGGCAGGATGATGCAAGGCACCAGTTCAACTGGCAGTACTTGTTCCTAGAAGGTCCTAGTCATAACTGACACTGTATCCCCATAATCATACCTTTTACTGGAGGTATTTAATTAATCCTAAGAGAAATTAATAAGTATCTCCTTCTATAAAACTTTATTTTATGTACAAATGCTTCTAAGTCTCATAGACTACAAATTATGGATTAGTTGTCAATATCTATCAGGAAAAGGAATTTCCAGTGGAAACCAGCTGAAAAGTTCCCAAAACTGATGCAATCACAGGTCCAGAACTCTGTACCTTTCATTCCCCAAAGAAAAAAATAAACACATTTTTTCTAAACTATATGCTATGGAAATGATTTGAAGATATCTAGAGATAATATGTATGTCAGAGGTATAGAATTTTTGAGAGAGAATATCCTGTCATTTTTACCCATAAAGATTCTCTAACTTCCATAGAAAGTAGGCTAAGTTAAGAGTACTGGTCTCTTGGTTCATCCAAAACATCTCAGTGGGGTTTTTTGTTGAATTTTGAAAGGTTTGAAGGCATAAATCAAATTAAGGTGATGATATTTCAAAGAAAAAAAAATAGTCATACCTTCACCAGTTTCCTACCTATACTTCCCTCTCCTAACATTGTACTACACCCCTCCCCATTGATCTTTCAACCTTTTGACTCTACCTGTTTGACCTGAACAGGTCACTTAACATCCATGGGTCTCAACTTCCTCATCCATAAAATGGGGGCATTTGAACTGCATTGTCTCTGAGGTCCCTTCTACTCCTAGACCTATGACCTTTGACCCTATGTGTGCAGAGGAGGGCTCTTTTCTACAGTCTTTCATGTCACTATCTTAGTCAGAATCTCCCTTCAATATTATATTTTAAAATTGAGTGGCTAAATCAGGTAGAGAACTAGAAGAAATACAGATGGAAAAAATAATAAAATTCTGAATTGATGTGAATAGAAAAACCTGAAAGAACCTTGAGAACCAACCAATAATACTCTTAATATAGCAGTGAATAGATTTCTAGCCAGAACAGATTGACTGGAGAAAGATGAAAGTACTAAAAAATCACTGAGTTACCCCAAGAATTTTAAAAAATATAGAGAAATAAGTGATAGGTCTGGATAAAGCAATCTGACCCCTCAGAAATCTTAGAAAAATTAAAAAATTTGAAATCAAAGAAAACACCCTTGGTCTAGCAAAAACAAATCATGATACATGAGGAAAAAGAATCTACAGGACCAGGGCAGAGCCAAGATGGTGGAGAAAAGCAAGAACTTACTTGAGCTTGTCCCCAGTTGCCTCAAATACCTATAAAAATGACTCTGAACAAAGTTTTGGAGCTACAGAAACCACAAAATGACAGAGTGAAATATACCTCCAGCTGACGACATCCTGGCAAACTTGCAGGAAGGTCTATCACACCAGGCTGGGAGTGGAGCACAGCCCCATTTGGGCTGTGCCAACACAGAACTGCAGCACAGACCAGGCTGAAGCAGATGTAAAGGGACTGAATCACTGGCAGCTATGGCATTTTCCAGACTTCTCAACCCATAAATGCCAAAAAGAAAGTAAAAGTTAAGTGGGAAAACTCTGGTAGAACTGGATGACAGAAGAGTGCCATCTGGTCCCTGCCCCCTGGATGGCAGAGATAGCAGCAGCTGCAGCTGGTGCTCCAGTGGCTGCTTCCAGAACTCCAGGCCCAAAGATAGTGAGGAGACCAAGAGAACAATTGCAGGAATCTCCTTGCTGGTACTGAGGCAGGATTCACTTATTTTGCACTGTTTGGATCTGGGTCACAGTCTTAAGTGGTGGTCTTGGGGTGAGGAGTGCTGGAATAGCAGAGCTTGTTGAGGATGTAGAAAGTTCTGAGGCAGGTGCCTAAAAGTTCTGACAACAGCTGTGTAAAACCCCAGAAATTTGGGACACAGGACTCTCCACTCTGGAAGCAGAGTTCTACCATGGCAAAGATCTCAATTTAATTGGCCAGCAAGATGAGTAAAGAGAGAAAGAGAAATCAAACAATAGAATCTTTTTTTTGGTGACAAAGAAGATCAAAACATAGAACCAGAAGAAGACAACAAAGTCAAAACTTCTACATCAAAAGCCTCCCAAAAAAATAAGAATTGGTCACAGGCCATGGATGAGCTCAAGAAGGATTTTGAAAAACAAGTAAGAGGGGGTGGCTAGGTGGTGCAGTGAATAGAGCACCAGCCCTGGAGTCAGGAGGACCTGAGTTCAAATCTGGCCTCAGACACTTGACACACTTAGTAGCCATGTGACTTTGGGCAAGTCACTCAACCCCAATTGCCCTCCAAAAAGCAAAAAAAAAATAAAAATAAAAAAAGAAAGAAAGAAAATCAAGTAAGAGAAGTAGAGGAAAAATTGAAAAGAAAAGTGAAAGTGTTGCAAGAAAATCATGAAAAACAAGTCAACAGCTTGCTAAAGGAGACCCAAAAAACACTGAAGAAAATAAGACCTTTTAACTCAAATAGCAAAAGAGGCCCAAAAAGCCAATGAGGAGAAGAATGCCTTAAAAAGCAGAATTTTCCTGGTGGAAAAGGAACTTCAAAAGTTCACTAAAGAAAATATTCCTTCAAAATTAGATTGGAGCAAATAGAAGCTAATGACTTTATGAGAAATCAGGATATTATAAAACAGATCCAAAAGAATAAAAAAATAGAAGACAATGTGAAATATCTCGTTGGAAAAACCACTGACCTGGAAAAATAGATCCAGGAGAGATTGTTTAAAAATTATTGGACTACCTGAAAGCCATGATCAAAAAAAGAGGCTAGACATCATCTTTCAAGAAATTATCATGGTAAACTGCCTTGATATACTAGAACCAAAGGGTAATATAGAAATGGAAAGAATTCACCCATTACCTCTTGAAAAAGATCCCAAAAAAGAAATCTCCTAGGAATATTATAGGCAAATTTCAGAGTTTCCAGGTCAAGGAAAAAATATTACAAGCAGTCTGGAAGAAACAATTTAAGTATTGTGGAAATACAATCAGGATAACACAAGATCTAGAGGGGATTACATTAAGGGATCAAAGGACTTAGAATACGATATTCTGGAGGTCAAAGGAGCTGGGATTAAAACCAAGAATCACCTATCCAGAAAAACAGAGTATAATGCTTCAGGGGAAAATATGGTCATTCAATGAAATAGAGGACTTTCAAGCACCCTTGATGAAAAGAGCAGAGCTGAACAGAAAATCTGACTTTCAAATACAAGAATCAAGAAAAACATGAAAAGGTAAAGAGGAAAGGGAAATTATAAGGAACTTATTAAAGTTGAACTGTTTACATTCCTACATGTAAAGACAATATTTGTAAGTCATGAGACTTTTCTCAGTATGAGGATAGCTGAAGGGAATGTGTGTGTGTGTGTGTGTGTCTGTCTGTTTCTCTGTCCGTGTGCATGTATGTATAGGTGGGTGTATGTGTATGTGTGTGTATGTGTGTGTACATGTATACATAGAGGGTACAAGGTGAGTAGAATATGAAGGGATGGTAGCTAAAAAATAAAATTAAGAGGTGAGAGAGGAATATATTGGGAGGAGAAAGGGAGAGATAGAATAGGGTAAATTATCTCACATAAAAGAGGCAAGAGAAAGCTATTACAACAAAGGGGGAGAGTAGGGAGGTGAAAGGGAATGAATCAACCTTACTCTTATTGGATTTGGCTTAAAGAGGGAATAAAATACACACTCAGTTGGGTATCTTACCCTACAGGAATGTAGGGGGAAGGAGATAAGAGGGGGGTGATAGAAGGGAGGGAAAATTGGGAGAAGGGGCAGTCAGAAGCAAACATCTTTGAAAAGGGACGTGGTCATGGGGCGGGTAGGTGGCCCAGTGAATAGAACACTAGCCCTGGAGTCAGAAGGACCAGAGTTCAAATCTGGCCTCAGACACTTAACACAAAAACTAGCCATGTGACCTTGGGCAAGTCGCTTAACCCCAATTGACCTCCAAAAGGCAAAAATCGGGGAGAAAAGAAAAGAAATTAAAACAAAAGAAAAGAAGAGAAATGAAACGAAAAGGAAAGGAAAGGGACAAGGCCAAAGGAAAAAATAGAATAAATGGGGGGGAGGATAGGATGGAGGGAAATATAGTTAGTCTTTCACAACATGACTACCACAAAAATGTTTTGCATAACTACAAGTGTATAACCTATATTGAATCGCTTGTCTTCCCAGTAGAGTTGGTTGAGGAGGGAAGAAGAGAGAGAATCTGAAACTCAATGTTTTAAAAAGAAATGTTAAAAAATTGTTGTTACATGCAAAAAAGAAATAAGATATACAGGCAAGGGGGTATAGAAATCCATCTTGCCATACAAGAAAGTAAAGGGGAAGAGACTAAGGGGAGAGATGAGAGGGATGTGTGAGAGGGCAGACTGGGGGAAGGAGTAATCAGTATGCTTGCCATCTTGGGGTAGGGGAGAGATGGGGAGAAAATTTGAAACTCAAAATCTTATGTAAATGAATGTTGAAAACTATAAATAAATAAATAAATTCTAGAATAAATAAACAGACAAACAAAAAGAATCTCCAGGACCCCAACAGGAAAAATGAAACATTTAACATTCCTAAATACATTATCCTTAAAAGCCAACATGACAAGAATAAAGAAAAACTATCTCAAACTGCCAGGTGACAAAAATGATCTACTGAGGAGTAATGAATCCAAATCAAAGCAGACTTATAAACAAGAACAAAAAAATTGTAAGTGAAATTGGAATACAGTACATTTAAAATTAAGAAGCATTGACTATGAACCTTCAATTATCTCTCCCACCAAACACAGCACACTGTTTCAAGGTAAGATAGAGATCTGAGAAGCAGTCAGCCTGAAAGATGGGGAATTAGAGGCAACCCAACTGAACTCTCTCAACATTTCTCTCCAAACTTTAAAATAATGCCTCAAATCAGATTTTGGGGCGGCAGAGGCAACAAAAGGACAGGGTGTGTCATTTTTCAGTCCTGAGAAAACTTCAGAGGTTGGCAGGGGAATTTTGTGATAGTGGGGTGGAAACATATGGGGAGTCCACACACTTGGTGGGCAGCAACAGTGGCTGCAGCAACTTCTGGAGCTCTTAGCCCAGAGATGGTAAAGCAGCAGAAAAATTGGACTGAAAGAGATTACAGGGGATCCTTTGCTGGCACTGCATACAGCTGGTACTGACTGGCAACTCTATTGCCCATATGAACTATTTGGTCACAATTCCAGGGTGGAGAGGATTACTGAGGTTTGGTCATAAGGGAGCAGAGGCCCGGGTCACAGTTCCAAGGAAGAGAAACAGTGCTAAAGTTTCTGGTTACTGGGGAAGAGGGGCCCTCCCACATAAAGACTAGAGTGCAGACCAGGAAAGAAGTCAGGATCCAACTGGGAGGATCAAGAAGAAAGATCCATCTCACTCAGGTGAAAGGAGAACACAGTCCAGGAAGGGAAGTGTCCCAGAAGCCAGCAGCAAGCCCCACCTCAGCAAACAAGCAGGAGATGCTGAGCCCCAGTGTGGTGGGAAAAAGCAAGTGGCAACATCTGAACCCTCCACACACCTTAGCAAAGCCAAGGGAACCAGAAGACTCCAGTTCTAAGAACCACTCAAGGCTATAAAACTATGAATACCCTTTGAACCAACAATACTACTAGGTCTATATTCCAAAGAGATCAAATTTTAAAAAGTAGAGGATACATATACATATACATATACATATACATATACATATACATATACATATACATATACATATACATATTCGTATACATATATGTATACATATACACATACACATTCACATACATGCATATACATATATAAATATACATATACACACATACACATATATATAGCAAGTCTTTTTGTGATGGCAAAGAATTGGAAATCCTTCGTTATTTGGGGGATGACTGGGCAAGTTGTGGCATATGGTTCTATTGGAGTACTATTGTGCTATGGGAAATGATGAAGGGGTGATTTCAGAAAAACATGGCAAGACATATGAACTGATGCAAAGTGAAGCGAGAAGAACCAGGATGTCATTGTGCACAGTAACAGCAATGTTATAATGATGATCAACTGTCAAAGATTTGGCTACTCTGATCAATACAGTGATCCAAGATGATTCCAAAGGACTCATGATGGAAAAAAAAATGCTACCCATCTCCAGAGAGAGAAATGATGAACTCTGAGTGCAAATTGAAATATAATTTTATCACTTTTTTATTCTTCTTGCTTTTTTGAAAAATATAGCTAATATGGAAATATATTTTGCATATTGTTTGCCTTCTCAGTGGGTGGGAAAGGGATAGGAGGAAGGGAGAGAATTTGGAACTCAAAATTTGAAAAGAATGTTAAAAATAAATAAATAATGGGGTCTTTTTTTAAGATTTAAAAAAAAAAAATCTGTCCATGAAAATTGTTGGAAGACTACCCACTTAAAGGAGGTCTTACAACAGCAACCAAGGTTCTGTCAAAAAAGACAAATATTTAAAACAAATCACTCTTCTTAAATAAATATAAACCAGTTTCCAACAATTCCTCAGAATAATGTTCTATCTAAAATACTAAGTATTTAAGAAGAATTACAAAAAATAATGCAAAATTTAAAAGGGGGAAAAGAGAAAGAAGGAAATTAGAGGTCATCTCAAAATGGAATTCCAATATTTGATAAAAGGAAAGTCCAAATTCACAAGATCATAGATTTGGGCCTAAAAAGTTCATGTTGTTCTACAGTTCATATAGTCCAAAGGCCTTATTTGACATATTGTGGTGATTTAAAAGGTTCCAGAGACATAATTTCTGGATAATTTAATCATTTGATTAATAATGTCAGCATTTTAATAAAAGCATGGTCACTTGGTCATCTCTCTTTTAGACCAAAGACAATTATGGCACTAGGCTTATGGGTTATTTGTTCTTTTGGAAGAGGAGTGTTCAAAAGCATAGGAATCAACTCTGATTGGCTAAAAATTAATGAGAGGCGGACTTTACAAAGAGAAATGGGTTTACTCCAATAAGGGACTCAGAGTTATAGAGTTACCCTTGGACAGAAAGAAGATCTCTATACCCAGATTACCTCCAGTCTTGGGCAATTCAAAGAAAGTGGTCTGTCTCCACCCAAGCTTGATTGAATGGAATTCGCCTTAGACTAGAGAGTCTAAGAGAAAAATCTGAATCTCTGCAAATCATTAATTATTAACAATAATTTCTCTCAATATGAAGGTAACAGAGACCCAGAGAGGTTAAAGGACTTCCAACATCACACAGGTAATAAGTAACAAAGCTAGAATTTGAACCAAAGTGCCCTGATTCCAAATGAACTCTCTCTTCAGGAGACCACACTGATTAAAGAGAGCTACATAGTAATGAAAGAATTTTCATTAGAGTGGTTTAAGCCTGGATTAACGACAGAAAAAAATTAGAAACATGTTTTCCCTTCCACTAGAATGATTGAAGAAAAGACAACCCTTAACAAATGGAAAGATAAATTGAAACCTAAAGGAATAATATATTTGTCCCACATATCTAATTAGTTGCCAGATCTTTTCATTTCTGTCCCCATAATGTCTCTACCTCATGTCCCCTCCCCATACAACCATCACCTCCTTTTTTTGTTGTTGTTTTTGGAGGGCAATTGGGGTTAAGTGACTTGCCCAAGGTCACACGGCTGGTAAGTATTAAGTGTCTGAGGCAGGATTTGAACTTAGGTCCTCCTGACTCACTGCGCCACCTAGCAGCCCTCCATCACCTCCTTTTCAGCCTCATTACTTCTGACCCAGACTACTGAAATAATCTGCTATTTGTTTTCCCTGGGTGGTCTCTTCCCACTCCCATACATCCTCCACAGAGCCACCAAAGTTATTTTCCTAAGTATTTACATTGCACCTTCCTACTTGATAAACTACTCCAATGCCTCTGCCTTATCTCTGGGATCAAATAGAAGTTCCTGTTTAACATTTAAAACTCTTTGTAAGAGGCCTTTAGGTTTCTGGCATGTTGTTTTCCTCCTTTCACTCTGTGCCATGCTAACCCCCTCACAGTTCCACATGCCCCAACTATCCATACCCCATAGCGGAGTCATTGCTCCAGTTATTCCCCATTCTTGTAATTCATTGGTTTCTGCACCTTTGCCTCTTAGAATCCCTGGCATCCTGCAAGACTCAGCTTAAGCACCCATATCTACATGAAACCTTTCTTGATTCCCCCAAATGATAATTACACTCTCTCCCCAAACTACTATTTGTTTTATATATGTCATACGTGTGTATACACACACATACATATGTATTTATACACACACACACATACACACATTCTCGCCTATTGGAATGTGAACTCTCTGAAGACAAAGACTTTCACTTTTGTCTTTATTTGCTCATTGCTTAGCAAAGACCCATTATAGAGTAAGCACTTTTAAAACCTTGTTGATTGATTTATGGTTAATTGATTAGAGACAAGGAATATCTTTATTAGTCAACAAAATACAACTAAATCAAATTAATATTGATATTCTTGATATTCTCCCTACAAATGAAACCAGAAGATAAAATGAGATTATGGCTAAATGGATGGGAAGATTACAGGCTCTTATTAGGAAGGCAAATAAAGGAAATGGTAGAGTTAGTTTCATGGTGATCCAAAAGACAAGAAACATCATTTCAGGGACATTTATTTAATCATTTCATTTTTGAATGCCCATGTCAAATGTCAAATGAAGGCCAAATATATATATATATCATCACAAAGTTTATTGGATCTAATCTGTTAATATCTATCACAGAGGATGAGATAAAGGAATTTTTATGAAGACCTGAACTATTAATTATGGCATTACATATCATAATTATATAAATTCTAAAATTTATATAAAACATGTATAACCATTATATAATTCAAGTATTACATACCTGAATTATGAAGACCCACCAAATGAAATCAACTTATACTTTAACATTTGGTAACTGTAATGGTAATAAAAATGGGAAAATCTTTTCCATCCATTAATAAACCCACGTGACCTGCTTAAGTCACATGGAAGACTAAGTCACATAAGTTTGACTACATGAAGTCTGTGATGGGAAGAGTTTGTTGAATGGGTGGAACAGGAAGGGAGGAGCAAGAAGAGTGGAGCAGAGCCCAGAGGAAGTTATTCAGAGCAGTTAGAGCTGAGGGAGAGAGAGGAAACAATCAATGAGCAGTGAGTGAGAGGGTGTTTGTTTGTGGGAAGGCCCTAGCAGGGGGAAGGCTTGCTGAGGGGGGGTGCCCCTTGCACTGTTATTGTGTATAGATTTCTTTCTTGCTATGACAAATTTGGCTTTCTGGTATTGGGATTCAGTCTGGTGTTTGAATAAATGTTTTGGTTCTGTCTTCCATTTGGAGAGTCTGTTATATTGTTTGATTCAGAATTACACCAGCATACTCATAGCCACCATAGGTGCTGTGAATATCATGGTGGCACTATAGTGACTTCAAAACAAAGATGGACATAAAGGAGAATAGAAAAAGATATGTTAGAAAAGAGAGACCAAGAGTAAGAAATGAGAGGCCAAAGGCTTATATAATCACGAATTGTTGTTTGTTATTGTTGTATTGGTTCTCAAAGAGGACCAATGACATCACGGGTTGATGTCTTGACTCGAATGTGAATTGAATTTAAGTGAGGCAGAGCTTGGCAAAGTTATCATTCTCACTCTCTCCTCAGAGTCAGAGGTCCTATGGCAAGACAAAAGTCAAGATGACTGGTGATGACCTGGGATGCAATGGATGACCTTGGCCTTTCTCATAACTGTAATTTTATTTTAATTTATTGTTTTTTGTTTATTTGTTTTTTAAGCAAGAGAGGTCAGAAACCCTGAGACATAGCAAGCAATAGACACTAAAATATTCAAATAGATTTATATTCACCTAATAACTTACCACAGGTTTTCATCCTGTTCATTTGAGTTCATTTTGGCTTTCTTAGAGGGACCAGTCTTCTAGCACTCATGGCCACCAGCTCCTGGACTAGATAAAGGAGCTTATTGATGTTTCTCTTTTGAATTCTTGATCATTAGTCAATCTGGTGTGTATGCGGGTGAGCTGGGCTCCTCCTCTATGACCTTTTATACTGTCATCTTTACTGGGAGTCAAAACCCATCATTTTAACATCATTACATTGTATGACTGCAAGTCGTGGACTACAGTTTTCAAAGAATTGAAGTTTAGCGTCACGCAACAGACAATGGAGAGACAAATGTTGATTATATTTCTCTTCTCTCTACCACCACCCCCCACCTTTCACCTCTCCTCTTCCCCTTCTCTTCTCCTCTCTTCTTCTCTCCCCCATTTTTTCTCTCTTAACCTCTCTCCCCTTTTCTTACCTGTCCTCTCCTCTTTCCTATCTTTTCTTCTCCTCCTGAGTAGGGTGCAATGCATTAACAACCAAGAATTATGCAGAAGAACTTATATAAAGGATGTGATCAGAGAGCTACACAGCCAGAAAAGGTGGTAGGCTTGTAAGAGCAAGCAATAACTAAGGGGTAACCCATGTATTCCATTGGCAATGTCAAGGGGTAGAGACAGGACCCTAGCATACCAGGTAAAATCATCTGGAGGTTTTATGTGAGGACATAGATAATTACACAAGATAAGAAGGTGAGGGTAAGTCCTGGTGTGTACCATTGGAATGAGTATCTATATCATTGAGATTGCAGATCCATCAACACAATGAAATATAATAATGGAAAGGAAATGTTGATACCATAAAAATGAGAAGAATAGCTTGGAGGAAATATAAAAAGACCTGTATGGTGTGATGCAAAAAAAATTAATGATTAGCAAAAACAGAACTGTGTATAAATTGATGACTAATCCATATAAAAAACCAAACCAAAGGGAGCAGACCCTCAGTCCAACTTGGAAAGGGACACACAGCAAACACAGTTCTTTGTTTTATGCTCATTTATTTGCTACTGTGCTATTACGTGAAAAAGGATTTATGTAACATTGTATTCCTCATTTTAAATATTTGTTCAGATTTTTATTTTTGTTGATAGTTACATAGTAGTTTAGATAGTTATGTAGTAGTTCAGTTATATAGTTTATAGCAATATAACAAAATAAATCCCATGATTATTTAATAAGAGAGAAGAAAAGAGGAAAAATAGAAATTGACACTTACCTAGCTCCTTAAAGTTCTCAAAGTGTTTCCCTCTTCTGAGCCTCACAACAACCCTTGGAGGTAGAAGCTCTCCATGTTAAGGCAGTGTGGGGGTAATGGAAAGGACTCTGGATTTAGAATCGAAGGGCCTGGGTTTGATCCCTGACTAAGTCACTTACTGTATGACCTTGGCCAAGTCAGGTCCTTTTTGGATCTCAATTTCCTGTATATAAAACGAGGGAGTTGGACTAGACCAGTGATGTCAAACCCAAATAGAAATGGATCCCTAAGGGTTGCATATGGATTTAGAAAACCACAAATTAACATTATCTACTCTGTTGTACTTTTTAAAATTTATCTTGTTAAGCATTTCCCAGTTATATTTTAATCTGGTTCTGCCACTTGGGAATTTTGTGGGCCTCAAGTCTAATACCTATGGACCATATGATCTCTAAAGAGATGTCTGGCTCTAAATCTATAGTCTTATTATTCGTATTTAACAGATGAAGACAATGACACTGAGAGGCTAAGTGACTTGCCTATAATCATAAATCTAGTATGAGAGGTGAAATACGAACCGAGGACTTCCTTCTTCTACCTCCAGCACTCTATCATTCTGCCTATCATGACAATTATCTTCCCTAGTACAGTCAGACTAGGAATCTGATTCTTATTTCTAAAAATAAGATTTTAAATAACACTTTCTCCTCTAATAACAAAATGGTCTCACAATAAGCACATTTTTCTCAGTTGAGACATCCTGGTCAAGATCCTGGGTCATATCTAGCAATGAATAAAAATAGCACCTATTCCAGTTAGAACATGCTGGCAAACCAAAGGGGTTCATTCTGGGAAATTAGAAAAGTCTGGTTGCCCTTAGTCCTTATTCCACCAGCTCTAACCCCTGCCCTTCTTACTTCAAACTCATTTCCCCAAAAGAGGCCCCAAAACAGAAATTTCATTGCTGAAAAAGCCCTCCTTTCTCTAGACATCATCAATCAGTCCTTCCCAAACCACAGAGTTGGCTCAAAATGGCATGTGGATTGATTTCCTTTGATTCTCTACCACTGCAGTGCAGAGTAGTGAAAATTGGTCATCTGATGAAATAGAAGGATTTCCAGCTTTCATAAGGAGAAGATCAGAGAGGAACAAAAATATGATCTCCAATAGGAAGGCCCAAGAGAAGCCAGAAAGGGAAAAAGGGAAAAGAAGGCATAATGAATTCAATGGAGCTGTACTATTTACATCCCTACATGGGAAGATGATACTTGTAATTCTTAAAAATTGTACCGCTAATAGAAAAGCTAAAAGGAATATACATAGATCTCTGTCTGTGTATATTCCTTCTAGCTATTCTATTAGGGGTGCAAAGTGAATTTGAGGGGGTCAATATATAATATAATATATAATGTATGTGATATATATAATATATAATCAATATATAATATAAAAATATTAAGGGATGAGAAAGAGGAGTATACTGGATGAAAAAGCAAGGGAGAGGTAGAATGGGGTAAATTATTTCACATAAAGAGGCTCAAAAATCCTATTTATAGTGAAGGGGGTGATGGGAGGGTAGGTGATGGAATATTGGCTCAAAGAAGAAATAATATACACAATCAGTTGAATTGAATCTATCCTACCAGACAGGAAAACAGGAAGGGAGGAGATTAAGTAAAGACACAGCAGTGGTGGGGGAGGGGGAGGCTGACAGAAGAGAGGGCAGACTGGGGGTGGTGGTAGAGAGAAGCAAAACATTGTCAAGGAGGGAAAGAGGGAAAGGAGAGAGAGGACAAACAGGAGGAAAAATAAGATGGACAGAAATACAAGTTAGTAATAAGAACTGTGAATGGGATGGAATCTCCCATAAAAAAAAAATTGATTGAGTGGATCCAGAATCCTACAATATGTTGTCTGCAAGAAACACACCTGAAGCAGAGAGACACACACAGAGTAAAGGTAAGGGATTGAGTCAGAATCTATTATGCTTCAGATGAAGTTAAAAAAAAAAAAAGGAGAGGATAGCAACCCAGATCTCAGACAAAACCAAAGCAAGAATATACCTAATTAAAAGAGATCAGGAAGGGAACTACATCATGCTGAAAGGTACGATAGACAATGAAGTAATATCAATATTAAAAATACATGCACCAAGTAGTATAGCATACAAATTCTTAAAGGAGAAGTTAAATGAGTTGTAGATTCATGACCAAACAAGAGATAGAGAGAGCATTACAAAACATAAAATAGATCATTTTGATTATGTTAAATTAAAAAGCTTTTGCACAAACAAAACCAATGCAAGCAAGATTAGAAGGAAAGCAAAAAGCTGGGAAACAATCTTTGTAGCAAGAATCTCTGATAAAGGCCTCATTTTTCAAACATATAGAGAACTGAGTCAAATTTATAAGATTTGATATTATATGTCAAATAATGATATTGATAAATGGTGCCATTTGATAAATGGTCAAAGGATATGAACAGGCAGCTTTCAGATGAAGAAATCAGTTATCTATAGGCATATGAAATTCTCTAAATCACTTTTGATTAGAGAAATGCAAATAAAAACAACTCTGAAATACCACTTCACATCAACCAGACTGGCTAAAAGGCAAAAAAGGAAAATTTGAAGAGGATGTGGGAAAATTGGGACGCTAATGCACTGTTGGTATATTTGTGAACTGATCCAACCTTTCTGGAGAACAATTAGGAATTATGCCCAAAGGGCAACCAAACTGCACATACTCTTTGATCCAGCAATACCACTACTAGGTATGTATCCCAAACACATCATACAAAAGGAAAAAGGAACTACATGTGCAAAAATATTAATAGCAGCCCTTTTTGTCATGGCAAAATATTGGGAGAAAAGGGGATGCCCATCAATTGAGAAATGGCTGAACAAGCTGTGATATATAAATGTAATAGAATACTATTGTTCAATGAGAAATGAATAGACAGATTTCAGAATCAATAATGCCTAAAGTACCTCCCTTATGTCATTGTTATGAAAATCAAATGGGAATAAGGGAAGGACTTTGCAAACCTTAGAGAAATATAAAAACATTGGGGGGGGTTAATTTTTTAATTTTAATTATTTTATTAACCAGATTGATTGAAGTCCCCTACTAGATTCCTCCTGAAATTGTTCATTATGGCCTAGAAGTAACCTAGAAGTAATCCCTTCTAGTTCTCACATTCTCTGATTTCTACCTGGAGTAATCTGATGAAAGGATTTCATGTGTATTTTCAACTAACTCAACTTCTATTTTTCTAGGCTCTCCCCATGTGGCTACCACCCAAGGCTCTGTCCTCATTCCTTTCCTACTCTGTCTGTCCTTTCCTCTTAGAGATGGCTCAGTTACTACCTATCAAACTGATTTGTCAACTTCTCCGCCTAATGCTGCTTCAAGGGCTGTTGGGACCTGTTCAGTTGAATAAAACTATGTACACTTTGATTCATTAAAATCAATAAGCATGTATTAAACACAACTGTATGCGGAGCCTGGTATGTATTGGTCCTCAGCTTTTTGGTCTGGTTATTAAGAAAATTTCTCATGTCCAAATGATCCCCAATATTAATAACAATGGCTAACATTTATATATAACACTATGTGCCAGTCACTTTACAATATTACTAAGCACTTTACAATTATTATATCTTTTCATCCTCCTAACAACCCTGGGAAATAGGTGCTATTATTATCCCTATTTTACAGATGAGAAAACAGACGCTAAGTGAGCTGTCCAGGACCAAATAGCTAGTAAATTTCAAGGTTAGATTTGAACTTGGGTCTTCTTGATTCCAACCCCAACAATCTATTCATTTCACCATCTAGCTGCCCAAACTAAATAAAATAAAAGGACAATTCAGTTGTATAGCAGAAAGACAGCTGGACTTATTGTCAGGAAGACCTGAATCCAAACCTTGCCTCTGACACTTGCTGTGTGACTCTGGACAAATAATTTTACCTCTCTCAGATTCAGTCTCCTCATCTGAGGTCAGACTTGAACTCAGGAAGAAGAGTCTTCTTAACTCTAGGCCTGGCACTCTATCTACAATGTCACCTAGCTGCCCTAGTATTGTACACTTAACCTATCCTTATTTTCTTGCAACTCTTAGTCATAGGGCTAGAAGAAACATTAGAAGAAAGGAGAGAGAATGTCAAGGTTGGAAGGGACTTGGAATATGTAATTTCAGAGCAGGAAGTGATGTTGGAATAACAAAGAATGTTCTAGCTGGAAAAGATCTTAGAATATAATAATAAGTACAAAGAATATCAAAGCTGGAAAGGACCTCAAAGTACATACTCTGAGTCTGGAAAGGAGCTGTAGGTATAGATTCTTTATAATATTTTAATTGGAAAGGACCGTAAGACATAGAAATCATTCATGTTTTACAAGGAGAAAACAATATTAAGTGTTCAAACTACAAGAAAGGCAAAACAAATACATTGGAGTATTTAAAACCATAACCAGATCATCTTTGGAAATAGCCTCTATGATAGCTTAATAGTGAATGTATTCTTGAATTTCACACCTTTAAAAATGAAATAAACACCCCAAAATGGCCATCAGAATGCGCACTCAAGTAATTCAACCCCCTTTCTCTGTTTCTCTAGGTCTGTCAGTCTCTCCCACTCTCTCTTCCCCTTCTCTCTCCCTCTCACCCCTATTAAAAGTGATGTTTTGAAAGAAACAATTGAAAGGAACATTTAGTTACGAATGTATATTCAAAGAAAAAGTAAGGGGTAGCAATAAATGAGGGGTTTTCTGTCTAGAAAAAAATAAATGAGCAGATCTCCCTCCTCCCCAGAAAACCAAGCTGACAATACCATATCAAGTAATCTGAAGTGATGAGCATAACTAAATGGATCCAACCGGGTTTGTCTGCTCCCTAAAATATGGGTACTTCCATGCCAACATTTTAACAGGCCTATGATTTCATCCACATGGCCACTCCTGACCATGCAGATCACAACCTATACAAGTTTCTCATAGTATGCACCTCTTCTCCATGTCCTTGCACAATCATCCATGGAAGGAAGGAAAAATGGGACTTCCCTCTCCCTCCTGCATGGATACAGCAAACAAGTTTTCTGTTTCCTTCATTCTTTATGATTGATTGACCTCCTTTTCTAATCATCTCTTTCATTATCCTCCTTATGCTTCTTGCATACAATTTATCATTTATAATGTACTGCAGCCTACTTACACCTACCACACTTTAGATTCTTTATAGATGATGATATTCCATGACCTATACAGTTAGACAGCATCACTATAATAATATTGATTTTGATTCTTTTTTTCAGGGAGATGCTTGGGGTTCTTGAAAGTTTTGCACAATTTCCCAAAATACAATTCAGTTAACTTTCTTCCTCTTTTTCAACTCTGGGCTCAAGCATTTTCTTTCTTCAGTGTCTGTCCAAAATGTCTTACTGATGGAGACAGCTTCTATCTAATTGAAATATCATGGTCAGGAAAATAGATATTCAACATATGCTTGCTGTGAAGGGTCTTCAGCACAAAATTGGAATGGAAAGTGAATTGTTGCTAGAGCAATAGTTCTTAGCCTGGAATCCAGGGATAGATTTCATGAATTGAGTTAGGAAAAATATATGTATCTTTATTTTCACTAGCCTCTAACTTGTCTTTAATTATGAATGTAGACAACAAACATTATTCTGAGAAGGAATCCTTAGTTTTCACCACACTGCCAAAGGGGTCCAGGAAACAATAAAAGATTAAGTCCCCTCCTCTAGAAGGTATGATCCTCCAGATACAGTTAATATTATGTAGATTTCAGAGGTGTCAAAATCAAGGCACCACCTGCTGCCCCAACCAGATTAAATGTACTTGGGAAATGTTTAACAAAAATAAAAATACAATACAATGTAAATAATGTTAATTTGCAGTTTTCTAAGTCAATATGTGTCCTGCAAAAATCCATTTCTATTTGAGTTCAACACCAGTGAATTACATCAAGCCCTTAAATACTGCAGAGTCTCTTAAGTGAAATCTGCCACCAATTAAAAGAATTAGACTTAACAATGGACTTGGGTCATTGAAAAACCATGAAAATGAAGAATGCCCATTTTCTTATATACTTATCATGTATTATTTTGCATTGGAGCAATGTGAATATATGTCACTACTAGACTATAGAATCTTCAAAGGTGGGATCTTGCCTTATCTAACATTTTATCTCCTCCAACACTTAGCAGTCTCTCTGTAAACAGCCCATAATACATCAAAGACCAGTGATTTCTTCTAGGTGGTTACTCCTAGGGTGGTGACTCTAGCCACCAGCACAGATCACAACTGGACCTACAGACTATAATCTGAAAGAGTTGTGGCTTGAGGATGTTAAATGACTCGTCCAGGGTCACACAGCTAATCAGGATTCAAAGAACTGTGTCAGAGGGTTTGGACCTAGATCTTCCCAGCTCCAAGTCTAGTACCCTAGTTATTGCCTCTTTTCTGTACATGTTAAAAGCTTTAAGTGATTGTTAAATTGAATCTAGATCCTGATTGGCTGAGATGAACCCTGCAGCTGTAGAACAAGGAAATGAACTTGGATCCAAAAGGCCTGGGTGTGAGAGTATTCTGAGAAGGGAGCATTCTCTTTAAGGGCCATATAGCTCCATGGCTAAAGGAAATCAAGAGCTCAGTTAAGACCAGGAAATTGTTGCCAGGCATGGTAGCACATACCTGTAATCCTTACTGCTACCGAGGAGGCTGAGGCTGGTAGATTTCTTGAGCTCAAGAATTCTGAGTGGCAGTGTTCTGTGCTAAAATGTCTATCCTAAGTCTGGTACCAATATGGTGAGCACCCAGGGGGCTACCAGGTCACCTGAGGAAGGGTAAGCTGGCCCAGGTCAGAAACAGAACAGATAAAAGCTCCCCAGCCAAACAGTAGTGGGATTGGCTATGAGTAGTCCCCTGGACTGCCAGTATGGATAGATAGGAATGTGGGAGGGGTGGAGAGTGAAAACTTCTCAGAACTTCCCTCCCCCCTTTCCCTTACTCCTTCTTCTGCTGTTAATCAGCAGCAAGCCCTTTCAGGAGACTTTCAGATTTCCTGCCTCTGTGGGCCCTTCCTCCCTTTCCCTTGCTGTCAATCAGCCTCCTTGGCAGGCTCCTCTGCTGTTTACCATTGGGGAAGATTTTCACACCGAGACTTGAGCCCACCCCCCAACCAATGGGAGAAGGGACCCCATTAAGGTATAAATTCTTGCTCTGCCTTTTGTAAAGCGCCTCTTCCTCATGATAGGTCATGGGGAAGACCCTCTTCACCCAGCCAAGAGAATAAATTCCTGTTCCTATCCTAAGAGATCTCAGTGTTCTTGATTAAATTTTGTTTGAGATTTTTCATCACATACAGGAAGAACTTGTCTCAAAAATAATATTACATTTTTAAGAGACCAAGAAATTTTATCTATTCGAACTGTATCTGTTCTTAGCTTTGAGTATGAGACTGAGTGTTTTTCTTTTAAGCTTATCTTATCTAATAAATTTCCTATGATGTAATATGCCTGAACTTTTAACAAATCCTAGAAAATAAAATTTTGGAATCCCACTGGTGTCACTCTCAAATAGAAACGGATCCTTACAGGCTGCATATTGATTTAGAAAACCATACATTAACAGAATGTGTGTTGGATTGCATTTTTATTTACTTTGTTAAATATTTCCCAATTACATTTTCAGCTGATTCCAGCCCTACTCTAGAGTTTTGCAGGCACCTTTAATCTAGAGTATGTGGACAGAGGCAGATGAAGAAAACAGAGAGGTAGGTGGTAGAAATAGCAAGAATCACAGAAACTTGAAGTAGAAGGGACCTCAGAGGCAGACCATTTGGTGAGATCTGTAGCTGAACAGCAGACATGCCTGACATACCTCGCCAATGGCCATTAAATATCTGCTTGATGACCTCCAGTGATATTCCTTTTAGAGACAGCCCTTTATAGATTTTGGATAGTTCTCTTTGTTAGGAAGTTCTTCCTTATATTGGACCAAAATCCACTTCCCTTTCTTTATATCCATTATGCCTAGTTCTTCCCTCATGTACCAAACAAAAAGACCTAGTCTTTAAAAGCTACTCAGTTCCAGAACTTTCCAGTGCCAGTAGTTCACCTGAGGCATCTGGCCCATCCCAGCCTACCTAGATACTCAATAATCCCTTTAACTATTTTCTCACTGTGACTGTCCCACCAGCCCAGACTACTTAACTCTTTTCTTTGTCTGTACCTGAACCACCCCACAGGATTTATCACTTCTTAATCCCATCTGGATTTTCTTATTGTCTTTTTTTATATGTAAGTACCAATCTTACCCCTATTAAATTGTACAGATTCACTTAGCATCTCATAGGCTTCTATTGGTGTCACAATAAATCTTGCCAGGACATGAGGATAGAAATAATACTCTCTGTCACTCAACCCCCAAGTCTTATCTTCATCCCTGCTAAACATCCCTGGTTTTTTTAGTCAATCCTATGTCATTACACTTCCCATCTCAGCTTCTTTCCTCTGGATGTACTACTCCAATTTGTCCTTTTGAAAATATGACACTCATTAGTGAACACACTGATATAGATGAGGTTTTACCAGGACAGGCAAAAGCAGTGGCAATAATATGGTTGTTGTTTGTCCTTCCTTCTGGAAGAGGACCAATGACATCTCAAGGGTGATGCCTTGATTTCCATGTGAATCGGATTTAAATGAGACCAAGCTGTGCAAAGTCATCAGCCTCACTCTCACCCCCATAAGCATTGAAGTCCAGTAGCAAGTCAAAGGTCTCTAGATAACTGGCCATGGCCCAGGATGGAGTTGTTCTGCTTGGCCTTTCTAAATTAAGGTCTTTCACAAGTCTCAGTTTTCCTTAGGTCACACCTGTTCAGTGACTAATGGCTAGGTAAGAATTGAGACAAAAGATAGCCCAATTTACCATCACAAAGATATCCATCTGGGAGGGGAGGACCCTCAGAATTTCTGACTAGAATAGAAAATAATTGATATTTATACTCCTTTTAAACTATCAAAACTAAACAATGAACCACAGAGACTTGGGGCTATTATTGGCCATTCAAGGAAAGACAGAGTAATTTGGGTTTAAAGGGTAGTCAACTCCATTTAAAACAAAATGGGCTTTTTTTAAAACCTGTTTTTAGGAGCTATATTTCAAGAAAACTGTGGGGAACAAAAAATAAATTGTTCCAGTTTTTAAAAAAATAATAATAAAATTAAATAAGTGAAGAAAGAGGAGGAGGGGGAGAGGAGGAGAAGAAGAAGGAAAGAAGAAAGAGCATCATCCCCCAACTTCTGCTCCAATTGGCAGGTTGGGTATCCAGAAGGCAGCTGCTACTACTACTACTCACAGATAACATGGTGAAAACAAACAGTTAATATAAATTGTTCTCCTAAGAACCTGACTTACTGCTTCCCACAAACACACACAGCATCCACAGGAGATGGTAATAGCAGAAGAGAAAATAGGAAAACTTGGGTGGACAGTCTCTGAACTCAGGGAGCCAAGTAAAGTTCAGTGACAAAGCAGGTCCTAGAGGCTCCACACTTAAGATTTAGGGATAAAGGAAAAATTTTAAAAATGTAAAAGAGCAAATTCCTGGGGCTTAAAAGCAAAGAGCATCTGGATTCACTCCAAGGAGAAGCTGGTGGCCCAAGAAGTTGCTTTTAAGGGCAGAACCTGGGCAGAGGCCTCATACAAAGTATTCCCACTGTTAAAAGGAAAGCAAAACAATAAGCCTGGGAAATGAAGGAGAGGGTCTACATTGGATGCGGAGTCAAGAGGATTACAGTTCTGATATTGCTACTACTTAATTCCTCTGCATCCTTAAACTTATCAGTCTGCCCTTTTTGCCCTCAATCTCCTCATCTGTCAAAAAAGGGGGGGGGGAGGCAGCTAGGTGGCGCAGTGAATAGAGCGCCGGCCCTGGAGTCAGAAGGACCTGAGTTCAGAGCCGGCCTCCGACACTTAATCTACACAAACAAACAAAAAAAAACCTAGCCATGTAACCTTGGGCAAGTTACTTAACCCCAATTGCCTTAAAGGGGCGGCTAGGTGGCACAGTGAGTAAGAGCACCGGCCTCGGAGTTGGGATGACCCGAGATTAGATCCGGCCTCAGAAAATGAGCACCCACGCATAAATAATGACTAGTGTAACCTTGAGCAAGTTACTTAACCCCAATTGCTTAAAAAAAAAAAAAAAGGAGGGATGAAACTATATGACCTCTTCCCATTCTAATAGAGAACTATGAGGAAAAAATCAGAGGACAAATGATTAACATGCTTAGTGGTGGTGGTGGTGATAATATCTAGCATCTTATGCAGGACTTTAATGTTTGCAAAGTGCTTTACAATTTTTATCTCATTTTATCCTCGTAATTGTAGAAGGTAGATAGTGTTATTATTCCCATTTTACAGAGGAGAAGACTGAGGTAAAATAAAAACTAAGTAACTTGCCAGGTATCACACAGCTAATTCCTGAAGCAGGATTTGAACTCCATTTTTCCTAACTTCATGGCCAGTCCTCTATCCATTTATACCACCAAACTGCTTTTATATGTAATTAAACTCTGTGTGGCATGTAAGGAGTTACTCATTATATTAAGAAACTTCTCATTTGAAGTTCCTTATTGAGATAATCACTTCTCCCCTCTTACCCTCCCAGCAGGATTTCCTCCATTTAACCATCTATTCTTTTCCAAGAGAACCAGGATGGTCATTTCCCAGGCTAAAGCTTAAGTTCCTTGATTTGTAAATATAAAAAGCCATTAGCTGTTCCCTCAGCAGAAAAAACCTAGTGACCTCCAGTACAGTAATGAGAAGGTCAAGTACCTTCTACCATTGGAATACAAAGAAGACTGACTCATTTGCTCCTAAGGCTGAGAAAAATTAACCAAACCAGATGAAGATGATGCTAGGTAAAGACCCTTTATTGGGAAGAAAAAGAGAGAAGAGCTCTAACTCTGGCTCTACCACTGACTCATTCTGTGGCCACAGATAAATCAAATTCTCATCTCCTAAGCTTCTGCCCTTTCTGACAGACGAAGCTAACCCGTTACCAGATTGGTCATGTCTCTTAGACTCATCAAGTCTCTGCTCTGAAAGGATCCTTAAAATGTGCGGAATGAGACATTTTTGGACATGGCCAATGTGAGAATTTTTCTTGCTTAACAGTGAGTATTTGTTAGAAAGGCTTGGATTTTTCTCTCTTTTTTTCCCCAAGAAAGGGATGAGGAAGGAGAGGGAATAAATGTTAATGAAAAATGTCAATTATTAAAAAGAACATCTAATTTTATCAATCAAGATACAATCAACTGAGTGTCTACTGTGTGATCCACAATGGGGATAACTGAAGAGGGAGACTGGGGGAGATCAGGAAAATGATGCTCTGGTTCAACCTTGAAGGAAACTACAATTCAAAGGGGCAGAAGTGAGAGTGGAGTATATATGAAGAACAATAAGAACAGTCTGAATGAACCATAGCATGTGAATGTCAGTAATATACAGTAAGGCTGAAAAGGTAAATTAGGCCTGAAATAACCACTTATTGGGTCCTAAGGATACAAAGGCAAAAGCTGACTAATCCCTGTCATCAAGAGGAAATAGAAGGATAGAACCTAAAGAGAACTTGAGACCAACTCCCTCATTTTACACATAGGGAAAATGAAACCTAGAGAAGGAAAATTGCTTGCCTACGGTTTCAAAGACAACTGGCAACAGATTTTTTTTTTCTCTTCAACTTTTCTATGGCTTCTTTCGCATGCCTCTGGACCCAAACTGTGATATGATTCATCAGATTATTTCGTTTACCTTTGCTGATCCTGTTTACTTGGTACAATCTACCCTCATATTTATGTAATCTCTATGGAAATAGCTCTTATTCCCTGCAGAAGTTTTGCTTATTCTTGTTTCGGCTTGCACTTAACAAAAGTATGTCATCAGAGTAACATTCCAGTTAAGAGAGGGATTCCCCTTAAATGAATTTGTTTCATTCATTCATTTAACAATTCCCTTTTCCAAGCCTCAATTTCCCCCTCTAAAAAAATGAAGTAGTAGGATTCTTTCCAGTCTGACATTTCAGATTCTAGGGTCTAAGATCACTTCCAGGCTTGACATTCTATGTTCTATATTCTAAGTCACTTTTAACACTAGCTTTCTATGCATTATATTTTAAAGTCCCTTCTAATTCTGACACTTTATGTTCTGTGTTCATTTATTTGTTCATAGGACAGACCCTTACTGGGAATCTTCTAGTCATGATCTCTACTGAGCTATGTGACTTTGGACTAGTCTGTTAACTTCTTGGTCTTCAAATTCTTCATATGTAGCATAAAGAGGTTGAACTAAGTGATTTCTCAGCTTTCTTCCAGCTCTAGAAGTCTTTGGATATGGTGTGGTTTATAAAAGTTTCATGGAACATCATGAAACTCTCATTTATGGCTTTTTGTTAAATTCAAAAGTAACAAGTAGGATTCTTTTCCATAAACTTAGTAACTAACTCAGAACTTTCCCCATTTATCTAAGGAGAAAAGGACTAAAAGAGAAAGAAAAGTTTTTCAAAAGACCGTGACATAAGGCTGGAGAAATTGTAAAGAAAATGGCAACATGCCACAATCCAGATAGCTGGAGTAAAATCAACTGATTTCAGTTCCCAATTTGAAAGTTCGTTGTGCTGAGAGTCTAACATTCTATGTTCTAAGATTCTAAGAGTCCTTTCAAATCAATTCAACAAACTTTTCTGAAGCACCTATAACTTAGCTTAAGTAGTATAATGAACAGAACTCTAGACTTCTAGTCAGGAGCAACTGAGTTCAAAACCCACCTACTTACTAACTGTATGGCCCTAGAAAAACCATTTGAATCTCTCCTAACTTCCATTTCCTCATCTGCAACAACAACAAAAAGACAATAATGGCATCTCTCCCTCACTGGGTTGTCACAAATGTCAAATGAGATAGCCTATGTAAAGTACTTTGCAAATTTTAAAGTGCTATAAATGCTAGCTATTATTATTAATAATTATCACTGCAAGCCAGCCTTCCAGAATCCATCCTAAACCCAGGTATCATAATGGTGTAAATGACTAATCAAAAATTTAGCTTATAAAGAGACAGTTGTCAAAGACAAGAGCAAGGTAACTTGATGCAAAGTCAGACTCAATAACACTCACAGTCCACAGACCCTCTGGCTCTCTCTGCCCCCTATATTGAGCCAGGTTCATCCCAGATTGAGACCACAGCAGTCAGCCCTGAAGTGAAGATCTTCCTACATTAGAGGAGAAACAATTCTCATCTATTACTTTTGCCCCCAGAGCTGAATATTTTGTCAGCTTGTAGGTCACTCACAATTTTCAAAACAAAACGTATATGTCTAGTGGTGTGTTTTTTACCTTCCCCTACTATATGACCTTGTTTTTCTGAGCTCCTTCCTCTGTGTTATTACCTTGTTTTTGTCTTTTCTTTCCTTCAATCTTGTTTTACCAATTTCACCAAGTCAAATTCCTACTATGCCCACAGCCTATGAGGGTTATGTTAGATCAACATACAGCAATTGAGTCTTCACAAGGGTCAGAGTAGGGGTTGGTCAATGCCCACTACAATCTACCACTTATAGGGTGCTAAGGATACAAAGGCAAGAGGTGAATAATCCCTCTCATCAAGAAGTTCTGAAATTCTAAGACTTATGTTCCAAGGTCCCTCCTAGCTCTGATAGCCTATCTCCAACGTTTTAAGGTCCTTAATCTACTTCTAATATTCTATAGTCTATGTTCTATGGTCCCTCCTAGATCTAACATTCAATGTTCTAAGTTCCCTTTCAGCTCTGTTAGTCAGTTCCTCGTTGTTCCAAGGTCCTTTTTGAATTCTGACATTTTGCATTCTATGTTTTGAGGTTCATCCCAGTACTGATGTTCTGAGGTCCCTCCCAACTCTGCCATGCCATGTTCCATGTTATGAAGCAGCCCTCTGCCCCAACTCTAAGGATCTATCTATCTCTGACTTGTCCAAAGTCACATAGCTTTTTGGTGGAGGACTAGGGTACAAACTTAGTTCTTCTGTCAGCTAGGTAGGACCCTGGTTTTTTTTGTTTTGGTTTGGTTTGGGTTTTTTGCTTTTTTTTGGAGGGCAATTGGGGTTAAGTAACTTGCCCAAGGTCACATGGCTAGGTTTTGTTTTTTTTTTATTTGTTTGTGTGTGCATTAAGTGTCTGAGGCCGGATCCAAACTCAGGTCCTTCTGACTCCAGGGCTGCCACTCTATTCACTGTGCCACCTAGCCGCCCCCAGGACCCTGTTTTTAAGGGCCAGGCAGGCTGAGCCCATCAAATGTTTATCCTTTCTGTTCTTGATGCCTACCAGTGGCTGTTGGCACAAGGATTTCTGAATCCTTCCAGAACCCAAATCCAGCATAAGAATCCCTGGCCTTTTTTTCTTAAGAAGTTGGCACAGAGGGGGACAGAGAGAGGGAAAAGGAGAGGAAGACAGATAGGAACCAAGTAACTCAAGGGAAATCTGCCCTTACTTTTCAGAACAAATTGTGACAATGTTTTTCAAGTTTTATCAGCTGGACATTCCAATTGTTTTTCCAGCCCCTGCTGCTCCTGTTAGGGCTGGGCCCTCAATTTTTTTTCCAAACAATAGTCTCAAGAGCAGCAGAGGCCAATGCAAAGTGACTGTCCCCTTGTCACATCCATGCAAATGAGGTTGGAAATGAATTTTCCATATTTCTATGAGGGTTTTTAGGGAGGGGAGACAAAAAAAATCAATTCCTCCATGAAAGAGATTTTAATATCCTGTAAGATCCCTTTTGACTCTGTCCTAAAACTTTATTCTAAAGTCTATGTTCTAAGGCCATGGCAGTTTTGACATTCATTCTGTCTCCCTAGCTTCCATCTATTTGATATCATGCCTTTTATTCTAATTATGTGAGTCCCTATAATATCTTGCTCCCTGGGCTCAGAGCTCCTTGTAGTCAGGAATCCTGGTGAGCAGAAAGAGCTCTTGGATTTGGAGTCAAGACACCTAATTTGGAGTACTAGTTCTGCTACATTTTAGTTGTTAGCTCTCCTCCCCAGCTTTATGTGATCCACCCACATCCCCACACATAAATACACACACACACACACACACACACACACACACACACACACACGCACACACACACGCACACACACACGCACACACCCCACACACACCCCCCACACACAAACCAAAACATAAATCCAGTTTTCAAAGTAATCATTTTCTTGAGGAAGGTTAAACTATAACTAATTTTTCCAAATCTATTCCAGTACCTCTGAATTCAAATTTGTTATCATTAGGAGCAGCGAGGTGGCACAGTGAATAGCGCACCAGCCCTGGAGTCAGGAGGACCTGAGTTCAAACCTGACCTCAAACACTTAACACTTACTAGCTGTGTGACCTTGGGCAAGTGTCTTAACCCTAATTGCCCAACCTTCCCCTAATTTTTTTTTTTTTATTATTAGAAAGGATCCTTTTCCCTCTAAGAGGCTTGCTACTTTGGAAAATATCTTCTTTTCTGGGGAGTGGTACCTAGAACCCTCTTGGCTGTCAAAGTCCTTGGAACTCATAGAAACACATCATTGCCAAGGACAGTTATTGTCCCCGGGTCTCATTCTGTATTCCCTCTTTTAGATTCTGTGTGATCAGCATTTTAATCCTGCCTACTCATCCTATGATGCTATAATCTTATTATGCTGATCCCAAACCTCTTGTGAGTTTTGACCCATGAATCAGACTTGTCTGATCTATCATCTGGATAGGTAACTCCACATCAGGCAGCTCGCCAAGCAAAATCATGACCTCTGGCTGTCCCAATCTTTTTATCTTCTTTACACATTTCTCCAAACACAGCAGGATCCCAAGACTTTCTTAGTCCTCTGCTCAACTCTGTTTTCCATCTAAAATATTTGAGCTACCTTTTCAGTTGCCTCCCTGCTCTGTGGCCCCTCAGACCTATAACCTCACTTCCCCAAGATAGACTTCTGATCTCTTTGCTCTCATGTCTCTTTGAAAACCATCAGAGGATGCTCCTTAGGAACTCACACAGAGAAAGATTCAACAACCTGTGTCTTCAGGAATCCAAGGAAAGTATTTTTCTTATAAAGTCTTTTATGCTTAACTTTCCTCTGTGCCTAACCTTTAGACTCTGCCCAGCATAGACTCTAAATCATCAATATGATGCAATCTATTCTACTAGTACTACTTATTAGCTCATCATAAACATGTGAGATGCCTCTAATGTGAGAAGCAGCATGGAACCATGGCGGGAAAGTCCTCGCTTTAGCATCAGAAGATAGGCCCCAAATCCTTCCTTTATCACTTACCTATGTGACCTTGGGCAAGTCCTTCACTCGCTCAGTTTCCTCAATTTTAAATAAGGAGATGGGATGAGGTGGTGCTTGAGGTCCCTTCCAGCTCAAAAATCTAGGATCCTGTGATACCACATCTAGGTAAAGCAATGGACTGAGCTGGGAGTCAGGAAGATCGGAGTTCAAATCCTGCTTTCAACACTAACTGTTATCCTAGACAAGCCACTAAACCTCTCTCAGCAGCAGTTTTCTCATCTGCAAAATGGGGATAACAACAGCACCTAGATTACAAGGATGTTGTCAGTATCAAATGAGATAGCGTATGTAAAGTGCTTTACAATCCATAAAATGCTATGTAAATGCTTATTATTACTACTATTACCATTGCAGTCTTGTTGCAATGCCTGGCAGTCATTCTGTGACTGCTGATGCTGACTCCTTCTTAATGTCTGCCTCAACTCCTGAGTTAACACTTGCTCTTCTTGCTGCACTTCCCTATCTTGCTCTAAAATCTTATTTTCTTGCTCTGTCATAGTATTATAGACTTAGAGTTGCACGTGGCCTTAGGAGGCAGTCCCATTTTCCTCTTTTATAGAAAAGGAAACTAAGACCCAGGAAAGTCAAGCAACTTGCTCAAGTTAATTAATAACAAAGTTTATAAATTAGTAAGTTAATGAGTTAGTTAATAAGTGGCAAAGCTTGAATTAAAACCCAGGTTCTCTGACTCCAAATCCAGGCGTCTTTCCACTGTTCTTCTCATATTCGCTGTATCCCGGGGAATTCCTTATCGAATTTCCCCTTTCTTCACCTTCAACTGCTCTTCTTTTTTTTAATTCTCTGCAAATATCTCTGCTGGGCTTGCCAAGCCAGCCAGCATGTAGCAGATTTTTTCTCCTCTTACTCAAACTGTGAAGTCTGAATTGTTTACCAAATAGACTCTAATTCCCCTCTACTCACTTCCTAAGGCACAATCTTCTCTTCCCTAGGTCAAAGTTGTCTCCTACATTATGGGTTGCAAAGCAGATTGAGATCCTCCTTTTCCTCATCTGAAATGTTAATCCCTAACATATAAGCATTCCTTCTCCTACTAATACTTTCTCAAGGATTTTTACAAAATGGATTTTAGCAATTTACCAAGTCCCCCAAGTCTCTTCTCAAATCCACCATGTAAGTAACTCCTAGCAGATGGCAATTAGTCAAGTTCCATCCTGCCGACCTGTGCCAAGTTGGATTCCTGCCCAGTAACAATATGAAAGAGTGAGCAGTATATAAACAACAGCTAAATCCTTCAATATGGCCTGGTGGGAGCAAGGGAAGAGAGAAAGAGATTCTAGTCAATTCAACACATTTTCTCAGGGGAGAGATTGGTGTGGTGGAAAAATGTATCAGATCCAGATTTCAATACTGTCTTTGACATTTACTCCCTGTATGACCCTGGTATAGTCACCTCCTTTCTCTAAGCATCATTTTCTTCATTTGCAAAAGAATCTTTGCCCTATAGATCTTATAAGAAAGTGCTATATAAATTTTGTTCTAAATTTTATTGCTCTAACAAAACATCAGCTAATATTTTAAGTTCTTAGCTTCTAAGAGGTCCAATATTTAGATAAGATCTGCTCTCTGCCCTCTTAGAGCTTACAATGTAGTACAAGGATAAAACCCAAATATAGATAATATAGAGTACATCATGTAAGTCTATAGCATAGATTACTACATTATTAGTTTCTATATAGATTGGGATATACATAGTTATGCAAATGTAATTCTACTGCTATCTAATACATTATTTTCTTTTTGGGTTTGTTTGGGGATTTTTTGCTTTTTGGAGGGCAATTGGGGTTAAGTGACTTGCCCAAGGTCACACACCTAGTAAGTGCTAAATGCCTGAGCCCAGATTTGAAATCGGGTCCTCCTAACTTCAGGGCTGGTGTTCTATTCACTGTATCACCTAGCCGCCCCACATTATTTTGTAATAGAAAAGGGAACCATGACCCAAATAATAAAAATTTTAATTAGGACACAATAGCAAGCAAATAACAAAGAAAAAAACCCTCATACACAAAGGGGCATAATCTCCCACAAATTCCTGGAGTGTGCAAAGGAAACACTGGATAACTCATGTTCTTAGTTTCTAGGGTTGTACCACAGCTAGAATACCTTTCATAGTTCCACCTTCCATGTCTCCATCTCCTATCAACTGACCGTATCTAACTATTGTATACTGCGTTTAATGCTTCTCTATCCCTAGCTGTTATTCCTCGCTGTCCTCAAAGTTTCCACTGTCTATTTTCCTGCAGAATTGCTACTGGCATCTACTTCTAGTCTGCTTCTTTGCTGAGCTATTGCAGCCATCTGCCACTGGGATCCTTTCCCTACTGAGCTGTTACCATCTGCTAGAGCTAGTTTCACTTCCATGGCTTTTTCTTCCTCAAAAGAATTGTTATCAGCCTCTGAGATTAATCACACCTAAGAATAATAAGCTCACTTTAGCTCTTTGATCAGTCAGGCTGACAATTGTACCCAGTCATCACAGAAAAGAGCCCATAGGTCATAAGCCTGCTAGTCTATCCATGTCATTCCCTGACAGTGGGAATTACACAAGGTTTCACAGGAAAATTCCCTTCAATTCTCTCGTGTCCCTGGTCACATAAATGACTGGGAGCAAGGAGTCTTAAAATTTTGTTTTGCTTTGTTTTATTTGTCATAAACCATTTTCTGAATAATGTTTCTAAATGTAGAAAATAAAATACGTAGGATTTCAAAGAAAACTAATTATGTGAAGTAGTTATTTAAATGTTTTATTAAAACCCTGGGCCCTAGTTTAAAACCCTTGCCCAAGACCCTTTGGTAAATCTCAAGGAAGTTCTTATAAACACTCGATCAGTGCATTTTTGTCCTTAGTTTTTTCAACAGCACTTAGGTTACATTTTTTCTTAAAAGAACATTAAGACTGTGGGTGCGGAGCTTTGCAAATACTGACAGACTCTGTTGACACGCTGGTTAGTTTTGCTAAAGTGCTCTTTTTCTCTTTCTTTTTTATTCTTAGTTGCAAGGGAGGAGGGATATATTTGGAATTGAAGATGATGTAAAAATAAAGGGCAGCAATAAAAACTTGTTGGTTTTTTTAAGGACATTACAACACTGATGATAGACCTGTGAACTCACTCAACCATTATAGAAAATAATTGGGCAGTCTTTCTTAGAAAAGGTCTAGAGATAGCTTTTCAGGTCTATTTTTGCATAGCAAGTAATTCCCTTGAACCATGGAACTTCTCATCCCCTTAGGTTTTCTTATTTTCTTTTCTTTTCTTTTTTTTTTTTTTTTTTTTTGCTTTTTGGAGGACAATTGGGGTTAAGTAACTTGCCCAAGGTCACACGGCTAGGTTTTTGTTTGTGTGTGTTAAGTCCCCTTAGGTTTTCTGATGATAGTATTGTCTTCCCTCTCAGAAACACACAGATTTAATATATTCGCTCACCCGACCTTAACTGGCCTATCCTACAACCTGAAGTTCAAGCTCACAGAACCTAGAATTCAGTTCAATTCCACAAACATTTATTTAGCATCCATTGTACCAGAAGTTCTTAGTAGATCAGTGGATCAGTCTTAGGAGTGAAAGTTTAGACAAGTATTCTACTTTCATATTCACAAACACCAAAATTCTTTAATCTGATCATAATCTTTCCTCATTCCATTTTTCACTATGTCTTAAAATCTCTGATCCTGTTCTTTATACACACACATCTCTATTCCCTCCATCCCTCAGCTCTTTGTAAGGCCATAACCCTATACCAGCTATAATCTCCTATCTCCAACCTTTAATGAACAAATGCAACTCTACACTATCCTCCACTCTTGAATCTCTTGCCCTATGGCCTATCTAACTATGCCTCGCCAAACCCCAGCCCTACATTTCTCCTACTATCTGACTGCTTCTCTTCTATTCACATGCTGCTGACCAGAGTTGGAGAAAATCACAAAACTCTGCAGATTGGGTCTTCTACAAATGCATATTATCTCGAATGGGGCTTCAATATAGCAAAGCAAATATTCTATTCCCTTTAATTAATTTGCTATCCACATAGGATATCATACAAGGCTACATCTTGATCTCAGAATTCTAGAGGTACCCCTGAGGGAATACAGGTGTCTTTTCTACTACTATCAGCTAGAATCTCCATTCCAGGAAGTTCTCCCAATATCAGTCCCTCATGACTAGAGTCCCAATATCATTTAATCAATTCACATCAATCAATCAATCAGCTTTTACAAAGGGATATTTACTGAAAGGATGTAACAAGAATGGAAGCATAAACATCCTCCCCCTACTTCATCTCCAACAATTAGAGGCACATTTTTCTCATACCACCTCAGGTCCTCGGTAAAAGCTATTTCTATGAATCATTTGACCCATCAAATTTATTTCTAAACACAGAATTAATACTGGATGAGTCTGTATCTCAGGTACCACTAAGTCAAGCAAGCCACTCTTCAGAGTTATGTTCAGCTTCTGGAAAATCCTAATATAGTCTTTAGCCCATAGATTTCTGGTGCTTGTCATTTCAGCTTTTCAAAGTTCACATAGCCATAGCCATCTCCAGAATTCCCTTACCTAAAAGTAGGAAGAAGAAACATGTGTGAGACAGAAGCAATAGCGATCCCATGTGCTCAAGGACCATATGGAGAGATGACAGTATGAGGCCTCTCTTTTTACCAAGAGTTTATGGGTGATCCTTGTCTCCCCACTTGAACATAATCAAGCAAGAAAGAAGAAATACCTTAATCGGTGCCTTTTGAATTGATCCTCAGTTCTGACTCAGCAACCAGTAAAAACACCCCTCTTCTTCAGGTAGTAATGGAATTAGAAACTATCAGAATACCCCTGCATGTTCTGAACTAGGGAGCAGTCCTTTCATTGCATATCATGATGCCTTTCTGAAAGCAAGGTCCCCAGTCCCTTCCATTCACTGTGCATACTCTAAGGGTAGAACTCCATTAGTCAGACCCTCTTTTTACTTCCTTGAATTTCAGTTTCCTTCCCCACAAAAAGGAACCAGATAGATTGAATGTGCTCCAAAGTATCATCCAATTGTAATATTCTATAGTCCTTTTACTTGAAGTGTGAGCTAAGTAGTAAGGAAAGGTTTCATGGAGGAGATATAAAATGAGAAGGGCCTTGAATGTTAAGACATGGATACAGAGAATAAAAGAAGAAGCCTCAAGCAAGGTAGTTGGAGCAACTCAAGGCAGAGCTGGAAATGAGTAGTATCATGCATTGGAAATAGCACTACACTTAGCATCCAAAGTCCTGAATTCTGCTCCTGGCTCTGATACTGGTGAGGTGATTTGAGATCCCTTTTCCGAGTCTCAGTTTCTCTATCTGTAGAGTTAATGGATTAAGTTGAATAATGTAATATAATGATATGTTATTTCTTCCAAATCTAACAATCTACAAAACTATGAGTATGTCCTACTAGAAAGTCAGGGGGAAAAACACTATTCCTGTGTGTTAGACAATAGTAAATATCTGAAAAGCCAAGCCAGAGTTTAGATAGTGAAATAATAATAAACCTGGTTCAATTTTCTTGAGCACTTTACAGTTGACAAAGCTCTTTCCTCAAAGTGGCCTAAGGAAGGAGATTAGAAAGGAGTTGTCACCATTTTAAAGAATTGGAAACTTGGGTCCAGGGTAAATCATGGAATCATAGGATTTCAGATGAGTTGCAAGGCAATATCATCTAGCCCAACCCTTGCCTAGACAGGAATTTTCTTTCCAATACTCCAGATAAGGGTTCATCTAGCTTCCACTTCAGTGGAAGGGAACTCATTGCTGCTTGAGGAGACCCCTTCTGTTTTTGTATAACTCTCATTCCCCTATCCCTAGCCCCTCCCCCATTGCTCCCAGTTCTGTCTGCTGGAACCAAGCAGAACAAGTCTAATGATTTAAACCTGAAGACAACAATCATTTCTACCTGGTCTTCTCTTCTTCACCCTTAGCATCTCCATCAGAAAGGGACTTTCCAGACAAGAAAAAGGAATTGAAACCATAAAGAGAAGCTAAAACTATATATTTGCTGATGACAAGACCATTTAGGAAATTCTAGAGAATCCACCAAGAAGTTAATCAAGATAGTTAACAGCTTCGGCAAAGTTGCAAACTACCAAACAAACCCACAAAAATCAAAAGCATTTCTATGTAAAAATAATAAAAACCCAACAGGCAATAACAGAAAAGAAAATTCCATTCAAAATAACTATGAAAGGGGAAGGCTAGCTTGAACAGTGAATAGAGCACCAGTCCTGGAGTCAGGACCTGAGTTCAAATCTAGCTTCAGACACTTAACACAAAACTAGCCATGTGACCTTGGGCAAGTCACTTAACCCCAATTTCCCTACCTTCCCCCCTCCAAAAATCAAAAAGAAAAATCTAAAAAAAAATAATAATAATAACTATGAAATGCATATGTGAAAAGGATAGAGGGTGGTGGTTAACTGGCCAATGAGATCAGCCATTATGAGCATTCAAAGATTGTCTCTGATGCAATACCTTACATGGAAGAGACTAAGCAACCTGCTTCCAAGAGAGTAATAATGCTGCACAATGAAAGTGTGTTGGAGATATTTTGGAATATGTGTAGCCATCTACGACTGGTTAATTTGTTGACTATCTGGTAAGGAGGAAACTCTTTGATTGGAACTAAGAGGCATTCAAAAAGGTACTAGCCAGCCTCTACCCTCTCTTGATTTAATCCTTTGGTTTGACCTCTTTCCTCCAAGTGATTTCTTTCTGACTGATTATAGTCATCCCTTCCACATCACAATTTTCCCCAATGCAGTTTGGATATATTGCATGTCAGCATAAGAAATTAAATGGCAATTTTGTGGAAGTTTTGCAGAAGCTACAAACAATAGAAGACCAGTAGACAACACAGAAAAGGTTTAGAAACTCAGAAATGCATAAAATATATGTATAGTATTATATAATATAGCCTATGACCAATACTTAACCCAAATTTTATAATAAACTATTATAAACACCCCATAAAAGAAAAAGAAAAAGAAAATTCAGACTTCTGCTCCAATACAAAGGGAAGGACAAAAAATTTTATGTGGATTTTCCAGATCATGTGGATAGCACACCCCTAACCTTCTGATGTGGAAGGGATAACTATATATCTGGTGAGAAACAGACCCTCACCACCAAGGCCAACATGTAGTTTATGAATAAAGGCTTTGGTTCTTTGTCCATATCTTTTGACCTAGGGGTTCCACTTTTAGGCATAAGCCTGAGCTGTCATTGATTAAAAAAAAAAGTCTCCATATATGTCAAAATATTTATAGCCTCCTCTTCCTTTGAGCCTTCCTAGGTGATCATTCAAAAGGTTAGGTACTCTCTTGATCCAGAAAACCCCACAAAATCATGCAAGTCAATGGGTTCAAATCTCTGGGTCCACTTCAAGAACACCCGCGACACAGCCCAAGCTATCAAGGGCGTGCATATCTGAAAAGCTACCAAGTATTTGAAAGATTTCACATTGAAGAAATAGTGTGTTCTTTTCTGTCGATATAATGGTGGAGTTGACAGGTGTGCCCAGGCTAAGCAATGGGGTTGGACACAGGGTCGGTGGCCCAAAAAGAGTGCTGAATTCTTGCTGCATATGCTTAAAAATGCAGAGAGTAACGCAGAACTTAAGGGTTTGGATGTAGATTCTCTTGTCATTGAACATATCCAGGTTAACAAGGCTTCCAAAATGCAATGGCATACAAATAGGGCTCATGGTCAAATCAACCCATACATGAGTTCTCCTTGCCATATTGAGATGATACTTACTGAAAAGGAACAAATTGTTCCTAAACCAGAAGAGGAGGCTGCTCAAAAGGAAAAGATATCCCAGAAGAAACTGAAGAAACAAAAGCTTATGGTACAGGCGTAAATGTGACATTAGAGTGCAAATAAAAGTGAAATGAAAAAATAATATTTATAGCAGAACTTTTCATGGTAAAGTGACCATCAAGTGGGCAACAACTAAACAAGTTGTGGTACATGAATTTAATGAAATATTACTATGCTGTGACATTCACTGAGTTTGATGTATATATACATGAACTTAAGCAAAGTAAAGGAAACAGAGCCAAGAAAACAATATGCACAATTATTATGACAATGCAAATGGAAAGAACACAAAACAATTGAAAATTAATGTTATAAAATTACAAAAAGGAAAAAAACAAGCATAGCTCCAAAGAAAAGGTTTGAGAAGACAACTCCCCCAACTCCTTTGTAGAGCTTGGAGGGGAAGATTCACAGTGGTAGACTATTGCATTTGTTATCACTTGTTTTCAATGTCTTGATTGGTTTCGTTCAGCTTTTTTCTTCAAAAAAATTATTTGTTACACGAAATGACTCTCTGAGAGGGGCAGAAGATATTTAGGTGATATATAAAAAGAAAAGATATCAACAAAAACTTATTTTTTAAAAAAAGATAGGGACTTACCCATATCATACAGAATCAATGGCAGAACTGAGATTAGAACCTAGGTCTGCTGATTCCCTAGTTTATGGCTCCTTCCATTCCCCTTTTTTACCTACAGTCTTTAGAAAATTTCCAAAGGAGTGGTGGCTAGGTGGCACAGTGAATAGAGCACCAGCCTAGAGTCAGGAGGGCCTGAATTCAAATCCAGCCTCAGACACTTAACAATTACTAGCCATGTGACCTTGGGCAAGTCACTTAACCCCAATTGCCCTCTTTCCCCCAACATCAAAAAAAAATTTCCAAAGGAAGAAATTACATAATGAATTCTACACCTAAAATAAATTATTAAAAAAAAAAAACTAGTGGGAGTCCATTTCAAAGTCACTCTGCTTCCCCATATATAAATAGTAGTTCCCAGGAGGATGTAAGGGGGGAACATTTACCAAGGACCTAATAATATGGCTCCTTTTTCTGAAAATATGAGTTAGACAAGCTTTGATGGATAAACTTAACTGGAAGTCATATTTAAGGAAGATAATTTAATTTTTAGGCAAGATGCCCTTCCCTGAAATTATCTTTTTTTCCACATTCACAATTTTGCAGAAGACTCAGAAGATTGTGTACCATTATGTTTCCACCACCATCCAAGAGGTCGTCAAAACCAAGAAATCATTGCTATAGATTAAAGGCTCTGAAATAATAATCTATAAATCATCAAATGCTATTGGACAAGAATAAATTTGCTGCAAGGAGGAACAAAAGTTATTAATGAAGGGAACTGTCTTTCCTGGTTCTGGGAAAGAAAGAGAGGTTTGTCTTACTATTGGAAAATCCAGAATTCACAGAATCTCAGTCTGGGCTAAAGAGGATTTTAGAACATACCAAGCTAGATTATCAATTGTGGAATTTTAGATCTAGAAAGAACCAAAAATATGGAATGCTAGAACATAGAACTTAGAATGTTAGAATTAGGAGACTTAAAACATTTTATGTGAAAACATTCAACATAAACTACTTGAAATGAAAGGGCTCTTATAACATGGAATAGTGGGACATACTTTCTAACTCTATTTTCAACTCTAGCATTTTCAGTTATAAGTTGTCTTTTAATGCTAATAGTTTTTATTCTGTTTCGTTGTTGTTTCAGATTTAAAGATTTATTTTGTTACCTCACCTTAACTTTGACAAACATGAATATTTCCATATTAAAAAAAAAGGAAAGAAAGAGGCTTGTATATTGAAGCTGCAAATCTGTATTACATGTCTTAGTTCCAAAGCTGTCCTGCTTATCTGTATCTCACTTGGAACTTCTTTCCGTTCTCTTCTGTGCATTTTTAAAGTCATATTTTCTTTCTTTTCTTTCTTTTTTTTGGGAGTGGGGCATCACTATCACTAGCCCTCCATAAGCCTCCAAATGATCCCTCCCCTTCAAAAATGTGTTCACTTAAGACAAATTAATCAAGTCAAGCAAAACAAATTGACAGATTGACCACATCTGAAAATTCATGTTCCTTTCTGCACCTCTAGCTCATCATCTCTATGCTAAGTGATGGGAAATATGCCGAATCATCAGTTTTCTGGAGTTGTGACTGATCATTGCATTGATTGCAGTTCCTAAGCTTTTCGAAGTTGTTGTTGTTAACAATGTAGTAGACACTGTATAGATTGTCCTTGTTCTGCTCACTTCATTTTTCATCAGTTCATATATGTCTTTCAGGTTTTTCTGACTTGGTCCCTTTGTTCCTCCAAATGATATTTGGTAACCTGCTTCAGGGAGGCAGATAGATAGTATAATGGATAGAATACTGATCCTGGAGTAAGGAAAATATTAATTTGAATCATACCCCAGACATGCACTTGCTATGTGACCCTGGAGTAGATAACCACTAGCAATTTCAGTTTCATCATCTATAAAATGACAATAATAATAGCACCTACCTCAGAAGGTTGTTATTAGGATCAAATAAGATAACATATGTAAAACACTATATAAACGCTATTATTTTTAAATTTTTGCCAGTGTAGGTAGTATTATCATTTTAATTTTATTAGCAAGGCCCAACCAAGAGCAATTAATATTATTCCAAATATTTGAGTCTATCTTCATTTCTGTAAAACCCATGTTGAAGTCATATTCATATAACTCCTATTTGTGTTTATAGGTGAACTTCCAAATGTTTTACATATTTTATAACTATTTTGAATGAATTTCTTTTCTAGTTTTTTCTCCTAGATTTTGTTAGTAATATACAGAAAAGTTGAATTATTGTGTTTATTCTCTAATCTACTATTTTGATTAATTTATTATTTTAATTAATTTTAGTTGAATCCCTAGGGTTCTCTAAGTTGCCTATCTTATCATCTACAAAAAGTGATTTTCACTTCCTCTTTATTTATGCTCATTCCTTAATATTCTTTTTCCTATCTTATTACAATAGTTGGCATTTCTAAAACTACATCAAACAATAATGGTGACAATGGCTATCCCTGCTTTACCCCTGATCTTACTGAGAAGGCCCCTAGGAATTCTCCATTATAAATAATATTGACTCTTTGTTTTAGAGATATACTGTTTTTCATATTAAGGAAAATGTTATTTATTCCTATAATTTTTAACATTTTTAATAGAAATAGGGTTTGTTTGTTTGTTTGTTTTTTTACCAAAAAGCTTTTTCTGTATCTGGTATTATAATCATGCAACTTTCATTATTTGGGTGTTTAATATGACCTATTATGTTAACAGCTTTGTCAATATTGAATCAATTCTGCATTCATAATATAAATCCAACCTAGTCATAGTTTAAATTATTTTTTATATTTTATTTAATATTTTTGTGTTAATATTTATAAGGGATCTCGATTTGTAATTTTCATTCTCTGTTTTATCCCACTCTGATTTAGGTATCAAAACGAATTTTGCTTTACTGGAGGAACTTGGTAGAATCCCTTCCTTTCATATTTTTGAAAATACTTTATACAACTTTGGAACTGATTTTGTTATGTTTCATTTTAGCATAATTTGTTCAAGACAAGTCAGTGTGCTGTAGTAGATAGAAGTCAAACCTCAGAATCAGGAAAACCTGGTTCTAAGTCCTATCTCTATCCTCTAGACACCTTCTTAATCTCTGATTCTGTGGCCTTCTCACACTGGGAATGCCTCCTCCACATTGACAGTCTTCTCCTCCAACTGCTGAGTTTGTCCCTAGAATATCTGTTTGAGGAAGTACTCATGATAGTAATGTTCATTTCAAGTCCAGCTCAGCCCATGATTACCCAGCCTACTTCTCCACCTTCCCCCGCAAGGAAAGTACTTTCTCCCTGCCCCACCACCACCCCTGATTCTCAACTCTCTTTTATGTGTTGTATTTCCCCCCCATAAAGGACATGTAAATCCCTTATGGAACTTAAATGGTAAATAAAGGCCATCTATCTATCTATTTATCTATCTATCTATCTATCTGACCCTGGGTTTAACCTCTCATTACTCCAGGTGACTCTCTAAGACTATAAATTGCAGAATGGTTGCCTATCTGCATTGGTTGAGAGAGTTTCTTCACTAAAGACTCCCTTCCCCAATTAAATCATAGGTACACACACACACACACACACACACACACACACACACACACACATACCAATTCTATATTTTAATGTCTCTTGAAGCACTTACATTCTCACATAACTTCAAGTTCATATAAACCCAAAGAAAATTTGATCACATAGTAAAAGATCCATGGAGTTTTGGATTGATCTATGAGAGCAGTCAATGTGAGACCTTTTTCTTATAGATACAGAGTAAGGTTCTGCCTTTGAGGCATAAGGTGCTCTTTGACCCCAGTTAAGCCAACAGCAAAACCCTATGCCCTTTCTTCTAACTTAATCATAGAATCCTAGAATCTCAAAGCTAGGAGAGCCTTCAGAGGATAACCAATACAGTCTGTTCTGGTGCACAAGTACCCCTAACAATATTTCTAATATTATATAAATATTAACTATTTTTATGATTACCACTATCATCTTCATCATCACTATCTATTTTCCTTACTTTTCTCTCTAATAGGAACCTAAAATTATTCATTTTTACTGTTTTACCAAAGCACAACACTTAGTTCAGACTTACTTAAATTATAGAAAATGGGGTGTCTGGCACTGCTTTTGTATGCAATCCAGAAGACTGAGTCTAACTGGAATGAAAACCTATAGTGAGGAGTATAGCAAGTCAATTGTGTTGTTAGGAGTTGGTTAAGTCTACTCTTTGGTTCTATTTTCCATGATGTATCTATATCTAAATTGATAGCCATGAGAAGTTACTGTTAGGTAGCATTTAAATGTAGCATTTTTTTTTTTAAAAACCTACAGATTCACAAAATTCCAGCCATATCTCCATCATCTTGTCTGATACATATGTGAACCATAATCATTGTTACAGAAAAAAGTCTTGATGCTATTTATCCAGCCTCTGCTTGAAAATTTCTAATGACAGGACAACTGAATACCCCCCTAAACAATCTGTTCTACTTCTTAGGATGTTTTTAATCACAGAAAGCCAAAATGTCCTTCTCTCTGCTCCTTCCTGTTCTGACTTCTGGGACCAAGGAAAATAAGGATATTCCTGCTTTCCCAGAACAGTCTCTCAAATGTTTAATGTCAGGAGCCTTGTTCTTTCTTCTTCTCCCACCTCTGCCTCAGTCTTTTTTTCTCCAGACTAAACATTTTTAGCTCCTGTTCCATCATCCTAATTTCCCTCCGCTATACAAATGCCAACTTGACAGTCTTCTTAAGATATGCCACCCCAAATTGAATGCAATATTGCAGCGCCTAGCTGATTTGGAAGAACAGGATTGCCTAGAGGCTGCTTGGTGGCACTACACTGGAGTGCTAGGGTTGGAGTCTGGAAGACTTCAGTTAAAATCCTGCCTGAGATACTTTCTAGCTATCTGAACCTGGGGAATGGAAGTCACTTAATTTCTCTCAGAGTGTTTATTTTAAAGTGAGGCAGCTGAATTTGATAGCTTCTATGGTCACTTCCAGTTCTAAATCTATAATCCTATGAATCATTGTAGAAGAAACTGCCTCTATAATACCACCTCCATGACATATATCCAGGGATGTGCTGATAGATGTTTAACAAGCAGCTCTCTAGGAGAAAAACTGTACCCCATGACACACCTTTAAGCTTAATCTGCATTATCATTTTCTCCATCATTTTCTTAAGTCTGGACATTCAACAGAACAATAAGTCAAGCCCTGATTTGTAGTTTTTGCTGACTGTAGCAGCAAGCACCCCAATATCCCCAGGGTGACTGCCAACACAATTTCTTAGATCTGCTTTTCAAAAGGAAAGCAACTCAAAATGGGTTAACAAGCTTACTTTAATCAAACAAACATATATTACCTAGTTCAGGGGGAAAAGGTCAGCACCCGGAACTTCAGAGTTAAAGAATTTACAGATCAAACAGACAGGCTTCCAAACTGTCCAACCATTATATCAATACCAAATCACAGTTACCAGAGAGGGAAGCATCAACATCTGGGTTTTCAAAGCCGGGGTTGGGGGGGCTCTCAACAACGGCTTCCCAGAGTCTCATCTGGTCAAATCACACAACACTTCTCAAAGTGAGCCCCAAAGCAAAGCCTCTTGTCAGAGTTTATACAGCCTTCTCCTGGCTCAAAGATTATAACAACCTCCTTGACCCACTGCCCAATCACAAAGTATCAAGGTGTGGGCTTTCCTGAAAAAACAAGCCTCCCACTACAAGCTCCAGGTGCACTTAAGCTAGGGGCAGGGAAGATCTTTAAATTTGCATTTCCATTCCACTGACTTCTGAGGTATAAATGCTCACAATGATAATTTAATAACCGTTTCTTGCAAGTAAATGGGAGCAGTCTCCAGTATACCAACTTATATCTAATTCAACCCTGGAATCACACAAGCATTTTGAATAATCATAATTATTCCATTTACCACCTTATTTCTCCCCATCTGAAAAACCACTAAAGTAGTCAGTTAAATCAGACAGGAACCATAAATCAAAAAACAAAGAATTTATTCGTTACAATGAATAATAGAGTAGCATCAAACAACAGAAGTATTCTCAGCCTCCTTGAATTAATTGGTACAATCATCTACTGACTCCCCTGTTAGTGGAGAAGGCAGAGGTTTCAGTTCAGTGTTATTATGTTACAGCAGGAAAATTCTCCTCTCTGGATATCCACAGCTTCATGCCTACCTCTATTTTGGACAGCCATCATGAAGATCTGTTGCCACCTCTTAGAGGAAGATATTCATCATTCACCTTGACTTGTTCCAGAGTCATCAGGATTCTATAAGAACTCTTAGGTTAGGGGCAGCTAGGTGGCGCAGTGAGTAGAGTGCCAGCCCTGGAGTCAGAAGGACCTAAGTTTGGATCCAGCCTCAGACACTTAACACACACACACACACACACACACACACACACACACACACACACACACAAAAAACCTAGCCGTGTAACCTTGGGCAAGTTAGTTAACCCCAGTTGCCCTCCAAAAAAAAAAAAAAAACTCTTAGGTTAAGGGGTGCCATGATTGCCTCATTTTCTCTTCCTCTTCATGATTTTCTTGCATCACTCTCATTTCTCTTCCCATTTTTTCCTCTACTTCTCTTACTTGATTTTCAAAATCCTTCTTGAACTCCTCCATGGCCTGCAACCAATTCATATTTTTCTTAGAGGCTTTTGATGCAGGAGTATTGACTTTGTTGTCTTCTTTTGGTTCTATGTTTTGATCTTCTTTGTCACCAAAGAAAGATTCTATAGTCTGATTTCTTTTCCTCTGTTTGCTCATTTTCCCAGTCAATTACTTGAGTTTTGAGCTCTTTGCCATGTTAGAACTCTGCTTTCAGAGTGGAGAGTTTTATGTCCTAAATTTCTGGGGGTCTGTGCAGCTGTTGTCAGAGATTCTTCCAGGCATCTGCCTCAGAACTGAGGAGTACTCCCTCTCCATAACTGCCACAAGCTCTGCCACACCAGTGTTCCTCACCCCTGGATCACCACCCAAGACTGTGACCCAGATCCAAGCAGGGCAAAGCAAGAGAATCCTGCATCAGTACAAGCAAAGTGAACCCTGCAATTTCTCTCTGATCAGCTACTTGATTCCCCACCACCACCAAAGCCACCATCTCCACCTCCCCTGGGTCAGGCGCCAAACAATGCTCTTCTCTCACCCAGGCCCAACAGGGTTTCCCCACTGACTTTTTATTTTCTCTTTGGAGTTTGTGGGTTGAAAAGTCTGGAAACTTCCACAGCTGCCAATGATTTGGTCCCCTGATGTCTGCTCTAGCCCAGTCTGAGCTACCCTCTGTGCCAGCACAGTCCATGTGTGTAATAGGAATGGGAATTTGAATATCTTCCTTACCCCTTAATAAGTGTAGGAGAATTTGAAGATTTTCCCTGCTTTGAAAATAAACTTTGCCAGGGGCGGCTAGATGGCGCAGTGAGTAAGAGTGTTGGCCTCAGAGTTGGGATGACCCAAGATCGAATCTGGCCTCAGAAAATGAGCACCCACACACAAATAATGACTGACCATGTAACCTTGAGCAAGTTACTTAACCAAAATTGCTTTTAAAAAAAGAAAGAAAGAAAGAAAATAAACTTTGCCCCCCTAATAGACTGAATGTAATCACATGGAACCTGTGGTGGGAGGAGTTTGCTGAAGAGAAGCAGAGCCCACAGGAAGCTGGGAGTCAGAGCCAGAGAGAGGATGGGAGAGAGGATGTTCAGGCAAGGAGTTAGTCAGGTTTGTGAGTAAAATATTGATCTTGTATTGGTTTGTGAGAATCCTAAAGGATGGCGTGTCTCTTTCTATGTTGTGGTGTGTTAACTTCTATGTTGCTATGATGGATTCAGTTTCCTGGTGTTGAGATTTGGTTTTCTGGTGTCAGAATAAATGCTTTGCTTCTGTCCTCTATATAGAGTTTGTTATATTTTGTGATCAAGCACCATGCAGAAATATTTATAGCCACAGTCAGTGCTATAAATATTACATTGACATTACATTTGGTGTCACGAATAGGATTGTGAAATATCAGACCTATCAGACCTCTAGTTGGAGGCAGAAGGGATTTCCAGGATGGGAGGATTCACCTTATTACTACCTAGCAAGGGAGTGGTTTAAAAGTACAAGACTCTATGAAAATTGAGAACAAAGGCTACTGCAGGGAGAACGTAGAGATTTAGAAACATATTTGCAAAGAATACCAATAAAACCTGGGAGAGAGCTGGAGGTAGTGTGTAGAAGGGGCTGAGTTTCACTAACAGGTTACCATACTATGTGTAAAAGTAGAGACAAGCTGTTACAAGAGTTGGCTATGTTGCAGCATTCCTATTCAAGCCCTCCTTTAGAAGAGAAAACTGGAGAGTCTCGGGTGGTAGAAGAGAGGGCTGTTATGAATTTGGCTCAGAAAAAGAAGAAAAAAATTAACAGGAAGAAAGTTCATACAGCTTTGGTAGAGGCTGAGCCTAGTTGCTATGACAATGACTCCCAGGAGGGTGCATTGGTAGCAAATGATACCCGTGTTACAGAGTGATACATTGTTTCATGGTAAAGCTTTTATAAGGGCAGAAGCTCACCCCATACCGAGAAAAAAACAGGAGAATCAGGGAGGCCAAACAGTGTTCAGGGAGATCATTGAGAATTTCACTCAAGGGGAGATTACTGATATATTAAGCAGATTCACCCAAAGGATGGGAGAATCCTTAGTGTCTCAGTTTGTGAGAATCAGTGAGGAAGAAGCTGGAGGATTATTGGTAGATAATGTGGATTGCTTGAAATTTATAGGTATTTGTCAGAATCCTTTAGTCCAGTAAACTTTTAGAGCTTTTCATATGGCAGGAGGTAAGAATACAACCAATCTGTTAGCATTAGCTGCTGATGGATGCAATAGAATGTATCCTACTGATGTTATGTGGCCTAGTGGAGACAGACCCTGGTATTCACTTAAAGACTGCATGAAAAAGTTGAAAGAAGTAATGAAAACTGCTATCATGGTTGGAGATGCAGATATGTATCATGATACCCCCCTTAGCAGTTTCTCATAGAAATATCATAGTGAAGACAGCTTCTCTTGCATATAAGCACCTACTTCTAACTCTACTAATTGGTGAAATGGGGCACTCTCTTTCATAGGTCCTGGATAAGATTTCACAGCTAAGTGACTTGGGAGAATGGGGAAAAGATAAATTTCCCTGTGAGAGAAAAGCAAATGGCCAGCAGATTCAAAGTCAGAATACATTGCCCGTGTCAGACAGAATAGAGAACTGTCCCTACAGATGCTCCTAAAACATTGTATCCAAGTTTGTCACACCTTCAGGGAGACTCAGATTAAACAAAGTGCTGGGACAGGTGGAAGTGGTAGGTGTGCTGAACATCTGGCAGTATATCAAGTCACTGGAGAAGAACAAGAAGGACAGTGTCATATATTATACCATGAATGAGGCTATGATAGTGAGTTCATGGACTCCAGAAGCAAGGCTGACCCTGTATTTGTTTCTTTTTGGCTTTTTGTTTATTAAACTTGTTTGTGAGATTTGTTTCCTGCAGGCTTAGTACCCTCCACGTGCAGATACCTGATTGCTTAAGCTGGATGCTACCCCCTGTCCATGACTGTGATGTGTGCCACCCCCTGGTCCTAGAATCAAATAAGCTCCAAATGCCAGCTAAAGAACTGACCTCTCTAATGGGACCTCTTGGGGCAGGGACAGCTCTATGTCCAACTTCAGCTGGAAGTAGTTTTAGAGAAGACTTTTGCCCTTACCCCAAGATTTTGAGCCCCAGTCATTCAAGGAGAGAAAGATGGGGTACTTGTGCCCAAGCCCCCATCTTAATATATTGTTTTATGTGCTTATTTTCTATTATCCCTGTTATATTGTTACAAAGTTCTGTTGACACCAGTTACCCCACCAGTTATCCCTAAACTCGCATAATATACGTAATGAAATGTATTGTTAATGTATTTTTTCTATGTAAGGAACATGAAAGATCCTGGGGCCAATGTAATGGGAATGGGAATTTGAAGATTTTCACTGCCCTTTAATAAGCCTAGGGGAATTTGAAGACCTTCCCTGCTTTGAAAATAAACTTTGCCTCCTAATAGGCTGAATGTAATCACATGGAACCTGTGGTGGGAGGAGTTTGCTGAAGAGAAGCAGAACCCACAGGAAGCTGGGAGTCAAAGCCACAGAGAAGACAGGAGAGAGGATGTTCAGGCAAGGAGTCAGTCGGGTTTGTGAATAAAATATTGATCTTGTATTGGTTTGTGTGAAGGCTAAAGGATGGCATAGTTCTCTGCTATGTTGTGCTGCATTAACTTCTATGTTGCTATGATAGATTCAGTTTCCTGGTGTTGGGATTTGGTTTTCTAGTGTCTGAATAAATGCTTTGCTTCTGTCCTCTATATGGAGAGTTTGTTATATTTTGTGATCAAACACAATGCGGGAATAGTTTTAGCCACAGTCAGTGCTGTAAATATTGCATTGACAGTACAATGTGAAACTGCACTCTGTTCCCAGCCCAGTTCAATAGACCCTTTCAGCTTGCCAGGATGTGTTCAGCTGGAGATGTATTTCACTCTGTCATTTTGTGGTTTCTGTAGCTCTAAAATTTATTTAGGGGGTGGCTAGGTGGCGCAGTGAGTAGAGTGCCAGCCCTGGAGTCAGAAGGACCTGAGTTCGGTTCCCACCTCAGACACTTAACACACACGAACAAAAACCTAGCCGTGTGACCTTGGGCAAGTTACTTAGCCCCAATTGCCCTCCAAAAAAAAAAAAAAAGCAAAATAAATAAATAAATAAAATTTGTTTAGAGTCATTTTTTACAGCTATTGGATGTGATTCGGGGATGAGCTCAAGCACATTCCTGCTTTTACTCTGCCATCTTGGCTCTACCCCCTCCATTCTCTTACTCTTGCTGACCACAGCTCTGGTTCACTGACCTCTCTCATGCAAACAATAATGCACCAAGTCAAGCCAAGTCAAGAAGCATTTCTTAAAAACCTACAATGTGCCAGGCACTATACTATGGAGGCAAAGAAAGGCAAAAAGTAGTCACTGCTTTCAAGAACCTCAAGGGAGACAACATGCATATAACTATGTGCTAAGGTTCAGGAGGACTAGGAAAGGCTTCTTCTGAAGAAGGTAGGACATTGGCTGATCCCAGGAGGAAGCCAGAGAGTCAAACAGGTGGGGACAAGAAGGGAGAGAATTTCAAGTATGGGAGATAGCCAGTGAAAATGCCTGGAGGCAGAAGGAGTATCAAGTTATGTCACTGAATTTCAGAGTATGTGGAGGGATGAGGTTTAAGAAGCCTGGAAAGGTAGGAAGGGAGTCAAATTATGAAGGGCTTTAAAAACCAAAAAGAAGGATTTATATTTGGTACTGGAGATAATAGGGAGCCATTGGAGTTTATTCAATAGGGGGTGCCATGGTCAGACCTGGACTTTAGGACGATCAATTTGACACTGGAGAGGAGTTATCACCCCCACTTTTTAAACCTTTCACTTCTCAGAAGTTTCCGTAACAGTCCTTACTTCATTAATGTAATCACTCAGCACACAGTTTTATGGGAAATAGAATCCTGGGAATATGAGAGATGCTCTCTGGGTACAAATAATATGGTAAATGCGATTCTGGGGGACTTTGCTCTTTAACCTATGATTACTATTTCTCTATTAGTGGACCAGAAGATTGTATTAGTTTTTTTGGCTCTCATGTCACACTGTTGACTCATTTTGTTGTTGAGTCATTTCAGTTGTATCTGATTCTTTGTGACCCCATTTGGGGTTTTCTTGGCAAAGATATTGGAGTGATTTGCCATTTCCTTCTCCAGCTCATTTTACAAATGATGAAACTGAGGCAAACAGGGTTAAGTGACTTGTCCAGGGTCCCATAGCTCGGAATGATCTGAGGTTATATTTCAACCCATGAAGAGGAGACTTCCTGACTTCAGTACTGGCATTCCATCCACTAAGCCACATAACTACCCTCCACCTCATAGAATCCTGATCCTTTAAGATGTAGCTCAAGCCCCATCTTCACCTTGATTTTTCAAATGTTAGTGCCCTCTCTCCCAAACCACCTTTTATAAAACTTTGTGTTTATTTGTATTCAACCACTTCATATTTATACTGTATATACTTATATACATCCTGCTTGTCTCCACCATTAGAATATAAGCTTCTTCTGAGTATATATTGTTTTATTCTTTGTGCTTGTATCCCCAACATTTAGCACAGTGCCTGGTACATAACAGATACTTAATAAATGCTTGCTGATTGATCAGCTGATTTCTGCCTTCATCTAAGTCATTCATAAAAGGATAGATCGAACAGTGCAGCATAATTCACAGTCTCTGTGTCCTATTCCAGGTGTCTGGCTATTTTTCTGTTTTTTTCCCCTTTGGCCTTGGAAACTTACATTCTCCAGAGGAGGGAAGGACTCTTCTAATAAGTCCATAATGGAAGTTTTTGATCCCAGCTTTTTTCCCTTTTGGTTCTTAGGAGCTACTCCAATTAGTAAACTCATTAGTTCTCCATTTGCTTTTGCTTCCATGATTTTGTCACAAAATGTATTGGGCTGAGAGGAGGATGAGGGAGAACATTTAAACATGTGGGATTCAGGACATCCTTCTAGCATAGAATTTCAGGGTGGAAAAGGAACACAGAAGATATCTAATCTAATCTGCTGTCCAAAAGAATAGGAATCCTCTCTATAGAATTGATTAATTAACTCACACAAGTTTGGAGTTAAAAGATCTCCCCATCTAAGCACCTCCTTTTAAAATTAAGGAATCTAAGGTCTGGAGAGAACTGGCTTGCCAGGATCACAGAGTAAATTAGAGCCAGTGCTAAGATTAATCCAGGTCTCTTGACTCTGAGTTTTTCCACTAGACTGTAAAGAAGTCTCACCTGTTGACCTAAAGTCTAACCCCCTATAACTTCTGTCTGTTGCTCTTAATTCTACTTTCTGGAACCAAGCCAAACAAGTCTTCCATAAGGCAATTTGGAGACAAAGATCATGTCCCCCTAAAGTCTTCTCCAAACTAAACATGCCTAGTCCCTTCAGTGGATCCTGGTATGGTTTAGTTTCCAGTCCTCAGCTCATGCTTGTCATTCTCCTTTGGACAAATTCCAATTTGTCAGTTTTCTTCCTAAATGTGACTCCAAGAAGAGACCCTGAGAAAACTGGTTCCAGGCAACTAGAATTTACTTCAGACTGAACTTTTTTTCATCAGTCTTGATCAAAGGCCAATTTAATAATTTACCATGGGAAACATACATTTGAACCAGATCAGCTATTTATTTATGCCAACCAGGAAAGATTTCCTTTCTCAGGAGCTCTGCTCAGTCCCCATTATCAAACCCTCAGTTCTTCCCCCCATCTCCCACCTCCCTCCCACTCCCATCTTAGTCTCTGGCTATGTTAATCTTAATTGCAAAACTTTCCTAACAGGTTATGATACCCAAGCTTAAAGATAGACTCACAGAATTTCAAAGCTAGAAGGGACCTCAGAGGCACCTAGTCCAACACAAATCTGATCGGGAATTGTCTTTGAAGATCCTCTGAAAGTAATTATGAAGCCTCCACATGAAGATCTCCACTGGTGCAGACCTCACCTCTCCAGACATAGCCTATTTCACTTTGAGATGCTCCCATTTGGGGGAGGTTCTTCCTTCCATGGAGTAAAAATTTGCCTCACTAATTTCTAGCCATTGTTCACAAAACTATGTTGGTTAGATCCACTTCAAATTTATGTTACGTAATCTCAACTGGGCATAATCTCCAGCAAGACAATCTTTGTTGTTGTTGTTCAGTTGTTGTTGTTGTTATTGTTCAGTTGTTTCAGTCTTGTCTGATTCTTTATGACCCCATTTGGAGTTTTCTTGGCAAAGATAATAGAGTGGTTTGCTATTTCTTTCTTTTGCATGTCCCCATTTTATGGAAAAGGGACTGAGACAAACAGGGTTAAGTGACTTGCCCAGGGTCACATAGCTATTAAGTGTCTAAGGCCATATTTGAATTCAGGAAGATGAGTTTTCTTGCCTTGAGGCCCAGCACTCTATCCATTGTACCAGCAATCTTTTTACACCTCCCCAGTCAACCCACTATTCCATTCACTAGTGACTTTTCCAAGTGATTTTTCCAAACCTTTTCATCCCTCCTCAAACTTCCCATAGCTCTTTATTCCTCTACCCATTCAGCTAAAAACCTTGCCTCATATTTCACTGAAAAAGATGAGACCATTGGCAGAGAGCTCACCCATCGTCTCTGTTCCTCTTGTCACATCACTCAGGTGTGATCTGCTACTCTCTCCTCTTTCACCCTTGTCTCACATAATGAGGTGGCCCTTCTCCTTGCTCTACGTGCACAAGTGATCCATCCCATCTTCCCAGCAGATTGCACTCCCGAGCATCCTGCCTCTCTCCTTACTCTTCAGTCTTTTCCTCCTTACACATCACTCTTCTCTATATATATGACACTAGCCTCCTTCATGTTCTTCTTTCTCCACCCTCCATCTCCAGAGTCTGGGCATTTTCCCCAGCTTTCTACATGCTTGGAGAACCCTCCCTCCTCTGCTGACTACTGACTCCCTGACTTATTTAAGTCTCAACTAAACCCTCACTTTCTACAAGAAGAAGGCTGTGCTCTTAATCCCAGTGCCTTCCCTCTGTTATTTCCAACATATCCTGCATATAGCTTGTTTTGTATTTATTTGTCTGCATGTTATCTCTTCCACTAGACTGTAAGCTCCTTGGGGGCAGGGACTGCCTTTTGCAGCTTTTTTTATCTTCAGCACTTAGCACAGTGCCTGGCTCATACTAAATGCTCAGTAAGTATTTATTGGCTAATTTATTGATTCCTTCCCAGCTTCTCTGCCTTCCTTCAAGTCTCAGCTAAAGTCTTACTATTTGTAAGATGCCTCTCCCAGTCCTCCTTAATCCTAGTCATCCCTCAGAGACTATTTCCCAATTATCCTTACATCTTATTTGTATATGGCCTTTTGTATATTGTCTACCCTATTAGAAAGTGAGCTTCTTAAGAACAGGGCCTGGTTTTTGCCTTTGCATCCTCAGCATTTAGCACAAAGTCTGGCACAAAGTAGGTGTTTAATAAATGTTTCTTGACTTAAGTTATTCCAAATTCTTGCTATTTCGTAAGATCCCCAGATCTTTTTTACACAGGCAATGTTGTCCAGTCTTATCTTCTCCATCTTGTACTTGTGCAATTTTTTAAACCCAAGCTTAGAATAACTAATTATAGGTTCCATCTGAACCCTGCTGCTTGCCAGTAGAAATTTCTTTTGGGAAGTCCCTTTCATCATAGTGTGACAGTATCCATATTCCATTGTAGGATGAATATCTCTTAAATTATAACCAAGGTAATGAATTCATAGTTCCTTAAAATTATAAGCAGACTTAGAGGTCATTGAATTCAATCCCACATAGAAATCTGTGATTCTGTGATGTCTCATGTGGGAGATGTATCCCTGCAATCATGCCCAGCCTCCACCTTTTATTCTTAATCTTTTTTTTTTCCTACTGACTTTTATTCTGCTGCCTACAAACATTCCAAAGCTTCCCCAACTTTTGGGGAAAAAAAAAACTTCAATCAATTCTGCCACCCTCTCAAATGTTCATCTTATGTATCTCTGCCCTCTCAAAGCCAAATTCATAAAATATTCTACAGTCATTGCCACAAGGTGGTTGTCTTTACTTCCCACTCACTTCTTATCTCCTTAAAATCTAACTTTTGTTTCCTCTCCTCTCTCCAACTTTACTATCCTTCTCAGTTGCACAGTAGATAGAGCACTGGGTTTGGTCTCAAGACCTGAGTTCAAATTTGACCCCAGATACTTACTAGCTATGTGACCTTAAGCAAATCTCTTAACTTCTGCTTGCCTCAGTTTTCTCATTTGTAAAATGGGGATAATAACAAGCACCTACCTCACAGTTATTATGAGGGTCTTATTCCCTTCCCTTTTCTTTCCTTCTGTCTTCTTTTCTTCCATTTGCCTTCCTTTCCATTTACCTTCCCTTTCTTTTCTTTTCCCTTCCCTTCTCAGTCCTTGTCCTTCCTGGCCCCACTACTGTTTTTGACACTATTGAGCACCTCCTCTTGCTCCTCCCCTCCTCCTTTCCTTCCTCAGCTATGATGAAACTGCTCTCTCTAGATTATCCTTATACCTCCTTGACTGCTCCTTCACAGTCTCCTTTGCTGAATTGTCATCTGTTTTCTACCCCCAACAATGGGATGTACTGGTTGAAGAATCAGGAAAGAAGAAAGAAAGAGAGAGAAAGAAAGAAAGAAAGAAAGAAAGAAAGAAAGAAAGAAAGAAGGAAGGAAGGAAGGAAGGAAGGAAGGAAGGAAGGAAGGAAGGAAGGAAAGAAAGAAAGAAAGAAAGAAAGAAAGAAAGAAAGAAAGAGAAAGAAAGAAAGAGAGAGAGAAGAGAGGAAAGGAAGAAAGAAAAAAATGTATGTATGTGTGACACTTTTAATTTTAATTTGCATTATTATCATTCCCCCAATCACCTTCTTAAGCCTAGACAATCAACAAAACAATAAATGAAGCCCTGATTTGCAACATTTACTCATTTTGGAGATATAAATGTCCATATTGAAAATTTAACAATCAGCTCTCACAAGCCAGTATGATCTGACTCCAACACACCACTGTCCCCCTAAGATCTCTATCCTAGATCCTCTTCTTTTCTCTTCTCTTATGGAAATCTTACCTTCCATGGGTACAATTATGTCTATGTAGGTGACTCCCAAATCTATATAGTAATCTTCATCTCCCTCCTAAATTCCTGTCCTGCATCACCTCCTGGCTGCCCCACAGGCATCAAACACTGACTGGCCCAAATTATAATGTCACATTCAAGATGTGGAGGAACCAGTAATGGAAGGACCAAAAATATGTATCCAATTTCCTTGTGTACCAAGAGAAAGGAACTGGTTACTGTGGTGGAAAGGATTAAAACATTAGAGAAAAGTGAACATTTCATCTTTGAATTTATACTAGAATAGAAGAGAGCAAGGACTATCTGACACGAACAAAATAGATTGCTAGAGTACAGGTTTCAAAAGGTACAAGGAAAGAATAAATAAGATCCTCTAGATTAAAATTCTGTGACTTGAAGTTAAGCCAGAAGAGTTAGGAAATTCCTGAGAATGAAATATGAAGACACCAAGGGATATAATTCTGATGAGGAAAGTAAGTGAAGAGTTCTCTAAAGAGAACTTCCAGGTTGGCTCTTTGAAAAACAAATTATAATTTTATACTGTCATATGTGATAATTTTTTCACATTGTAAAAACCTTGAGAGCAAATCATTTCTGAAATGCCATATCAGAACCACTATATATGAAATGTTTCCAGGATGCTACTGATTAGGCGAAGAAAGATAATTAAAGTGTTCTAAGCAATAGTTTTAAAAAAGAGGCTCTAAAGAGACCTATGTGGATGCTGAGGAAACTCAAAGAGCCACATTGAAAATGGAAAGCAAAAGCAGGTAACATTATGAATATAATATATGACCAATAATGACAGTGTCAGCAGTGTTCCAGCTCCTAAAGAACAGCATAAGACTAGTAAAGAAAAGAATGACTGGGATTTTTTAAAAATCCATATTGGATCAAGGAGAAGTATCAAAGATAGGAAAGAACCATCATTCAAGGCAGAAAGGAGGAGGATAAAGAATAATGAAAAGAAGGCAAACTACTGAATTTTTGTTTGGGTTTCATTCATTCAGCCAAGAATCATGATCCTTGTACTAGACAGACCAGAACAAAAATGGATAAAACCAAACTGAAAACCAAGACCAATATGGAGATATTAAGTAGAGATATGTTAATTACTGAGATGACCTTTATGAGTTCAGGTCCCCAGGACAAGTTGGCATGCATCCCAGAGCAGTGAAAGAAGTGAGGGATATTAACTGAGTCATGTCAGTAAATTTTGAAAGACCATGCACAGGCTTGCAAGGGCTAAAAGCTATTCTGATTTTTTAAAAAACGATGATGATGATAGCAGTAGAGTCTGCAAACTAGCAAGCAATGAAATTGACGTGATTCAAGACAAAGTCAAAATTGCATTATTAAGAGTCAATATGAGCTCATTAAAAACATATTATGTAAAACTAATCTTATTCTGTTTTTGACAGAATTACTATGGTAGCATAATTCTGGGATGCTGTAGATAGTTTACCTAGATTTTAGCAAAGCATTTAACAACTGAGATGTTTGTGAACCCAAAAAGTAGCCACTTGATATCACCTAAGAGGAAGATCTCTAGTTGAGTGACTTGGGGATCTTCTTTCACTTTTTGTTGTTGTTGTTGCTCAACAGTCATTTCATTTTTCATTCTTTGTTACCATATTTTGGGTTTTCTTGGCAAAGATACTGGAGGGATTTGCCATCTCCTTCTCTAGCTCATTTTATAGATGAGGAAACTGAGGTAAACAGAGTGAAATGACTTGCCCAGGGCCACACAGCTAGTGTCTGAGGCCAGATTTGAACTCATGAAGATAAGTCTTTCTGACTCCAGTGTTCTATCCGTACTGCCAACCGGCTGCCCTGTGCTGTTTATCTTTTTTTCACTGACGTAGATAAAAACATCAACATGATGCTTAGCAAACTTGCATTGTACGTGAAGGTAAGGAAGATAATTAACACATTATCTTGCAAAGTCACAGTTCAAAAGGTCTTGCCAAGCTAGAATGTTGGACTGAATCTAATGAAATGAAATTTAATGAGGACAATGTTCATTCTTCCATTGGATTTCAAAATCATCTTCACAAGAATAAGGCTGGAAAGCAGTTCATCAAACACACACACACACACACACACACACACACACACACACACACAACAATTTGGTGGTTTTTATAGTAAATATAAGTTTAACATGAGTCAGTAATGTGATAAGGCAGTCCCAAAACACCAGTATGATCTGAAGTTTCATGAAGAGGAGCAAAGTATAAAGAACTGAGGATAGCCCCACCATTTTCTCCCCTAGATAGACCATAACATAGAGTATTGTGTTCAGTTCAGTATGCCACATTTTAGGGAGGACCTTGATAAGCTGGAAAGCATCCATAGGAGAAGGACCAAGATAGGTAAGGATTGTGACATCATGCTCCATAAAAATCTATTCATAGAATGATAGGAACATAGATTTGGAACAGACCTTAGAACTCATCAGACACAACGGGAAAACTGGGACTCTAACAGATGAAATTATCTTCCTGAGGTCACATAGGGCATATGTGGCAGGGAAAAGATTTGCATTCATATACTCACTCTCCAAATCCAATCCTCTTTCCAGTACACCATTCCACCTCCTAACTGAAGGAACTGAGGATGTTTAGTCTAGAGAAAAGAAGACTTGGGGTGAGGGTGGAGTGTGGGGTGATAATAATTGTCTCTGGGTTTGTGAAGATCATTCATATGGGTAAGAACTTAGACTTTGTCTGCTTTGCCCCATTGGGAAGAACAAGGCATGGAAGTTGAAGAGAGATAGATTTGATGTGAGGACATATTTCCTAACAATTCTAGTTGTCCCAAAGTGAACTGGACTGCCTTGGGAGGTAGTAGGTTTCTCCTCACCATCTGAGTCTGCTGGAGAAAGATCATTGTTCAATTAGGGAAGCCTTGACTTTTCTTCCAACTTTGAGATTCTGTGAGTATCTGACAAAAAGAGACAAAACACATTACCCTGCCCACTTAACCTGCCTCTCAGCCAGACTTCCCTATTTCTTTTCATTTGAGGGTACCATTATCTTTATGTTATCTTGCTTTCACAACTGCAAAGTCATTGTGGACGCATCACTTTTCCTAGAGCTACAATGACTACTTTTGGCACATAGCAAGCATCAAGAAATACACCCAAGACTAATTGCATGGAGTGCACCCTCAAATCAACATTTAATTAATTCATGATGTAAAAATAGCATAAGAAGTGATTAAAACAAATGAAAATAAAATCAGGATGGGGAATCCTGGGTCACAAGTTGTCACAGGAGAAAACCCTACCAACAAAATTACCCTGTACAGGGAGAGTCCCAAGGCCACTGCTCTAGGGACAGAAGCCACCAAGACACAACAAGGCTGTTGCTGTGGCAGGGAGAGCAGGAAGGGCCAGTCCAGGGAGGATCCTATCTGGAGTGTGAACAAGGCAGGGTCTTTGTGGTGAGGGACTGGGAAGAGGAGCATGCCATCCAGTACCTAAGGAATCATTCTTGATAAGTGTCGAAGTTATTTCTAAGTGATGTCAGAAGATAAATGTAGCTAATGTTTAAATTGTAAAATCTTTCAAAATCATTCAATATTTAAAAATTTTGCATCTTCCAGATTTCAGCAGCCCTGGAGCAAAATCCCATTTGTTCTGATGCTTTATCCAAACAGAAGCCAGGTTTTATCAAATCAGTCTTCACAGGGTATCTTAAATCTCTCCTCTATTTTCTACTTACACAGCCTCTAGCCTAATTCAAAACTTCATCATGTCTCATCTGTACTATCATAATAGCCTCCTAATTAATTGGTCTCCTTGATTACAATCTTTCCATTCTCCATTCTGCACTCCACACAAATGCTAAAACATCTTTCTAAAGCATAAATCTTGCCTTCATTTACCTGCTGCAAAATCTTCCTTGGCTATCTATTGTCTCTTAGATAAAATGCAAACTCCTCAAGCAGGAATTTAAAGGCCTTCACAGATTGGCTACTATCTACCTTTTTGGATATTTTCACATTAAAACACTTTGGAACTACTCTATGCCTGCCAAGCAGGCCTACTTTCTCTTCCCTATACTTGGCATCCCACTTCCTATCTCCATGCCTTTGTAGAGGCTTTCCCCCATGCCTGGAATGCTCCGTCACCTCATCCCCAACTCATATAAGCCTTAAGTTTCTTCAAGACTCAACTCAGGTACCACTTCTTACAAGAAGTCTTCCCCTAAAGCAATCTTTTCATACAAAAATATTTATAGCAGCTCTTTTTCTGGTGGTAAAGAATTGGAAATTGAAGGGTTGCCTATCAATTAGGAAATGGCTGAATAAGTTGTGGTATGTGATTGTGATAGAATATCATTGTGCTATAAAAATGACAAGCAGGATGATTTCAGAAAAACCTGGAAAAACTTACATGAACTGATGCAGGGTGAAGTGAGCAGAAGCAGGAGAACATTATACACAGTAACAGGGTTGTTGTATGATTATCAACTGTGAATGGCTTAGCTATTCTCAGCAATACAATGATCCAAGACAATCCTAGAGAATACATGATGAAAAAACACTATCTACCTTCAGAGAAAGAACTGATGGTTTCTGAATACAGACTGAAGCATATTATTATTCACTTTTTCTCTTTCTTTTTTTCTTTCTTTTTTGTTTGAGTTTTCTTCCACAAAATGACTAATATGGAAATGCTTTGTTATATATGTTTGTACATGTATAACTAATGTCATATGTTAAATAAAATATTATTTTAAAATTAGTCTTCTCTTGAGTTATGAATACTCTCTCCCTCCTCAAATTATCATGTATTTATTTATGTATGTCTGTCATTTCCCTTCAGTAGAATGTAAACTCTGTGAGGGCAGGGATTTTTTTGTCTTTTTTTCCCTAACAGTGCATTGGATGTAGGAGACACACGTGCTTGTTGAACTAAACCGAATTTCATTATTAACTCAAGGTAATCCAACCTATGCTTGATTACCCGTTTCTAGTGGAAAGAATCTCATCACACTCTCCATGTTCTACCCCTTCCCTCCATTTCCCACCCCCTCCCACTCCTCACACTGGAACTACCCTTTATATTATTGGGCAGCTAGATTATTAGGAAATCCTATATATTGATCCTGTCAACTGGACTAGAGTCAGACTCTAACCTGAGAATGAGCCAAACAGAGTGGCCAGAGGCTGGTGTGTCAGGAATTAAACAGAAGTATAATTAATTTCAGAGCGTAGAAAACATTTGCAAGCAGAAGTCTCTCCTTCTGAGAAAGAGGACTTAATGTGCTGGGGCAAAGAGTGGTCTTATATGCATTAAATAACACAAGTGGGCTGGGCCACAACATTATCATTCTTAGCAATTCCCAAGGCACGTTTATGTATAAACAATGAAGGGTTCATGGGTCCTGTGGAAACAGTCTCTAAGTTCTCTAAGGGTCATTCAGCCTTGTGATAGTTTAGCTGAGGTACAGAACCAGAGTTAGCATGGCTGGAACAGGAGTACAGTGGGTTACAAGAAACAAAGATTTTGAGTTTGTCAAGTGATGTGGTGGATAGCTGTTAGGACCTTGGGAAACAGGGGGAGCTCCAACAAATCTAAATAGTCAAAGATTAATATGAAACTCATAAACCCCTCAGTGAACACCTGGTGCTGGTCAAAGCAATACACTTTGCCAGAGGATAAGATAATCTAGAGCACAAAGGATTGTTGTTATGTCAAGTTCAGGGCATAGTCTGCTTGCTGGACCTTCGCTCTGGGTGTATCCAAATATCTTGACAATCTAAAATATGTTTCTTGTAACTTCCACCCACTGGTCCTAGTAAAGCTCTCTGCAACCAAGCAAAACAAGTCCAATTTATCTCCTAGGTGAAAATGGAAAGGGACTTAGACTTGGAGCCAGAAGACCTGGCTTCTCATCCCAGCTTGTGGGTGATAGGAGTGTTTGACCTAGTTAGAGCTTCCATGGGCTCACGAGACCTAATTTCAAAACCTACTTCCAGCACTCTCTAGCTGGGGGACTGGCCCAATTCTCCTCTTCCACATTTACTTTCCTCATCTATAAAGTGGAGATGATGATACTTGTGCTGCCTACCTCACAGAGATGTTGGGAACATAATGCTGAGCAAACGTGTAATTGATTGGCTATAGAGATGTGAGCTACTGCTATTTGTTTGGGACTTTAAGCATGTCACTCTTCCTGTCTGGGCTTTGTTTAGTCTGCTATAAAATTAAAGTGTTGGACTAGATGATTTCAAAAGCCTCTTCTAGTTCAAGCATTCTGTGATTCTGCATGACAGCTATTTGGATTATTCAAATATTTAAAGATAATGATCATACCTGCACTGCCTGAGCAGGTCTCTTAAGGGCAGCTATTTCCATCTGCATTGAATGGGTTGTTTGAGGGGTTAGGATTGGTTTTGGTTTTTGCTTTTAATCAACAGGGATTATCCTGTTTGTTGGGCCTTTGGACTTTGGCCTTCATGCAAACTTCAAGTCAAATAAATCATATTTATCACTTCTGAATCCAATGGGGTAGAATGTTATATGATCAGGCCCAACAACAGAGCAAAATATTGGACCTCCCTAAGCAGTTGGCAAACCATCTTGGAAAGGAATCAAGTTCAGCAGAGCAGAAACATGGAAATGTCACTCCTACAAGTTTTGTTGTTGTTGTTGTTTTTATAAGTGTTTCCAAGCCAACTGAAATTTTATTAACATTTATTTTTCTAGCTTGAGGGGAAGAATCTGACCTTAAGTTTAACTCCTGGTTTTCCACCCTCTTTCACCATAATGCCAAAAAGGATGCAGGATTAGGACATCCCTTTGGACATGGAAAAGCAACTTGGGAGAAGCCAGCAGGACTTTCACCATTTCAGAACTCAGATATCCCGTTTCATCACTGATTTAGAACCCTCTGGCACCATTACTGATCCAGAAATCAGCTATCTGGAATTAATCCTTATCACTTCTCACTTGAACTATTATAATAGCCTTCAAATTCATAGGCAAGCCTTAATGCTCTTGCCTATTCCAGTTTATCTTCTATACAGCTGAAAAAGTGATTTTCCTAAAGCACAGCTCTGACCTGCTCAACAAACTCCAATGACTCTGTATACCTCTAGGATCAATTAATAGCTCTGTTTGACATTTAAAGATCTTAATCATCTAACCTCAATCTACCTTTCTAGTCTTAGTACAGATTATTCTCCTTCCTATATATTGCTGTCCAACCAGACTGTTCTTCTTTCTGTTCCTCATATTATGACCTTCCATCTTCAGTCTCTGTTTGTTTGCCAGGACCCATACCTGGAAAACTCTCCCTCCTTGCTTCTACCTCTTAGAATCCTCATTTACTCCAGGTCTCAGTTCAAGGAATACCTACTACATGTAACCTTTCTTTATTCCTCCAATCTTTAGTATTTTCCCAAAAAAAATTATCCTGTATTTCTTTTGAATATACCTATTTATGCCCATGTTGTCTCTCGCTATTAGATTATAAATTCCTCAAAGGCAGAGACCATTTCCTTTTTGGTTTTATATCCCCAGAGCCTAGCAAAGTGATTGACTGATTCATTGATTGTTCTAACACTCTACCATCTGGCAACCTCACTAATTCACAGTAAAATCAATAACCAGGAATGAAAAGGGAAAAGATCACTGTCTACTGTTAGGGATGGTTGTTAAAAGTCTTTTCTGTTATAGAATCAAAATATCACTCTCTAAAACTTCCTGCAGTGATTTCTTTTTAAAAATTTATTTTTAGTTTTCAACAGTCATTTCCATAAGATTTTGAGTTACAAATTTTCTCCCCATCTTTCCCCTACCCCTACCCCAAGATAGCAAGCCTACTGAATACTCCCTTCCCCCAATATGTTCTCTCTTACATCCTCCCCTACCCCCCCCAACTTTCTTGTAGGGCAAGATGGACTTCTATACCCCAATCTGTATATCTTATTTCCCAATTGCATTTAAAAAACTTTTTTTTGACATTTGTTTTAATGAGATATTTCACATTGCCTTCTATTTTTTCATTTGTTGGGATCTGTTCAATAGTATCTTGATTTCTCATAAAGTCACTAGCTTCCATTTCCTCCAATCTAATTCTGAAGGAATGATTCTCTTCAATGAGATTTTGAGATTCTTTTTCCATCTGGCAAATTTGGCTTTTTAAGGCATTCTTTTCCTCATTGGTTTTTTGAGCCTCTTTTGCCATTTCAGTTAGTCTATTTTTTAAGGTGTTATTTTCTTCAGTCAGGTTGTTGACTCTCATTTCATAATTTTCTTGCATCATTCTCATTTCTCTTCCTAATTTTTCCTCCTCTTCTCTGTAGCAGCAAGCACACCAACATCCCCCAGGGAGGGTGCCAAAACAGGTTCTTAGATCTGCTTTTTAAAGGAAAGCAACTCAAAACAGGTTAACAAGCTTACTTTAATCAAATAAACATATCATTTACCTAGTTCAGGGGAAAAAGGTCAGCACCCCGAACTTCAGAGTACACAGACAGTAGTTTCAAAACAGAGAAACAGACAGATCAAGCACAAAGGTTTCCAAACTACCCAACCATTACATACGTCAATCATAGTTAGCAGAGAGGGAAGCAACAACATCTGGGTTTTCAAAGCCGGAGAGCTCTCAAAGGCTGCCCAGAGTCTCATCTGGTCAAATTATACAACACTTCTCAAAGTGAGCCCCAAAGCAAAGCCTCCCATCAGGGTTTATATAGCCTTCTCCTGGCTCAGAGAATGTAACAACCTTCTTGACCACTGCCCAATCACAAAGTATCAAAGTGTGGGCTTTCCTGAAAAACAAGCCTCCCACCACAGGCTCCAAGTGCACTTAACCTAGGGGCAGGGAAGATCTTTAAATTTGCATTTCCATTACATTTTCTTGTTTGGTTTTCAAAATCCTTCTCAAGCTATAACCAGTTCATATTTTTCTTGGAAGCTTTTGGTGTAGGAGTTCTGACTTCATTGTCCTCCTCCTGTTCCATGCTTTGTCCCCAAAAAAGGAATCCAAATTTGGATTGCTGTGCTTGCTTTGCTTCCTTTGCTTGCTCATGTTGCCACTCAATTACTTGACTTTTGAGCTTTTTGCCACAGTAGAACTCTGTTACCAGAGAGGAAGGCTTTGTCCCAAATTGCTAGGGTTTTCTTAGATGCTGGAGCTATTAGTTGGCTGCCCTCTCTGAAGCCTCCACATGCTCTGGACCACTAGTCACACACTCCAGGACCTCCACCCTAGACAGCAATCCAGATCCAAGCAGGTTAAATCAAGACTGATTACCCCTCAGACTGATTGTTTGGTCCCCCTACAATCTAAAGGCCAGGAGCTCTGAAGCAGCCAAGTGGAGGATACCTCTACACCTCAGCCATTTCTCCCTCCTTGGGGCAGAGGCTGGACCACACTCCTAGACTCCCTGTTCCCAAAGGTCACACTGACATTTCACTTTGTCCTTAGCATCTATGGGTTGATAATTCTAGAAACCACTGCAGCTGCTTGGTGATCCACTCTCCTGAAGTCCCTCAAGCAGTGGCTGGTTGGGGCCGTCCTGAGGCTAAAATCACAGACTCACACTGGGCTGGGCTCTGCTCCCAGAGTGCTGGCCTGCTGGGCTGTCTTCAGCAGGAGGTTAGTTTCTCTCTGTCATTTTGTGGGCTGTGTAGCTCTAAAGTTTGTTTAGAGTCATTAGAGTATTGGAGGACTACATGTTTTGGAGGAGGCAGAAGCAAGAGCTTTGAAGAAGTCCAGTTTCTACTCCGCTATCTTGGCTCTATCCCCTTTACATTTGTTTTAAAAGCTGATTTCCAGATTCTTTTTCTTCTTCCCTCCTCACCCACCCCCACTGGAAAGATAAGCAATTCAATATAGGGTGCACATGTGTAGTTATGCAAAACATTTCCATAGTAGTTATATTGTGAAAGACTAACTATATTTCCCACCATCCTATCCTGCCCCCCCACTTATTCTATTTTCTACTTTGACCCTGTCACTTTTTTTTGCTTTTCTTTTTTTTTTTTGGAGGGAGGAGGGCAGGGCAGTTGGTGTTAAGTGACTTGACCAAGGTCACACGGCTAGTAAGTGTTAAGTGTCTAAGGCTGGATTTGAACTCAGGTCCTCCTGACTCCAGGGCTGGTACTCTATGTACTGTGCCACCTAGCCATCCCAACCCTGTCACTTTTCAAACATATGAGCTTCTAACTACCCTCTCCCCCAACCTGCCCTCCCTTCTATCATCCCCCTTCTTATCCCCTTCTCCCCTACTCTCCTGTAGGGTAAGATATCCAAATGAGTGTGCATGTTATTCTCTCCTTAAGCCAAATTCAATGAGAGTAAAGTTGACCCATTCCTTTTCATCTTCCCCCTCTTCCCCTCCATTATAAAAGTTTTCTCTTGCCTCTTTTATATGAGATAATTTACCCTCTTCTACCTCTCCTTTTCTCCTTCTCTCATTATATTCCTCTCTCACCTCTTAATTTTATTTTTTAGATATCATCCTTTCCTATTCAACTGATCCTGTGCTCTCTGTCTATATATACATGTACACACATGCTCACACATGCATTTATACACATATATAGCCTCCTATGTATGTATACATATAAATATGTATACATATATACATATATGTATGTATACATATACACACATTTGTATATTTATGTATACATATACACATATGTATGTATACATATATGTTTATATGTATACATATAAGTATGTGTATACATATATGTATATGTGCATATATACATGTATGTATATACACATATGTGTGTGTGTGTGTGTATATATATATATATATATATATATATATATATATATATATATATATATATATATATTCCTTTCAACCATCCTCATACTGAGAAAAGTCTCATGAGTTAACAATTATTGTTTTTTCCATGTAGGAGTGTAAATAGTTTGATTTTATTATGTTCCTTATGATTTCTTTTTCCTGTTTACCTTCTCATGCTTCTTGTATTTAAAGTCATATTTTCTGTTCAGCTCTGTTTTTTTTTTATCAGGAATGCTTGAAAGTCCTCTATTTCATTGAATGACCATATTTTCCCCTGAAGCATTATACTCAGCTTTGGTGGGTAGGTGATTCTTGGTTTTAATCCTAGTTCTTTTGACCTCCAGAATATCACATTCCCCCTTTGATCCCTTAATGTAGAAGCTGCTAGATCTTGTGTTATCCTGATTGTGTTTCCACAATACTCAAATCGCTTCTTCCTGGCAGCTTGTAATATTTTCCCCTTGATCTGGGAACTCTGAAATTTGGCTATGATGTTCCTAGGAGTTTTAGGGATCTTTTTCAAGATGTAATCAGTGAATTCTTTCAATTTCTATTTTGCCTCTGGTTCTAGAATATCGGGGCAATTTTGCTCAATAATTTCTTGAAAGATGGTGTCTAGGCTTTTTTTTTATCAAGGCTTTCAGGTAGTCCAATAATTTTTAAATGATTTCTCCTGGATCTATTTTCCAGGTCAGTGGTTTTTCCAATGAGATATTTCACATTGCCTTCTATTTTTTCATCTGTTTGGATCTGTTTTATAGTATCTTGATTTCTCATAAAGTCATTAGCTTCCATTTACTCTAATCTAATTTTGAAGGAATTATTCTCTTCAGTGAGTATTTGAAATTCCTTTTCCATCTGGGCAATTCAGCTTTTTAAGGTATTCTTCTTCTCATTGGCTTTTTGGGCCTCTTTTGCCATTTGAGTTAGTCTATTTTTTAAGGTGTTATTTTCTTCAGTGTTTTTTTGGGTCTCCTTTAGCAGGCCGTTGACTTGCTTTTCATGATTTTCTTGCATCATTCTCATTTCTCTTCCCAATTTTTCTTCCACTTCTCTGGATTTTCAAAATCCTTCTTGAGCTCCTCCATGGCCTGTAACCAATTCATATTTTTCTTAGAGGCTTTTGATGCAAGAGTTTTGACTCTGTTGTCTTCTTCTGCCTCCATGTTTTAATCCTTTTTGTCCCCAAAAAAAAGATTCTGTGGTCTGATTTTGCTTCCTCTGCTTGCTCATCTTGCCAGCCAATTTCTTGACTTTTGAGCTCTTGGCCACAGTGGAACTCTGCCTCCAGAATGGAGAGAGCTATGTCCCAAATAGCTAGGATGTTTGCAAATGTTGTCAGAGGTCTGGGGAGGGAGCCCTCTGTACATACACTCCAAGCTCTGGCACACTGGCATTTCTTACCCCAGGTCCACCACCAAAGACTGCGGTCCAGATCTAAGTAGGTCAAAACAAGAGATATTACCCTGGAATGGTCGTTTGGTCCCCCTACAATATGCAAGCCAGGAGCTCTGGAGACAGCCATGCAATAGCAGCTACAGGTGCTGTACTTCAACCACCTCTTGCCCTGGGGGCAGGGGCCAGACCACACTCTTCTGTCACCTGGTTCCAACAGGGTTCTCCACAGACCTTTTACTTTCTCTTTGGCATTTATGACTTGAGAAGTCTGGAAACCACCATTGCTGCTGGTGATTCGCTCTTCTGAAGTCTGCTCTGGCAGGTCTGTGCTGCTGGTTGGGTCACCCTGGATCAACAAAGCTCATGCAGGACTGTGCTCAGCTCCCAGCTTGGTGCAATAGACCCTTCCTGTCAGCCTGCCAGGCTGCCTTCAGTGGGAGATTTGTTTTTGTCACTTTATGGGTTCTTTAGCTCTAAAATTTGTTTAGTCATATTTTACAGGTATTAGAGGTGGTTGGAGCCAGAGCCGAGTGGAATTCCTGTTTTTACATTGCCATCTTGACTCCCTTGAGGCTGCAGTGATTTCTAGATCTTTCCTCTGGGACCAAGCAGAACTAGTTTAATCCCTCTGCCATATGAAAGCCTTTCAAATATATAAGGATGGTGATTATGTTCTCACAAAATCAGTTATACTCTGGATAAATATCCCTATCCCTAGTGCCCATATGGCATTATTCTAGTCACCTCATCTTCCTAAAAAAACCCCTTTGGACATACTCCAGCTTATCAGTATGTCTCCTAAGATATCACATCAGCAGCTAAACATAAGAACCATAGTATTTTAAGTAAATGCAATGGGAACCTCATCCACATTCAACAGCATCCTATCCTACGAAGTTTGTTTTTAATTGTGTTGAAACTGTTTATTATCTGAGTGGAGACTTTGCTGCATAGGAGATAACAGCTTTAGAACTAGAAGGGATGCAAGGGGTCATCTAATCCAGACTCCTCACTTCATAGATGTGAAAACTAAGGACCAGAGAGGTTATGAACTTCCTCAAATTGATATGGATAGTAGGAGTATACTCAGTGTGTACTCAATGTACTAAGCTGGTATTCAAATCTGAATTCTATAACTTCAATCCAAATATTGTTTTTCATAGTGTCATGCTATTCTTTCAAAGTTTATTAACAGGGCATAATGGCAAGCAAAAAAATACTTAACACCTTGTTTTAACTATTTAATTATTTAGCACCTTGTTTCAGTTCATGATTATATCAAGTCTTTTGTTAAGAAACAGAATTTGTGAATGCTGACGCAACAGGAAGGGGTGGAGCTAATGACCATATATAAGGAGAGGCCCAGACTGGAGAGAGAGCAGAACTAAGAAGAGAGGAGAACTGAGAGGAAGCATGGCTGTGGTGCCGCTATTTTGTCTGTCTGTTTTGATGTTACTTTGTCAGATTCATCTGCTGACAGAGGACATTGCTGTTACTACAGAAGCCCTGGGACCTTACTGCTAGTTCAGAAACCCAGAAAGAGGATCTTCTTGTTGTATGTTTACAGAAGCCCTGGAGTAGTGTCTTATTGATGTTTTCAGAGGTCCTGGGACTATGCTGATGATTTGTGTTGATTTCTCAGGCCTTGTTTTTGGGTTTGTGTTGATTTCACAGGCAGAAAGTGAATTGGTGATGGTGCCAGCAATGTGCATGAATGTTGTTTTGGCTCTGTTAAGCTTTGTCTTCCCAGAAACAGGAACTCTGAAAGACTTGAGCTGCACTGCCCACTGTGAACTTCAATATGGAATGAGAACTGGAAAAGGAACTGGATGAGGAGATGGACAAGGAGCTGAGAGCTGCCTGCCCTTGAATTCAGGTGGCAGTTGGGCAGATTCAGGCAGGAGTTGGGACCATGGAAAATGAACCATAGAATCTGAGAGGCAGCCTCAAGTCAAGATGAAAACACCTCTCCTTGGGTATTTAATGCAAACTGAGAAGATCATGATTTACTGTGGACTAGGGGTGGGAGGACTTTGTACTCTGTATCCTCTACTTGATTGAATTAAGGATGATTGGAAACTAATCTACAATAAAGAAGAAAGAAGAGTTTTTGACTGAGAGATGAAGACAATGTAACCTAGGGTTGGAGACCTTTGACCTTTGTACTTTGTGGCCCTTAAGGAGGCTTAGCTTTGCATAGGGGCAGTGAGGTGTCATAGTGAATAGAGTCAGAAAGATCTGAGTTCAAATCTGGCCTCAGATACTTAATACTTCTCAGACACTTAACACTTATTAGCCATGTGACCTTGGACAAGTCACTTAACCACAATTGCCTTGCTTTCCCCCCTCCAAAAAGCAAAAAAAAAGTTTATTAAGAAAATTCATCTATAAGAACAAAAGGTCAAGAATATAAAGAGAATCAATGCAAAAAAATGTGAAGAAAGATGGACTCACAGTACCAGATCTCAAAATGTATTTCAAATTAGTAATCACCAAAACAATCTGGTACTAAGAGATAGAGAGGTGGATCAATTGAATATATTAGGTATACAATACACTGCAATAAATAACCATAGTAATCTAGTGTTTAACAAACCCCAAAATCCAAGGCTATATAGAACAACACCTCATATGACATACTGAGAAAGTCAAAATAGGTACATGAAGACTGTTATCATAAGCAAATTAGGGGAGCATGTGTAAAGCCAAGCACAAGCAGCTTTCCAGAGGACTGCTGCTGTGAACAGCTTCAAGGTTCTGATTGCATAGTACAGTGAACTCTCTATTTATTCAGAGACAAGACAAAACATTCACAGAACATACCAGCTTATCACTAAAAAGGCCACATAGTTTTCACCAAAATGGTCACATAGTTTTAAGCAAAAGATATCATTCAATAAGAACTTAACTCAATCATTCTTAAGGAGGCAAGCCTCCTTAATGGGCACAAAGTACAAAGGTCAAAGTTCTCCACCCCTAGGTTACATTGTCTTAATCTCTCAGTCAAAAAAGTCTTCTTTCTTCTTAATTAGAGATTAGTTTCCAACCATCTTTAATTCAATCATCCTGAAGAGGTAGAGGATACAGAATACAAAGTTCTCCCACCCCTAGGCCACAGTAAATTATGATCTTCTCAGTTTGCATTAAATACCAAGAAGAGGTCTTTTTATCTTGACTCGAGGCTGGTTCTCAGATTCCATGGTTCCTCTTCCATTTTTCCATCTCCTGCCCAAATCTATCCAACTGTCACCTAGATTCGAAGGCAGACAGCTCTCAGCTCCTTGTCCAACTCCTTGTCCAGATTTTCATCCAGTTCCCATTCCATATTAAAACTCACAGTGTCAAGTCCAGCTCAAGTCCTTCACAGTTCTTGTTTCTGGGAAAACAAAGCTTAACAGAGCCAACACAACATTCATATACTTGGCTGGCACCATCATCAATTTACTATCTGCCTGTGAAATCAACACATACCCACCAACAAGGTCTGAGAACTCAACACAAATCATCAGTACAGAAATCAACACAGACCCACAAACAAGGTCCAAGAGGTCAATACAAATCATCAGTAAAGTCCCAGACCTCCAAAACCCTTCTCCAGGACTTCTATAAACAGACAACCAGAAAATCCTCTTTCAGGGCTTCTAGTAAAGTCCCAGGGCTTCTGTACAAAGTATCACAAATAAAAACCAACACAGACAGAATAGACAAACATAGAGTGCCAGGATACCACAAGTTTTCTCCTTTTTAACTCTGCCACCACAAGAGTTCTCTTCTCAGTTCTCAATTCTGCTCAGTTCTTCTCAGTTCTCTTCTCAGGTCTCAGTTCTGCTCAGTTCTCAGTTCTTCTCTCTTCTCAGTTCTATCATCACAAGCTCTGTTCTCAATTCTGCTCTCTCCAGCCTGGGCCTCTCCTTATATATGATCATTAGCTCCTCCCCTTCCTGTTGCATCAGCAATAGGAGTTCACAAATTCTAGGGTTCACAAGTTGTGGGATTCACAAGTTCTGGATCTTAATACTTGATACAGTCATGAACTGAAACAAGGTGCTAAATAATTAAATAGCTGAAACAAGGTGTTTACTTCTTTGCTTGAGTTACATCATGGAATATTTTACCTGTCAGATTTATGGATAAATGAAAAATTATGGTCACACAAGAGATTAAAAAAATTACAGGATGTAAAATGGATATTTTGATTACATCAAATTTAAAAGGTTTTGCACAAATAAAATAAATGCAGCCAAGATTAGAAGGAAAGCAGGAAATTGTCAGTGAGGTAAATTTTTAAAGCAAGTTTCTTTAATAAAGGTATCATTTTTCAAATATGTAGAAAATTGAGTCAAATTTATGAAAATATGAGTCATTCCCCAAATTGAGAAATGGTCAAAAGCATGGTTTTCAGATGAAGAATCAAAACTTTTTATAAGCATATGAAAAAATGCTGTAAATCACTATTGATTAGAGAAATGCAAATTAAAACAATTCTGAGGCACCACCTCACACCTATCAGATTGGCTAATATGAAGAGGAAAGTGAAAAATGTTGGAGAGGATACAGAAAAATGAAGACATTACTTCTCTATTGATGGAGTTGTGAACTGATCCAACCATTCTGGGGTGCATTTTGGAACTATGCCCAAAGGGCTATGAAAGCCTTTGACCCAATGCCACTTCTAAGTCTGTACCCCAAAGATGTCAAAGAAAAGGGGGAAAGACTTATATGTACAAATATATTAATAGTGGCTCTTGGGGGCTCACTTTGAGAAGTGTTGTGTGATTCGACCAGATGAGACTGTGGGCAGCCATTGAGAGCCCTCCCCACCCCCCCCACCCCCCCAACCCCCCCACCCCCCCAACCTCCCCCCCCCCCCGGCTTTGAAAAATCCAGATGTTGATGCTTCCCTCTCTGGTAACTGACTAGGTATGGATGCAACGGTCAAGACAGTTGGAGGCCTGTCTGCTTGATATGTTTTTCTGTTTCCTTATAACTTCTGCTTTGTAACTTCTGTCTGTGTACTCTGAAGTTTGGGGTGCTGACTTTTTCCCCTGAACTAGGTAAATGATGTATTTGGTTGATTAAAGCAAGATTGTTAACCCATTTTGAGTTACTTTCCTTTAGAAAAGCAGGTCTAAGAACCTATGTTAGCAGCCACCCCAAGGATGCTGGGGTGCTTGCTGCTACAAATGGTGTGACAAACAGGATCTGCAGAGTAAAAAGAAAGTATGGGAGTTGGGATAATTGTTTCCCAGTTGTGGTAGCTGTGACTCTGTGGAGCCATGGAACAGGAGAGAAGAATGGCCTGCATGCTGACTTCACTGAGCTGAGAGTGAGTGGTGAGCTGCCTGCATTGGGACTGGGGCAGAAGCCAGGAGCAGCTGCCTCCTGAGGGAGGAGAAAGAACCCAGGAGTTTGGAATTCAGCCACCAGACAAGATAAGGACTGTGCAAAGCAGGGGCACTGAATGTGTTTCCTTGCCACATTCCATAGTTTAGGACCCAGGGGGAGGATGGACTTGTGACTATAGTGGGTAGGGTGAAGGGCCATGGACCCCCAAGGGCCCCACCCTGTTGGTTTTGTTGCCCAGCCACCTCTCAGGACTTGGAAGCTGGGGCTGGAGCAGTGTAAGTGGAAGGACACTCCCCTCCCCCCAAGAGAACTTTATTTGGACATTTTTTATTTTTGACTGAAGAGATGCACCTGGATGTACTTTATGTTTGTTTAAGGCCCTGCCGTCCACTTTGGTAACAAAATGTGATGTCTCTATTTTGTGAGGATTATATTGTACCTAAAGAGATGTTAATGCTAATTCAAATGTAAATTGCCTATGCTATGGGCATGTAAATCTTGGGGCCAAGTGTTATGGGAATGTAGGTTTGGGGGATCTTCCCTGCCCCTAGGTTAGGTGTACCTGGAGCCTGTGATGGGGGGGCTTGTTTTTCAGGAGATGCTTTGTGGTTAGACAGTGGGTCAAGAGAGTTGTTGCATTCTCTGAGCCTGAAGAGGGCTCTATAGTTCCTGATGTGAGGTGTTGTTTTGGGACTCACTTTGAGAAGTGTTGTGTGATTTGACCAGATGAGACTCTGGGCAGCTGTTGAGAGGGCCCCCTGCCCCAGCTTTGGAAGAACCAGATGTTGATGCTTCCCTTTCTGGTGATTGACTAGGTATGGATGTAATGGTTGGAGGCCTGTCTGCTTGAAATGTTTCTCTGTCTTTTAACTTCTGCTGGTAACCTGTCTGTATGCTCTGAGGTTCGGGGTGCTGGCCTTTTTCCCCTGAACTAGGTAAATGATATATGCTTGGTTGATTGGGGCAAGATTGTTAACCCCCCCAAAAAAATAGTGGCTCTTTTAGTGGTGGCAAACAATTGGAAATTGCTCATAATTAGGGAATGGTTGAACAAGTTGTGGTATATAGTTGTGATGGGACACCATTGTGCTTAAGAAATGATGAGCAGGATACTTTAAGAAAAGTCTGGAATGACTTATATGAACTGATGCAAAGTGAAGTGAGCAGAACCAGTATTACATTGTACACAAAACAGCAATATTGCACAATGATCAACTGTGAATGACAGCTATTCTCAGAAGTACAGTGATCCAAAACAATTCCAAAGGATGTCCACCTCTAGAGAAAGAACTGTTGGTGTTTGAATGCAGATTGAAGTATACTTTATTTATTTTATTATTTGGGGGGGGGGGGTTGATCTACATTTTCTTTTGCAGTATGACTGCTTTGGAAATGTTTTGCATAACTATACATGTATATTCTGTATCAAATCACTTGCCTTCTTAAGGTTGAAGGAAGTGAGGCAGAGAGAAAATTTGGAACGCAAAAATTTTTAAATGAATGTTAAAAATTGTTTGTTTAGGGGCAGCTAGGTGGTACAGTGTTGGCCCTGGAGTCAGAAGGACCTGAGTTCAGATCCGGCCTCAGACACTTAACGCACACGGAAACAAAAACCTAGCCGTGTGACCTTGGGCAAGTTACTTAACCCCAATTGCCCTCCAAAAAGCAAAAAAAAAAATTGTTTGTTTACATGTAATTGCGAACAAAAATAAAATTTTAAAGTATATTAAAATGTGTCCTTCTAAAACACAGGAGGCAGCAGACAGAGCTAGACAGAAGGTACCACAAAGGGCAGTTTCACTAGACAAGAATCAGCAAGTCTGCTGGTGAAATAAGACCTTACAGTCAGATGTTGAGTTCCAAAGGAACAGAAATTTATTTAGTCCTGTTACCCACTGCCAATTACTAGTAAAGGAAAAATGCAAATATCTTTTAGATAGAATTAATCAACCTTGCTTGGTAAAATTGATTAGGGAGCTCTGAGGGCAACCCCCAGTTAGCTAGTCAACCCAGGTTCAAGGGTCTCTGTGAGCATACTTCCATTCAAAATTATAGCTCATGAGCTGCCCCCCCCCCCAATGTAATTACTTTTTCTCTAGCCAACCAGAAGATACAATTAGTTCAAAGCAAAAATAGCTAATGAAATAGCATAGTAAGAAAATCGACAATGGAAAATTTCTCCCCCAAATCCAGGATACACAAATGAAAGGGGAATTTACAGATCCAGATGTGCAGGACCACCCATGTCTTTTGATGATGTCATCAGGCTGCTCTCAGTGAGCCAGCTCCCTGATGGATGGAGCAGCTCTGCAGGGTACACTGTTCCCTGGGTTCTTCTTGTCTTCCTGGTCCCCACTGATTTCATGGCATCACTGGGGAATCCAGTCTTAGCTCAGTATTGCTTTGGCAGCTTTTAGGTAGGTCCATGGCCTTTGCTGATCTCTATTCCCTTTAAAATCTTCTGAGCTCACCTCTTCAAGGACACTCTAGGCTTCTCAGTCTGCTAGGGTATAGTGACCAGAGCCTCTCCCTGATAAGAAAATACTAATAGCTCTTTAGTCAACACCCAGGCACAAAGCTAACAAAAGCCTTGTGCTACAAATAACTAACTTATAGTCAGGTATTCTCAGGATCATCTCTGTCTTTACTTGCAAATGAATTTGAGCCAGAACAAAAGGTAAACTAAGGTGACAAGGTTCATTCCTATCTTCATTATGTAGATGTGTCAACATCAGAGTTTGATTGTTTGATACTTTATTTTAGCTAGTGAAAACCCTCAGTCTCCCTACCCTTGTAACACTTTATTCTTCTCAAACTTAGAAACCTCTCATTTCTATAAACTAGAATTTATTCTAGACATAAAAACAGAGCACAGACTGTCTAAGCTGGAAGGAACCTTCAACATAAAAAGTATATATTCCTTGTGTAAAAGATTCTCATGACAAAAAGGGGTCTAGATACAAATATGGGATTATAGTCCCCATCCAGGAAACATGGGGAGATAGATATACGTGTCCTGCTCACAGTTTACAAAGTTAAAGAAGAAATGCTGTGTAAACTATGAGCAAAATAGAACAAAATAGAACCCACAACAAACTCTAGGAAAATAATGAAGCCCTCCAATGAGAAACACTGTCTCAAAGATCTACATAGCATCTCTGTGAAAATAGCTAATATTTATTTTGAGCTTCCTATGTGCCAGGCACTACGCTAAGCACTTTACAATTATTATTTCATTTGATCCTCACAACAACTGTAGTGGTAGGTGCTACTATTATCCCCATTTTACAGATGAGGAAACTGAGGCAGAGATTAAGTGACTTGCCCAGGTCACACATAGGATTAGGCACTTACAATCATTCAGTCACACTTAGCTCTCCCCGCCCTCCTCCCCTCTTCTGCCCTTCCTGCCCATGTGGTTCCAGGGATTGCCTTCTGTTATTGCCACTACTGAAGAGTTGTTGCTCTCCACATGCTCCTCCCACACTGCAGAAGTCCTCAGAGGGAGCAGCAGAATTATAGCCAGGTGTGGCCAAACCCTTCACCACAGTTATCTTTCTCTGTTGTCTCTCCTAGCTTTTGCCACTGTAAAAAGGAAGGCCTCCAAAGTTTTTTGTCTTACAAGAGATTTTGTTTCCCTGGATAGAATGTAAGCACCTTGGGGCCAACAACTGCTTCATTTTGGTCTTTGAATTCCCCAGAGCCTAGCACAGTGAGTGCCTGGCATACAGCTGGTGTTCCATAAATGCTCATTGCTAGGTTGATTGTATTATAGCTACAATGATGAAAGTCTGCATACTATAGGAGAATGAGCACTAAACCTGGAGTCAAAGGGCAGAGTTGAAATCCTATTTCTGACATTTACTACTAGCTTTGCCACCTCTGTAACCTCTCTAGGCCCCAATTCCCTCATGTAAAATGAGGGGATTGGACTAGTCAGAGGTGTTAAACACATGGCCCCAAGCCCTCAGGCACACTACAACACTCCTGAGTGCAACCAGAACCAGATTAAAATGCAATTGGGAAATACCTAACAAAATAAATAAAAATATAATAAAACATTTATTGTTGCTATTCAGTTCTATCCCACTCTTCATGACCCCATTTGGGGCTTTATTAATAGAGAAACTGTAGTGGTTTGCCATTTTCTTCACCAGTTCATTTTACAAATGGGGAAACTGAGGCCCAAAAAAGGGTTTAATGACTGGCCCAGGTTAACACAGGTAGTAAGTGTCTGAGCCCAGATTTGAGCACAGGTCTTACCAGCATTCTATCCATTGCACCACCTAGCTTCCCCACAATAAAAAATAGATGATGTTTATTTGTGGTTTTCATCCATTTGTATTTGGTTTGATACCACTGGAGTATATTACTTCTAAGGCTCCTTCAAGGTTTAAGGTGCTATAATTTAAGAAGTCCAGACCAAAGATTCCCTTTTTCACTAGACTTTCCTTTACCAGACCCTTTCCTACTAAGTCATGCTGACCTCTGGCTTCAGAAAAGCATATATGAAGAGAGAAACTCTGACACTCTCAGTCTTTTTAAAAGAGTACCAGTCAAAAACTCCAAGTTTAGATATGGTCATCCTTCCTTCACCAATGCCTGAGTTCTCCTTACTTGTGTAGGAGCTGAAAAAGCACCTCAACTTGTCTTTAATTATCTCTCTGAAGTCCTAAGGGATCTCTCTATGGCAACAGGGTGGGGATTTTTCAAAATACCCAAGGTAAGGGGGTGGATAGAGAAAACAGTATGCTCCTACTTTTCTCCAGCATGCATTCTGTCAGGGACATCACTTGGGAGAAGAGGGGGAGGCCTCCATACTGACTATACATAGAATATGAGCGAGGGAAGCAACCAAATTTTTAATCCAACTCATTCTCTCAAGTTTAAAAGGCCCAGAGAAGAGCAGAACCTTGCCAAAGGTCACGTGGCAATTTGTCCAGGAACTAGGGGAAAAAAATGAAGAAATCAAAGATGTTTAATAATATATAGTGCTTTACAGAGGGGAAGGCCTTTTACATATATTAATTAGATTATTTAGGTATTATTAGCTCCTTTTACCATTAAACAGGTCAAGATAACAAAAAGAAAAAAGAAAATTGTCAGACTAGAATAATAGATCAGATTTTAGAAGATTAAATTTAAAAGAAATAAGTTTAAGTGCTTACACTTAACTTCAAAAGATCATCTGTACAATCAATGAACATTTTAAAATTTTTATTATCTACTTATTTTTAATGGGTTTTTTATCTGAGTTCCAAATTATTTTTTTCCCTCCAGAGAAGGTAAGCAATGTAATGTCTATTATTCATGTGAAATCACACAAAACACATGGCCACATTAGTCATGTTACCAAAAAAAAAGGCAAGAAAAATAAAGTGAAAAAATGCTTCAATGTACTCTCATAGTTCATTAGTTATCTCTCTGGAGATAGATACTTCAATAAACATTTGTTAAGTACTCACTTTGTCCAAGGCACTGTTCAACTCAGATACAAAGACCAAAGAGAAATAGTCCCTTTGCTGGAAGAGCTTCCATTCTGTAAGTAGAAATGATAGATAGATAGATAGATAGATAGATAGATAGATAGATAGATAGATAGATGGAGACAGAGGTATAGACAGAAATAATTTAGATATTATTAATTTTCTACACTATAAAACAAATTAGATGAAGTGTCAGAATAAAAAAAGGCATTTGCACTCTAGAGTAATAGATCAAAAGGTATCTTTTTTTGGTAGGGGGAAGCACTAACAGCAGTGGGAATCAAAAAAGACTTCAAGCAGGAGGGGTCCTTGCTGTATAAGGAGGTAGGTTGAGGCCGTAAGGAGTGCCTTCTAAGTTAATCCAATGGCACAGAGACAAAAGACATTGTTATGACTGAGGAAGAAGGCCTGTTTTTTGGACTAAGAGTACATGAAGGGGGGATGGCTAGGTGGCGCAGTGAGTAGAGTGCCGGCCCTGGAGTCAGAAGGACCTAAGTTCGGATCCGGCCTCAGACACATAACGCACACACAAACAAAAACCTAGCCATGTGACCTTGGGCAAGTTACTTAACCCCAATTGCCCTCCAAAAAAAAAAAAGAGTACATGAAGGGAAGCTGTGCAGTAAAGTTGGAAAAGTAAATTGAAGCCAAATTGTGAAGGACTTTAAATGTCAAACAGGAGTTTACATTTAATCTTGGAGGCAGTAGAGAGCCAAGATGGAATCCAGGTCTCCTAGCTCCCAGAGCAGAAAGTGATTGCTAAAGTTGTCCACTTCTCTTTGCCCCCCAAATAGCATTTTCATATTATCCATAATACAGCACCACTCTGACTTTCCAGGCATACAATAGGTGCTTTCAAAATGCTGGTCACATGATTGTATCTGAGGAGACCCTAAGGCTACCCTTCCTATGCCTTCTCTATGGGATACAACCAAGTCCAAGTTAATAGGTTCTGGAGTGGGGATTGAGCTTCCATGGTCAGGGGAAGGAGGGGGTAAATGACCATGTCACAGAGAGAGTAAGATCATGCATAAATAGTGGGCTGAATTGTGACAGGTCTGAAGAGCTGAAACTCCAAGAAGTGGAGAGTGGCAACAGTAGTGGAAAGGGAGTGAACAGATGCCAACAAATTGATATCTCTCTTGACTGTGTCCTTCACCAAGGTGCTGAACTCTATGCACTAAGTTCTGACCTTGTGGAGATGGCTTTGGACCTTGGTGAGTGGGGATGGAGGATGAGAAACTTATGTAGAGGGCACTATTTCTTTTTTAGACTTAGATTTGTGTTGCTATATTTTATTTTATATTGCCTAGGTTTCCCCTGTATCACTTTTCCCTTCCCAGAAAACCAATCCTCAAAACAAGAGGAAAAAAAATTAGCAAAACCAATAAATACATAAAAAAAATTTTTTTTAATCTGATATTATATGCAATCTTCCGCACCCATTGGACCCTGACCTCTGCAAAGGAGTAAGGAGGGGTATTTTCTCATATCTCTTTTCTGAGGGCCAAGCTTGTTCTTTAGAATTTCACAACATTCATTTTCAATTATTTTGGGGTTGTTCTTACATTTGCATTGTTGTAGTCTTATGTATGTTGTTTTCCTGTCTCTGCTTATTTCACTTTGCATCAATTAATAGAAGTCTTCCTATGTTTCTCTGTGTTCCTCATAGCCTTTTGTTTCTTATAACAAAGTGATATTCCATTACATTCATGTACCACAATTTGGTTAGCCACTTCCCAGTAGAGGGGCATCTATTTTATTTTCAATTCTTTGCTATCACAAAAAAGTGCTGTTATAAATGTTTGTCTGTGGAGAGCCTTTCAATTATCAATGACCCTCTTGGAAGTATATGCCTAGCTGCAAAATCTCTGGGTTAAAGGGCATGGACATTTTAATCACTTCGTTCACATAATTCCAAGTTGCTTTCCAGAATGGCTGGACTAATTCAAAGTTGGGAGGTTGTTTCTGCTGCTTTGTCTGTGTTCTGTCTCTTATAAACCTGTATCTGTTCTTTGTTTTAATGTTCTATTATTATCAGTGCCTAAAGGGGAGCAGGTACCTAAAGAAACAAAGTCAAATCCTAAAGTTCCTTGGGGCTTACCATTGAGTAGGAGCTGAGCCATAAAAAATATTAGAAGAAAGAAGTTCCCATGATTAAACCTAGTCTGTGTGTGCTCAGTCATGGGACCCTCAGCCGTGGGTCAGGATCATTGCATTCAAGACCTCTCTTTCTTCTAGCTGCCACTAGTGGTAACCTATTTGTGCATATGTTTCTGCTTTCTCAGTGGAAGGGTTTGCCTCCTGGCTGCTTTGAAGGTCACTTTTGTCCTTGAAACTTCAAGCCCAAGCACTGATTTTATGCACAACCAGTTTTAAGAGTCTTCTAGAAATTCAGAGCTGCAGCTCACCTTTGTTGTTGTTTGGTCCTGTCCCACTCTGCATGATTCCATGGACTTCTGCCCTTTAGACAGTGAGGCGCTCTGGGCTTTTGCTGCCCCTCGGCTGAGAGCTGGGACTGACATTCAGCAAGGCTCAGCCTTTCTGTTGGCTGTGTATGTCTGCTTATTCTCCTCTCCTTCCCCTCCTCTGATCATCACCCCTTGTCTATGCTCTGTTACTATCGTTGGATCCTTGTCATGTCATTTAGCTCAGAGTGGAGGTGCTGGGATTTTCTTGGTAAAGATCCTGGAGTGGTCTCCCATGTCCTTCTCTAGTGTGTCCCCATTGTATACATGAGGAATTGAGACAAACAGGATTAAGGGATTTGCTCAGGGTCACACAGCTAGGAAGTGTCTAAGGTCTTATCTGAGCTCAGACCTTCCTGACTCCAGACCCTGCTCTATCCACTGCACCACCTAACTGTCCCTCACCTTCTCAAACTTGCTAATGGGCCTTCATGCAGGTATCTTTTGTTTATTTGTTCTTTTTGGGTTTCATTTTGCTTTTTATGCTTTATTGCTCCTTTTATTTTATTCCACCATCATTCCCACCTTCCTGGGAAGCTTCCCTTTGTAACAGAAAAATAATTACGCAAAACTAACTAGCACAGTGACAATATCTGAATACATCAACAACACCCATAGTCCTTTACCTCTCCAAAGAAAGGAAACAAGTGTATTTTCTCATTTCTTCTCTAGGGCTTAGATAAGTCATTACAAATCAAAGCTTAGTTGTGTGTGTGTGTGCTTTTAGTTTACATCATTGTACTCTTTTTGTATATTATTTTCCTGGTGGATAACCTGCTACATATGAAGGGCCAACTTAGAAAGGACTGGAGGCAAGAGTCCTGGCCAGGCCTGGGGCTGACTCATCTTGTAGCCTAGGCCTGGAACTGCCTTAAAGGCCTTGGAGATGGAAGTGTCTCTCATTTAAGAATATGGCCTTTGGGGACTGACTATCATCACCCATCTTGGTGACTCCTCTGTCCTTTCACATGATACCCTATCTCCCAAGTATTAATTGATCTGGAATGCTCTCCCTCCTCACCTCCACCTCTTAGCTTCCCAGGCTTCCTTCAAGACTCAACTCAAATCCCATTTTCAAGAGGCTTTTCTGCATTTCTCCTCTCTTCCCCCCACCTCTATCATTTCCCCTTCTGAGATGCTTCCTTCAGAGATTACTTTCTATTTACATTATACATATATGTGTCATATATATATATATATATATATATATATATATACACATATGTATAGCTGTGTATGTCCATAGATATTTGTTTGCCATTTCCCCCATTAGCATGTGAGTTCTTTGGGAAAAGGACTGTGTGGTATTGAACTGCCACCATCTGTAGCAGCAAGCACCCCAATATCCCCAGGGTGGCTGCCAACACAGGCTCTTAGATCTGCTTTTCAAAAGGAAAACAACTCAAAATGGGTTAACAAGCTTACTTTAATCAAACAAACATATATTACCTAGTTGAGGGGGAAAAGATCAGTACCCCAAACTTCAGAGTATACAGACAGATCAAACAGGCTTCCAAACTGTCCAACCATTATCAATACCAGAATCACAGTTACCAGAGAGGGAAGCATCAACATCTGGGTTTTCAAAGCCGGGGGGCTCTCAACAGCTGCCCAGAGTCTCATCTGGTCAAATCACACAACACTTCTCAAAGTGAGCCCCAAAGCAAAGCCTCAAATCAGGGATTATATAGTCTTCTTCTGGCTCAGAGAATGTAACCACCCTCTTGACCCACTGTCCAATCACACAGCATCAAGGTGTGGTCATTGCTGAAAACCAAGCCTCCTACCACAGGCTCCATGTGACCATATTCAGCCTATTAGGAGGCAGAGTACACTTTCAAATTAAGGAAGGTTCTCAGAGTCACTTAAGTCAATCAAAGTCTCTTAAGCCAATCAAAGGGCCTAGGGGCAGGGAAGATCTTCAAATCTGCATTTCCATTACACCATCCTGCCTTTTTTTTTTACCTTTCTTTGTTTCCCCAGTGCTTATCATAGCACCTGGTACACAATAAACACTTAATAAAAGCTTGATAACTGGTTCTTCTTCATTCTATCAATCAGCAATTTCTATATATGTGATCTTAATTCTGGCCTCTGAGGCCAAGTAAAGCAAATCAAATCCTTCTTTTACATGATTGCCTTTCAAATATTTGAAAACAGTTATCACATGCCCCCTATTCTCTTTTTTGGGCTAAACATACCCAATTCCTTCCACTGGTCTTCATAAATGATGTGGAAAAGAACTTGGACTAGGAGCCAAGAGAGATCCATTTCATCATGTGTAAAAGGACAATACAAATTGTAATATTATTACTACAAATCTGGTGTAAGAATAAAAAGAGATAAGCACCAAAAGTGCTTTTAGAACCTTAAAGTGATGCTACAAATGTCATTACTGTTTCTATTATCATAATATACATATACACATTGTTGTTGTGTTTGTTCTTCACTTTCAAAGAGGACCATGGCATCAAGGGAGATGATGACATGACTTGCAGCTGATTTTGATTTGAGTGAGGGAGGGCTCTGCAAAAGGTTTTTCTTTCTTCCTTCCTTCCTTCCTTTCTTTTTCCTTCCTTCCTTCTTCCTTCCTTCCTTCCTTCCTTCCTTCCTTCCTTCCTTCCTTCCTTTCTTTCTTTCTTTCTTTCTTTCTTTCTTTCTTTCTTTCTTTCTTTCTTTCTTTCTTTCTTTCTTCTTTTCTTTCGATAGTTAAGGGGCCATCCCTTGACTCACATATACATATATGTGCCATCTGATTGCCACACCTCTATTTGCCAACATGTCTCCTAAAACACAATTCCTAGAATTGAACACAGTACTCTAGGTGGGATATGACCAAAGCCAAAGACACTGAGACTTAAACCTGGGGCTACTGACTTTACTCCTGTGTTCTTTCCACTGGACTACACTAATATTTACATTTCTCTACCCATCCTACTCACAGCATTCTTCTTAGGACTGAACCTAGGAGGAGGGATATAGGTGGGTATATATAAATTAGCCAATACTTTTTTTTCCCCTCTTCCAAGACCCTCTCCCCAACTTTAGCCAGATTTCCAACTCCATGGGGAAAGAATTGTCTTCTTTATCTCAGTCTTCTAAAGAGCACAGCAAAGCAGAGGGCCCTACACAGAGTAGGTAAACTTATTTAATAAGTAGCACTGGATAAGGAACTCATTTTACTAATCCCTAAATTAGGTGGTGTGGGGGATAGAGTACTAGGCTCAGAATCAGAAATACTCATCTTCATGAGTTCATATTCAATCTCAGATACTAACTGTGTGACCCTGAGCTAGTCACTTAACCCTGTTTGCCTTAGTATCCTCATTTGTAAAATGAGTTGGAGAAGAAAATGGCAAAGCAATCCATTCTCTGCCCAGAAAACCCCAATGGGGTCACAAAGTGTCAGACAAAACTAAAAAATAACTGATACTAAAACAACTTACTCCCACCATATCCCCCCAAATAGCTCATTTCATAGTGGAACAGTTCTGGTTGTTAGCAAATTCTTTCTTATTTTGAGAAAATCTGCATCTTCTCAACCTCCTACCCCATTAACTTTCATACATTGGTGCTGATTCTGCCCTTGGAGCCAAGAAAAATTATTTAAGTCCCTTTTCTATGTGAATTGGAAAGACCTAGGTTAGAGTTCCAGCTATTTGTTAGCTATGTAACCCTTGAACAAAGTACCTGTGACTTCTTAAGCCTCAGTTGCTTTATCTATATAATGGAAGGTTCTAGATGATTTTAAAATACTTCCTAGCACTGACCAGGTCTAGTATTCTTTTTTCTATATGAAGGTCTCATCTGGCTCTCAGGATAGTCTTTGTACTAAGTTTCTTTCTAGATCTCACATTCCAGGTTCAAGGTTCTCAGGTTGTTTTTTGACTTTAAATTTGTATATGCTAAAGTCCCTTCAGGCTCTGATATCCTCTGTTCTATCATCAGCTACCTTCTAGCTTCAATAGTCTATGTTCTAAAGTTCCTTTTAACTAGAACAATTCCATGTTCTATTCTCTAAGACATCTTCCAATTCTAACACTCTATGGTCCAACATCCATTCCAATCCTGATGTTCTGTTATGTTGTGATTCTCTGAAATATCAGTTAATACTGTATGGGTAGCAGATATTTAAAAATGCAGACGTTGTCCCCAGTTCAGTAGACCTATCTCCCCCTCCAACACTTATGGATGGGCGTAAAGGAAAAGGGGAGTTGGCAGGGACAGAAGAGAATAGCATGTTGAGGGAAACTACTTAATTAGCTCCAGCTGCAGCCCAATTAAAATCATTAGAAAGTTCCTCCTCTTCAGTCTATCAAGATCCTGAGAGCCTTCCCCTTTTTGTTCTTCTCTTTCTTCCACATGCTCTGCTGTGCAGAACACCCTCAAGGTTCAGGCCTCTCTGGTGGGTTGACAACATTGAGATGTGTTGTATGGCAAACAGTCCCTAATAATGGTCTTGGGATTGACACAGAGAGTTAAGCTGCCCCATACCGCCTTAACACAAGCATTCATTTCTGTGAAATCATGGAGAGTTCTGGGACTGAAATCTGGAGACCTAGGTTACAGTCAAGTCCCAGATACTTTCTAATTAAAGGATCCTGACCAATCACTTTACCTTTCATCAATCTCCCCACCTCACAGGGTTTTTCTGAGAAAAACACATTACCAACACTTAAGTGTTATGTAAACATGAGTTAATGTTATTCTGGTCTCATGGGACCAGATTAGGAAGGAATCCTTTCATAGCAGTCTTAGAGAAAAAACAGTCTTAACAAATATCCCATCCCAATATCAAGCCACCTGGGCTTGAAACATTGGAGCTAATATGGCAAGGTGGCCAAAAGAGTTAATGAAATCTAGGTTATATGAATAAAGATGTAGGTGAAAGAATAAGATTTGTTCTGACAGCAGAAAGGATACTGAACTTGGAGTCACAGGACCTTCAATGGAATCTAAACTCTGTTATTTAATACTTGTGTGACCTTGGGCAAGTCACAGAACTTTCCAGAGTCTCAGTTTTCCTATCTGTAAAATGAGGGACTTGGATTAAATTACATCTGAGATCCCCTCCAGATTTATGATTCTAGCATCCTACAAAATGCAGCCCCAAAGCTATTTGCAGGCATGTCTAATGAATGCAGGGATGTGAAGCTGGGCCCTAGGCCAAAGTCCCTCCCTTTTTCACCTCTTTCTTGCTAGTAGCTTCATTTGCATAACAATCAGTAAGTCAACAAGCATCTATTAAGCATTTATTATGAGCCAGGCACTGTGCCATGGATTCAAAGAAAGGCAAAAAAAAAAAATCCAAAACCCACAGTCCCTTATTTTTGGAAGCCCACATTCTGATGGGGGAGACATGTGAATAACTAGTGACAAGCAAGAAATATAGAGAGTAAGTGAAAGATAATTTGGGAGAAGGTCCTCCTGCTGTGGAATGTGGGATCTGAACTGAGTCTTGAAGAAAGCCTGGGAAACTAAGATAGAAATGAGGAGGGAGAGCATTCCAGGAAGATACAAAGGAACAGAGAGGGGAGAGATGGTGTGCAAACCCTGAGGGAAGCTGAAGGATAAGGAGTGGCAAAGCTCGATAGTCCATGCAACCAAAGCCTATCAGTGCCTGCCTAACTCATAAATAAATTAAAGATAGAGATAAATAAAGAGATAGGGAGAGGGAGAGAGATACAGATAGATAGAGGAGAGAGACAGAGAGAGAGAGAGGAAAGAGGAGGGAGAACAATGAGAGACAGAAACAGAGAGAGACAGAGACAGAGAGAGAGAGGAGACATAAAAGAGAGAGAAATAAAAAATACCCTGGACACATATGACCCAACCTGTGTGCCCTCCACGTTTTTGCCCTGGCCACGTTGGTTTCTGGTATGTTTCCTCTTCACACATATTCCCCAGCCATACATACTTCCATTGCCCTCCATGTGGGTGCCTTCCCCCTCTGGTGATGTAGTAGCCCTGTGAGAGAATTTTCCAATGAGTACATGATGGGGTGAGGGGAAGAATCCTTTCTCATCATCTTATTTGCTATATTGCTTAAGTCGATTTATTTTGCTTTGAACTGAATCCTCTGGTTAGCTGATAAAGTTAAACACATAACTGGTGCAAGAAGGGTGTGGGGGGAAGACTTATGAGCTGTGCTTCTGAATACATACAGACCTACAAAGTTCCTTGGACCCAGGATATCTTTTGGGGAGACATTTTTTTGAATCGTATAATTTAAAAAATTATAAAAATACCTACAAGTTATACATCAATTGCTGAAGATGAAGAGTAGAGAAATTCTATAAAGAACTTGATAAGATTCTCTAAATTAAATTAATATATACTATGACATTTGGTGACTTCAAAGTAAAAGTAGAGAAAGATGAGGATGAGGAGAAATATATAGAAACAGATAGTTCAGAAAAAAGGAAAGTGAGACACCAAAAACTTGTAGATTACATGGAAGCTTCACAATTTTATATCATGAACACTCTTGGTGAGAAAATAATTGGTAAGTGTGGGACATGAAGAGCATTACATATCAGAAAAATAAAATAGATTATATTTTCACAGATTCAAAAGGATTTGCTATTGAGGTGAGAACTATTCCTTAAAATCTATCTGTGTACAGTCAGGCTATGGACTTATCTCAGCTAAAATCTAAGAATAATGAAGAAAAGATATGGTGTACAACTGAGATAATTTATTCCTGAAGTATTTAAACAAATAACTTAAAGTGGGAAATGGACAACAGAAATCACATCAGCATAGACTGTAACAATTTTATTCTAAATTTTAGCCAGTGTAAATTAATTGCCACAATAAGAAACCAAAAGACCCTAGAGAGAATGTACCTTAATTAGCAAACATCTGACTTACTGTACTTGCCAAATGGAGAGAGACGACTGCCAAAGGCAACATGGGATTAAATCATAAATTCATTTGTAAAATCTTACAAAGTAGGATGATAGGCAGTTATGAGCAATGTCATCTTATGAAACAGATCAAAGTCATGGAAGATAAAATTTTTTTCCCTAATAATGTTTTTTCTCAAATACATGTCAAGATAGTTTTCAACATCCATTTTTTGTAAAATTTTGAGTTCCAAATTTTTCTCTCTCCCTGTCTTCCTCCCCCCCTTCCCAAGACAGCATGCAATCTGATATAGGTTATACATGAACAATCATGTTGAATATATTTCCACATTAGTCATGTTGTGAAAGAAGAATCAGAAAAAAAGGGAAAAACCACAAGGAAGAAAAAACAAAAAAAGTGAAAATAGTATGCTTTGATCTGCATTCAGACTCCATAGTTCTTTCTCTGGATGTGGATAACATTTTCCATTAGGAACCTTTTGAAATTGTCTTGAATCGTTGTATTGCTGAGAAGAGCTAAGTTTTTCATAGTTAGTCACCATACAATGTTGCTGTTGCTCTGCACAATGTTCTCCTGGTTCTGCTAAATTCACTCAGCATCAGTTAATGTAATTCTTTCCAGATTTTTCTGAAATCCATGGAAGATAAAATTTAAAGAAAGCTTGGCTAGACATTCAACTAAGCAAAATCAAGGCAAAACTAAAGGGAAAACAAATAGAAAAAAATTTTTTTAAGATTACTCTGACAGTTTCCTCCACCAAGGACAGTGGGATGGATCATAGCAGAACATCACAGTTCTGAGTATACTTATAAAGGAAATAAGAATAGCACTACAAAGAACAAAGACAAAGAAAGAAGCCAGATTGGTCCAAGTGTATGTAGAGAAAGATGTACACTGGAAATGACATAGTCACAAGGGCATGAGAAGATCAACGTACAAAGCATCTGAAGGGAGAAATGGTACCAAAGATATAGGAAATCTGTTTATACCTGTTTACAGATGACATTGAACTGACTGAATCAAAACTTGGACCACTGCAGAGTCTACTAGAAGGCATTTGTCACAACTCAAAGGAATTTGGCCTAATCAGCCTGACCAGGACAAGTAAATAAAGAATGTCTATTGCTGGGGTCTATAGAGCCTGGCCATCAGGGCAGACATTGTAGGTAGACAACAGATTAGGCTCAGAGTAGAAAAGGACAAGGACAGTAGGCAGGATTGCCTTTAGGATCTTGCCAAGATCATCTAATGACTGAGCTTGCCGTGAAAACAAAGGCCTATCTTTTTAATGCCAGTATTTTACCAGTGTTGTCATGTTGTCAACAGCAGAACATGAAATACAACGGTCTTCAAAGAATTAAAAGTGAATATTACAAAATAGCTATGCAGGAGCCTACATAGAATCACAGGTCTCAATGGAGCCAAGATGTCAGAATAAGGGCAAGGATTCACCTGAACTCTCCCAAATTCATTTCTAAACAACATTAAGATAATTTCTCAAAAGGAATTCTGGAGCAGAAGAACGAACAACAAATTTTCCAGCCTAAGACATCTTGGAAAGTCAGCAGGAAAGGTCCATCTCCCTAGGGTGAGAGAGGAGCACACTCCAGAGAAGACTGTACCTGGCAAGCCAATGGTACACTTTTGGGGGTGACTGAATTGGCTTCAGTGGTGGATTCTGGAGCTCTAAGTCCACAGATGTGAAGGAGATTACATCAGAAGATTATACAGATTACATAAATCAGAAAGAGATTGCACAGGATCCTTTATTGGCACTGGGAGCAAGACTCTGTTGCATTTACCATTTACCATTCCAAGTCACAGTCCCAGAGTGAGGAGAAGTACTACCAGGAGTGGGGACCCAGATCACAGTTCCTGGCTAGAAAAGAGTGCTTATGGTTGCTCACAGAACACAGTATAGGCAAGGAAAGAAATGGCCGCACCTCTCCTTAGATCGTGACCTTGGAAGAACTGAAAGCTTGCAGACTTCCAGGGTTAGCTCTGAAAACAGAGGCACAAAAAACATAAAGTTTGGAACAGTGCCCCTTCCACCCTAGGAGCAGAGTTCAACTTTAACATAAGTGAAAACTGCTGCATCCGAAGCCTCAAAGAAAAATGTGAATTAAATTTGTGCCAAAGAATTATTTCTATAAGAGCTCAAAGGGGTTTTCAAAATCAAATAAGAAAAGTAGAGGAAAATTTTGGAAAAGAATTGAGAGTGATGCAAGAAAGTCATGGGGGAAAAAGACTCAACAGCTTGGTAAAGGAGGCACCAAAATAAACACTTTAAAAAAGAATAAGCAAAATGTCAAAAAGAAGCACAAAAACCAATTAATGAGAAGAGTTCCTTAAAAATCAGAATTGGCCAAATGGAAAAAGAAGTACAAAAATTCACTGAAGAAAATGGCTACTAAAAATGTAGCATTGACCAAATGGAGAAAAAAAAAAGTACAAAAGTTCACTGAAGAAAATAACATCTTAAAAATTAGAATTGGGTAAGTGGAAACTAATAACTCCATGAGACATCAAAAAACAAAATAAAAACAATTTTAAAAAGAAGAAAATGTAAATAGCTCATTGGAAAAACAAATGAACTAAAAAATAGATGAAAAAGAGAAAATTTATGAATTATTGGACTACTGAAAGCCATGACCAAAAAAAGAACCTAAATATCATCTTTCAAGAAATTATCAAGGAAAAACTGCCCTGATATCCTAGAATAAGGCAATACAAATTGTATATTATATACAATATATAAATTATATACAATATATAAATACAATAAGTAAAATACACATTGAAAGAATCCGCTAATCTCCTGAAAGATATCTCAAAATGAAAACTCCCAGGAATATTATAGCCAAATTCCAGAGCAACCAGATCAAAGAGAAAATATTACAAGCAGTTAGAAAGAAACAATTCAAATATTGTCAGGATAACACAAGATTTAGCAGCTTCTACATTAAAGGATTAGAGGGTTTGGAATATGGTATTCCAGATATCAAAAGGGGTAGGATTATAACGAAAAATCACCTACCCAGCAAAACTGAGTATAATCCTTGGGGGGTGGGGGGAAGGGGAAGGCCCTTGGGGAGGCTGTGGTACTGAAGAGCATAATTGAGCAAGACAGAAGATCCCTGAGATTAAAATTTGGAAATGGATTTTATTACCGTGGGATTGCCAGGGTTACATGTTTACCCAAATCAGACAGTGTTGGCACAGACCATGTGCTGGTTTTTAAAGAGATTCTATAGCCAGGTTAAGTAAGTAGAAATGCAATCAGTGATTGGTCAGTGTACATTTGAATTTCCCACCTTCCTGCTAGGCTGAGAGACAGGGAACCCAGAATCAGTGTAGATGGGGGTTGGAGGGCGGGGCAAGGGAAAGAATGGAGCAGAGATTTTACCCTAGGCTGAAACTCCCACCCACTGATCAATTAGGGGAGGGGAAGGGTGGAGTTGCCTGCTTACAGATCAATTAGGGGAAGGGGAGGGTGGAGTTGTGCTCAACAGTACAGGTTCAGGGACCCCCATCTTGAACTCTGATTAAATCATCTCATTTGATGAGGCAATAAGCCTTACATTGTTGCTGAGCCCAAGCCTCTGTTAGTAGACTTCCCATCCTCCTTACTCCTTTCAAAATATCAATCCACCCTTAAACTGGCCTAGCCCATCATTGTCTGTAGTCTCCAGGTAGCCTCCCGAAACTTCCCACCCTTAATCACTCATTGACTTCATTAACTCCTCCTGAAGACCCTCCCCAAACTCCTCCTCTAGACCACCCCTAGATTTCTCCCACAACCTTCTGTCTCCATGTCTGTGAGAGCACCATAAAATATTGAGAGCACCATAGAATAGTGAGAGCACCATAGAATGACCTAGCACAGACTTACTCTGTGTCTAACACAAGTGAACTTTCAATAAACTTTACTTTTCTTTGGCTGAGAAGACTTGAGTCAAATTCATTCAGCAGGACCTGGCACATTGGTATTTTGGGGTCTCCAGAGCAACCCTAACCCTCTTTATGGGTAACCTCTTCATACAGGATTGACTTCCTGGTCCATTTTGATTCCTTTAAAGGTGTAGGTTCTGCTAAAAGGTTGGGTGAGGGTAAGGGATGGGCCTTTAGGCCCAGAATCCCTGAGTCACATCTCTTGTCAATTGATACAACAAAGACTTCTGAAAATCATTGTTGATGGTTAAGTAGCATTTTCAGTGTTTGAATGGAATGCACCTGGAGGAAATAGAATCAGTCTTTATTATGTGATCTATGTTCCCTTACAGCCCCCAAAGTAAAATTGTAGGAGTTGTTGATGACTGGGAAACATGAATAGCCTCAAGGGTCTTTATTCAAAGAATTTGTTTTTATTCAGAGGAAAGCAGCTTGGTGTAGTGGAAAGAACATTTGATTTGGTGTCAGAGAACTTTAATTTGCAGTACAGCAAAGTGGAGAGATGAATTTGAAGTCAGAGAACAAGGGATCAAATCCTGACTCTGTCACCTCACTAAATAAACAAGTATTTATTAAGTGCCTCCTGTGTGCCAGACATTGTGCTAGACTCTGGGGAGACAAGGACAGAAATGAAACACAGAGTTTATATCCTATACAGGGAGACCAGATACATATATATTTTATATTTTCTATACATATGTGTGCATATGTATATATATACATATATATGTATAATATATATATATATATGTATAAACAGAATAAATACAATCAGCTAGAATTTATTAAGTACCTACTAAGTGTTGAGTACTGGAGATACAAAGTGATACAAAGAAAAGCAAAACATAAACAAAAAAACTATAGGCCTGGCTTACAAGGCTCTCACAGTCTAGCAGGGGAGACACTATGCAAACAACTATGTACAAACAAGAGAGAGGATAAACATAGACGGGATAAATTGGTACCCATCTCAGAGGAAAGGCACTAAGATTAAGTATGACTAGTACGGGTTTCTTGCAGTAGGTAGAACTTTAGCTAAGACTTGAAGGAAGCCAGGGAAGCCAAGAGGTAGAGACGAGGAGGGAGAGCATTCCAGGCAGGGGAGACAGAGATGGGAAGAGGAATGTGGCATCAGAGAAACAGCAAACAGGCCAACCAGTTTTACTAAACTGCAGAGCATGTGTAAGGGAGTAAAGTAGGAGAAGATTGGAAAAGGAAGGAATGGTCTGGTTTATGAAAGGCTTTAAAGCCAGAGGATTTTATATTTGATCCTAGGGGTGATAGGGAGCGAGTGTAGTTTACTGAATGGGGAGAGAGGGGAACATGTCTAGATCTACACTGTAGGAAGATGAGTTTGACAGCTAAGGGGCAGATGAATTGAAGAGGGGAAAGACATGAGGCAGAGACGCCTAGTCTAGGCACAAGATGATCAGGGCCATTGTCATGTCAAAAGAAAGAAGGCAGTATATAAGAGAGATGTTACTAAGATAGAAATGACAGGACTTGACAAGTGGTTGGATGTGCAGTATGGCCCAAGCACAATGGCTATGTGACACTAGTCACCTACAGAACTGGGCAGATGGTGAATGTACTATTTGTAGTGGACTCTTGTCAGTGTAGTTTCATGGTTTTCTCGAGCTTCATTGAGCAGCATATGAGTAGGAACAAAGGCAGCAGATAGTAGGAATGATCCAAGGCTCAGATTTAGGGCAAGATTTTTGATAGGGTAACAAAGCAAGGGGCTTGGGAGAGGAGGATAGCCAAATTGAATTGGTTCATCAAGGGGTGAAGAGAAAAGAGTGTAGTCAGTGCTGGGGTGATAGCCTGGGGAAGAACTGTGGACCAAGGGATTTTACTAAGGGATAGACATGGTAAGGACCAAGAACAGATTTTAGGGTTGCAAGGTAGAGGAAGAAGTGAAATGTCAACAGATTTTTATCGGATAAAAGCATTTCAGAGTCCACAAACACTGAATTGGAACACTCAATATTGAATCGGAACACTTGTGGGTGATGGCAAGATCAAGGATATGACCATCTCTGTAATAAAAAATAATAATAATTAGCATTTATATAGCACCTACTGTGTGCAGGTAAAATGCTAAGTGCTTTATAAGAATTATCTCATTTGATTCTGAAAACAACCCAGTGAGTTAGATGCTATTATTATCCCCAATTGATAGTTTAGGAAACTGAGACAAAAAGATGTTAGGTAATCTGCCCAAATATAGGTAATAAGTATCTGAGTCACAATTTGAACTCAAGTTTTTCTGACTCCAAGCCCAGAGCTCTATCCACTATACTACCTAGCTGCTTGTAATTACCCATGCCTCTTTGTGTCTTGTTGAGGTGAGTTGAAGGAATATGTCATAGGAAATGAGTAAGTTGAGGAAATGGGAGGTTAAGGCTCTTGAGGAAGTATCCATGTGTGTTGAAGTCCCTTAGTATGAGGGTAGGAGCTGAGGAGAAGAGAAAAACTGTGAGCCAGGCACTGAACTCATTCAGGAAGAAAAGAGTGGCTTGGAGATCTGTAGACAACAACTACCAGAATCTTGATTGTCTAATAAAGATGCATTGAATGTACCTCAAAGGAGGAGAAAGTAGCCAGTGATGGAGGTCCCTCTCCCTCTCTGATGGAGAACCTAGAAATAGCCATGGCAAGCAAGGACCATACCAATGCCCCCACCATAACCTGTGAGTTGTGAAGTCTACCAAGTAAACTTTTGTTCTACCATGTCAGGACCCAGGCCTCCACATTTCTTCCTTTCTGTATCTTTACCTTGTGAAGCACAGGTTTCCCCCCTCCATCCATTTTCCTTCTACACCCCCTTTCCAACACCCCTTTATCTGTTGCCTTTCCTCCATTAGTAAGTAAGCTCCTTGAAAGGAAAGATGTCTTGTTTGCTTATATTTATATCTCCAACACTCAGCATAATGCTTGTTACATAGCAAGTGTTTAATAAAGTTTAATATGTTAATATTAATTGTTAATGCTAATAATGTTAATGTTAAAATATTAATAATAATATTTAAAATGTTTATTAAATAATTATTGATCCATCTCTTTATTTATCATCTAACTATCATCCTAAAATGTAGCATCCCAAACTAAATATAATACTTCAAATATGGTCTGACTAGGGCAGAGTATGGTGGGACTATGACCTTCCTTGTTCTTTTTAAAAATATATATATTATAATTAACTTTAAAAAACATTAGCAATTCTTTAGACAAATGCAGCAAGTGTGCTCAGGCTTTTTCTCCCAGAGCTAGGCTGCTTCCTCTGTTCTTTCAAGGTTCTAAACCCTAAGGAGTTTATGGGTTGTATTTTCCCTATTTCCATCAGCTTTAGATCCCACTGCCTGTGTTTCCTCTATGTGCCCATAATTAGTGCCTAAAATCCATTTAACCACTTAACATTGATTAGCTTTTACAAAAAGAATATTTACTCGGAAAATATAGCAAGAACAAGACACCAACTCAATATCTGAGAATAGTAGGCTCCCCTTAGCTCAGTTACGGCATAGTATCAGTCCTACAGAGCTCATGTCCAAGGACAACACCACTACCTGTCAGTCTGTTAGTCAATCAGCATTTATTAAGCACAAAATAGATGTGTTGCCTGAATATTAAAAGGATGTTACTATAAAAATTTAGAAGAAACCAGGTCAAGCATTTTCAGAGCTAGGGTGAGGAGTGAATTCTTAACCAAACAAGGAACAGCAATTACAAAAGATAAGAGATGATTTTGATTACATGAAATTTAAAGAATTTTTTATGAACAAAATGAATGTAACTTAGAAAAAAATCTTCATAGCAAATATCTCTGATAAGGGTCTAAAATTCCAGATAAATAAACAACTAAAAGAAACCTAAAAGTCCAAATGTCATTTTCCACTAGGAAAATGGTCATAGGATATGAGTAAATAGATCTCAAAAGAATTGCAAATTATTAATGACCAGTGAACAAACATTCCAAACTACTAATAAAGAAATGCAAATAAAAACAACACTGAGACTTCATCTCACACCCAGAAAATCAGTAAATGTTTAAAAAGATAGAAAAACTCAGTGTTGGAAGGACTGTTGACAGGCATACTAATCTACTGCTATATTGTAGATTTATCCAATCATTAGGGAAAAGAGTTTGTAGACATGTGAAAAAGTGGTGAAGTAGAAAGACTAATGGACTTGGAATAATAAGGACCTGGGTTCACATCACACCTAAAACATTTAGTAGTTATATGACCGTACTCAAGTTATGTAACTTCTCTGTAGCCCAATTTCCTTATCTGAAAAATAAGGAGATAGGAGTCAATGTCTTAAAAGGTCCTTTCCAGATCTAAAGCTATGGTCCTATGACCCTCATGATCCTTTGACCCAGAAATTCCACTGCTAAGCATATACCTTAATATAAAGCATATACTAGTAAAACTTAATGGCAGGGGCGGCTAAGTGGCACAGTAAATAGAACACAGTCAGGAGGACCTGAGTTCAAATCAGGCCTCAGACACTTAACACAAAACTAAAACTAACCATGTGACCTTGGGCAAGTCATTTAACCCCAATTGCCTTCCAATCCCCCCCTCCAATAAAAAAAACTTAATGGCAAAAAGAATGGCTTTGTGGACACCAAAATATTTATAACAGAACTTTTGTAACAGCAAAGAAGTAGAAAGAAAATAAATGCCCATAGGTTGAAGAATTACTGAACAAGTTTTTGTATATGAATATAGAGAAGCATGAAAGACTTAATATTAAACTGATACAAATGGAAGTAAGCAGAATGAGAAACACAAGCAATGTAATGATTACAAAAATGGAAAAAACAACCCTAACAAAATAATCAAAGTTTTCCTCCAAAGAAGAGAAATGAAAAGGCACAGACACACACACACACTTTTTACAGAGGTGGGTGTTGAACACTACATATAATAAATTTTTTTTAATATGTTGCATAGATTTTCTAAATTTAAAAAATTATTTATAAAAGATTATTCTGTGGGAGAGGAAGAAGAAAAGATATATTGGGAAACAGTACTGTAAAACCAAAAGATAGCAACAAATATTCATTTAAAAAAGAAAAGGTATGTCCCGACCAAGAGTCTCTGGTTATATAAACCCTTTACCAAGAGGCCAGAGCATGTGTCAGTCCTCACAGACCCAGAGCACACAATCCAGAGCTTACCCTTGTAACACTAGAAAATATTCCAATTTTTCTTCATACATTATGTGGCTTTGTTATTTGGAAGGACATGTTGGGCTTGAAATATCAGGCCCAACAATGTTCACATGTTAAAAATGGAACAGATTTCAAAGATTTTTTAAATACCTCTTTTCTGGACCACTTGCCTCCAAGTACACACTCTTGCAATAAAAACATTTTCTTGTACAAACCCCTAATGTGTATAGATTTGTTCATTTATAAAGTATATACATTTAATGCTATATCCATAACTATAAATTATAAAATTTATACAAAATAGGAATTAAGACATAAATGAAATATTTTATTAGTACTTAAAACAAGTAGACATAGTCTTATAAACAACCACATGATGATTCAAATACCTCATATGTTTCTTTCTGAATGAATTAATAAGTGATAATAATACAAATTTATGTCCATATAAACAGATATAATCAATATCTGTTTCTATATAATAAGAATAGCAAACAAGATAAGATAATTTGTACTACAACCCCTACACAAGGAAATCAATTGCTGGCTTCTTGAATTAAAAAAAAAAGATTTAAATTATTTAGGCCCTGCTAAAAAATTATAAAGGAGACACTTATCTCCTCTGTTTTTTATTTGTATTCATGCTAAATACTCTAGGACATTAATATGCTTCGTGCATATATCTCTGGTTAACCTCGTAAGATCTGCATGCTTTTGATACTAAAGTCAAGAGAAACCCACTGCAGTTTCTTGAGTGAAGGGAGTTTCACTGTTAGATATACACGTTAGGGAAAACACTTTGGCAGCTACATGGAAAACAGATTGGAAAAGGAAAGGAGAGGCTACAATATTGCCAAATCCAATGGCCTTTTCTCAGTTCTCATTCTCCTTGACATCTCCATAGCCTTAGATGCCATATGCCACCCTCTCCACATTGAAATACCCTTGTCTCTAAGTTTTGGGGACACCACTCTCTACTGTTTCTACCTATCCTCTTCAAGATCATGCCCTCCAACCATAGGTTCCCTCAGGGTTCTGTCCTAAGCCCACTTCTCTTCTCCCTCTACCTTACTTCCCTTGGTGATCTCACCAGTTGCCATAGTTAATTACTATCTCTATGCTGACGAGTCTTAAATACACTTATTTTCCCCTAAACTATCTGCTCACCTCCAATCTCACATTTCTGGCTGCCTTTCAGAAATCTTTAAATGGATGTCCAGTAGACATCTCCAACTCAACGTGTCCAAAACAAAACTCATCTCCCCACCCAAACCCTTTCCCCTTCTTCCTTCCCTATTGCTGTAAAGGGCAACACCATCCTCCCAGTCCCTCAGGCTCCAACCTAGCAATCATCCTTGACTCCTCACTATCTCTCAAACCCCACCCCTATATCCAGTCTGTTGGTAAATCCTTTTAATTTCACTTTTGCAACAACTCTCAAATATGTCTCCCCACCTGTGACACAGTCACCACCTTGGTATAGGTCCTCATCTTTGTGTGTGACTAAAGTGGGGTACAGAAGTAGGACAGAGTAAATGACTAAGTTGAGAAACTATGAGATTAGGGCAGGGGCGGGGAACCTGAACAGTCTTAAGGTCACATGTGGCCTTCTAGGTCCTTAAGTGTGCCCTTTTGACTGAATCCAAATTTTATAGAACAATTAGGATTTGTTCTGTAAAATTTGGATTCAATCAAAAGGCCACACTTAAGGACTTAGAAGGCCACTTTTTGCTGTAAAATTTGAATTCAGTCAAAAGGCTACACTTAAGGACCTAGAAGGCCACATGTGGCCTTGAGACTACAGGTTTCCCACCCCTGGATTAGAGTATTTGAGAGAGTAGCAATATGTATGTTAAAGTTCCCTACTGATACTAATAGGTAATATTTATATAGTACTTCCTAATGGCCAGGCATTGTACTAAGCACTTTACAATTATCATCTTAGGTGATATTTATAATAACCCTGAGAGGAAGATGCCCATTTTATAGATGAGGTAACTTGGGCAAACTGAGGTTAAGTGACTTGCCCAGGGTCATTCAACTGGTAAGCATCTAAGGCCAGATTTGAACTCGGGTCTATCCTGTCTTCAGTACCAGCACTCAATCCATTATACCATCTAGCTGCTGAGGAAGGGCATCAGTAGAAGAGAAAAGAAAGACCATGAGCCAAGAATTGAATTCATTGAGGAAAGAAAGGGAGTGTCTTGGACATTGGTAGACAACAGCTTTAGCTACCAGAATTTTGATTGGGTGGTAGATGTAGTTTGAGTGAACCTCAAGGAAGGAGATGTTACTAGATGATGTTAGAGGAATAGAGGCAGAACCCAGAAAAGGCAAGAAAGAACAGGGACTATCTTTTGCCTTAGTGTCCAGCACATAGTAGGCATTTTATAAATGCTTATTGACTTACAGACTAGGTGTTGTCCACAAAACAACTTTGTGTGGTAGATCATGCAAGAAAAACCAGAGTTCATTTGGGATCTTATTTCAAAGTCTCCTCCATCTCCAACCTTTTAGAAACAATTTGTCTTAAAAGGTTGATTTAAAGGCACTATTCATATGGCTTGTTTCACCTTATTTTTTTCTTTTTGGAGGGAGGAAGTCAGGGCAGTTGGTGTTAAGTGACTTGTCCAAGGTCACATGGCTAGAAAGTGTTAAGTGTTTGAGGCCGCATTTGAACTCAGGTCCTCCTGACTCCAAGGCTGGTGCTTTATTCACTGCACCACCTAGCTGCCACAGCTTATTTCACCTTTTGTAGTGACTGTCCTGGACTACAGAATTATTTGTGGGATTTTTTTTTTCAGGTCATTGTGGCCAGGATGGTTTGGGTTTTTTCCCTCTGAGTTTTATTTAGACTTGAAGTCTCCTCTTCTGTGGTTATTTACCCCTTGAGTGGCTTTCAGTTCAAAATGTTTCTTCATACTGTTCAGTGTTCTGTTTACTCATGTCACCAGATTCAGTGTCTGGACTGGGGGCTTGACCTTGCATCAAATTCCACTCTTGTACTCCTGGATGGTGCACATAGGCCCTGCTTGGTCCTTAGTGTAGTGACTAAGACAAGGTCACAACTTCAACAGGCATAACCTAGTGTTATCTATCTATAACCTGCTGTTCTTCAAGCCCAGAACACCTGGATGCTGGGTCCAGTGAAAGTTCCCTGACTGCTTGGACCCTTTCTCCTGCTGTGGATGGTATTGCTTTATTTTCAGGGGTAGCTAGGTGGTGCAGCGGATAGAATGCTGGACTTGGAATCAGGAAGAATGAGTTCATATATTGCCTGAGATACTTAATAAAGCCATTCATTTAACCAGTCTGTTTCCCTTGTTTTTAAAATGAGGGTAATGATAGCAATATACCCTGCAGTCATTGTAATAATTAGAAGAGATAATATTTATAAAGTACTTTGAAACTTTAAAGTTCTATTTGAATGCTAATAATAAGTATTATTACTGCTATTGCTACTCCTAGCACCCAATCAATAGAGAATGTCTCCATTGCTACCCACCCACCCTGAGGGAGCAGCTAGGTGGCACAGTGAATAGAAGAATCAGGAAGAATCATCTTCCTGAATTCAAACCTGGCCTTAGACATTTATTAGTTGAGTGGTCCTGGGCAAGTCACTTAAACCTGTTTGCCTCAGTTCTTTATCTGTGAAATGAGCTGGAAAAGAAAATGGCAAACCAGTCCAGTATCTTTACCAAGAAAACCCCAAGAGTCAAACACAACTGAAATGAATGAATGAACCTAGTCTTAGGAACTTTAAGATACAGAAGCACAGGACCAGTGTGGTAGTGAACATCTGCGGAAGACTGAGACTGGTGGGTCGCTTCAGTTCAGGATTTCTGAGCTGCAGTAATACTAAACTGGGTGTCCACTAAATAAAGCACTAATACAGAAAGCTCCAAGAAATGGAGGGTTGCTAGGCTGCCAAAGGAGGGGCTAACAGGTACAGTTTGGAAAAATGGAGGAGGTTAAAGTTCACATACTGGTCAGCATTGGGATTGACCTCTGAGTGGCCACTGAACTTCCAGGCTAAGTGAGCTAGAAAGAAAAAAAAATTGTATGGGGACATAACCTGAGATAGTCATTCTCAACTTCTTTACTTAACAACTCATCTCTTAGTGAGAGGCCTTCACTTAGCCTTTTCAGCTTTCCTGGGATCCTGAGATGGTCCCCCTTTAGCTGTAGCCATCACTTTCACTCCTCATTGTACTTCCTGCATCTTTCCAGTGGCAGAACAGAAAGAGCAACAGACTGGGAGCCTGGGGACCCGGACTTGAGCCCTGACTCTCACATTCACAAGTTAGGTAACTATAGGAGGGTCATTTAGTTTCTTCAACTCTTTTTCTTTACTAGACCTGTGATTTCATCCATATTAAGAGGCCCCAGTGACATATTGCTTCTATAAATTAAGACTGGCAATTCTGGGGCACCTTAAACCTGAGAGAATGGCCTAATGGCTAAGTCACCCTACCAGTTGAAGCAGAGCTAGAAGTTGAACACAGGTCCTCCTCACTGTTCATTACTCTACATTATCTCCTTGCCCCATTTAAAAAAATGGGAATGGTCACCCTTGTACTACATCCTTGATAGTGTTGTTATGAAGAAGATTTCTAGGACTCTTAGAGTTATATAGAAAGGTGAACTACTTTTATTAGAAGCACTATTAAGTGCTTCTCATATACTTAACCATAAAGCATAGTTAAGTAAGAGTTTAGAAATGTCAGAATCAGCCCTGCTCCTAAAAGGCAAGACAACCCTCAGCCCCAGCCAAGACTAGCTCAACCCTGTTGATTTTTTTTTTAAATTTATTTTGGAGGCAAACTGGGTAAAGTGACTTGCCCAGGGCCACACAGTTAGTAAGTCTCTGAGGGCAGACTTCAACTCAGGTCCTCCTGAGTCCAGGCTGGTACTCTACCCAGTTCACCACCTAGCTGCCTCCTTCTCCATATTTAAATAATGATGAACGGAAAAGATCTAAGAGAAGAAGAAACTTATAAAAAGCCATAATAAATTTGCAATACTTTACTCTGCATTGTCTTTCAGCTCTAAGGCTCTAATTGTAGCTAACAGGTTATTTTTTCTTTTCTTTTTAGCTTTGTCTCTGTTGTTCCCTTCCTTCCTCATAGATCTAGTTAAATGTAAGCTCCTTGGGCTCAGGCACCATTTTGGTCTGTTTATATCTTGACTTTTGTCTTCTCCCCAGCACCCAGCATAATGCCTTGAATGTAGTAGGTGTTTAATAAATGCTCATTGGATTGAATGACTATTGAGCCTGCAAGGGTGTACATGCCCCTCACAGGGCCAAGAACACTCAGGAGCTAGCATAGACATAAGGGTCAAGGTTAAGACCAAACCAAGGACATTTTACTCACCTGTTTTTATGAGTAAAACCCCTCATTCACTGATACTTTTCCTGGACTAACAAAATCCTACCCCTTTTACTCTCCTCATCCCTGAAACACTGACCTCTATACTACCAAAGAGCAAACCTCCCTCTCTAGTTCCTGTTGCTCTCATTCCTACCCAAAAATGTTCCACTTTATATCTATTATTTTCCATGTTCCAGAGAAACTTTTTCTCTAAATTAACAAATGTCCCTTCAACAAATGGCTCTTCTTCTCATACTACTTTTATTTTCTGAATCTCAGTGAAACCCAGATCTTCCTCCTATCCCCCATCTTGGATGAGAGACCATCCCCCATAGCTTTCCTTTCTAGTACTGGTATCATTTTGTCCAATAATCTCCAACTCATTGGTCCCAGAGTGAGTCAGAATATTCCTTGCTCCCCATTAACACTTTCAGACTCTCTCTATCATGATTTATTGTCAACCTCTTCTCTTCTGAGGCTTGCTCTGTCTAAATTAATCAACCAACCCACATCCTATTGGCCATTATTTATTGATCCCTCCCTCTCCATGACATTCTCCCTCCTTTCTCAGTGAGCTCAGTACCTGGCTAACAGTCTTCCTCCACCCCATCTTCTGCTCAAAAACTAAGGGACTTTAACATGCATGTTGATGTTCCTTCCAATACCCTAACCTCTGGGTTAGGGATGATCCTATGGAAATGATCACACCTTGAGCTTTCTAAGACATCTCCAATAACCCTACACATGACTTCCCTCCACATGCTCTGGGATTCAGTCATAATGCTCTATTTGCTGTTGTTTACACACAGCACTTTATCTCCTGACTCCATGCCTTCCTACCAGTTATCTAAAATGCCTCGCTCTTACTCTAAAATGATAATTAGTGACACTTGTCTTCCTTACCTAATAAGTGGTTTACTTGTAAGAAAGAATTCTGGAAACCTTAAAGAGCTATATAAATATGAGTTATTCTCATCTTTGTGACGGTTATTCCTGTTCCCTCTACTGTGTCATTAGGAGCCAATGTTTCATTAAGATGAGGGGCCAGTCACTCTCAGCAGTGTTTCGACTGGATGTCAGCCAAGATTCAGAAATAATAAAAGCTCTCATTTCTCTAGTGCTCTACATCTGTTCATCATTTTGATCAATGACTAGAATGAAAGCAAAGATAGCCTGTTTATCAAATTTGCAGATGGCACAAAGCTGGGAGAGATTGCTAGCATATCGAACAAAAGAATCAGGATCCAAAAAGATTCCTCTAGGCTAGGATGATGGACTAAAACTAAGAAGATGAAATTTAACAGAAAGAAAAGTGAATGAGAAATTCAGAAATTTAACCATACATGAAGAAGATGGAGGAAGTGTAGTTGTACAATAGGGCATGTGAAAAGAAGCTGGATTTAGTGGACCGATGGCTCAATATAAGTTAATGGTATGTCATGAGAGCCAAAGAAGCCAATGCAATCTTAGGCTAATTGGAGGTGTTTGATGTACAGAAAGAGGGAGGTCCTGCTGCACTCTGCCTGGCCAGACCACATCTGGAGGGCTGTGCTTAGTACTAGGTGTATTTTTGGAAGATCATAGACAAATAAGGACATATCCAGAGGAGAATGACCAGAATGGGAAGGCTCAGCATTTAACACAGTGCCTGCACATAGTGGGTACTTTTTATTAACTGAGAATATTTGTTGACCACCTGGAAACAATGTTGTACAAGATACAATTTTTGGAATTGGGGACATTTAGTCTTCTGAAGAGAAAAGTGGGGTGGGGTGGGAAAGGGGGCTAGAAAAAGAAATATGGTAGCTGTTTTCAAGTGTTTAAGGGGCTGTTCTGTGCCAGAGGGATTAGTCTTGCTCTACTTGGTCCCCAAATGGCCTAGTTAAGGTACAGTGGTGCTACAGCTAGCACAGGCCTTTAAGGTTTACAAAGACTTTCCTCACAATAGCCCTGTGAGATAAATTGTTCATGTATTATTTATTTCTCAGATGAAGAAGTTGAGAAACAGAGAAGTTACATTGCCGGTAAATGTCAAAACTGATTCTTTTGATTCTTGAACTTTTTCCGCTAAAGCACTATAGCTTTGTAGAAGCCACAAAGAGGGCATTTCTATTCAACTTAAGGAGAAACTTCATGTCAAGTAGAAATATAAGTAATCATGAAACTTAATAGTTCTTCAATCGGAGACTAGATGAGCATTTGTCAAGGATGTTGTTAGAGGGGATTCTTGCTCAGGTATGGGTTGGACAACATACTCCCTAAGGTCGTTTCCATTTCTGAGACAATAAAACTAGTCTACCAACTGTTCACCATATACCACATCCCATCTTCCACTTCCATGCCTCTGTAACAGCTGGTCAACTCATGTTTGGAATACATGTCATCATAGTAAAATCCCTATCTTTCTTCAAAGCATAGTTCAGACATCAGCTCCCAAACAAGGCCGTTCTTGTTCTTTCCATATTGTTAGTACTCTCTCTTTCTTAAAATTAACAGTAAAAACTGCCAACATTTTTATAGCACCTGGGCAGGTAGGTGGCTTAGTGAAGAGAGTACTGGACTTAAAATCAGGAAGACTCATCTTCGTGAATTCAAATCCAGACTCAGACACTTACTAGATGTGTGATTCTAGGCAAGTCACTTAGCCCTGCTTGCCTCAGTTCCTTATCTATAAAATGGGGAAGGAAATACCAAGTCACTCCAATATCTCTGCCAAGAAAACCCCAAATGGGGTCATGGAGGGTCAGACACAACTGAAAAATAACTTAACAATAAATATATGTGCCAGACAATGCTAAAGTTTTTACAAATATTATCTCATTTTATCCTCATAACAGCACTGGGGGTAGGTGCTATCGTCATCCCCATTTTATAGATGAACAAACTAATGCAAATAAAGGTTAAGTGATTTGCCCAGAATCACACGGTGAATCCCTGTCCATATTGTTTTCCTGGCTCTGTTTACTTCACTTTGCATCTGTTCATGTCAGTTTTCAAGTGCTTCTTTGTGTTTATCACACATGATTTCTTATAGCACAGTGATAGTAAGCTTCTAAGACAGTATTTGAACTTAGGTCTTCCTGACTCAGACCTGAGGCTCTATCCACTGTGCTACCTAGTAGCTTTTTATAATATTTCAAATTCACTTGTGAAGATAACATGTTGTGTTCTCCCTACCCCTAGCAGAATAGAAACTCCTTGAGCGCAGAGAGTATTCATATTTGTCTTTGTATCTGCATAGGATAATAATAAGGGATAATAATAGCTTACTGGAGCTACAATTTCACTGGTAAGAGAAATTCTCTGGTGAGGAAACTGCTCCTATCAAGGTAGGTCAGCATTTTCTCTGAATTTGTGGTATTAGATTGCTGTCCAGAGCACTGAGAGATTAAGTGGCCACACACAGCCAATATATGTCAGAGGCAGGGCATGAATTCAGGTCTTCCCGGCAGCAAGACCAGTTCTCTATCTACTACCGCAGTATCTCTCCACTTCTAGCTCATACTAGGCAACTCATAGATGTTTGTTGAATCGACTTGAATCAAATCAGCTGTCTCATTTGAGCCTTAGAACAGCTCTCTAATGGGAAAAAAAAACAAAACAGGGGCTATGATTCCATTTTTACATAGGAAAAAAGTGAGACGCAATCAATCAATCAATCAGCAAGACAGCACTTAGTACATGCCAGGCCCCGTGCTAAGCATTAAGTATACAAAGAAAAAGCAAAAACATACCTTACCCTCAAGGAACTTCTAAAAGGGGAGACAACAAATATAAATCAAAACAGAAGAGACAAATATAGAATAGCATTAAGATAGTCCTTTGGGGGATGGCACTAACAAAAGGAAGGACCAGGAAAAGCCTCCTGGAGCAGGTGGCTTGTCTTGAATCTTGAAGGAAGCTGAGTCTTGAAGGAAGTTAAGAGTTCTAAGAGTCAAATATGGAGAGGGAGAGTGCTCCAAGTATGGAGAACAGCCATTGCAAAGGTTTGGAGATAGGGGATGGAGTGTCTTGTGAGAGGAATAGCAGGTAAGCTAATAAGGCTGGTTCATAGACTCAGAGTGTATATGACTTACTCATGGTCACACAATTAGTAATTACATAACTGGCACTTGAAACGAGATTTTCTAACTTTGAATCTAAGATGCTTTGCACTGTACTATAATGTTTTTCATATTAAAAATTGGAACAGATATAGAAACTGCACCTGTTATTTAATTGACAAAGGGAATTAATTCCCAATGAAACTCCTTTGACCAAAGCAGATCAGTCTAGGTAACTTATCATCTTAAAGAGAGAGATGCTTCGGAAGACTAAGTGGTGCAGTGGATAGAGTGCTGGGCCTGTACTCAGAAAAAACTCCTCTTCGTAAGTTCAAATCCAGCTGCAGACACTTACTATCTGTGTGACCCTGGGCAAGTTACTTAACCCTGTTTGCCTCAGTTGCCCCATCTGTAAAATGAGCCAGAGAAGGAAATGGCAAACCACTGCAGTATCTTTGCCAAGAAAACCCAAGATGCAGTCATGAAGGATTGAACATGACTGAAACAACTGACCAACAACAAAAGAACACTGAGACATTAAGTAACTTGTCCAGTACGGGCTCATGTCTTCCTGGCTGCAAGACCAGATTTCTATCTTGCAACTCCACATTAGAAATAGATCCCTATCATATAGAATAAAACATAATAATGAAACATAACAGCATTTATTGAAACAGAATTATCTCTGGAGCATCTGTCCCTCCTATTCCCCTAAAATTCCACTCACTTGAGATTGAAATCATCTGCAGGCTAGTAATTTCCACGGCAACCAGATTCATCAGTGGGAGCCTGAAAATCAAAACAATAGCTTGAAAATTCATGACTGGCACAAAATTAAACAATGACACTGCAGCTGTGGCCGTTAGTAGCTTTTTGAAGCCCTATGCATTTCACTACAAGGAGGTAGAATAAGCTGACTTGAGAGGTGGAGGTAGGATTAGTGTGGTGTCCTGGCTTGGGTATCTAGAAAGTACTAATTCTTCCATTATTATTGTGTGACCACAAGAAAGTTGACTCCCTTCTCTGAATTTGTTTCCTCCTCTCAGAAATAAGAGAACTGGACAGCCAGGATCTTCTGGATCTAAATCCTTTTATCCTCTGATCCTCTGCCCTGCCTCCATCACAGGGCTGATAAGATAAAATGCTATAATGTCTATGAAAGCTCTTCATTGTCCCAAAGAGCCCAAGGTAAGTGAGTTCTGTAATTTATCAAAAATATTTTTCCATTATATTCTTAGAAATCATTAACAATGACTTTGAGTTGTCATAGTGAAAGTTTTCCAAAATATGCAGTCCTGGTTCAGATAATTATAAGCTGTTGGCTCTTGGGCAAGTTTCTTCTCCATCCCTGACCTCAGTTTTCTCATGTCTAAAATAATGCAGTTGGGCTAGATGCTTTCTGTTTCTGATGTTTCTATGTTCTTTGGTCCAAGGCTCTTTCCAACTCTGACAGTCTATGTTCTACCTTCTGAGGTCCCTTGTAACACAGGCATTCTGTTTTCTAAGATCCCTTCCAGATCTGACATTATATGTTCCATGTTCTTCAGTTCCTTCTAGTTCTAACATTCTTTGTTTTAAAGTTTCTTCTAGTTGATATTCCATAACTCTAAAACCTGGGAAGAATCCTGATTGTTAGTGAGGAAAGAAGATGGTACCCATCCCCATTTGGGGGCCATGGTTTTCTGTTCATGCCTTTCCCTCCCTCCTTCTCAAAGTCTTTTCTTTCCTTCAAAGTTTTGTACTTCCAGTCTTCTTAAACTTTTCCAGGGGCCAGGATAGGGGATGGAAGATGGGTCAGATGGAAAATATGGAGATATTCTACAGACCAAGGGAAAGATCAGGTCCTCTGGGACAAAGACTAATGCTGAAGCCTGAGCTAAAGAAATGAGCCTGACCCCTAAGCTCACAGGACAATGGGAGAGAAGAATGAATAGTTCAACATTTAATGATAGCTCATTTCTAACAAAGGGATGTAATTTTGGTAACAGTTTCCTGTGATATCAGCCAAAAGAGCTCCCTGGTTTGAGTGATGGTTCCCCTACTACAAGGGTATGGATATTGAGAAGAAATGAAATGATATCAGGGCAGTGAAAAGGGTGGTAGACGTGATTGGTAAGGGCAAATTCACCTCACCAACCATGTCTAGCCAGCCCTAGACCAGACCATGTTAACATTTCATTCAGCTGTCCACCTAGGTGTATTTTCTATCTGCCCTGCTGCCATGTGCTGCCATCTATGCCCTCTCCTCCCACTTTCCCCCTCTTGCTCTAGGTACAATAATAAAATCAATATTTCCATAGCTTCTGGAAAAGGAGTGTTAATTAATTGCTCTACAGATAAAGTCTACTACTTTCTTTGTCCATCACTCCTCAACATATACTGTCTTCCCCTAGTAAAATGGAATTCCCTAGAGGGCAGGGATGGACTTTTTTGCTTGTATTCTCAGAATTTAGCATAGTGCCTTTCACATTGTAAGCATTTAATATTTTTTCATCCATTCACTTCCCACTTCTAATGCTATCTATGTGATCTTGGGCAAATTACTTAGCCTCTCTGAGATTGGATTACTTCATATGTAAAATGAGAATTATAATAGTTATGGGACTTACTTTTCAGGATATTGTAAAGCTCAAATGACATAATTTTATAAGCACTTTGCAAACCTTAAAAGTAATGGAATATGTCAGCTATCATAACTATTGTTGTTAGGATAACAAGAGCAACTCGGGGAGAAAGGTAATGGCGTTTGAGGAATAAGGCTATTCAGAACACATTACAACAATGGATGGGACAAATGCCACCCAGCAGAGGGGTCTAAGTAATTTGAGTGTAGGTGCTTAGAACATGTAGCCAATAAAATTTTGGGTTGGGAAGGGTTTAGGAGTTTTATTGACAGTGTAGGTATTAACATGCCTGGACTAATCAGTACTTTTTCAGCTCTTTTGTTAATTAGGTCCCCAGGCATACCCACTAACCCCTCAGGTCAGGATTTTTTTTTCTAATCCATTCCCACCTTCTTCAATAGGAAATCTCCCAAGTTTCCTAGATATTTAAGTTGAAACAAGTAAATTCCTTTCAGCCTCTTTCTTAGCCTTGGCACTAGCTGGCTAGGCCATGAAAATTACCTTGAGGCTTTGATAAGCTTTAAATGACAAAACCGGAAGGGACTGGTAGAGCTGGCAGCTTTTTTTCTGTCACCCTCTCTGCCAGCATATGTAGGACCCTGTCTGCTTACACTTTCCACCTATTAAACATTGTAGAATGTGTGGTATTGCCTATAACTTCCATGGCTTCCACCCCCTACCACAGGTCCTTCATCTTCCCCAGCTGCTGATGCCTTCCATCTGAGTTAACCTGTTATCTACTCTATATTTTTGCATGTATCTAGTTATTTACATGGTGTGCCTCCTTTAGAATGTGAGTTCCCTGAGGACTGGGACCATGTGTTTTTCCTTCTTTGTATCCTACATACTTAGCACAGTGCCTGCCATATGCATATTAAGTCTTTTAAAAAGTGCTTCTTGACTTCCTGACTGCTACCCTGGAACCCTTCAGAGGTCAAAAGAGAGTGGAGCAAAGCCCCAATATGCTGGGCAGACCACACACCATATCATACTGACCAGCCCCACCAATGGCTCACTTCTAGGAATTAAAGTACCACAGCATAGGTGGAAAAAGATAGCTTGCCATATATATATCTTTGGAGGGCACCTCTATATTGATAAGATCACAGACCCATTTGAATTCCTCATTATATCCAATCTATCCTAAATCACGGGTGTGACCATATCACTCCTCCACTCAAGAAGCCTCATGATTTGCTATAGCCTCTGGGATCTAAGGTTGAGCAACCTCTAGGCTGAGCTAGTGGAGATGGGGTACTCCTCTTTTTCCTGCACTCAGTCACATAATCAGGGTTCCCTTTTCATGTTCTTTAGCCTATTAGCTCCCCCACCTTGGATAACTCTTCAGGATAATTTTATTATAATAAATTAGATTATGCCCACAAGACTAAGCCCCCCCCCCAAAAAAAGGGGGAGTACTAAAAGAGATACTCAAATGTTCAATATCAATCAGGTGTGAGGCAGGCAATTTATGCCTACATTTGTTCAATATGAACATGCAAGCAAACATGAACAAAATAGGAATCAGTAATTTAACAAGATTCAGTAATAGCTTATAACTAATTTATTACAATCTACTGTCAAGAGAATATTTAAATCTTATTAGTACCATAAAATAATTGTGCAAAACTGTGAATCCTACATTTTACATTTTATATTTCACCTAGACTCTGGACTATCATCCCCACTTCAATCACAGACCTCCTCTGAACCTCATGCTTATCCCCTTCCACAACCCACTGGTTCTGCACCTGCCACCACCATAATCAACCTTTCCAGAAGACATCCTTGGGTAGTCATTTACCTAAGATCACAAAAAAAAAACAAAACCAAAACCAAAAAAAAAAAAAAAAAACACATAAAAGGAACAAAGTCAACCAGGTGTGCAAGTATGAGCCTATCTAGTTGAGTTCACACTCTAAATGGGGAGTTTGCTATCCAAGTGGAGAAGGGCTCCTCCTTCTCCTCTTCTCACTGGAGTCACAAAATACCACCTTAAATGGTGAAACCCAAAAGGGCCAAAATGGAAGTTGTTTCTTCCTTTAAAAGATATAGCACCTGACTCCCTGCCACTGTCTTGGATTGAGGGCTGACCAAGGGACCATAGAGGGTATTCCACATCAGTATAAAAGGCCAACTATTCTCAATGCTGGGCTGCCACATGATCCTAAGATGCCAGGAAATTTATCATCTCCAAAAAGCCCAAACAATGAGTAAATGTGTCTTGGGGTGTCTAGAAGTTTCCAGGATATATATTCTGGGTACAGATTTCATTGAATGACCACATAAAGACCTCTTCAGCCACTTCTGCAAAAACATAAAGCAAAATCTTTGTCTTGGCATTTAAAATCCTTCACAATCTGTCTCAAGTTTATCTCTTCAGGCTTATTATACATCATTCTCCCTTACACATTTTTCCAGTCTATCTGACCTACTTGCTGCTCCCCACAAATAACATTAAATCTCCTCCTCTATACATTTACATAGGCTAACCCCCTATCAGGAATATTCTCCTTCATCTTCATTTCTTGGTATCCCTACCTTAGTGGACCCCAAAAATTATTTTTAATTTGTAGCACCCCATTCGAAATGTGTAATGGAAAGACTTTTCCCTCCCTCCATGTTCGTGAATGCTTTCTGTCAGGGAGAAGGATTCTTTTAATGAGATGCCAAGCCAGAATTCCATGGATATGATAAAGAAGTGATCCTTTTCACTCATCTCTTGTCTTTCTACTGGTCTTAAGGTATAACAATGATTTCTCTAAGCTCTGGAAGGTGGAAGTGGGGAGATGTCAACCTCCTAGACAAGCCTATGTCTTGGACGGTGGCATTTCCTATTTATGTCTTCTTTCCTTTGGTACTGGCCTTGTGAGGTCTTGAAAGGTAAGATTTTGAAAGATGGTAGCCCTAGGCACCCAAGTCATTGGGTATCAACAGCTACAAGAGCAATTACAGCAGCAGCAGTGGTGGGGGCGGTGGTGGGGGGAACAGCCTGGCCAAGATGGAAAGAATCACTCACAGAGAGAGGGAGATAGACCTCTGAAATAAAGACCCTTCTTGACACTGATCAGGCTGTACTCAGTGGAGTGGAGTGCCCTTTACAAATGTCCTGATGAGACATATATTAGCCTCTGTACTGACTGTAATCATTCTATACTTTCTTGCTTAGTGTTTCTTGTGTGGGAATAAAACTGCATGCTCCATCCTTGATTCATATACCCAGAGTATTCTGGGTACTCTTCTTTTTACTTCCTCCCACCTCCCTTTTCTAAGGAGAATCCTTTAGACTAGAGATGAAAATAGAATTGTTCCTCAGGAATCTGCAGGGTTGTGGGGAGGGAAGGGGGAAGGGTGGAATTAGAGTGCTAGGAGCCAAGTTCCCGTATTGAGAAGACGTGAACACAGAGCAATGAAACCAGGGCAAACCATGAGGGAAGCTGAAGGATAAGGATTGGCAAAGCTCTCCAGCCCATGGAACCTTAGCCTATCAGTGCCTGCCTAACTCATAAGTAAATTCAAGAGAGAGAGACAGAGAGAGAGACAGAGAGAGAGAGAGAGAGAGAGAGAGAGAGAGAGAGAGAGAGAGATGGAGAGAGAACTTACTTATCTGTGAACCTAATTGAATGTAAACCCCTTGTAGGTAGGTTCTCAATTTTGTAATTTCATCCTTCAGCATAGTGCTAAGCACATAGTAGGTGCCTTATGGATGATTGTTGATTGACACATAAATTAATCAATAAACATTGATACATAAGTTAGTCAATAAACATTTATTAAGTGCCTGCTATGTTCTCCTGCACTGTGCTAAGCTTTAGGAATACAAATATAAAAAAGATAGTCGCTGCCTTCAAAGAACTTACAGTCTAATGGGGGAAATGCACACCACCCCAGTTAAAGAACCTGCATGTGTGTAACAAGCACCACATGTAGTATGTCACTTCATGTAATAGATCAACCACAGAAACTATATGCAATATATAAGAACACAGGTTGAGATCACACAGAAAATACACAATGTATTCCATTTGTGGGCACCATTCAGGGACACATGTAACTTCTTTATCTATTACCACCTGAAAACAACAAATATACTATATACAAGACTAACCATCCACCAGATCGTATTGGCACTTCCTTGTACCCCTGGCATCCTCCAACCTGCTGGATGATGGTCCCAATCTTAGGTCCATGGATAGCCCAGGCAGAAGTTCATTTGTCTCCATCAGAGAACTGGCTCTGTAAAGGGCTTCGGTTCCCTTGCGGCCCCTTATTGTTGCTTAGTCATGTCTGACTCTTCCTAGAGGAGGAGATTTAAAACCCATTTGGGTTTTCTTGGCAAAGATACTGGAGAGGTTTGCCATTTCCTTCTCCAGCTCATTTTACAGATGAGGAAACTAAGGCATACAGGTTTAAGTGACTTGCCCAGGGTCATACAACTAGGAAATGTCTGAGGCCAGATTTGAACTCAGGAAGATAAGTCTTCCTGACTGCAGGCCTGGTTCTCTATTCACTATACCACCTACTTGCCCTTGGAGCTTCTTACTGCTGGGATATTAAATTGGAAATAGGATTTAACCCTTCCCTCCAAGTCAGGACTGAGGTTGTCCAGAAGCCAAGACAGTCTGGGCAGGCCTCCCCACCCTTTAAGAGGTACAGCCACATGGTTCCCTCTTCATCTGTATCTTAATCCAGGCTCTCCCCACATAGTGATGTCTGATGCCAACTATATCTGTAACTATCTAAAGTGCCACAGCACTTGAAGGCTTACAGTCTAACATGGGTTCCCTCTTTCCCTTCTGCTCCCTACCTCTAAATACTGTAGACCACAAGTGTGTTGTCTAGGGCTCGTTTCTAATAGAAAAGAAGATATACAAATTCAGAAATAAGGCAGGAGGAAGAAGCCATTAGCAGTACATATAAAAGAAGATGCCTCAGTCTAAGGCTGAGCAACCAGTAAGCTCCTGAGTTACTCTATCAACACTTCCCCAGGCCTAGCTTGGTCCATGTTCCTCCTTGGTCCAGGAGCCCCCACCCTGGCATCTTTCATAGCCCACAAGAAAGCAGGGGAATAAATCACAGGATCCGTGACTGTCTAGTCCAACTCTCTCATTTTAACGATGGAGAAACTAAAGTTCCCCAAAGAGAAGCAATTGTCAGGTCATTCAAGTGGTGAATAGGCAAACTGCTATTTGAACCCAGGGACCTTAGCTCCAAATCCAGTGCTCCTTCCACCACCACCCCGACTCTCCACCAGCAGCAACAGTAGCAGCAGCACAGCTGCTTCTCCCAAGGGCATAAATCTGAAGTGAGCTGCAGCCTCCATTTTTTGTGTGTCTAGAACAAGTTGTTCAATGCGGCTGCCTCCACGCCTACAGCTTTTTCTATTCTTGCTGCAATGAGGGCAATTTACATAAATTGCATATAATTTATTCCTTTGGGGTGGAAATTAGATGTAGAACTACAAAATCAAAAGGGTACATTAGCATGTTAACTCCTGGCCAAGTCTCCCAAAGAAACTAGGAGCTGGGGTGTGTTCTAGGCAAGAGGTGAAGGGAATGACAGGATCAAAGGAACAGTTGACAACTAATAGAATCATATATTAGGTGTTGATTCCTCTCCCAGGACCAGTGAGGGACTGAAACCCATGACTAATCACCCTGTCCCTTTGTATTTAAGTGAGCTCAACCAGGAAAGCATGGCAGCTGTTCTGCCAGGGCAGGAAGACAGCAGCTGCTGCCAACACCCCCAAGAAGGTGACTGGCCTCTTGGCTGAGACCATCTATAAGAAGCAGATCAAAGCAAAGATAGTCCAAATCTTTGGACTGGTGCTCCCTAAAGTGCAGGTATAAAAATAATTATATTGGAGGAATATAGAGAAAGAAATGCCATTGAAACCTTGTCCTAGCAAAATGGTGCAATTCTAGAGAGAGTGGTTCCCTGGGAGGATTCCCTGTGCGTGTGTTCCCTTGTACCCCATGAAAGTATCTGATTAAAGTTTTGTACACAGAAATCTTCTGCAAGCTGCCTGAGGTCTTAGAGACAGAACACAAAGGGTTTTATAGAGACAGTCAGTTATTTTCTTGTATCAACATCTGAGCCCTTCTCTCTTCTTTCAGAAATTCCTAGATCAGCAGTCAAGCTTAGGAGCCATAAGGAAAGAGAAACTGAAAGGGTAGCATGAGGTGCTGAGATTGGAACAGAGAGAATGGTGGGAATGAGAAGGGTTCCTCAGAGCACCAACCCAATAAGCAAGACACTTCCTCTTGCTGGGAACTTTACTCACCCATGAACCATTTCTCTTCAAGATAGATATTGTGGTATAGTGGTGGAAAGAATATTGTAGAAATCAAGATACTTGGATTCAAGCCTCGAGTCTATCATTTACTAGCTGTGTGGTCTTGGACAGGTCATTGAACCTCCCTGAAGCTCAATCTTTCCATTTAATAAATGAGAGGACAATTTGGACCAGATAATCTACACCTGATAATCAGATAATCCTCTAGCTGTGATATCCTGTGATTCTATGTATGTAAGTCACTTTCCTCTGAACTTGTTTTGGCATCTATGAAACAGGGATAGCAGTCCTTGAACTGCCTTCTTGACAGACTTATAAAGATTGAATGAAATAATGCAATTTGTGCATTTGGTTATACCTTTCCTATGCTCAAAAATATACAGTGCCTCTCATTGTTTAAAAAGCAAATGTGAAACTCCTCAGCCTAAGCACTCATGGTCTTCCCCCTTGAAACTGGTACTTTTTTCTAACTTAATATACATACAGACTCTGGTCTTGAGAGAGATCATTTAGATTCAGTCCAGTAGCCCTCACTATAAACCCATATAATTCTATCTCCTGGCTCCCATCTAATATTAAAAGGCCAAGTTTTCCATTATACTGGATAGATCCTTATTGGAGTATTTATGGAAAGAAAATTCAGAGGCCATCCAGAGCAACTATGCTTGACCAAAGCTATGTCCCTGACTCTCTAATTGGCCACTCAACCTTCTCTGTGGGAGGAAAAACACTCTCCCCTCAATCTCCTTTTGCATACTTTAATTGTTAGGAAGCTTTCAGGCCTAAATCTACCTCTCTGTGACTACAATTATCCCTTCCACATCCCAACTTTCCCCATTGTGGTTTTGATATATTACAGGTTGGCATAAGAAATTAAATGGGAATTTGGGGGGAGTTTTGCAGAAGCTAAGACAACATATGAAGGCCAGAGATGACACAGTAAAAGTTTAGAAACTCAGAAATAAAGAAACTGTATCTATAGTATTGTATAATATCAACATATTTTATTTTCTAATACCATAATGATTCAGATTTCTTCTCTGGTACAAAGGGAGGTCCAAAAAATTTTACTTGGATTTTCAAGATCCAAGGGTGCTACACCTATAACCCCCACAATGAGGAAAGGATAATTGTTTAACTTGTTCTTAGTTCTATCATCTGAGGCTAAGCAGATCAAGTCTAACCCTGCTTCCATGCCACAGACCTTCAAGTATTTAAAATCAGCTTTCTGGTTTCCCCATAAGACTTCCAGGTTAAACATTCCAAGTTCCTTCAACTACACCTTGTACAGACGTGTCTCTAATCCTCTTAGCAGCACACTTGTCTTCTTCTGGACATGCTCCTTAAAAGGGGGCATCCAGAACTAAATGTAACCTCTTTTCTCAATAGGACAGGGAGGTCCCCAAAGTACATCCCTGTGACTCTGAGAACATGGAAGGAGACATAACTACTATAGATGCTGAGTAAGTGGAGAGACTTCAGAGAAAAATTCAAGAGAAAAGGCTCCAACTTTTGAATGGCCCCAACTGCCATAGACAGAGGGGAAAAGCAAGCCCCTCTACCATGTTTCTTATTTTCCAGTGTCTGCAACTCCAGAAATTGATACGAGTAGAATTCTCTGCTGGGAACATTGTCTCCTGAGTTGAGCTGAGTTGAACAGCTTTTTTGCTCTAGCATATTCTATTGTCTACCGTAATATATGAATAACCTCCCTGCTTCCTGTTTATTACTCAATTAGATTAAAAAAAAAAAGGTTTACGGCCATCTGTGGTTGTCTTTTGTATAGCCAGAATTTGGTGGGAGAGAGATAAACGGGTGGAGCACAAGCCAAATGTGGCCCTCCCTTAGAAGTGAACAGAGCAAGTGGCTTCTATTCTGAATCTCTGAAAGACAGCATTATACCCCTAGACTACAAATATTGGATGGGTGGTAAATAGAAAAAAATTATAGTGCAATAACCTTCTTGGAGATGAGAAAGCAAAAGAGTGATCCAACTATGGATCCTTGCCTTCCCCTCCTTATGCTAGGCTCCTGGTTGTACAACCTCAGTTCTCCCCCCACCCCTCAGGTGAAAATCACCCTCACCCTCCAGAGACAGGGGGCCAGATCACAGAGTACCTCTATACATGTCACATGTGGGTCAGTTACCAGTACCAGTATTCATCATATTATTTAAACAGTGGTGCTCCAGATGTGATCTGATTGGGGAGGTACAATGGAACTCTCACTTCCCTTGCTTTAGACCTTATTCTTATCTTAATGCTGCCTAGCACAGCAATAGTTGTTTTGGCTGCTCTATCCCACCTAGTACTCATATGGAACTTACTCTCAACACTCTGACTATGATTTCCTGGGTAAGGCTTTACTTAGGTTTGAGTTGTTTTGACCCAGATCTTTTGAGTTTATCAATGTGTTCGGATCATTAGAATTAGAGCTGGAAAGAACCTCAGAGGCCATCTCATACCTCTTTTTACATATGAAAAAATTGTGGTCCAGCAAGGTGATGACTTTCCAAAGGTTATATAAGTGTCAGAGATAGTATTGAAACCCAGATGCTCTGACTGCATGGCCAGTGTACTTTCCACTCCACCAAGTTGTTACTCTTTCATAATGCCTTAGAGAATTGACTGGGGACATTAAGAAATTGATTGACTTGGCTTTGGTTACACAGCTAGTATATATCAGAGGGAGATTTTAACCCAAATGTTCTCTTTTCCAGGTCAGCCCATTCATGACTGAACCATACCATCTCTTCATGTGTAAATGTAGTAGAGAAATCCACACCAAAAAGAAGTTTTATCTTTTTAAATTTCATTGCCTTAGATGCAACCCAAAGTCCCAGCCCATCAGAATCTCTTTGTATCCAACATATTTGATTTATTCTCATAATTTTTCGCCTGTAATCCTATTGTTTCCTCAGTTAAACTGCCAGCATATTGAGGGCACAAAATGTATTCTTTTTTTTATAGTCTCTGCCCACCCAATCCAGGTTTTGTCTTGTTTTCTCAATGGGTGGAAAAGGAGAGATGGAAAAGAGATCATTCAGAACTGAAAATTAAGTTGAATCCATAAAAAGGAAAGGCTTCATATAGAATAGAGGTTCTTAATTTATAGTCCATGAACCCCAAAGTGGTCCATAGATAGATTTCAGTAAGTCCATGAACTTAGATGGAGGGAAAAAAATCTATTTTAACTGACCTCTAACTGAAATTTCGCATTTCTTTCAATTATTTAGAAAACTTTCTTCTAAGAAGGGGTCCATCAGCTTCACTTGACTGCCAAAAAGGCCCATAAAAGCAAAAATATTAAGAACTCTGATGAAAAAGGTGGTCCTTGAACTAAGCCTTGAAAGAAACAGGTGATTTTAAGAGGCAGAAGTGAAGAGAACATGAGGGACTGGCAGTACAAAGGCACAGAGATGGGAGATGGAACCGGTTTGATTGGACCATAGAGTGAGGGCAGCTAGAGAGAACATCTCTGCTTGTGACTTCACAATCTGGCTCCAGTATACCTATCCAGGCTAATTGTACCTTACCCCCCCCCTTCACTCACTCTACATTCTAGCCAAATTGTCCTACGTGCTGGCACCCATATGTGACCATTTTTGTGCCTTTGTACAGGCTGTCATCTGTACCTGGAATGTGCTCCCTCCACACTTCTGCCTTTTAGAATCCCTGGCTTCCTTGAAAACTCATTTCAAACCCTACCTCCTACTGTGTAAGGCCTTTCCAGATACCCAAAGTTGTTCTTGCCCCCACAATATTACCTCATATCTATTTTTAAATTTTTTTGGGCATGTGTTATTCCCCAATTCCTTCCCCAAATAAAATAAAAGCTACTGGAGGGCAAGGATTGTCTTAATTTTGTCTTTGCATATCCACTACCCAGCACAAGACCTGACATACAAGAGGTACTTAATAGCTGCTTGTTGAATGTGGAATAAGTAAATGGCTAGGATGAAAAAAGAAGTCACAACAGAAATATATCGTCCAGCAGGAGAGTTTCTTTGGGGGAATGAAAAGTATTAAATAAGTTAGAAGAACTAGCTGAGCTCACAGGGTGTAGATGGCATGAGTGGCATATAAAACGTTCTCTTCCTCATTCCCTATATTCCCACCTTCATTCCAAATTCCTTTGCCTCACACTCAAGGCTACCTACAATCTGGTGGCTCCCAATCCTTCTGCCTTTATGTCCTACTACTCCCCTCCATACACTCTATGCTCCATACACACCTTCCCCATTATAGGCCCTGTATTTAACACCTCTGTGACTTTATAGGTGTAGTTCCTACACCTGGCATGCCCTCTCCATGCCCCTTTGTCCTTTCCACACTTCTACTGATCTATCAAAAGAGTACCAGACTTGGAGTCAGAAGACCTGGGTTTGAATTCTAGTTCCAACAAATACCAGCTGTATAACTGTAGATAAGTTATTTCCCTCTCTGAGCCCTTGTCTCTGTGATGTATAAAGAATTCAAGAGATATAATTTCTGGGTAATTAATCATTTTGTTAATTATTGCTAGTGGATAATTAATCAAAGGGGTCAATGGAACTTTTAATGACAAAAATCCTTCATGGAACCCACTCTTGAGTCACATGCCCTTGGAAGACTGGATATTCCTAAGGACAGCAAATCAACTCTGATTGATTAATAATTAATGAGAAGAATGTTGAGGACAGAACCTAGGTGTCAAGCCTTTTACAATAATAAGGAAGTTTGGAAGGTAGAGGGTTTGGGGAGAAATATGAGTTTAGTTTTGGAATATAATGAGTTGTGTCTATGGGATATCAAGTTTAAGATGCCCATTAGGCCATCAGATATGAAGATCTAGAGGTTGAGAAAGAACAAATAAACAAATGGGGCTAGACAAATACAGATCTGAGAATCATTTTCATGAAGATGCTAACTGAATCCATGGAACTTGATGAAATCATCAAGTAAAATAATATAGATAGAAAAAGAAAAGGGCCCAAGAGAGCTCCCTGGGAGGACACTTACCTTTAGGAAGTGTGGCTTGGTTGAAGATTCATCGAAGAAAACTGAGGAGCAATCAGACAAGTAGGAGAAGAACCAAGATAGAACCATGTCACAGAAATCTAGAGAGAAGAGGGTATTAAGGAGAAGAGAATGATCAACAGTGTCAAAGAATACAGAGAGGTCAAGAAGGATGAGGACTGAAAAAGTTGATTAGATTTTGTAAGTAAGAGATCATTGGTCACTTTGGAGAGAGCATTTTGGTTAAAAAGATGAAGTCAGAAGCCAGACTATAGAGAGTAAGAGAAAAGAAGCAGAGGCGCTCATTGTAAATGGCCTTCTCAGAGAGTTTAGACCCCAAAAGGAAAAGAGGCATGGTGCAATAGCTGGCAAGGATAGATGGACCAAGTAAAGGTCCATCTTTTTTGAGGACGAGGAGACATGAGCATGTTTGTAGGCAGTTAGTTATCACAGCCAGTAGTCAGGGAGAGAATGAAGGGAGGAAATGGGGATGATATTGGGGTGGGGGCAAGGAGAATCTACTGGAAGAGAACAGCTGGAGGAGGTCACTTGTGCATGTAGAGGGGTTTTCCCTGGCAATAAGAGTGAGGAGTATTCCATCTTCCCCACCTTGACCAATGAGGAGGTCACTTGTGCATGTAGAGGGGTTTCCCTAGCTACCTCTTCATGTGACACAAGGTTAAAGGAAAATATAGTGGCAGAAAGTATTTAAGTGATGTGAGATGAGGAACAAGGAAGATGAAGGAACTTTTGGCAAATGGCTCAGTGTTTTCTGTGAAATATGAAACAAGGTTCTCAGATGAAAGAGAAGAAAAGAAGAAGCTATGGGAGGTTTAAAGAGGCATGAAAAGCTTTGGAAAAGCTTCTGTGATGAGTGGGATAATGAGTTAATTATAGAAGTATAAAGCATTGCCTTGCTACAGTGATGGCCCAGTTGAGATTATGTGATATAAATTTGTAGTGAACCCAGTCAACACAGTTTCATGATTTTCTCTAGCTTCATCCAGCAGCACATTGTAAGAGCAAAGGCAGCAGATGGGGGGAGTGATCCAAGGCTGAGGCTTGGCAGGGCAAGCAATGATGTATAAGTGGGAAGGACAGTGGAAAGTTGAATTGGTTCACCAAGAGGACAGGATGGGGAAGAGAGAAGTGTGTAGTCAGTGCAGAAGTGATGGCCTGGGAAAGAATTGGAAGTCATGGTAAGGACAAAGAACAAAATTTGGACTTGTACTGCAAAGTAGTACATCTACATCAAAAGTAGAATGATGACAGACTGTGATCAGATAAAAGAATTTAATTTGCATATATGGAAGTGAAGTACTTGTGGGTAATAACAAGATCAAGGAAGGGTATGACCATCTCTGCTTGTGTCTGAGGTCAGGTATGGGAGAAGATCATGGGAAATTAATAAATTGAGGAACTGGGAGGTTAAACTGTTTGACACAGCATCAATATGTTTATTAAAGTCCCATAGTATAAAGACAGAAGTTGGGAGAGACAGGAAGAATGTGAGCCAGATGCAGAACTCATTGAGAAAAGGAGTGTATCCAAGAGGATGGTAGATAATACCAGAATATTTTTGGGATGACAGACTTGGATTGAAGCAATCTCAAAGAAGAAGAGGTTTCTGAGTGATGGTGGTAAAGGGAGAACCTAGAAATATCGACAGAGAGTGAGGAGTATTCCATCTTCCCCACCTTGACCAATGAGTGAAAGGGAATGAGTGAAAATGCAACGAGTGCTGAAAAGGGTGGCCAGAGAGGTTGTCATCAGGAGGAAGCCAGCTCTCAGTGAGAGTCAGAAAATGAAAGGAGTTGGAAAGGAAAAGATTTAAGGCAAAAGTAAGTTTGTAATCTATGAAGCAGGCATTCCATAGAGCACAATGAAAGTGGTAGGTAACCTCAAAGTGCAGCAGAAAGGAGGGAAGGGAGGTGTTGAAGAATGTAGGAATAATGGAGCAGGCAGTGGATGTAAAGGAATGAGGTTTGAATAATGACTGCTGGAGGTTCAGAATCCCTGTGATGGGGATGGGATGACTGGGTGGGAGTCTGTTAATGATTGAGGAATGAGTTAGATTATTGAGGAATGAGGTAGATTATCTAGGGGGTTGACCTCAGGTCTAGTCCTCTCAGGGCAGTTCAGACAGGGGACCTACAGCAGTTACAGGTGGAGTAGAATTTCTCTTCTTTTCTGCAGAAAGGCCAGTCTCTGTCAGGAGACAGGTGGAGAAAGAGCAACGAAATGTGTTTCTCTCCTTACCCTGAAGACAAGAAGGAATGATGTGAGGAGTCTGGCATCTGATGGAATGGTGCCTCCATCCCTTCCTCCCTTAGTGGCAGATTATGTATCTAGCATCCAAAAACTAGCCTGGCTAAGTCCAGGAAGGCCTTATTACCAAAGGATTAGCCAACAGTAGATTATTGGGGGAGGGGGGTTGGTCATAGAAATACAAAAAAAAATTTGAATCTACTAAAGCATTGAGGGCTAATAGGATGAAGGGGTCATCTAATCCAACCCTTTTGTTTTGTTGGTTGTGAACTGCACTGCTGAAGGGGCACCCATACCAATGAAATCATGCATCAAAATAAGATTCTGAGGCTCTACTCTATATTTTGTTATCAACACTAATTAAGTGACTACTGTATGCTGATTATCATGCCAAATATAAACAGACTTTGTTCTCCTGCATGTCATGTTCTAGTAGAAAGATATGATATATGTAGATCAGTAAACAGAGTGGAACAACTAGAATTCTTGCCATGGATACCAAAATTAAAGGCATGCCAATAGCACTTAACACTCCTTTGGAAGAGCTGAAATGTCTAATCTTACTACCAGGTTAGCAAGAACAATTAGTTAAAGAGGAAGTTATCAGATAGTGGTTGCTTCCCATTTTATCAATCCTATATAACTCTTACCTGTGACTTTTTACAAATTCCCTGTAAACAAATTATATAGCCATCATCCTGTGGGTCTTCTTCAGATTCTAGTAATATTTCAAGGATACCAGTGTAGTTCACCAGTTATCCTTCTGCTATCCTTGCTATCCCAAAACATGACCACCTGCTCTGGGCCAGGCCAAGTGAACCATCACAATGAGGGCTCTCAGAATATAAGTACCACTTGTGATTGATTAAATGACATAAGTGAAACCACTTTCAAGAGTACAGGATGGTGGGGCAGCTAGGTGGTACAGTGAGTAGAGCACCGGCCCTGGAGTCAGGAGGACCTGAGTTCAAATTTGACCTCAGACACTTAACACTTACTAGCTGTGTGACCTTGGGCAAGTCACTTAACCCCTGCCCTCCACCCCTCCAAAAAAAAAGCAAAAAAAAAAAAAAAAGAATACATGATAGTTGAGGGCAGCTTCCTGTGCTTTCCTTATTCTCCCAGCAAAGAAACTTGTCTTGACACCCCCAGGAGTCAGGGGGCAACAGTCCACATGGATCTGGGGCTTAATTAGGCCAGAGAAGCTGCCACCCAAGAGGCAATGGTCCAGAGCATTAGAACTTGCAACACCATACCAGCTCCTTCCTGCAATCCTGGCTCTGCCTTGCCTTCCACAAGCCTAGCATAATTATAACTGTACCACAGTCCTGGCAGGAAGCCAGTGGGTCATGTCCTCACCCACTACACCAAATCACCTTTGTTTCCAACTTAGCAATTCTTAAAGGAAAAACCAAGTGGATAAAGGACTCTGGCCTAAAAGTTAAGAAACCAAAGTTCCATCAATTTTTACCCCTAACTCATTGTGTGACCTTGGGGAAAGTATTTCCCTTCTCTGAGGCTTATTTCCTTTGCCTGAAAAAGGAAGAAGCTGAATAGGATTATATCCATGGTCCCTTAACTTACTATTCATATAAACCTAGACAAATCATTTCACCATTCTGGGCATTAATTTCCTTTTGTATAAAATGAAATGGGGTGGACTAGTTGACCTCTTCAAATGCCTCCCAGCTCTATATCCACAGGCCAAGTTTGATAAAACATGGACAGGATTTCCCTGACTACCTCTGGCTAACCACATGGGCTAACTCAGTCCTTGGGCATTTTTGACAAAGAACAAGGCTGCTTCCAATCAGGTATTTGTGACTCATCCCTGAAGGACTCAGGCACTCTGGAGGTGATAAACAATACCCTTATTGGCCACTAAAAGGAGGAGAAGATAGCTCAGTGGAACTTTAAAAAGGAAGTGACTCTGCTTTTCTCTCCCTATAACTCTAACTGGAATGAATAGCTCTTGTTTATTAGATGCCCGTGATGGGGCAGAGAAAGAGCTGCATACTTACCCCATCCCCAGAAGTATGTGGGCTCCTTCTGCATGGCAGCAAGAGCAAGGGGGCTCAATGAGGTAAGCTTGAGCCCGGGCCTCTGGCTGGCTCTTTTGTTTTGTGTTCTTTCACTGATCATAAATGACCCAACATTGATCTTGTGACAGAAGTGTTTAGGCTTGGAAAAGGCCTTGTAAATTCAAAGGTCTAGAGATTCTGGGTCTGTTGTATGACTGGTGGCAGGGGTAGTTTCTGCATCAAAGAAGATGTCACCAACAGAGAGACAAATGCAACACTTGATCTCTTGGTTTAGCTGGGAGGAAATCCTGTCCATGTACATGTTGGAGAGCTGATAAATATAAATATGAAAATGTCTGTTCAGTAGTCCCACAAGCTACATTATGACTGGATGTTTCAAGCATCAACCTCCTAGAAAAAGGTAACAACAGTTATGTCATTAAAGGGATGCTTGTTAAGTTTTCTGTCAATAAACACCTTTAAGTTTGGGGTGTGTTAAGCATTCCTTCTATGTCTTAAACAAGTAACTATCGCATAGCTGATTCATATTGTACACGGAGAACTTTTTTACCAGCTCCTCAAAGGGTCCCAGATATAAACCAAAACTAACCTTTAAGTAATTTTTTCCCAGAGGGCCAAGGTGGGTGTGGGTGTATAATGAACCAAAGAATATGATAAAAGTTTTTTTTTTCTTTTAGGTGGTCAGACTCCCTCAAGACAGAATATGGCCTGACTGCATGAGTTAATAGGAGAGGGATCTCTTGGTAGGCAAGGAAAGGACAAGGAATTCCAGCTCCCTGGGACTCAGAAGCAGTTGTCTAATTGTTAGCACCTGATCCAGCTCTATAGCCTTCTAAGATAAGCCTATGCTCTCTATTCAATCAGTCAATCAAAAAGTATTTTTTTAAGTACCTACCCTTTTAGTCACTTTGCTAGGCACTAGGAATAGAAAGACAAAAAAATGGAAAAAATCCTTGCTCTCAGGGAGTTTACATTCTGTCAGGGGAGACGATGTATAGAAACAAAAATACATAAAAAACAAATTCAAAGACTTGGTAGGTAAATACAAGACAGGAAGGGAGGGCACTATCAGTTAGGGAATCAGGAAAGACTTCATGTAGAAAGTAGTATTTGAGCTGAGTTTAGAGAGAAGTGACATATTGTGAAAGGGAGAAATGAAGAGAGAATATATACTAGGAGTGGCAGCCAGCCTGTGCAAATGAATAGAAACAGGAGATGGAATATCATGTGAAAAATAGTATAGAGGTCAATCTGTTCAGAATATAAAGTGCATGAAACAGTGATGTATAATGAAGTTGGAAAGATAGATGGTTGGACGGATGGATGGATGGATAGATGGATGGATGGATGGAGAGACAGAAACAGAGAAAGAGAGAGGTAGACACAGAATTTTTAAATATTTCTTAAGCGCTGTGCCAGGCATTGTGCTAAGCACTAGGGAAATGAGTGAAAGCAAACCAGACAGTCCCTGCCACCTAAGGGTTTACATTCTAATTCAAGAAGACAACAGAAAAGAAAGTTGGAAGGAAGAGGCAATTGAGAGACATGGTGTAAAGATGTCTGAAAGTGTCATGGAGGCCTGGTTCCAGGCAAGGTAAGGCAAATGTTCATCAAGCAGAGCTGCACAGCCCAGGAGCAGAGTCCAAGATTGCCATGTCAGGGAGATAAGGATAATAGAGTGTTGTCAAGCATACCAATGCAAAGGACTTTAAAAACCAAAGAGAAATCTAAATTGTAACTTTCTTCTCCATTCAGACATTCTGAGATTCTTCTCTTCTATCCCTGCTAAACTCAAAGCCCTTTCCCTCCAGGACCATCCAAATTTTGCCCTCCCAGACCTCTTAGCTTGAACACAAAAATTCCCTCACAGCAGCCCTATCTGGGGTGAGGCCCTAAAGGGAAGGAGGCCATGGGAAAGGTCAGTTAGCAAAGACTGAGTAACGATAGGTTCCAGGAAAGGTAAAAGAGCAGAGAAGGAAAACAAGATTAAAAAAAAAAAAAGACAGTTAAGGGGAGGGGAGGGAGTGGGTTACTTCCTGGGCTCTGGCCAGCCTCTGGAATCCTTCACCTTCAGCAAAGGCCCTTTGCCCCCTTCCCTCCCCAGACTCGTACCCAGATAGGCTGATTAGGAGGCGCCTAGCACCTTCCTTTGATGGGCACAGGGGCAGAAAGAGTATGGAGACTGAATTGTTCAAACATGTGGGGAAACACAGGCACGAGATTGGGGGTGGAGGGAAAGGGGCACATACAGGCAGCATACTGCACATGGGCAACTCAGAGTCATTCAAAAAGGGCAGAGGGAGGAGACACCTCTCCTTGGCAGAAATCTACCTAGAACACAAGGTCTGATGGGTTGGGTTTCATTTGGTTTTGTGTCTTAATCTTTTGTAACCTTAGGCAAAAAAGCATTTAGAATTTTAGAACACCTTGTTGTAGGCTGAAGGTCAGACTTGGGAGTAGGAAATGTGCCAGAACAAGTTGTGGTTTTAACGCCTGTGGCTATGCTGCCCTTCAAAACAGCTCACACAGCTGGTCTAGCAGAAGTGTGATAGCCTGAGCAGGAAGGAAATGGGGACTTGAAAGCCAGCACTGCAGTTAGAGCTGTGAGAGAACGCAGAACACAGAATCTAGAGGAGGGACCTTCAAGCACATAACGTCAGAGCAAGGAGACCTTAGAACAGAGAGCCAAGAGTAAAATACCTAAGGGGGTCTTTGGAAGATAAGTCACCACCAGAAAGAACCTTAGCGGTCATCAGAATCAGTTTACAGAAGAGGAAACTGAGGCCCAGAGAAAAGAAGTTATTTTTTTAAATAGCCCCTTAGTGTCAAAGCCCAAACCAGGACCCAGGTTACCTAATTGCCAGTCCAGTGCTCTTTCATTCATTCATTCATTCAGCATCCACTAAGCACCAGTCACTAATAGGTACTGAGGATACAGAGAGTTTACATTCCAGGGGGGAAATACATATAGATAAGTAAATATATACATATATATATATATATATGTATATGTAGATATATATATATATATATGAAAATACATACATCTTCCATACATTTGAAATACAAAATACATATGAGTAAATACAAGGCAATTGAGGAAGAATGCCACTACCACCTAAGAAGGAAAGGGCTTATGTTGCTGTTGAATCATTTCAGTTACATCTGACTTTCCATGACCCCATTTGGGCTTTTCTTGGCAAAGATTCTAGAATGGTTTGCCATTTCCTTCTCCAGCTTGTTTTACAGATGAGAAAACTGAGGCAAACAGGGTTAAGTGACTTGACCAGGGTAATATAGATAGCAAGTGTCTGAGGCCAGATTTAAACTCAGGTCCTCCTGACTTCAGGCCTGGCACTCCATCCACTGGACCACCTAGCTGGCCAGGGTTAATGTAGAACGTATTCGAACTGAGTCTGGAAGAAAGCATTCACCTTACAAAGTGGAGGGCAGTATAGGCATAAGCCAAAGCCTGGGAAAAGCCACTGAGATGGGAGAATAAATATTTCATATGAGGGAAAACAAGCAGTAGATCAGTTTAGCTGAAAGTCAGGGTGCATCAATTAGAATAATGTGCATTAAACCCGGAAAGCTAGGCAGCGGCCAGACGAGAAAGGGCTTGGCATATGAAACAGATGAGTTAGTCTTTTATCCTAGAAGCAATAAGAAGCTGCATTTTCATCAGGACAGTAACATTGTCAATTCTATGCTTTAGGAATATTAATTTGACTTCTATATAGAGTACCCCTCTATGGACCTCAGTTTCTCAGATGTGAAACAAGAAACTAAGATGATCACAAATCTCTTATAGTTCTAATACTACACGAACCTATAAGACACGGGTTCTAGTCCCAGCTTAGTCTCTAATTTACTGTGTAACCTAGGACAAATCACTTTTCTTTTGGGGGCATCAGTTTCTCCAACTGTAAAATGAGAGAATTGAAGCAACATGTCTTCTAATTCTGACCTGATACAATTCTCTTATTCTATGTGGATTAGGATGTGTCAAACCCCTCTGTCATCTGTTATCCCAACTGATTAGTCTGGTTTACTGGTCAGTGTTACCGTCTAGTCTCCTGCAAAGAGATATAATCAAAGGTCATGGTTTCCTTCTAAGGAGGGGCCTTGCTTTCACTGCCTCTAGATTCTGCCTGTCCCAGTGTGCTCTGCCCTTGAGCTTTGCATACACATGCTGCCAGGGAGAGGATTTAAGGAGCCAGAACTCATGGTAGTTAGCTTAGCTCCTGATCTGACACTCTCCCCTGGGGCTTGGTAGGAATGTCAATTTTTGCTTAGTACTGATTCCGTGGGCTTTGGGCTGTGTGGATGGGTCACATGAGAATGGGAAGGACACTCATCTTCTGAGGATCTAGCCCAACTCCCTCATTTTACAGATGAGGAAACTGAGGCCTAGAAAGATGACATAACTACAAAGTAGCTAATCCAGATACTCAGACTCCAAAACCAGTGCTCTTTCTCACACCACTGGGTCATCATCTTTCTTAGAAATAATGTGATCTGAATATAATTCCAATTACCCAGGTTCTCAGCAAGGCCTCCAGAATAGAGGCAGTAAGAAAAGTCCTGAAACTTTAAGCACTCAACTTGAAATCAAGAGACCTGAATTCAGAACCTTCAATCTGCTACTTACCTTTGTGACCTTAGGCAAGTCACTTAACTTCTCTGGGCCCCAGTTTCCTCATCTATAAAATGAAAGATTGGACTAGACAGTCTCTAAGGTCACTTCTAGCTCAAAATCTATGATTATTCAATAATCAATAAACATTTATTCAGAGCGTACTATGTGCCAGATACTGTATCCACTGGGTATACAGAGAAAAGCAAAAGCCAGTCCCTGTCCTCAAGCAGGTCACACTCTAATGGGGGAGAGGAGACAACACATAAAAAAGCTGAAAATAGAATTCAAGGGGAACACTGGTGTGCAGGCGGGCCTGTGAAGGTTCTGTGACTGCAGAAGGAAAGGCTCTAAGTAGGCATGAGTTATAGAGCTGATTTCATCTTTCAGAATGATGAGTTTCTGGAGACCATGAACTCCAGGTCAGTCAGGTATGAAACGATGAGAATTCCCTGGGTGCTGTCCTTAAAAGGTGAAGGACCAGCGAGGAACTCTCCAATGTCTACCCTCCACCTTCCCCAATCAGAGGGAGGGAGGGACCCCAGGGACAGGGGATACCAAGGAGATGTGACTTTCAGATCTGATTATGTCTTGCAGAATGATGACAGCTGTTTGTTGTCTACTCTGGAGGAGTGTTTTATTCTATTTAAGAAGTGATAGGATGAACAATATTATAAATGCTTATGCTTTCTTAAGTTTTAATATTTACAAGTCCCTTTCCTCACCACAAGCCAATGAGGCAGTGTGTTAACACATCCATTTTGAAGCTTAAAGGTTAACTGATTTCCCAAGTATAACAAAGATTGTGGGTGTTGGAGAGGAGATTCGAACCCCTGTCTTCTGACTCTAAAATCCAGAATCCTCTCTACCATACCACACCACCACCTCAACTGATGTTCTTTTTAACCTTCCACCCAAAGGGTAAAGAGAGAGAAGACAGTTATTTGAGTGAAGCCATAGTAATAGGAATAGAATTTTTTAAAAAGGCATAATCAAGAGACTACGTGAGAGTGAGATTATAAAGTGAACAGATGAATTTGCCCCAGAGTTGACAAATCATCATGGGGGAGTCAGGAGACATGAGTCTGAATCTCAGCTCTATTTTTATTGCCTATGTGACCTTAGGTAAGTGACTTAGCCTCTCTGTCTACTATCTTCCTATCTGTAAAATAAAGGGGTTGAGGGGCGGCTAGGTGGCGCAGCGAATAGAGCGCCGGCCTCGGAGTTGGGATGACCCGAGATCAGATCCGGCCTCAGAAAATGAGCACCCATGCATAAATAATGACTAGCCGAGTAACCTTGAGCAAGTTACTTAACCCCAATTGCTTTAAAAAAAAATAAAGGGGTTGAATTAGATAGTTTTTAAAGCACTTTACAGCTCTAAATACTATGATCCAATCCCAAATTAAGTGAATGCAGGAAGGGAGGTTTATTGGGGCAAAAGACATCATTCTATTCTGGACCTGTAAGGGAGCCTGATACTGTTGTAGAGGGGTTACTACCTATAGAAGTTAGGGCAAGTAAATGGTGCCATGGTACACAGAGTACCAGGCCTGTAGTCAGTAAACTTCATCTTCATGAGTTCAAATCTGGCCTCAGACACTCGCTGTATGACCATGGGAAAGTCCTTTAGTCTTGTTTGCTTCAGTTCCTTATCCATGAAATGGTCTGATGAAGGAAATGGAAAAATACTCCAGTATCTTTGCCAAGAAAACCCCAAATGGCATCACGAATGGTCAGAAATGACTGAAAAACAACGCCTATGGAGGTGCTGGACCAAACTAAATTAGAATATTTGAGATAGTTTAGGGACACCTAATGTAGAGCTGAGTTTGATTGTTGCTATTGTTTAGACTTCTAACAACTTTCTCCTATGTTATTTCTGATTTTAAGATTCTCTTTTCTTATAAATATGGAATAGGAATAAGAATAGAGACTGGAACTGTGGTTTCCTTTTCAGTGGAACTCCCAAGTAAGGAAACTCTCTCTACCAATGCAGGTCAGTACCTTCTTTGCAAATTTATAGCTTTTCCTTATAAGTAAGCCCTAGAATATGTACTCTAGTGGCCTGGAGAATGTGGAGGGGAAAAAGAGGGGAAAACGAGATGTAGTTACTAGAATCAAGCACCAAGAGGCAGTGGCAAAGGAATCAGCAGAGGAGGAAGGGAGAGGCAAAGCAAGTCTCTGAACCCAGGAAGCCAAGCAGGTTTGAGAGTCAGAAAGGAACAAAGAAATAGTGTCTGTATCAGTCAAGGTGATCAGATGCTCATGGGGGGTGACAATAATGACTAATACATTGATGATATAGCATTCAATTTACCAAAGTGCCCTGCATACATCTGAACTCCACAGCAATCTTATAAAGTAGATAGTACAGACCTTATTATCCCCATCTTGCAGATGACTTACCCAAGATCACATAGCTAGATATTTTACATACTCACCACAAGAGTTAAGTAATTTAATAAAGATAAAAAGAAATAAGACACATGTAAGTATTCAAGACCTATCAGCTATGTAGTCACTTTGGTTCTGTCCCATTTCCAATTCTGGGTCACAATAGGTCCAAACTAGAAGCCTCCAACACCATTAAGTATCATAGTCAGGGATGAGTGTTTCCCATCTCCCCTTGTTGCCCATCACCATGACAGTCTCAGTAGGAGTCCTTACAGGGGTCCTTAACTTTTCTGGTTTCATGGACCCCTCTGACAACATCATGAAACCTAGACACAGACCCCTTCTCAAAGTAATATTACCAAATGCATAAAGTGCGTTTGGAATAAATGTGCATAGGAATAATAGTGCATAGGAACGCAGAGGAAATGAAATATATTGAAATAGCTATCACAACTTTAAAAAAAAACTCATTAACTCCATGCTAAGAACCCCTTGCCTAAAAGAAATAGTTTCTCTGCAAGCAACATTAGCTCTTTCCCCCTTTGCTCTAGATGGTCAGGTGGATACATGTATTAGTCAATAAGTTTTACTGTTACTAAAAAACAGGATATAAGTATCAGCTGAAATAACAGGATATAAGGATCATGATGTAGTCACCAGGTGCTTCTACATAACAAAGAAACAAATATATTTGCCATCCATCATTCCAAATAAAAGCTCATTGGCCAATTTTTGACCAGGCATGAGTTCCATAATAAGTTCATCCCTAGCCTAAGTATTTGACTTTTGTCTTTTGAGATGGTCAGCTATACAAACCATTATACAGTGCTGCCATCTTCTTCCCTAATCATACCCTAGATACAATATTGCATTTAATTCTGGACACACTAGAACACACCCACAGGAGAAAACCTGGATGGTTCGAGGACTAGAGACCATGCCTTACAATGACTGGCTGAAGGAACTGTGGATGTTCAGCCTGTAAAAGAGAAGACATACAGGGGAGCAGGAAACACATGATCATTGTCTTCAAGTAGCTGAAGGGCTACCATAGGAAAGAGAATCTTAGAATCATAGATTTGGAGCTGGAAGGGAACTTAGAGGCCATTGAGTCCAGCTTCCTCATTTTTCATGTGGAAACTCAACGGGTTCTAACAAGTTAATAGGCTTGCCCAAGGATCATACAATTGTCAGAGGCAGTAACAGAACACAGGTCTTTCTGACTCCAAGCCCAATCCACTAGCCATTACTCCTACAGCTCAAGATCACAAATATCACAATCATCAGCAACGTCATGGGGAAAGGGTGTTCACTTATTTTCAAATAAACTGGATTCAAATCCTGGCTCTGATTCTTATTAGCTCTGTGACCACAGGAAACTCACTGACTCCCTGGGCTTCAAGTTCTTCACCTGTAAAAATGATATGGCATTTATTACTAAAGATCTATTATCCTTAATTTTTCTAAATGGGATGTGAGATGAATTAAATGAAATGGGCTGCCTCAACTTCGAGTGAGTTCAAGTGAAAACTTGACCATCTATCAGGGGTGCTGTGAAGGAGATTCCTACTCAGATAAAGGTGAAGACTAATTGCCTCCTAAAATCCCCTCTGGTTCAGAGAGTCTGTGAAATCCAAAGGACATTACAAAGGCTACGTTTCTGATGACTTTGTGAATGATTACATCCCAGAAACATAGAACTTAGGAACAGAAAAGACCAGAGTCCAACTCCTTCATTTTACAATTGCCTGTCCAATATCACACAACCAATAGCAGCACCAGAACCCAAATCTGAATCGAGGGATCTTTCCACATTACAATGGATAAAGGGTCAAAAGGAGGAAGAAAGGGAGGAACCAGGCATGTATATGGTACCTACAAATCTCCCTTGATTTGAAAGGAAAGAGAATAGTCAAAGATGACACTAATGCTTCAAACCTAGGTGAGTGTCTGACCCTGAGGAGCTCTAGTATCAATAAGGCTACTATTATCCTGATCCAAGATGAGAGTTCCAATACATAACTACATCTGGCCTTTTTACTCTGAGTTATGAGGAAAAAGAGAATAGGAATAGGAGAAAGGAGATAAGAAAAATTAGGATTAATGGGAAGCCAGGGATAAGATTCACCTCCCTTTTGGCATAGTCTACTTTCTGAGGACTATCCTAGCTAAGTATAGATAGGCTCATTACCATTAGATTAGCCAATTGGTGATGGAGTATTTGGCCATGGCAATCCATGAAATACAAATATAAAGTGGCCCTCAGTCCTACATTCCTTCTGTGGTAATGATAGCAGAAATATACAAAAGGGGGCAGATGACAATAGGAATCATGCAGCTTTTAGATCATTAGAAGCATTGAGGTAACTGTTGATACTTGGAATGTGAAGTTCTTGCCCACTTTCCAATGCATAGACTTGCTACTGGGGGCAGCTAGGTAACTCAGTGGATAGAATCAGAAAGACCTGAGTTCAAATCCACCCTCAGACCTTTACTAGCTGCGTGACCTTGGGAAAGTCACTTAACCCTGTTTGCCTCAGTTTCCTCATCTGTAAAAGGATCTAGAGAAAGAAATAGCAAACCACTCCAGTATCTTTGCCAAGAAAACCCCAAATGAGGCCATGAATAACTGAACACCACTGAAACAACCAAACAACAGACATATTACTGTAAAAGCTAATTCATATCATGCTTGACATTGTCACTGTAAACAAAACTGTGAGACAGAAGGGACTTTTAGCCATGTCAAAGAATGGTTTGCCAGAATTAGCAGAGTTGGCTTTGCTGTGCATCCAAAATAAAAAACTTCATTTCATGGGACACTTACACTTGGTCATTATTTATCGTAATGCTTGTGATCAGCATTTATAAAAACAAACAAATTTTTATGAAAATAAATGCAGCTTATCCACCAATGTCAGTTGCAGAGAATGATCTCCACAAAAATGTGAGATTAAGGCAGTGAATGAAATGTGATTGAAATCAGGAATAAAAAATAAAAGAGGCCCAAATTTGAAGACTAAACAAAACCATCAACTTATAAGTTGTCCCGATAGTCTTAATAAAGTTTTAAACTTTAAACTTTAATAGCTTAAAGTATCACAAATGTTTTTGTGATAATTGAAAAGATACATTAAAGTTTAATGACTACTTTCTAAGAGAAAGGAATTAGTCATAGGCCTAATGAGCAATGAATAATATCACAAAAAAAATGAGATCGGTTCTGTTAGGAAGCAAGAAATGACTTGTTACTAATGTGGGAGTCATTCTTAAATCAGCTATCTATACACAATTAGCAATTTGTCAAGAATAAAGATCAAATTTAATATGAAACTAGAAGAAAGAATAAAAATGAGAAAAAAGATAGGGTATTCAAATAAAACAACTCAAACTTTACCTATTTATATTAGTCATTGATACTAAACAAAAAGGGTAAGGGGGAGGTTAGGGAAGAGTAAAGAACGTCAACACAAATCACAATAATAGCATCCATAATGAGTGCAAACCAATTTCCAAAACAAGGAGACCAAAAGATCCTAAAAGTCATCTTAGTTACTTTGTGACTCAGGCCAGTCCCTTGTGTCAGTTTTATGTTCAACACTGTTAATAAGTGTGACACTTGTAGGTATTTCAACAGTTAACCAAACAAATTTATTTAGCAATAACAGGAAAAACATATTTAACAGGGATATGTAATGAATATTTCAAGATGATTTGTCAGAGCAAAGCTCCCACTGACTCTAAGTTGCCTATCATGGCCAGTCAGCCAGTCATTAAGAGTGTTCTTGGATTTCTCCATGATTGATTTCAATTCATTTGATAAGAAAATGATATCAAAAGCCTGAGTTATTAGTCCCCTAAATCAATAAAGCCTCAAGGATGGTTTCAATACCTTTCAAGGGAAAAAGGAGAGGGAAGAAACTGTTCCAACCACAGCCACTAAACTTTTATTTTACTTGGCAAGTTAAATGCTATGGAAGCTATGGTGGACACCAGTTTAAAATGTAAATTCATTTGTAAAATTTTACAAAAATGGATTGTGAGGAGTATCACCTCATAAAACATCAAGCAATAGAGAGAAGACCCACTTTAGAGAAATTTTGACAAGAGACCCATCTAAAGGCAACAACAAGAGTTTCTACTACACCCATCAAGGCTGGGGTTTTTTCCTTGTACCTCTCAGCTGTAGACCCACAAACATGGACTGAGTTCAGTCTTGGGGAAACCTAATCCCTAAAGAAAAGGTTTTGGCTCTTTTTCTGAAACTCTCTAGCTTTTCACGTACTCCCATCTTGAAACCTTAGGTTTGGCTCATGTCTATAGTTTCCCCAAAAAGGAGAAACAGAAAGGCATTCAATGTACAATGTAATTCAGGTATGGGGCACCTACTTATTTCCTCCATACAAAGAAATGCTTAATATACTAAAGGCTCACAAGCCTGCATTAATAAAACTGAAACACAAAACAGTAACTTATAATTACTGTTGTACTCTTCCAGGAAATCGAGGGGTAATCAACAGAGAGAAGACATTAGCATTAAGAGAGATCAAGAAAGACCTTGCAAAAGGTAAAAGTTTTGCTGAGCCTTGAAAGAAGTCAGGGCAGCCAGGAGGCGGTAGTGTAGAAAGAGAGCATTTCAGTGTGGAAGGGACAGTAATGAAAACTTCCATAATTAGGATATGGACCTTCTGGTGTGAGTAGGCATTAGCTTGAGAGATGAAGAGATGATTCTTATCATTACTGGGGAGAAGTTTATGACAACAGAAAAGGAGAGAGAGATATCTGCCTTTTGGAAGAAGCTATTTTCATTTTTATCTTGTAAGGAAGTTTTGAGAAGAAATTTTACTTGATAACTGGAGAAAAACTGAATGGTATAAGACTGAGTTTTTATAAAACCAAGAAAAATCAACTGGCAATAGACTGATGGTTGTCACAGTCAAAATATTTTAACTAGCTTTACACACACGCACACAAACACACACACACACACACACAAACACACACACACACACACACACACACACACAGTCCCAAAAGACATAGTGCAACTTTAAACTATTTAAAAAAAACAAAATAAAACAAACAAAAAAAAAAAACAAAACAAACCTTGAAACTGCACCAAGACTTTTGGGACACACTATACAAATGTGAGTATGTATATAAGTATATGTATAAATAATGCAGATATAATTTGTATATGGCATATGTCTATATATAGGGCACATATATGTGTACGTGTACATGTATGTGTATGTCTATGTCTGTATGTATATGTATATGTATATGTATATGTATATGTATATGTATATGTATATGTATATGTATATGTATATGTATATGTATATGTGTGTATAGGGCAGCTAGGTGGCACAGTAGATGGAATGACAGTCCTGGAATCAGGAAGACTCATCTTCTTGAGTTCAAATCTGGCCTCAGACACTTACTAGCAGTGTGACCCTGAGCAAGTCACTTAACCCTGTTTGCCTCAGATTTCCCATCTATAAAATGAGCTAGAAAAGGAAATAACAAAACACTCCAGTATCTTTGCCAAGAAAATCCCAAATGAGGTCATGAAGAGTCAGAAATGACTGAAAGGACTGATCAACAACACATATAGCATACATATGTATATATGTATTTATGCATATGTAAACATGCATATGTATATCTTTATGTTTGTTTCTGCTTTCCTTTATTAATATTATACACAGCAGTGATTTTAACATATATTTAATTATAAAGAGTAATTACTACTGGAAAAAGAAGTTTCTCTGTTTGTTGTATAATTAATATTTAATGAACTCTGAGGTTCAAGTTAATTACCTAATGAGAAAGATATTTCAAGTTTATTAATGAGAAATTAATTATTCAAACATGCCCCTAGATCACTATAGAGCTCTGGAGAATAAAATTAAATATACACTAATGAGATGAGTGGCAGCCTAAGGTTGGGTGACCTACAAGTGAGGATGGTTAGACCCCAGATCCTATATGACCTAATTCCTGTTGGGTCTCTTTTTTCACTACTATCCTGAAGGCAAAAAAAAAATGACCAGAAAAACAATTACCACACTATAAATCTACTTTCCCATATATAAATCTATGGGTGCATGTGTATGCAAAAATAGATATAGTAGGGGTGGCTAGGTGGCGCAGTGAGTAGAGCGTCAGCCCTGGAGTCAGAAGGACCTGAGTTCGGATTTGGCCTCAGACACTTAACACACACACAAACAAAAACCTAGCTGTGTGACCTTGGGCAAGTTACTTAACCCCAATTGCCCTCAAAAAAAAAATAGATATAGTTGTAGATATAGATAGACAGACAGACAAAGATAGACAGATATCCTAGGGCTTTTTCTTAATCACTTTCCTATAACATGTTATGGCCTATTCACAACTACCATATGTCTTTCCATTGCCCTATGGGTGAGACTTATTTTCAATTCTTCAGACACTATCATTTTCTATGACCCACAGACATACAGCAATGTAGGTAGATTATTTATCCTAAAAAAGATGGAACTTTAGGGAGAAACTTAGGATCATTAAAATAATTGCAGCTTCCCAAAAATAATATAGTGTGTGTGTGTGTTTGTGCGCGCGTGCACATGCATGCGCGTGCATGCTGAAAATATCCTTACTGAGAGTATTGGAAAGGAACAAAGTTTTTACAAGTAATATTACAGAACAGGCAAGATTTTTGCCATCACAAAACTGACTAAAAGGTATCAAAAACATAAGATCACATTTTTATTCTTTGTTAACTACCAAAAAAAAAAGAGAGAGAAATACCATTTAGGAATCTAAAAGCTCTCCTAGAACAAAGTGTCTTCTACACATACATCTAAATTATACGAGATTCCTTGAAAGACAATACAATTGATATAAACTCGCTAGCCCTATTATCATAAATATTAGGGCATAAAATGCATGTTTGCCAAAGTTGCTCACCACTATCATAGAAGACATCTGGGGCAGGTTCCAAGTCAAAGAGAGATTCTTTATGGTTGGTTAGTGAGATTCCCCAAATGCTCCTGTTTGAGGATAATATTGCATTGATTGAAACAAGTCCTGCAACATTGCAGATTCCTGGATGAGATCTATAACTCAATAGAGTAAAGAATGTCTGTTGTCCAAACTATAATATGCTGTCATATAGACAATCTATAGAGCTCACCCGCCAATACATAGATCTCAGACAAATTTTGCAAATAGATAATGAGTTGGGACCAGAATTAAACAAAGAGACTAGATCAGACCTTTAGGAAGGAGCAGTTATTTTAATGATCTTAAATTTCCCCCTAAATACAATACATACAATACATAAAGTCTCATCTTTTTTCATATTGATATTCTACCTATACCTATGTCTTTGGGTTATAGAAAATTATAGTGTTTGAAGAAATGAAAATGGGTATCATTCATAGGGCAATGGAAAGATATGTGATAGTTGTGAAAGGACTACAACATATTACAGGAATGAGATTAAGAAAAAGCTCTGGAACAAAACATGTCAGTAAAGAAACTTATAAGCTAAAAAAGATGGGCTGGTCACATGATAAGGGCAATGGAGAACTGATGGACAACCTGTACTCTCCCCTGGTATTCTCATGATATGTCAAAAAAGAGTAAGAACCCTACACACACACACACACACACACACACACACACACACAATGTATAGACATCTGTCCTGAACTTATCATAGAGAAGAGTCCTTCCTAAAGTATAGGCAGTTATGAATGGAGTACAGCCTGCCTTATTGGGAGAATCTTAACAGCAGTGAGATTACATCCCTATTTGAGCATTTGAAAGCATAGAGCATTATAAAGAGATCTTTGAGATCATTAGATTAGAAATCCAATCTTCTTTTTCAGAAGAAGAAACCAAAAGCCAGAACTATGAAACAATTCACTCAAGGCCACACAGCTAATAAATGTTGGCAAAGGATTCAAATCCAAGTCTCCTGACTATGAATCCAGTATGCCTTCCACTACAGACATAGTAAGGTGATTTAATAATTCCTATTCAGTATATGAGGATTAACCGGTATCCCTTAGTTACCCATCTTTCTTTTTTTTTTTTAAGCAATTGGGGTTAAGTAACTTGCTCAAGGTTACACAGCTAGTCATTATTTATGTGTGGGTGCTCATTTTCTGAGGCCGGATTTGATCTCGGGTCATCCCAACTCCAAGGCTGGTGCTCTTACTCACTGCGCCACCTAGCCGCCCCTACCCATCTTTCTTAAAGCCAGGGTTCTTAACTTTTTTTGTGAATAGTGTCACAGACCCATCTGGAAATCTGGAAAAGCCTATGTATCCCTTGGACTCTAGGTGGCTCAGTATGTGGGGTGCCTGGCCTAAAGTCAGAAAGGCCCTGAGTTCAAATCCAGCCTCAGACACTTACTAGCTGTGCAGCCCTGGACAAATGACTTAACCCTGTTTGCCTCAGTTTCTTTATCTGTAAAATGAACTAGAGAAGGAAATGGCAAAAGACTCCAGTATCTTTGCCAAGAAAACCCCAAATGGGGTCATGAAGAGTCAGACATGACTGAAAAAATGACTCAACAACAACAAATGTACCCCTCCTTAGGATATTTTAAATGCTCAAAATATATATGAAGTTAGAAAGAAAACTAATTACACTGAAATAAAAATGTAATTTTTTTCCTATCTAAGACTCCCTGAAATGGTCTATGGATGCAAGGTTAAGAATCCTTGCACAGGATGATGAAATTAGATATGGGTAGGAGTCTCAAGAAGGAAATATTATGGCTGCCTCCACCCTAAAAAGGCTCTGCAGTGGGTTTGTGGAAAGCTTTTAGAATCCCTGTCCCCAGAGACCTTTAAAACATTAAAAGTTTTATAAACAACATCTGGTTTGGATGAGTGCCTGAGGGCAGGGGGCTGCCTCAGAGACCTCATAAGGTCATTCCAGCTGCATAGACTTATAAATCTATGAACAGGGTTAGTCCATGAACTGGCTGTAATCCCAGAGTCCTGGGACCTTAGATAAGAATGTTCTCATCAGTAGCAAGATGTTGAATTCATCTGGGCTTGGGAGAGCTTGCCAGAATAAAAAGTGAGGAGTGCGGACTGAGATGTCACATCTCAATCCAAAAAAAGAAGTGAATGGAAATCCATCCTTCAGGGCTTGAGGTTAAGAAACTATAGAATACTCTGTATGCTCCACCTTCTTGTCTTTTCTCCATGATCCATCTTCCTTCTCCCCTCCCCAACACTCCATAATACCTACCTCCTCTTTAAATTTGGCCACAACAGAAAATGCCACGGGAAGCCAAGGAATCTTCCAACTTTTGGAAGAAGTAAGTGGGTTTAATTCATTTTCTCCTTATTTCCCCAAAGCCTTCTTGTCTCTAAATGAAACATCTCCAGTTCCCTCAACTGAAAGAGTGTAATGGTAAAAGTCAAAAGAATCCTAGTTAACATGCATACTGACTCCTCGACCATGAGCAAGTCCCTTCTGCTCTTTTTATCTCAGTTCTCTCACCTGTTGCAAAAAAGGTAATGGTCTGCCTACCTCACAGGACTAGTTTTCACCACAGGAAAACATTTTATAAACCTTAAAGCTCTATAGAAATGGGACCAATTGTTATTATTCAACTAATTCTAAAATAGCATGTTCTCCAATCCTTCCACAATCCTGGCTATTGTCTTCTAGACAAGTTCCAACTTATTGATGTCCTTCATAAAATGTAGTGCCCAAAACTGAACACAATACACCAAAGGAGGCCAGACAAAGGCTGAGGTCAAAGGGACTTCTCTAGTTTTTACTCTATGGATGTGTTCATTTAGCCTTAGATAACATTGTCTTTGTCCCCAGCAAAGTTTTTGTTCCATTGTTAGATTTCTATTGCTAAGTCAACTAAGTGCCTCATCTTTTTTCCACATGAACTTAAATGCTTATCTCCAGTTCTAAGAGCCTGTTCTTTTAAGAATGCCCAAACACCAAAATAAGCTTAAAGATCAGATGGTTATGGGTGTAGCTGGTTAAGAGTGATGACATGAGAACTTAATGTTCTCTTTTTTCCCTATTTGTATACTCTTTTAGGGAAAAGGAACCACAGGTGCCAGAGAGAGAAAGAGAGACAGAGAGAGAAAGAGAGACCCTTTAAGATGGGACTTGCCAGGGGAGTGTCAGATAGAGGGGCTCAAGGGACTCCCTGAGAGAGCCAAGCTACTTTTCTACCAGAAAATATTAAGAGTAAGTGGTTTCAGTGTGTGTAGGGTGTAGCCTGGATGGGCAAGGACTAAACAATGTGCTTTACTAAGTCAGACGAGGTAAGGCTGGATTTGGGCTCTAAAGCAGGACACCAAGCTCTGAGATCTGGGTTGTGCTAGCAACTCTGGGGTTTGGATTTTGAGACATCTATCTGAACATTTACCACCTCTGTGACTTTAAGTCATTTAACCTTACTGGTCTCAGTTTCTCCATCTGTAATATGGAGGCATTGGACTAGATTACCTCAACTTTTAAAAATATAAAATGGTACTAATAGCACTTCCTGGTCAACACATCCAATTCATCATGTCCCACAGTAAAGATGACTCTTCTCCCAATTTCTCTGCTTAGGATCATAGATCTGGAGTCAGACAGGGATCCTCTAGTCCGGAGGTTCCCAAATTTTCTTGCTTCATGGTGGAAGCCTTAGTGGTCTTGTAATTTTTTTCATGGTACCCCTAAGTCAAAAGGAATACCTAATAGTTCTGCTCATTAAGTAGTTACGTACAAACAACTTAATAAGTACTTTAATCCTAACAAACAAGTAGTCCTTTGAAAAAGTAATACAAACAGGTTGAAAGAAAAAATGTTAATTTCATTATCAGATAATCACAGTTACTTACTAACGGGATATTCATGCCTCTTGGGCATTGTCCAACTTCTCAAGTCTTGGGATCCAATGGGATGGTACCACCTACATTTCCTGTTCCATAATACATATAAATTGAAAGAAAAAAAAAACCTTTCCTTAAAAACCACAATTATTTACTAATGGGATGTTCTTGCCTCTCTCAGGAACTGCCCAGCTTCTCAAGCCTTGAGGACAGATCGGATGGCAGGACCCACATTTCCGGTTTCATCTTGATTCTCAGAAGGCATTTGTTTTTATCACAGCAAAAACCCAACTCCACAAAGACATGACAGTGCAAAAGAGAAAGGTTGAGAAGTTACTGGCATAATGGAAAGGACAAGTAAACAAAAACATAGCTCAAATATTTAAGAACAACATCAAAAAGACTGTAATGAGATCCAACATCCTACTGCTGAAATTGTGAATTACTTCAAGCTAATAATTCTCTCTGCGTCCAACAGATGTCAAGTATTACTGTGTTTCCTTTGGAAATTTAAAATATCACACAGAACCCCATGAGTTCTCATTGGACCACTAAAGGTGTAGTTTGGGAAGAATAGATTTAGTCCAAATGTCTTATTTTATAGATAAAGAAACTGAGGCCTAAGGAAGTTAAGTGGCTTGCTCCAGTCCATTCAATTCATGGGGTGAGAGGTGGGATTTGAGCCTAGGTCCTCTGATGTCAGATGCAATGCTCTTGCTACTTTCCCAATTCAATCAATGGCCTCAGCATCCTGAGTCACTCTAGTGTGAAACATCAATCTCTTTGACTCTTCATGTTTAGTCAATTTTCAGTCATATCCAACTCTTTGTGACTCCATTTGAGTCTTTCTTGGCAAAGATAATGTAGTGGCCTGCCATTTACTTCTCCAACATTTTTTTAAAGATTTAGAAACTGAAGCTAACAAAGTTAAGTGACTTGCCTAGGGTTACACAGCAAGTAAATAATCTGAGGCCAGATTTGAACTCAAGAAGAGAAGTCTTCCTGACTCCAGGCCTGGCACTCTATCCACTGTTCCACCTAGCCTCCCCTTATTCAAATCAATTCACCATTTATTAAGTTCTCACTATGAGCAAAATATCATGCTAGAAGTCAAGAATTACAAAACAAAAATGAAGCAGTCACAGAATCATATAACAAAATAGCCCTTTCCTTTAAGGAGTTTACAATCCCTTTGAATGGAGAATAAAAAGATATATAGAAAAGAATAACACAAGGAAGAGAATGAAATGAGTGAGGGAAAGACCAAAGGACTCTAGGAAGATCTGAGTCAAAAATGAACACTGACAGCTAGGAGTGTCAGGGAGGGTACATAGAGGGGGTGGCCCTGAGCTAAGCTTCCCAAAGGAAAGTAGAGTATAAAAAGTGAAGATAAGGGGGCAATGTCCAGCTGAGTGAAAAGATAAGTCACATAGTTACACTGAGTCAGAAAGAAGAAGAATAACGTGAAATGAGACTCACCCTCCCATGCCATCTATAACCAAATTCTGTCATTTCTCCATCGACAATATCTCTCCTATCAATCCCTTCTCCTCTCTCACCCCAGTTCAGGTCCCTGTTGCTCCTCACCTAGACTATTTTAACAGGCTCTTGACTGGTGTCATGTTTCCAATCTCTCTCTATTCCCATCTATCCTCCACACAAACCGCCAAATGCACGGATCTCAGCTGTCATTCCACTGCTCAAAATCCATCAGTTCTCCCTCTTGCCTATAGGTTAAAGTACAAATTCCACAGCCTGGCTTCTAAGACCATCTACAGTCTGGCTCCAACCTACCTTTCCAACCTTACCTCCCATTGCTTGACATACTCTGCATCCAGTCAAATTAGTTGTTCCGCAGGCTTGTCCTCCCCTCTGCTGCCACTGCAACTTGGATGACTTTGGACAAGTCAAGTAATGTCTCTGTGCCTCAGTTACCTCATCTGAAAAATGAAAGAGTTGGACTAAATTATCTTTAAAGTTTCATCAGCTTCTAAATCTCTGGTCTCTACTCTCTCTTTTCCATTCTACCTTTTATCCATAGCACCTGGGGTCACACCCCAATAGACTACCCCAGTTTTGAGGTACTCTATGAATCCATATCAGCTTAAAATCATTGCTCATAGGCCCCTAGTAACATGTTTGTTTTTTGTGAATCAGTCATAGGACTAGATTAGCTCAAACCAAAGACATTTAATAGAAAATCATAATAATAAAAATAGCCAGAAAATATTTTTCTCATGAAGCTGGACACTAAGTTCAAATCTGGCTTCAGATACTTACCGCTTACTAGCTGTGTGATCTTGGGCAAGTCACTTAACCCCAATTGCCCTTTCTTCCCCCAAAAGGCAAAAAAAAAACCCAAAACAACAAAGAATAACTAGACTAGATGTCCTCTGAGGCCCCTTCCAGTTCTAAATCTGTGGTCCTTTGAAACATGTGTGACCAGAGAATATTCATGAAAGGGCAACTCACACCTCCAAACCTACAGGGCAATCATCACCCATAATCTTTACTGGCATATAGTTTCTGCCAAATATGTAATTGATATGCAGCCTCATGCAGGTAGTCTTCTGTGTTGGTCTTGCATGGTTGATGCTTGATGGTTCTTGCTGGTCCCACAGTTGTTCACAGGCATGGTTCCACTGGGCACAAGGGTGTGGAGCTTATTTCTCTCAGGCAGAGTACTCAGTTAAGGTATTAGATCTACCCCTATAAGAGGAAGAATGGATTCTGCCATCTCTTTTTTTAGCTTAAAGAATGGAGGCTTTTTACTACAGCTGTTACAGAAAAGCAAAGCCCTCACATCCCAAGTCATTAGAGTAAGGAGAAAAATTCTTAACAAACATTCCTTCTTTAAGAAGGGTCTATCTATTTTCAGAGCTTTAACTAAAATAAGCATTTCCTCTCTGGAAGAAGATTCTTCACCTTCAGGCATAAGCTTTTTTGAATCAAAGGACAGTTCCAGATAATAAGTACCCAAAGGAATATTTTTTTTTATCTCTACTTCCTAATTGCTGTGGGGAGGGTCTACATCAGAAGCCTCATCCTTACTTAGGGTTATAAGATCTTTGTAACTCTATATAATTTCTATACAGGGCTCTTATGTGTCCCCAAACTCATTCCATGGTAATTCTACCAAAGAAACCTTAGAGAGTGGGTCAGATTTTTGTAATTTCGAATTTTTTGTGGGTCCCAAAGTAATTTGGAAATGCCATACAAATGAATATGAGCAAGCCCAGGAGCCAAGGCCGTTGTTTTCCTACTGCCTAACCACATCTACTTTTAAAATGCATATGTTGGTGGCCGCAGGCCACTCTACAAATTATACCCTTTTCTACACATTTCATTTGTCCCCTAGTAAACTTTAAACTCCTTGAGAGGGGGAACTACAGACAGCATTATTTTTCATCTTTCTATCTCTGTCACGATTCTGGTTAATTGAACTGAATTGAACATAGACTACCAATCAATCAAGCAGCAAGTATTTATTTGGCATCTATTGTACAGTGGGCTGGAGACCCAAAGATGAAAATGAAAGTGCTCCTGTTCTCAAGGCCTTTTTATGGGGGGAAACAACATGTATGTTGTTTCTACATAAAAGCATAAAAGCATGTAGAAGATAAATACAAAGTCATCATGAAGCAGTGTTGATGACAGATTGCAAAGAAGAGAGACAAGGTACAAAGGCCATTTAGAAGACTCTTACAATAGTAATCAGTGTTGGAAGACAGTAATCCACAAGTCCTAGGATTTGAAAGAATGTTGGGCTTCATCTAATCAAATTTTCTCATTTTATGGATGAGGAAACTGAGGCCCATAGAGGTTATGTGACTTTGCCAAGGTCATTTAACTAATAAGTAGCAGAGTCAGAATTCAAACTCATATCCTTTCACTCTACATAGAAGGGTCTTTCTACTAGATCACACTATCAACCGCTCCATTTTATAGAGGAGGAAAGCAGGGCTCAAAGTACAATGGGTACTTTGAGTACCAAAAGTCACATAGCAAATGAATGGTAAAGCCAAGATCCAAACAGAAGTTTTCTCCAAATCCAAGGCTTTTCTGTGCATCAAATCTCCTAAATTCATTCTGGGCAAAGTTCCCCATCTGCTCTCCTCCTCAGCGCTATCCCACATTCTAAGCCAGGCTAAGATAATCCATTCTGAGAAAAGATGCATAAGTGACTTCCAAGGTTTTTAAAGCAGGATGCACTGACGACTCCAGATGAAAATTATGTCTCCATCCTGTTTGTTGAGCAAATACAGCCAGAGAAGAATGCTGCAGAAAATCAGAGATTTGCTTAAGGTCACATAGTGATTTACAGATTGAAACCAGGACTAGACACCAGGTCACCTAACTCCCGGGACGTGACTGTTTCCAACATACTAGTTCCCTCCTTAGGATGTTACTAAATAAACAGGAAACTATGGTGTAGTTACCAGAGGGCTAGATTTGGAATCAGAATTCTTGGGTTCAATTTGACTGTGCTCCTTTATTGCATGACTTTGGGTAAGTTACTTTACTCCTTTGGAACTCAGTTTACCCATTTGTTAATGAGAAAGTTGGACTAGAGGATCCCTAAGTCCTCTATATAAATTCCTTTAGCTTATGGTATACTACATGATACTGCAGAAAAGAATACCATGTTTGGAGTCAGAGGACCTGGGTCTGGCTCTGTCACTGCTTATGTAAGCACCTAAGAAATGTTTATCGAATTGAACTGAATTATGCGACTTTCAGCAAGTCATCTCATGTCGTAGTTAACTCAAATGTGAAATAAAGAGGTTGGAATAGATGATAGTGTTCAGCTTCATATTGATGAATCAGTGTGTCTATCTTCCTCACAACTGTCCCATCTTGACTAATCCCATTTGTCATATTTGCCAATTTACAGGATGTGAGGTAAAACCACAGGGCTGCTTTGATTTGCATTTCTCTTGTTATTACCAATTTGGAGCATTCTTTCATGTGGTTGTAAAGAGTCTACCACTCTTTTGCAGACTATTTGCGTCCTTTAGCCACTTATCTATTTGGAAATGGCTTTATGGATATATAATATACAAATATACATAAATGTCTTACTTGTTTATATATCTCATACACCAAACTGTTTCCAGAGAAATTTGATAAAAACATTTTTCTATTTCAAACACTTTCCTTCTTATCCTAGGCATATTAATTCTGTTTGTTCAGAAGCTTTTCAATTTCCCAAAATCAAAATTATCAATCTTGTCTTTCATAATCTATCTCTTGATTAAATATATGTCTCCTACCCATAGTTATGAGAGGTAGATAATTTGCTTCTCTTCCGATTTTTATAGTATGATCTTTAATATTAAAGTCACATATCCATTTAGAATATATTTTAAGGTATTGGTCTAAGCCTAATTTCTGCCAGACTCCCCAGTTTTCCTAGAATATTTTGTCAAATAGAGACCTAAGTAATTCATATTTTCCATTTTCTTAAACGATGGGCTATTGAGTTCCATTATTTTTTATTCTTCCTTTTCCAGATTGTTTCACTGATCCACCTCTCTATTTTTAACTAATACCAGATAGTTTTGATGACTGCTGCTTTATGATAGTTTGAGCCCTGTAAGTGCTATTCCCATTGATCCCTACTTCATTTCATAATTTCTCGTCATTCTAGATGTTTTATTATTGCTTTATCAAGTTCTATAAAGAAAATAGGGATAGTTTTATCTCCTCTTTACCTGTCTTTACATCTTTAATTTCTTTTTAATCTTTTTTTTTACTTTTTGGAGGGCAATTGGGGTTAAGTAACTTGCCCAAGGTCACACGCATAGGTTTTTGTTTGTGTGGGTTAAGTGTCTGAGGCCAGATCCGAACTCAGGTCCTTCTGACTCTAGGGCTGGCACTCTACTCACTGCGCCACCAAGCCACCCCATTTCTTTTTAATCTTATTACTATTGCTATATATCTATATCTATATTCATATCAAACAATAGTGGGAAGAGTGGGCATCCTTACTTTATTCTCTTATTTACTGGAAAAGAGTCTAGTATATTCCCATTTCATTTTGCTTTTGGTTTTAGATAGATAATTTTTATGATATTGAAAGGGTCCCTCTGTACCCTCAGCACTATTATTCGATATAGGTCTGGAAATGCTAGCAACAGCAGACAAGAAAAAAGAATTAAAATAATAAGGATAGGTAAAGAGGATACAAAACTATCCCCTTTCGTTAATGATATGATGGTTTACTTGGAAAACCCCAGGGAATCAGCTAAGGTAATAATTGAGATAACTGATAACTGCAGCAAAGTTGCAGGCTACAAAAATACCCTCAAAATGAACGAAATTTCTATATAATAATAACAAAGCATAAGAAACAGTAATAGAAAAGTAAACATCATTCCAAGTAATTAAAAAATTCATCGAATATCTGGAGATTACCTCCCAAAGCATACAAAGACTCTATAGATTTAATTACTAAGTGCTCCTTAAAGAAATAAAAAACAACTTAAATAGCTCAATAAATGTTCAGTGCTCATGGCTAGACAACACCAAAAAAATGACAATACTACCACATACTACCAAATTAATTTACACTTTTAATGCCATAATGATTAAATTACTAAGAGGATACTTTACATAACTTAATAAAGTAATAACAAAATTCATCTGGAAAAACAAAAGATCTAAAATGTCAGGGTAAATGATTGAAAAGAAATAGGGACAAAGAGTGAATTGTACTTCCAGACTATATTAAAAATCAGTATTCAAAACCATCTGGTATACAGAGATAGATCAGTGGAACAGACTAGAAAAAGGAGATTCAGGAACAATAGAATTCAATAATCCTGTTTAATAAAATGGAAAACATAAATTACCTAGGGAAAAAAACCCTCTTATTTGATAAAACTTCTGGGAAAACCAGAAAGCAGTCCAGCAGAAATTGGCTTAGATTGGTACCTCACACCATAATCCACTATACATTCTAAATGAATATGTGACTTTAATATTAAAGATCACATTACATAAAAAATTTTAAAAGAAACAGATCAGTTATAGATAGGAAATATATTATTAACCAAACAGGAGATAGAGGAAATTACAAAAGATAAAATAGGTAACTGTGATTAGAAAGTGAAAATCTTCTACACAGATGAAATTAATCCATCTAGGATAAGAAGATATAGTCAAATGGAGAGTGGTGGAAATCTTCATATCAAATTTCTTTGACAAGGATTTGGTATCCAAGAGATATAAACGATCAATAAATAAATAAATAAATATATATATATAAAGACCAATAGCCACTCTACAATAGATAAATGGTCAAAATATATCAACAAACAGTTCTTAAAAGAATTGCAAAGTTTGCAAATCACATTAAAGAATGTTCCAAATCACTAATAATAAGAGAAATGAAAATCAAAACAACCCTGAGATTCACCTAAAGATTGACAAAGTAAAGACAAAAATATGGCAAGTCAATGCTGAAGAGGTTCTAGGATAGGCACATTAATACATTGGTGGTGGATCTATGCAATGGTACAATTATTTTGGAAAGTAATTTGGAATTATGCAAATAAAATTACTAAAATGCCCATAACCTTTGAACCAGAATATTGAAACTTGAACCAGTAATAAGCATTACTGGGCTTATATCCCCAGGAAGTTACGAGTAAGAAGAAAGTTCTTCATATACTTCAGAATATTTGTAGCAATATTTTTGTGATAGGTAAGAATTAGAAACAAAGTTGATGCCCATCAATTGGAAAATGGTTAAACAAATTATGATGCACAAATAGAATATTACTGTGTTATAATAAATTATCTAAGTGATGAATACAGAGAATCATGGAAAGAGCTATATGAACTGATACAGAATGAAACAAGGAGTATATATAGTAACTACAACAATATCAATAAATACAACCACACACCAAAAATTCAAAAGTAAATGTAAGAAAATCATAAAGATGGATCAGAAGTCAAATGAAGAATTATGAGAGGACAAGTTACCCCTTCATGGAGATGGACAGTCTACAGGTGTTATACATTGTACATGCTTGGGGACTTTTCCAATGTATTGATCAGTTATGCTGACTTTTTTTCATCGCTAAAAAAGTACTATTTGTCAGATATGATGGTTCTCTGGGAGGAGGAAGGAAGGGATATTTGGGATAACTGTGGTGAAGTAAGAAACAGAAAATATCAATTAATTTTTTTTTAAATCAGAACCAAAAGGACCCTTAGAATATAGAACATAGAATGTCAAAGAAGGGAAGAGACTGTGAACCATTATTAAAAACATTATAAGATCATAGATCTAAAGCTGGAACCACCAAAGACCTCAACCCCTTCATCTTACAGGTGAGCAAGCTAAAACCTAGAGGACGTAAGGGATTGCCCAAAGTCACATAGAGAGTAAGTGATGGAGTCCAAAATCGAACTCAGTTTCTTTGACTCCAAGTAATTTATCCATCTACAAAATAAGAGGTTGTGCTAGATCCTCTCCAGAGTCCTTTCCAACTCTGGTATTCTAAGTCCTAAATTCCTTTCCTCCCCTGAGATTCTATAGGCTATAATGCCTCCTATTCTGAGTTTGTAAGATTCTTCAGATAATTTTTTCAATGGAATTTTCAGCAGAGATCTCCAATGATATTACTCTCATTTCCGTATATTTATTAAAGTAAGAATTCCTGAAAATTCCCTTATTGGGAACTTTCCTACTTGGCTGAGATCATGAATTATAAGGGTACTTTTCTTAGCTCTGTTGAAAACAATAACTGGCATTTCCTCTAAATTAAAACTTACCATTCCACTTTCTGTGATGGACTGAACTAAAGACTGTCAGGAAACAATTTGTCAGACCTTGGGACTTAGCTTCAAGGTAAATAACAAAGGGAATCCTCATTTTGAACCTCAGGGCACTAAGGAAAGGGAAAAAGCATTTATATGGCACCTACTATGGGGTTGGCACTGTCCTAAGCACTTTTTTTTACAAATATTATCTCATTTGATCCTCCAAACAACCTCATGGTAGAGAAGCTATTATTAGCCCCATTTTGTATAATTATGTATTTTTATGTATATTTTGTATGTTCAGTATAGGAACCTGAGGCAAATAGAGGTTGTGATTTAACCACAGTCAGTGGTCTGAAGTCAGATTTGGACTCAGATCTTTCTGATTCCAGGCCTACTGCTCTATCCAGTGGGCCACTATCTACCTTACTTAGACTTCATCCTTCATTCTGCCCCCACCTTTCATGTTTTACATATTGGTCCTCACTCTGACACTAACCTGCACTACATTCAGCAAAAGAAGCAAGTGTGCATTACCAGGATTTCACCATGAGATGCACAGAATACCAGAGCTGGATAGACCAGTAAAGAACATCTACTTCCTCTCATGTGACTCAGAGAAAAACTGAGGCCCACAGAGGGGAAGAGAATTGCCCAGAGCCACACAGTTAGAAGCAGAGCTAGGGTTAGAACCTAATCTCCTAATATTTAGCCCTGGGCTTGACTATAACCTGTGACCAGCTCTCATCAAATGTCAGATCTAGATGATATAGAACCATAGAACATCAAAAGCTGAGCAGACCTCTGCCAATGACTCCAGTCTGCACCAATAGTTTTCCCCAAAGTATAGGGGAAGATCCTCTCAACACCAGTTCCATTTCATCACTAACAGATTAACTTTTTAAAAGAAATCTTTACTTCAAAGGTAAAATCACAAAATAAGAACCTTATTCCCCAACATATGGGGCTTAATCCTCTCCTGCACCACCTCAGTCTCCAGTGAGGAGAAGGAGATTGGGTTCATAGATCATAATTTAGCTTAGTTTCCAATAGAGCACAGTCCCAAATTCCAAGAACTAAGTCCCATCTCCAACTTAAGTCTTAGACTCTGGCTTCTCAGAACTCCCCTGGGAGGCTGACTGATTGTGACATCCTACCTGTATTCTGGCTCTAAGGTCACCATGGCTCAAACTCCTCATGTTGGTGGGAAGTATGGGCCATGTGTGCTTTTGTTTAAGGCATTACATAAACATAAGTAACCTATAAAATGAGAATAATAGTATCTATGAGGATTGCTGTGAGACTCAGGTAATTCGTGTAGAAAATGCTCCAAAACATAGTGGATTCAAAAAGTGTTGAATAAAAAATTCCAGTCCAAGAGCCAATATAGTCAAGTGGCTAGAACACCAAATTAGGAGTCCAGAAAACCCAAGTTCAAATTCTGCATTGGATACTTATCAGCTGTCCCTAGATAAGTCATTTAACTTTCTCTGAGCCTCAGTTTGCTCCTCTAAAAAATGGGAATCATCAAAGCACTTCAAAAAGTTGTGGGGATCAAATGAGATAAAGTATGTAAAGTATTCTGTAAACCTTAATTCACAACAGAAATGTAAACTACTATTATTATTTTATAGGATAGGACAGGGGAGCACAAAAATGGAAAGTGATTTATTCTCTAAAAATTGAAAAGCAAATTAGTGGCAGAACTGGTACTTGAGCCCCGAGTCTCCTCACTTCCAAGTCAGGCTCCTTCTCCTTTATCACACCTGGAGTGTCCTTTTTTGAGTTCCATTGTCTGGGGAGACTTGAGTATTGGGGCAAGCAGCATTGCCTACTGAGCTAAGCTTGACTTAAATGATGCCAACTTTTAGGAATCTGTGAGATACAGCCCTTTGGTCTATTACAACAGCTCTCTCACTTAACAAAATCTGAACTGACAAAACCAATGAAAAGTAATCCTGACTTGGCCATGAATTCCCCAATGTATATTTAAAAGGTGATTCTTTGGGGTGGCTAGGTGGCACAGTGAATAGAGCACTGGCCCTGGAGTCAGGAGGACCTGAGTTTGAATCCGGCCTCAGATACTTAACCCTTTCTAGCCGTGTGACCTTGGGCAAATCACTTAACCTCAAATGCCCTCCAAAAAGCAAAAAAAAAGTGATTCTTTGTGCTCCAGTCTAATTTCCACACAAATTTTTAGGAAATGCTTGGGTATCATCAGGCAGGATCTATCCTGGAAAGCACAACCTATGGCAAGAGTCTCTAGGGGGCTTCCCTTACTTTCCAGTCCCATTTCACATTCCCCAGATTGTACTAGGTAAGTTAGTAAAATTTGCTTCCCAGAATTCAAGGGAAAGACGTTCTTAGGAAGGATGTAACTTTTTTTATCCAATCTGTGCCATTTAGAATCTTGTGAAAGCTACTTGAATATGTGATGGATAAGTCACTTCACCTTTCTGAGGCCTAGTTTCCCCATTTGTATGTGATACCTGTGGACTTTGTGTGGTACTTTTCGTGTACACCATGGGACACTTGGAGCACTGTAATAGTGGCACAGCAGAGTAAGAAGCCCTCATTGGTTTGGGTGTTGCCATCCTTAAGCCTACAGAAAGGCTTAAGTATGCAGCAAAGGAAGAAAAATTTGGGTTTTCCACCAGGTGGCATCCTCCTCGAGCCACCAGCCTAGCAGCCATATTTATTCTTCACCAGCACATGTGTACTGCAGCACCCCAAAAGATGGAATTTTCTTTAGACACTAGACCCAGAAATTGATCAGCCTCTAAGTATTTAGAATACTCCTCCCAACTACCACCACCACCACCAATGAGCCACACTGTGTCAAGTAGCATCACTGCCTAGATTCATTTAAATTAAGAAATGATATGAGTCATCCTTAAAAAATATTTTTAACACCTGTCATTTATTGGCTGTGTGACCTTTGATCAATCAAATTTAAGTTAAGTCAAATTAATTAAGTCTTTATGCCCAAGTTTCTGTGCTAGTTTCAAAGGTATGCAATGGTAGAGCTGTGTCTTTCCATTCTTGGCATGAGTAACACCATTTCAGAATAAGCCTCCATTTTAGTCTAGATGGTCAGACAAACCCATGTTTTGGTTCTCCTTTAACTCATCTCATGCAAAACTAGCTAAGACAAACAGGAACTACTCTGCCTCAAACTTAGATTCTGGAGGCCAATAACAGACCAGAGAGTTTTTATGCCCTCACCTGGGAAAAAAAAATTGTCTGAAGGCAGGTGACTGTCAGTCATGAATCCATCATGACCTGATGTTTTCTGAATACTCTAAGTACCTAGGGGAAATGGCAGTATTCAGAAGCCCACTTTCCCCATGGAGACTTTCCTTCTCTATGGACCAATTTATGCTTCTCCCTCCTCTGACTTTTAACTATGGATGACATGAAGAAACTGTTTACCAACTTGTGTCCTAAATTATAACCAGTTGATTTATTATTTATGACTATACAAAGATGAAAGCACAGTTTCTGATCTTGTGAAGCTCACATACTACTTGGATGCAGAAGAATCATATGTACAGAAATAACTACAACATGCATTAAGTAGATAATATGCACACACACATACACATGTGTGTGCATATGCATATGTACATGTTTGCATGTATGCATACATATGTTTAATATATACACATATACATATATAATCTCCCTCCTCCCAGGAGAAAGTCACCAATGAAAGAAGGGAACCAACAGGGTGGAGGGATATTCCAGGGTGATACAACATCTAAGGCATAGTGACAAAGTTCAGAAATTCAGAAATAGAGTCAAGAGGGGACTAAAGATTGGGCAGCCTAGACTCTTCAGAATGAAGGATGCAAAATCTATTTTCCAGGACTGCTGGTCAAAGAAGGAAACAAAAGGCAGAGGAAAGCAGTTAGAGTTGCAAGGTCTACTGTCAGGCCCACCTAGACAAGCATACCTTTCAATGTCACATTCTCTAATTTCTCCAACTTAGAGACACTATGGATGCAAGGGGAGAGAGGAGTGGATTCAATTTTGCCCATGATGCTTTTTTGGTACAACCAATGAATAATTAGAGATTGTGGACTGGGGCTCAGAAGGAAATGGGTAAGTCATTTCCCTTTCCTGGATCTCAGTTCCTCATTTATAAAATAAGGGAATCAGATTAAAATAATGTCAGATGTCCCATCCATTTCTAACACGCTGTGTTCTATGTTCCCTCAGGGAAATCACAACCAGGGAGAACAGTCAGGAAGTAAGTGATAATGAAAATTAGGATGGAAAAACAACCTATTCAACAGTATCTGATGGTTGTCTATCATCTCTAGGACCAAATAAAAACTACACTGTTTGTCATTTAAAGCTTTTCACAATCTGGCCCCATCTTACCTTTCCAGCCTTGTTATACTTTACTGCTCTCTGAGCATTCTACAATGTTATCATAATAGCCTTCTTATTGTAGTTTATATAAGGCCCTCTATCTTCAGTCTCTGTACCTTTACCCTAGTTATCCCCATACCTGAAATGAACTCTCTCTTCACATCTGCCTCATGGAATTCCTGGTTTCCACTTAAGATTCAGCTCAGGCACCACCTCCTATATGATGCCTTTCTTGGTCCCTCTATGGCCCACATTCAGGTCACTTTGGATCCTTTTTGTATGTGTTTTGTAAGTACCTATAGATATGTATTGCTCTCTCTTTTTAGAATTTAAGCCTCTTGAGGGCAGCAATTCTTTCACATTTGTCCTTGTATCCCTGAATGTCTATTGTAGTTAGCACATGACAGGTGCTTAATAAATTCATCTTGATTAAAGAGGTTTAAATCCAGATCCTCTGATTTCAAGTCTAAGACTTTCTACTAAGTTTGTGTCCTCCACCAAAAAAAAAATCTTACCTGGAGAAGACACAAAAGATGGAAAGCTTTATCCACTTAGGAATTCAACACTGAGCATTTTTGTAACTGAACTCCATCCAGCCCAATCAAAGATTAATTTGTTTCTTTCCAAAAAATCCTGGTTTCAGTATTGGGGAGGAAAACCCTATAGCAAAAAGCCAGCAAACGGATGCCTTCCCCATTCACTTGCTGCCTTCAGGCCTTGCCTGGCTGGTTGCCCCCCATCCTTGGCTCATGATACTGACTATTAATGACAGGGGCTAGCAGCTTATCATCAGACTGCCTTTCCCTCCTATTTCCTGCTCCCAGCCCAACCCCCTTGGCCTTTCAGAGCTTTGTATATTGCCTCAAATCGGGGTCTTTGGTTTGTTTAATTGGAGAGGTAATTTATAGATTCATGGAGCCATAGAGAGTTAGATTTGGAAGGGATGCAAGAACATAGAAAAGAGAATATGAGAACTGAAAGGGTATTTAGAAGTTGAATTGTCAGAGCTCAAAAGCAATTCTGTGTTGGAAAGGCTGCTGAATTTGAAATCAGAGGACCTGGCTTCCAATCCTGGTTTTACTCCTCACTATCTCTGTGACCTTGGACAATTCATTTACCTTCACTGAACTTTGATTTCCCAGTCTATAAAACAAGGGGGTCTGAGGAGATGATTTCTAAAGGGCTCTTTCAGGTCTAAAATTGTAATGCCCCGATTAAAATAGAATGTCAGCCTAGAAAAGGATTTTAGTAATCATCTGGATTAGCCTCTAATTTCAGAGGAAACTGCAATGTGGCAAAAAAAAAAAAAAAGAGAGAGAGAAGAGAAATGATTTTCCCAAGGTCACAAAGCAATCAGCTAATCAATAATCAGCAAGTATTTGTTAAGTGCCTACTGTGTATAGTACTATATATTTTAGGTGTTAGAGAAGATACAAAGTTTTAATAAGATACAGATGAGATTAGACAGCAATACAAAGAGCTCTTTCTTATAATATGCAGTACTAGAGTCCACATAGAACAAAAGTTTGGGAAATGCTTTTTCCTTAAAATATGGAATATGATAACATAGGGAGATAATGAGACTGGCCAGAATACATCAGCAAAAGTTAAGGGGTTTTCTTGTCCCTGGCAGATACACATAAATGAGGCAGTAATATTATGCAAAGAGTAAGAGGGAAGATCTTGTTTTCTTCACTTAGATTTTTTTTCTTTCTCAATTGCATTTTCATGCCAAAGATTATTTTGAGAGCAAAGATAGACTTTGCACAGCTGCTATAGGGGACTTTGGGGCAAAACCCTTGAAACGGAGCTGGGTATGGGATTGGGACACAGGCTCCTGATCAGTGATTAAACCATACTCCAAGAACATTCTATCCCTAAATCAGAATATTGTCAGGGATGATGGACTTCAAATCAGAACCACTATAAGTAGTTAATAGACCTAATCTTAGCCTGGGGACACACTGATTGGCTTTTTGTTAGCTGCCTTTAACTGAATATGGTAGTTCATAATTGATTCATATCTGGGACATCTAAGTACTAAAAGTACCAAGCCTTCTCTTAGCAGAGAAAAGCTTCCTAACCACCACATCTTAGCAGATAGGAACAGAAAGCCTGTAGATAGCCCTGAATATATGAGGCACAGAAGATGGGCAATGAAAGAAGCTCAGGAACCATGAGACCAAAGGAAACATTCAGAGGAGATAATGGAGCCTAGACTCAACACCCAGCACAGAGAAACACCCAGTGGAGAGAAGGAATGTAACATCCAACATGGAACAGGATGGCATTACCAGACAACATGGACAACCCTGTAGTGGCAGAGATGGGAGTTCTCTTATTCATGCATTTGTCTTTATTTTGTACCCTGGCTATAAGTTCCTAATACATGACCTTTCAGTAATATTCTCTATGTCGACATCCTCCATACTTATCATGTATATTAACTGAATTCGTTCTCTCCTCCCACTGGTGATATGATATCCAGGTGAAGAATGTGTCCCATGTGAGAGAGCAGGAGATTATTTTACCATCCTTTTGTTTGCTAAATTGCTTAAAGTGAAGTTTGTTTGTTTGTTTGTTTGTTTGTTTTGAACTAATGCCTCTTCTGACTGTTAAAATAAAAACATAGGTATGGGTGCATTAGCTATGTTTACGAGTGGATGATGACCCACAGTGTATTCCAAACCTAAGGAAGCTTTTGTATATATGAGTGGATGCCTCAGGAGCAACATTTTTATGTGACTAAGTTGTCAAAACACCTAAGGAAAGCCAGCAAAAGTCAGCCTCTCTCTAGTCTAGTCAACCCTGACTAAACTAGACTTTGTCTGAGACTATCTAGTCCTTTTTTTTCCTTTCCTCCCCCCTCCCTGAGACAGCAAACAATTTTATATAGGTTATATATTTGCAGTCATACAAAACATATTTCCCTATTAGTTGTGTTGTGAAAGAAAACAGACCAAAAATAAACCCAGAAAAGTAAAGAAAAATATTTTAAAGTATGCTTTAATCTGCATTCAGACCTCATGAGTTCTTTCTCTGGAGGTGGGTAGAATTTTTTTATCATAAGTCCTTGGAATTGTCTTGGATCATTGCATTTCTGAGAATAACTAAGTCATTCACAGCTGATCATCATACAACATTGCTGTTCCTGTATACATGATTCTCCTAGTTCTGCTCACTTCACTTTGCATAAGTTCATGTAAGTCTTTCCAGGTTTTTCTGAACTCATCCTGCTCATCACTTCTTATAGCACAATTGTATTCTATCATAATCATACTCCACAACTTTTTCAGTCATCCTCCAATTAATGAGCATCTCCTCAATTTCTAATCCTTTGCCACTACAAAAAGAGCTGCTATAAATATTTTGTATATATGGGTTATTTTCCTTTTGTGTGTGTGTGTGTGTTATCTCTTATGGATACAGACCTAGTAGTGGTATTTCTGGGTCAAAGAGTATGCATAGCTTTATAGATCTTTAGGCATAATTACAAATTACTCTCCAGAATGGTTGGATCAATTCACAACTCCACTAACAATGCTTTAGTGTCCCAATTTTCCCAAATCCCCTCCAGCATTTGTTGTTTTCCTTTTCTGTCAGATTAGCTAATCTTATAAATATAGAGTAGTACCACAGAGTTGTTTTAACGTGCATTTCTTTAATCAAAAGTGATTTAGAGCATTTTTTCATATGGCTATAGACAGCTTTTATTTCTTCATCTGAAAACTGCCTGTTCATATTCTTTGACCATTTGTTAGTTGGGGAATGAGTTGTATTGTTATAAATTTGAGCCAGTTCTCTCTATATAATTTGAGAAAATGAGACATTTATCTGAGAAATCTGCTGTAAATTTTTTATGATCACTAACTCTATGCTTCCCTCCATATTTTCCCCCAATTATCCTTTCTCTCTCTCTCCTCTCTCTCTCTCTCTCTCTCTCTCTCTCTCTCTCTCTCTCTCTCTCTCTCTCTCTCTCTCTCTCTCTCTCTCTCTCTCTCATTTTACCCTGTCACTCCTCAAAAGTGTTTTGCCTCTGACCACTGCCTCCTCCAATTCACTCTCCCTTCTATCAATCCCATCCCCCCTTTTTTATCCCCTTACCCTACTAATTCCATGTGCGATTATAAGATAGACTTCTATACCCAACTTAGTATATATGTAATACCTTCTTTGAGTCAATTCTGATGAAGGTAAGATTCAGGTATTTTCTGCTGCTGCCACTACCACTCATCTTCCCCTCCACCGTAAAAGCTTTTTGTGTCTATTTTATGTGCAATAATTTATCCCATTCTATCTCTCCCTTTCTTCTTCTTCATATGCATCCCTCTTTCTCATCCCTTAATTTTATGTTTTTGGATATCATCCCATCAGAGTCAACTCACATTTGTGCCCTCTGTCTAATTGCCCTAATAATGAGAAAGTTCTTAGGAGTTACAAGGATTATTTTCCTATGCCAGAATATAAAACCAGTTTAACCTTGTTGAAGCCTTTATAATTTCTCTTTCCTTTTTATGCTTCTTTTGAGTCTTGCATTTGAAAGTCAAATTTTTTATTCAGTTCTGTCTTTTCATCAGGAATGCTTGAAAGTCCTCTATTTCATTAAATTTCCATTTTTCTCCTGAACAATTGTACTCAGTTTTGCTGGGTAGGTGATTCTTGGTTGTAATTCTAGCTCCTTTGCCTCCAGAATATCATATTCCAAGCCTTCCAAGCCTTAAATGTAAAAGCTGCTAAATCTTGTATAGCTCCATGATCTTTGAATGGTTTCTTTTGGGCTACTCGAAGTATTTTCTTCTTGACCTGAGAGCTCTGGAATTGGTTATAATACTCCTGGGAATTTTCATTTGGGGGTCTCTTTCAGGAAGTGATCAGTAAATTCTTTCAATTTCTGTTTTACCTCCTGGTTCTAGTATATCAGGGCATATTTCTTTGAAAAATTTTTAAATATGATGTCCAGGCTCTTTTTTTAATCATGAATTTCAGATAGTTCCATAATTCTTAAATTGTCCCTCCTGGATCTATTTTCCAGGTCAGTTGTTTTTTCAATAAGCTATTTTTGCATTTTCTTCTGTTTTTTCATTCCTTTGCTTTGTTTGTTACTTGATGCTATTAGCTTCCACTTGCCAATTCTACTTTTTGAGGAGTTGTTTTCCTCAGTAAATTTTTGGACCTCTTTTTCCATTTGGCCAATTCTGATTTTTAGGTGTTATTTTCTTCAGCATTTTTTATGCTTCCTCTCCCAAGCTGTTGTCTCCTTTTTCATGATTTTTTTTGCATCACTCTCATTTCTTTTCCCAATCTTTTCTCTACCTTTCTTGTATGATTTTAAAAATCCTTTTAGAGATCTTCTAGCAATTATTTTTGGTTCTGAGACCAATTCACATATTTCTTTGAGGCTTTGAATGTATATGTTTTGACTCTGTAGTCTTCTGAATTTGTGTTTTGATCTTTCTTGTCACTATAGTAACTTTCTATGGTCAGGATCTTTTTTTATGTTTTTTGCTCATTTTTTCTGCTTATTTCTTGACTTCTACTTTATGTAAAAGTTAGGCTCCACCCCTTGGGTGGGGAAGGTGCTGTTCTAAGTTTCAGGTTTTTTGTGCTATTGTTTACAGAGCTAGTTCCGTGGATCTATAAGTTTTCAGTTCTTCCAAGGTGGTATGATCTAAAGATAGGTGTGGTCACTGCTCTGCTGGCTTGTGCTCTGGTCTGTGAGCAACCACAAGTACTCTTTTCTACCCTGCTACTGTGACCAGGCTCACCCTCCCCTGCAGCCATATGCTCTAGTGTTCTAGTGCTCCTCCTAGCCCTGGAAAAGTGACCAAGAACTGTGTATGGACAATGTCACAGAGTCCTGCCTCCAGTGCCAACAAAGGATCCCCTGTAATTTTCTTCTAAACAATTTGTCTAATCCCATTACCATCTGTGAGCTTAGAGCTCCAGAAGCCACAGCTGCCAATTAAGTCAACCCCAAGACCTGCTGCTGGCTAGTGCCCATTACTGGCTTCTTGGTGCAGTGGTCTGGGGCCTTGCTGCTGGCTTGCACTGGGGCTCTGGTTTTACTGCAGGTTTGCTGGCTGAGGCCTGCATTAGACTATGCTCCACTCTCTATCCAGTGAGACAGACCTTTCCTGTCGACCTTCTAAGTTGTCTTGGGGCTGGAAAATTGTTTTACCCCATCCTTTTGTTGGTTCTGCATTTCAGAATTCATTTTGTTGCATTATTTCAAAGTTGTTTGGAGAGAATTTGGGAAAGCTCAGGCAAATGCCTGCCTTTTCTCCACCATCTTGGTTCTGCACCCTGTTTAATTCTTTTGACTGCCTTTGTCTGATACTGATTCCTAATCTATGTTGCTAGACAGGCATCTGATTTAATATTGGAAATTTCCCTATATAGTTTAAACCTTTGTGGATATCTTTTGCACCTAAAACACATTTATGGAATCTGCACCAAAAAAGCAGAAAGGAAATAAAACAAGGCACAGGTTGTGTGTAAAGTCTGGAGCATGAAGCCCGCTTTGCTCCCAACACCACCTTTTACTAAGATGAAAAGTTGAGCAGCAACAACTGATAAGAAAAGGAGGTAAGATGATTGCTCATATTCCTACCTAAACTATGTCTACCTGCCAGTAACAACAACCAAAAAAAAAACCCCAAACCTGGCTTTTACCACTGATTTCTAGATAATGTAAAACCTCACTGTTTCCCTACAATAATAGCTCCTCAAACTTGAAATCAGCTTTGAAATCACCTAGCCCCCACCCTTTCCTTCTATAGATGGGGGAAAAAATACAACCCAAAAAAGAGAAGGCACTTGCCCAGGAACACAGTTAGTCAAGATCATTGATGAAACTAGAATCAGATCTCTTAGCTGGTGGTCAATGGTCCTGGGGGCACTGATGTTTTCTTCAATATCTTTCCATGGCTCATGAAGCCATATCTCCTCAGCCTTTCATACAAGGCTCTCTTTAATTATTCACCAAATTCCAAGTTGTTCACAGAATTCAGAGCCACTGGAAGGAATATCAAGCAATCAGTCAACAAGCATTAAAAACTCTGTATCAACTATATGCTAAGTGCTGAGGGTCCATAAAATGGCCCTTGTCTTTTAGGAATTTACATTCTAACAGGGGAGGCAGCATGTATATAAATACTTATATACACAACATATGCAGAATAGATACAAGGTAACATTAGCAGATGGGGGAGGCAGAAAAAGCCTTCCGTAGAAGATGGCATTTTAATTCATTCTTGAAGAAAGCCTAGGAAGTATGTGCAAGTAACAGGGCATGGAGGGCAGCCAGTCTGAGGGTATAGAGAGAGGAAATAGATAATTGTGTATGAGAAACAGCAAGTAAGTCAGCATAAACACATCAAAGAGAAAATACTAAGAGTGACAACTAGAAAGATAGCAAGGGGCCAGGTTGTTAAGAGTTTTAAAACCAAACAGAAGAATTTATATATGATCTTAGGGGCAATAAGAAGTCACGGGAATTTAATGAATAGGAGATGACATGATCAAACTTGTGCTTTAGGAAAATCAATTTGGCAGCTATGTGGAGAATGAGTAGGAATGGGGAGATATTTGAAGTAGGGAAACCAAATGAGGACTATTGCATTATTGCAGGTAAGAGGCTATAAGAGACAGAACTAGGATGGTTGCCATGTGAATAAAGAGAAGGGAATATACATGAAAGATGCCATGGAGGCAAAAGCAATAAGATTTGGCAACTGATTAGATATATGAGGTGACCCCACCTTGTAGAGCAAAGAGTCAAGGAGGACCTGCAATTAGAAGGATTGTGGTACCCTTAACAGGAAGATAGGAGTTTATAAGAAGAGTGGATCTGGAGGAAAAGAAAATCAGTTCTCCTTTGTACATACTGGGTTTGAAATACCTATAGGGCATCCAATTAGAAATGTCTGATGGGCAGTTGGTGATGTGGAACTGGAGGAGTTATCTGTATAGAATTAATAGCTGAACCCATGGGAGCCAATGAGATCACCCAGTGAGAGAGTACAACAGAGAAGTGCTACCCTGAGACTAGCCATCCCATGGTCTAGGGACAAAAGTGAAGGTGGTGTTGGTACCGTCCTATATTAGGATGCACCTCTATCTCTGGAAAATGACACAGATTCATGTAAAGGGAATCCAAAATTCAACTCAACAACTAACCCTGTCTCTCACTGAAAAAGAGAAGAGTCCCTGGCCTCAAAGAATTAACAGTCTAGAAGAGAGACAAGGACGAAAAAAGCTCCAATACAAGGGAGTGTATGAAAGTGATATATGATGCATTCATCAGGGTAGAGGAATTGGAGAAGAATTCCTAGGTGAGGTGACTTTTGTCACATATAATATGTCACATATGACAAATAAATAAATGAACAAAGAAATAACTCCTATTCTCTCATTATGTTTAAATTTACAAAGCACTGTCATATACAGTATCTCAGAGTTGGAAGGGTCCTCAAAAGCCATCCAGTCCATAACTGATAAGGTGGTCATACAGATATTATTCTTCACATTTTATGCATCAGGAAGTTCAGGTTCAGGTTCCTGACCTTGGGTAAGTCAGGAACATGAAATCCCATGTTCTGTGTTGTTGTAAAGTCCCTCCCTGCTGTGGTATTCTGTGCCCTGTGACTTAAGGTCCCTTTCAGCTTTGATAGTTATGTTATGTGTTCTAAGATTGTCCTCCTCATGTATTCTATGATCTGTATTCTAAATTCCTGTGCCCTTCTAATATTCTCTAGTCATTTTAAGTTTCCATACAGCGATGGCATTCTATGATTCTAAAGTCACTGAGGATATTTTCAACATCCCCACTTACTCTGCAGTCAAATATCTGATCCCTCCCACTCTGACTGTGACTCACATATACATGCTGCCTGCCTCTGTGCGTGTGTGTGCGTGTGTGTGCACGATAGAGAAAGGGAGAGGGAGAGGTTGAGGGGGAGAGGGGGAGAGAGAGAGAGGGAGAGAGAGAGAGAGAGAGAGAGAGAGAGAGAGAGAGAGAGAGAGAGAGAGAGAGAGGCAAGAAGAGAAGGGGGAGGAGGCAGAGGGAGGGAGTAAAACCTCTGTCACTCACTATAACCACTGCCATCCTATTGGGGTCTGGGAGAGCTCCAAGTCGTTAAATCGGGTGCTGCAGGAAGTTGAGCCAGGGAGACAGACCACAAGAGGCACTGAGAATCAGGGGCTCTCCTATCCTGTCAGCAAATCCTCCAGCTGCTGGCTGCATCAGGTACAGTAGTACACACTTTATTGTCTTTATATTCCCCCCCTCCAACTTGGATATTCTTTGGATCTGAGCAGGAAGTGGGTGCAATATAGGCAAAGGAATGAAACCTAGATGGGGTGAGTGGTAGAAAAGAAATCCGTGGTCACATGAAGAGGTGCTGAGTAAGAGTCTGAATGCCTTATCGTTCTGAAGCGGTTTGGGAGGGCTGGAGTTCTTTAAGGCTGAAAAAGAGGCTTAAGTTACCTGAAGGTTGAAGGAAATTGGGGGAGTCGATTTAGAGGTAGATTTGGAAAGGAACAGGAATCATCTGAGTGGGCTTATCACAGAATTTCATTAGTCACATATCTTCTGAACTGCTGCCACATCATTCCTGGTAGGGCGATCTTTTTTCCTACCCACAGTTTTATTATGGCTTCTCATACACAGTTTCTCAAGGTGGATCAGTGCCTGGGCCTTAGGAATATCTCTGCTCTGCTTGCCCACAGCATAGTTAGGTCCTTGGCAGAAAGCAGCAACAAGAATATACAGCCTGAGCCTCTTTAGATCCAATTTTCTTTACCTCAGAACCATTCATTTGGCTTTAGCAAGCTAAGCATGCAGGTGTGTGACTATACATACTTTTTGGGGTTGGGAAGCACAGCTTGCTCCAAGGTGCCTACTGAATGTATGAAACTCAATGACTCCTATTCTCCCATGAGACTGTGTGCCAAAAGCTGGAGATTGCTGTGTACCTGGGTGTAGGGGCTGTGTATATAGAAGCTTTATATATAGAGGGCAATGGGCAATATCTCTACAGACACAGAGCCCCTCAGACCTCAGACCTATTCTGTGTAATTATTCATACTACTTTAAAATCAAGGAAGACTGGAATGTTAGATTTCTGAAACTTTGAGACCTTAGATCCTCAGAATCTTAGAATTTGAGAGTCTTCAAATTTTGAAATTATATAATCTTATAATTATGAAATCTTAGGACTTTACAAAGACTTAGTCTCTTGGAATATTAGAATCTTAGAATCATAGACTCATGGGATTTTAGAATTATGGAATCTTAGGATCATGAAGCCTTAGAAGCCTAGAGCCATGAGAGATCTTACACTTCTTACAGGATATGGTAGAGGAGGCACTAACTTCAGGCAGAGGTTAAATTAAATCACCTCTAAGCCTCCTTCCAGCCATGAGATTCTAAGCCCCTGCCCAAAGCAGAAGTCTGACCTCTGGTTGTTGTTCTTTTTTCCTTTTCCCTGAATTTCAATTTAAGGGATCCCAGAAGTTGACCCCTAAGAGGGTCCTAGAAAACTCCTTACCTGCCTGCCTGCTTTGGAATTATGCCATTCTTATTTTTCTTAGGAACAGATTTAGATGAAGGTGTGAAAGGAGAGAGGACCACACATTGTGAAGGGCAATCCACCATCATCAATCTCTTAAAATCAAAAAATACAAACTATTAGAGCTGAAAGCTACCTTAAAGATGATCTACTTTAACTCACTCATTATATAAAAGATGAAGCGAGGTCAGAGAATGTTAGTGGAGAAGTTGGGACAAGTAAACAGGTCTCTTGGCTTCCAGTCTCAACTTCTTCCACCCTACTATAAATCTGAAATCACCAAATAGAGCCAGGCTAGGCTTACATACCAAGCAACTTCTAGTTGGGATATCTGGGGTCTAGTGCTAGTCTTTGCCACTAATTCACTGTGTATCCTTCAACAAACCTCTTTTCCCTTTTTGGGTCTCAGTTTCCTCATTTGCAAAATAGTCCCTCCCAGCTATAATGTGTCCTAATGTCCCTCCCAGTGCTGAGCTAGTCTCAATGTTCTGGCTCCATATCCTTCCAGCTCTGGCATTCTGTTAGTCTGTGAAACACATGGGCTCCAACCATTTACTCCAATCTGACTGGGAAAGAGCCTCTGTACTTCAATTTCATCTTTAAAATGTTAACAATATCCGTCCATTCCTGGCAGAGTTTGCTAAAAAAGCAAAGAGGTCAGAACCACTGCTTGAAATGCCTCTTAAAAATCTAAGTGAAACGTAATTGCCACTTAAAACACAACGCACGTTTCAGGGAGGGTGAACCATACAGGGCATGTGGGATCAGTACAGAAGCTGAAGTTTCCTGGGATACTAAGGATGATGGAGAGTCAGCTAAGGAGAAAAAAGAGTTACAGGGAAGCAAAAAGCCCTTATGATGACCTATTGGTCCAACTAGCTCCTTAAGGATGTTGGGAAGTATATTCTTTCAAGTCCTCCTGGCCTCTTCTTGTCTACTTGAATGCTAACCATGCCCCATTTTCTAAGATACTCCTGGCTGCTCCTACTTAATAGTAGACACAAAATATTAAAGCTACCAGGGACCTTGGAAACCATCTATAGTTCTACTTCCTTTATTTTACAAATGGAGAAACTGAGGACCAGAGAGAGAAAGTAATTTTCCCAAAGTCATGCAGTTAGTAGTAGGTAACAGAGCTGAAGGTTAAACTCGGCTGTTTTGGCTCCAAGTCCAGTGCCCTAACATTGTACCATGTGGCCAGCACAGGAAGCAAGACAGCCAATGATATGCAGGTTGATGATTACCTGGCCCTCGAACCTTCAGACAGTCTGCAGAATGCTTGTGAGAAGGACCAGCTGCTTCCCATCCCCCCTGAGGCATGTATGAGAGGAAGTAGGATTTATCTACTTATATAAGAATTTAGTTCTGTTAAAAGGAGGACATTCCTGTCAGTGGAAAAGTAGGGTGATCCAGGGAGGTTGGGGACAAGCCTATTAAAACACAGTATGTTGGGGTTAGACAGAATACTGAAGAGCAGGCCTAGAAAGCTTAGAAAACATGGAATGTCAGAGTCGGAAGGGGATCGAGCACAGAACATAGAATGTCAGAGATTAAGGGGACTTTAGAGTACACACTGTGGAATGTCACTATTGATATTCTAGAAGCTTAGAAACCATCTCATTCAACCCCCACCATTATACAGATAAAGAAACAGGGAGAAGGCTACTTGTCCAAGGGTGACAGGGGTATATCTGAAACTCAAATCTGTCTCCTTGACTTGCCCTTCAATGCTCTTTATACCATATCTAAGGCCTTGCCAAAGATAACATTCATGTCTCCCTTCCCCAAATATTCTCTCCTACAGTCTAAATATTCCAGGTTCTTTCAACAGGCCTCTGCATGGCATGGTCTCTAGTCCCCATCCAGCCTTGGTCAAAGTAGTATCAAGGTATAATGAATAGGACCTTAGGCCTGATATCAGAAAGACCTCGGCTCAACTCTCAACTCAGACAATCAACTAACTGTATGACGCTGGGCAAGTCGCTTAATTTCCTTGTGCCTCAATGCCCTCATCTGTCAAATGAGGGATCAGATTTGGCCTCTAACGTCCCTTCTAGCTCTAAATCAATGATCCTATTATCCTATGACCCCTTCTTGAGACTGACTGCAGCTTAACAATGTCTTCCCTAAAATGTGACACGCACCACCCCCACCCCCAGAACTGGCTGAAACTACAGGTTTCCAAAGCTCCAGAAAAACCAAGTTGAGGGAAAAGAAATTCAGAAGGGAGGCTTCACAGGGTAGAACAGAGAAATGGAGTAAGAGGATTTGTGAAGAATGGTTAAGAGATAGTCAAGACCAAAAAGTTTCAAGGTTGTCCTCTCTTCAGCTAATGGGCATGGGACTGAGAACTTGGATGAGGGTGAGGCACACTTGTGGCCAGGCAGGCCAGAAACCTAGTATTAGAGCAGAGAGAAGGAGTTTACTTGTGCCCAAGGTAGCCAGAGCTGGCACAACCCAGATACCTTCAGATAAATGTTCTAAAACCTTGAGATTCAAAGGTGGGGACAAAGAGAGTCCAGGGCAGCCAGAAAAGATCAATGGTCCAGGGTCTGCCCTGTTTCTCCATCCCAAGAGGAGCTAGTGGCTGCCCAGATATCACCCTGGACATTATAGCTCCCACAAGAACCTGGTGACTCCTGCTGCCTCTGATGCCTAGAAGAGGAGGTTTTGGACTCATTCGTTTTAGCCCCAAAGAGAAGAAGTAGGTGTAATGAGGAGGAAGTTGAAGGCAGACAAATTTCAACTTGACATAAGAAAAAGCTTCCTAATAATTAGAGTTATTCAAAAGTAGAATAGACATCATTATCATCACGATCATAATATGAATAAAATAATAATTAGCATTTATATCACACTTTAACATCTGCAAAGTGTTTTACATATATTGTCTCATTTGATTCTCACAAATCATCCACCAGGAGGTAAATACTATTATCACCTCTATTTTATAAATGAAAAAATTAAGGCAGATCGGGGTTAAGTGACTTGCCAAAGGTCACACCGCTAGGAAGTGTCTTGAGGCTGGATTTAAACTCTTCCTGATCGCAGGTCCAGCATTATATCCACTGAACCACCTAGATACAGTGAGTTTCCTATCACAAGAGGTATTTGAGTTGAAGTTTGTTGTAGAAACAATTCCAGTTCTTAGCTGGAAGTACTAGAAAACTTCGTGCAATGGAGACAGCTGTGGATTTGGCATCAGGAAGGGAAAGTTCTAATCTCAGCATACTACACACTGATACTGTAGGTAGTACCTGGAATCAAAGACACTTGAGTTCAAATCCAGCCTCAGACACTTACTCAGTGGGCAAAACACTTAACCCCTGCCTGTCTCAGTTTCCTTATCTGTAAAATAGAGGTAATAATGGCATCTAACACTCAGGATTGTTGTAATAATCAAGTAAGATAAAATAGAGAAGGGAAATGACTAGCTAAGGCTCTAGATAAGTCTCTTCCCATCTCTGTGTCTTAATTCCCTTGGAGAGGGGGAGGAAGCGGAAGGATGCACTGCTCTCTGGGCCTTACTTGCCTCTGAAGGAGATCATTATTCTCATACTACCAGCTGCTTGGGCTTGTTAAACTGAGGGAAGTACTTTGTAAACTTCAAAGTGCAAGAGAAAACAGAAACCAATCTTACTATATCCCAAAGGCCCCAAGCACTGGAAGGTCTCCAAATGGTTAGAGATGCCTGGGGGGTAGGTGGTGGAACCTAGAGGTCTCCAGCATTCCGCCTACACTCCATGGCCATCCCTTAAGTTAGGGGTGGGATCCTCCCAGATGGGGCGCAGAGCTGTTCCTGAACGTCTGCCTATGTACATGAAAAGTCACCCCACTGGAGAAGGAGTATGAGTTTTAGAGTCAGAGGATTTGGACTTGGGTATTTGTGCTGCTAATTATTATTATTAATGATAATAATGGCTGACATGCATGGGTTTGCAAAGCACTTGGCACATGTAACCTCATTTGATCCTGAAAACTACTCTATGAAGAAATTATTATGCTATTATTATCCTATTTTACGATCGAGGAAAATGAGGCTAAGAAAAGCAAAGGGACTTGCCCAGTATCACACAGCTAGTTAGTGTCTGATAGGGCAGGATTTGAACTCGAGTCTACCTCACTGCAATTCCAGCCCTCTATCCACCTGGTAGCTCCATGGCCTCTGCTACCTATGTGACATTTCACCTCTTTAGACCTCAGTTATTTCCTCTGAGGTTTTAAGACTAGAGAATCTCTAAAATCCTTCCCTTCCCTAAATCCTATGATCCCATGTGCTGGAGCTCCCAGATCATTTCCCAACCTCTAAGGCTTCCCTTATCCTCAGGGTGACCTACAGACTTAGGTGTACAAAAAGTTTGACAGGGAGGTTAGACTTCTCCAGCTGGAAAAGGGTGGAAAAACTTAAGGGATACCACCCCCCCCACCCAAGGCTGAAGGATGAGCGATACTGGCTGAGAGTTTCCATGAAAGTGACTTCAATAAACACATTGTTCACTTTAATAATAGATTTGGGGGTCACATCCTGGAAGATTTTTGGCAGATGACTAACTAAGAAAATCTCAGGTCACAACACTTGACATTGTAATGTCAGAGAATCTCATGCTTCCATGAGACACTGGAAATCAGTTTTCTATGAAATGGGATTTTGGATTAAATACTCTCTAACACATCTTCTATCTCTAAAACTCTATACTCCAAGGTCAGTTCCAACTCTGATATATTTTTTCTTCCTGTACCCTATTTTTAACATTTTCTCTATCATATCACATTTTTATCCTTTCTAGCACTGACATTCCTATTGCCAAGGGTCCTCTGTGTTCTCTTTGCTATGTTCAAAGGCTCCCTCCAACTCATAATCTGATTTGGGCTGCACTCAGGAATTTTGCAGCTGGTTTGTGGGTCACAAGTTTGTCCTAAGTGACCTTTTACTAATCTTAACATTCTGTGTTATTCAGTCATTTTCAGTTGTGTGTTACTCTCCATTGACCACATTTGGAGTTTTCTTGGCAAAGACACTGGAGTGGTTTGCCATTTCTTTCTCCAGTTCATTATACAGATGAGGAAACTGAGGCCAACAGGGTTAAGTAACTTGCCCAGGGTCACATAGCTAGGAAATGTCTAAGGTTGGATTTGAACTGAGGAAGATGAATCTTCCTGACTTCAGGTCTGGCTCTGTGCACTATGGCCCCACCTAGCTGTCCTCCCTATATCCTATGAATCTATAAACCTATGCAAGCCCCCTTTCAGTACCCAACAAGTGGTCAGTCAGGCAGCTTCTGCCTAGGACAGTGACTTCTCTCACTCTTTAGACAGTCTGCTAATTTAAGTTCTTCTAATCTACCGAGCCAAAATCTTCTTTTCCCATAACTCCCATCTAATTCTCTTCTTAGAACTCTGCAAAATAAGATCACAGATTTAGATCATAAAGATCATTTAGATCATAAAGACCATCTAATTCAACCCCCTCATTCTACAGGTGAAGAAACCTCAGAAGGTTAAACAATTTGCCCACGTTTACACAGGTAGAAAGTGATATAGCCAGGTTGAACTGGGGTCATTTGACTCTAAATCCAATACTCTTCCTATTGTCTTCCTTCAGATATGCAGAGAAAACTATCTTATCTTCCTTTCTTTCCTCCAGGTGCAATATTCCCATTTCATTCAAGAAATCTTAATTTAGCACGATTTGGGTCACATTCTCCATCTGCTTTGTCCCCTCTAAAATGTAACAACAACAGAAACGTGAGAACTCCCAGGGAGAAAAACTCCCTTTATTGGTACAGAGCAGTTGCCAATCTTAGAATCTTAGATTACTATCTTGGGGACAGTAAGCACTGAACTGGCTTACCCAGAATCACACAACCAGTATCTTTTCTAACTGTAGTCTTTATGAATCTCCTTCCTTATGCACTAGACTGGTGATGTTCCTACACATTGACTTAGAAAACCACAAATGAACATTTTCTCTATCATATCGCATTTTTATTTATTTTGTTACATATTTCCCAATTATATTTTAATTTGATTCAGATTCATTGGGGAATTTTGCCAGCCACTTGCAGCCCACAGGCCAGATCTGACATCATGCTGCTTCTCTTCTTGTTGATTCATAGAATATTAGGGCATTGAATGCCAGAGCTAGAAGAGAGAACATAATTTTAAAACTTCCATGGATCTATGATCTCACTGGAGTGGGCACTCACTACCTTGGTGTAGAGTATTACCTCTTGTCCATATTCAACCAGAAATCCTCCAAAGAAGGTCTACCCAATGTTCTAAAAACTTCGTCCAGGTATTCCTATATTTCCTGAATCTACTTGAGTGATCCTTTAGCTAGTATTGTCCCCCATCTCACTACATTTTCCCAGCCCTTACATTTTCTCAATAGCACATTTGAGGACTTTAAGAAGTGAAATCTGAAAGAACTAAGGAAACAAAGGTCTGAGCTTTCAAGCATACTGATTTATTTAGCAATGCACGCCAATTACATAACGTATCTGAACAAGGCTTCTTCAGCCTGGCACTAGACCAGGGGAAAGATATAAGGGGAGACTGTCCTTCATGCATTAAAGAAAGCAATGAACACTATAAAAGCTGGGATACAGGATTAGGTCATCTGATTTCTAATTGGAGAAAAGGTTAGGGACTTTCCAAATTTGGAAGGAAAGAGCAAATAGGTACAGTTTTCCAGATGTGAAACAGGATGTCACTCAATTCTCACGATTTTCATGTAGGTGGAATTTATAGCAAAATGCTCAAAACGGAGTCAATTTTACAAAATGGAGTAAATTTGGTTCGCAAAATTTCCCCAGTTTTCTCAGGATGTCAATACTGATGTGGTTCAATTCTTCAATGAATAACAGTGGTTAAATCAACATTTATAAATTGTCTTTAAAAATTACATGGTTCTCAGTACCTTCTGATCCCTATTTAATTCAATGAGCATTATTTAGCAATTACTATGTGCTAGGAACTATGCTAGGCTCTAGAGAAATGAAGATAAAAAGTAAAAACAATCCCTACCTTCAAGGAGCTTCCATTCTAGTGGGGATACAAATCAAGGACACAGATAAACAAACACAAAATATGTGCTAAATAAATACTAAGTGATTTCAGGAAGATCAAGAACAAACAAGTCAAGAAAGGCCTTTTATAGGTACTACTTAAGATGAATCTTGAAAAAAATTATAGATTCCAAGAAAGAATGAAGGAAATTGGATGCTGAAGTTGAAAGTCTGAGCGATTCTAAAATTATACCAGTGTCTTCAATGTAAATTGGAAAATTAGGAATAAAGATAAATGAATTGTGTTATGGCTATATTGGGTTTGAAGTACCTCTGGGGCATCCATTCAAAGACAGTTGGTGATGTAAAACTGGTGATCAGGAGAGAGATGAGAGCTGGATATATAGATCTAGGAGTCATCTTCATGGAGATGATCATGGAACCCATGGGAATTGATGAGACCACCAAGAGAAAGGGATAGAAACAGACAATGATCCAGTAAAGGAGACTCAGAAGGAACATTCAAATAGGTAGGAGAAGAATCAGGGGAGGCATGAAAACCTAGAAACTAGGATGGTGTATGTCAGACAGTTTGCTAAGCTGTTACTATGCTACTTTTGCATTAGTAAGTCGGTCCTTGTTTTCAAAGAGCTAACATTCTGCTGGGGAACATAATATGCAAAGATATGTAAATAGGAGATATACAAAATAAATACAAGGTGATTTGGAGGGGGAGAGGAGAATGACAACTAAAAAATCTAGAAAGTCCTCTTGAAGAAGATGGCATTTAAGCCAGGTCTTTAATGGAACAAGGACTTTAAGGAAGTGGAGGAGAGGAGGGTGGATATTCTGAGCATAGGGGATGGCCTACACTATGACCATCATTCTGCCTGACCAGTGATAGAGAAGGAAGTGCTTCATTTCCCATCTACAAGCATAGAGCACCTTGAGCAACCCACACCATCACTTCCCATCTACATTTGCTTCCGGGCATTGACAGTGAGCTTGGCTTTAAGAATTTTAGTCTCAAGTTCCTGCAGCTGCTAAAGAAGACAAGAGTCCAGGATCTCTGTCTGGAGAGAAGTACATTGTATTGGAATGGCCAAGAGGCTTTCCACTTGGAACAGCCTAGAATGTGGATGTTAGGATGCCAAGCACACACTTAACAGAGACCAGATGGGATTTTGTTTGGATAAGAAAGGATCGTCCTGGGAAAAGGGGGCAAAGGGAGTAGTCACAGAGGGGAAAGAGAATCAGAGGAAGGAGGGAGATAGGGTAGATATGGGGAAGGGTGATTAGATATTGGGAGGCCATGGTCACAATGGAAGAACGGGAGCAGAGATTGATGTCACAGAAAGAGACGGATATAGTTACACCATAGAGAAGAGGCTCAGAGGGAAAGAAGAGTGAGTCACAAAGGGAAGAGGTGGTTACAAAAAGGGACTAGGGAACAAGAAAGAGGGTGGTCAGAACGAAGGAAGGAGATGGTTACAGGGAGAGAAGAGAATCAGAGGAAAGGATAGCAAGAATCAAAGGTGGCCATGGTCACAGAGGGGAAGAGGATCAGAAGGAAGGAAACAGGAAGGCCAGAGCACAAGGAGAAGGTGTTAACAGAGAAGGAAGGTCTTAGAGAGAAAGATATCAGAAATAAGAAAAGGGAGATGCTTTATGAGAGAGAACAGAGACAGTTACAAAGAGGGAAAACAGGATCTAAGAGAGGGAGGGAGATGTCATAGAGGAAGGAGGGGAACAGAGAGAAGAAAAGTGGATGATAGAAGATTATTACAGGGAGGGGAAAGAGCATGATCAAAGAGAAAAAGGGATAATCGTAAAGACAACTGGGGCGTGGGGATAAAAGACTCAGGAGTGGGATGGCCACAGAGGGAGAAGGAAAGGAAAGACAATAATCTCCCCAACCTCTGGCAGTATTCCTTTCCTGAGAACCCTGAGGCTGGAGTTCTTTCTGTATCTGAAACTGACATCCCATTTTCTGGGCTTTTGAAAAAAAAGAGAAGGGATGGTCACGGAGAAAGGAGGAGGGTATGGCCTGAGGTGCAGAGGGACCATTTTGGATGGAAACTACTTTTCAAACAAATGAGATCCTCTGTCAGCTTCTTTGCATAATGAGGTAATGTTTCAACCTTTCAAAAGAGAATGAAATCCCCACTTGAGTACTAAGGACTAAAAGCAAAAAGATGAGAATGCTGCAGCCTTAGAAATCAGTCAGCTCGGGCTGAGGCTGGGAAATCTGTGAGCCCAGAGCACTTAGCCCTCTCTGCAGCATGAAGCCTGAGGCTCCCACAGAGGGGATCTAGGGACTCCAAGCTCCAGGTCAATATGGGGCATCGAGCTGGTGGGGAGCATCTGGGACTTGGTCAGAGGAAGCCAGGAGGGCTCGGGGAGTTGTGAGGGGGAGAGCTGAAGTGTGGAGCTGTGAATCAGAAGGATCCAACCTGTGGTCCTGACCACCCACGCACCCAGCCCACACTCACGCTCAGTGGCTTTCTTCAGTCCCTGCACTGAGATGCAAAGATTGAGCAACAATGTGGGATGCCCAGACAGCTTTCTCTTTAACTGCTGGGAAGGAAGGCAGTATGTAGTAGTAGAAAATGTGTGGGTTTAGAGATATGAGACCAAAGTTTAAATGCTAACTCAAACATTTACTAGTTGTGTGACCCTGGGCCAAGTCCTTTCACTCTCTGTCCCTCAGTTTCCCCATCTGTAACGCTGAGATAAAGCTATCAGTCCTCTTGTCTCACAGGGTTGCTATTGGGAAAGAGCTTTGCAAACCTTAAATCACTATAGAAATGTTAGTTCTTTTTGTTACAATACCAGATGGGCAGAGGATTCGCAGTGTAGGAGCAAGACTTAGAGCAGGGTTCATAAAATGGGGCTTCTAATGCTGGTCCTGCCACCACTGATTCTCTACCTCTGGATACTGAGAGAAATAAAGCAATCAATGAAGCATCTGTCACAGCAGAAAAAACACTTGCTCTTAAGTCATCCAATGCATATTGGAGTCCCTCCCATGATATATGTATCGTGGGATCCTGGGCAAGGCACCTGACTTCCCTGACCCTTGGTATCCGCATCTACAAAATAAGGGGGTTGGATGACTTTTTGAGGCTTCTTGCAGCTCTATGTTTATGATCCAACGAACAATTGATTAAGCACTTATATACCAGGCAGGGAGGCTGGGTGGTACCATAGTGCACAGAGCCACTAGCCTGGAGTCAGGAAGACTCATCTTCCTGAGTTCAAATCTAGCTTCAGACATTTACTAGCTGTGTGACCCTGGGCAAGTCACTTAACTCCGTTTACTTCAGTTTCCTCATCTATAAAACGAGTTGGAGAAGTAAATGGCAAACCATTCTAATATCTTTGCCCAGAAGACCCTAAATGGATCAAGAACAATCTGAAATGACTGAAAATTACTAAACATAAACAAAAATGTGACAGGCAATATGCAAGGTGCTAGACATACAAAAATTAAAATGAAACAGTCCTTGCCCCTAATTACACTGGTGAGGAGGAAGAGAGAGTGAGAGGGAAAACAACTTCTAAGTATATACAAGGCAAATGGAGGGGAAGGAGGGGGTTAAGAGCTAAAATATGGAGGAATCAAGAAAGACTTCCCAAAGCAGATAATAAATTAATTATATTCTAAAAGAAGCTAGAGATTCTAATCTCAGCTCTGCTACTTCCTGCTTGTGTAAAATGGGTCAGATCAGCCACATGTCCTCATCTGTCCAATGATGGAGATGTACTAACAAAAGTGAGTGCATTCCTGGCATGGGGGACAAAGAGAACAAAGGAGATGGGATATCACAAATGAAATACAACAAGAAGGCCAGTTCTTCTGGATCACAGAGTGAGTGAAGGGAAATAATGCATAATAAGCCTGGAATGGCAGATTGGAGCCAAGCTGTAAAAGACTTTAAATGTCAAATAGATGAGTCTGTATTTGATCCTATAGAGGTAATAGGGAGTTACAGGAGACTATGGAGCAGAGAAGTGATTTGGTCAGTACTATATTTTAGAAATGTTTTGACAGCTGTGTAAAGTACAGATTAAAGAGGAGAGAGAAGAGGATATTTGGAAACTATTCTAAAAGTCCCAGCAAGATGGCCTGAACTATGGTGGTGAACGTGTGAGTGAAAAATGTATGTGAGATACTTTATGGAGGCAACAAGTAGACAGCACTTGACAATCTGGGTGGACTCAGTGACCTCTGTGGTCCCTCTAAGCTCAATGTGAAACAGTAGAAAGAGTACTGGATCGGAGGTCAGCAAAACTGAGTTCAAATCCTAACTCTGCCATTTACTCCCTGTGTGACCTTAGACAAATCTCTTTATCTCTCTGAGTCTGGGCTTCCTCATCTGCAGGATGAGGGACTCAGACTGGGCAACCTCTAGGATCCCTTCCTGCTCTGTTTCTACATATGTATATCTATTCAGTTACTCAAGAGGTGGCATGGTATGGATAGAAACTGACTGTGAAGTCAAAAGGACCTGGGTTTGGGTCCTGCCTCTGATTCATAACTGGTTTTGTGACCCTAGGCAAACAAATTAATCTCCCAGTGCTCTAAGCAACCCTCTAAAGCTAGAAGTTGCAGGAGAGGTGCCAACCTACACTGGTAGAGGGAATTTCCTCACCAGGGAGTTACCCATACTACTGAAATCAAAGGTCCAATCCCAGTCTTCAATGTGTTGCTCAGTCCTTTCTGGAGAGTCTTTAGAAGCCAAGTACAGTAGCAGAACCTGGACGCCAGGGTTATATCCAGAGAGAGCAGCCTCAGAGTTCTCAGCAAAGCAATGTTACCAAGATTTCATCGTCTCTCTCTCTCTCTCTCTTTCTCCTTCAGTCCTATAATAGAATGAGCATGTCAGAAGACCTGGATTCATGTCCCTTCTCTGACACTTATTGGTTGTGTGATCTTGGGGGAGTCATAGCTATTTCTTCATGAAAATCCTTTGGAAAGTAGGTGGTACAGGTATCACTCTCCCCCCATTTACAACTGAAGAGAGTGAAATTCAAAAAGAAATCATAGGATCATTCTATTAAGAGCACCACAACAAGAGCTCTGAAAAGGAAACAGAGGAAAAAACTGAAATTGATGGTCTACCTACCTTTTAGGACAGAAGCCTAGGAGCCTACTCGATATCAATCCAAGTATAGGATGAGGAAGACACAGCTAGATAGCAGTTCTTATAATTAAAAAAGAGAGACCTCAAATTCAGGGTTAAATGCTGTTTGAACATGAGTCAGGAGTATGAAGAGGTAGCCCCAAACTTAGCCTGATCTTAGGCCATATAAAGAGTCCTATAATGGTCAGACCATATTTGGAGAATCAAGTTCAATTCAGGGCATTACATCCTAGGAAGGACATGGGCAAGCTGTGTTGTGTCCCGAGGAAGATGGCAAAGATGGCGAGAAAACTAGAAAGTATGTCATAGGAGGAGGAAATTAAGAAAATGGAGATGTTTAGGCTGGAAAGGAGAAAATTTAAAGGGGATAATGACAGCAGACTTCCAGCATCTAAAGCACTGTCATGTAAAAGAGGGATTAGACATGTTCTCCCTGATGATTTCAGAAAAACCTGGAAAGATTTACATGAATCGATGCAGAATGAAGTGAGCAGAACTAGGACAACAGTGTACACAGTAACAGCAAGATTGTACGATGAACAGCTGTAAATGATTTAACTATTCTCAGTGATATGATGATCCAAGACAATCCCAAAGGATTCATGATGAAAAATGTTTTTCATTTCTAGAGAAAGAACTAAAGGCATGAATACAGACCCAAGCATACTATTTTTCACTTTTTTTAGTTCCACTTTTCTTTTTTTAAGCAATTGGGGTTAATTAACTTGCTCAAGGTTACACGGCTAGTCATTATTTGTGTGTGGGTGCTCATTTTCTGAGGCTGGATTCGATCTCGGGTCATCCCAACTCCGAGGCTGGTGCTCTTACTCACTGCGCCACCTAGCCGCCCCTTAGTTCCACTTTTCTTGCACAATATGACTAATATGGAAATGTTTCCCATGATTATACATATATAACCTATATCAGATTACCATCTCAAGGAGGGGGGAGATGATAGAGAGGAGAGGAATAGAATTTGGAGCTCAAAACTTCAAGAAAATGGTAAAAATTTTTATATTAATTGGGAAAAATATTTTTTAAAGACATGTTTTGCCTAATATTAGAGGGAAGACAGAACTAGGCCCTATGCACGATAGGTTGACTTTGAATTGATTCCAAGATTATTTCTCCCATTTACAAGTAAGGAAACTAAGGTTCAGAGGAGATAAGGGACTTGTCTATGGTTGCCCATCTGATAAGTGTCAGGGACAGGATTGGGCCCAGGTCTTCTAACTCCTTATCCAATATACTGACCACTTCCCTAACCTGCTTATTCCTTATACCTCACCTCTTGACCCAATGATTCTCTCTCTTCACTAAGACAGGGATATGTTTTCTCTCCCATTTAAATGCCGAAAACCCCTATCAACAACATGGAGAATCCAGAAGGAACCTAAGCCACCCACTGTTTAAGCAAAGGTCATCAACTGCTTTAAAAGAGTTTGTATGGGCTCTTTCCACTTACACACAGTATCTTACTGCCCAAGAAGGATGTGATTTTTCATTTATTAATTTTAAAATATAAGAACTGTAGCAAGGGCTTAGGCCAAAATGACATGTATAGTAGACAGAGGTAATGAACCTGGAGTCAGGAGGCCTTGAATCTTCTGATTCCATGTTCTGCCATGAACAAGTTACTCTGGCCTCTCTAGTCTCTATATTATAAGGGGATTGAACCAAAGGACTTATCTCTAGCATTCTGTAGTTATGATTCTGAGGCCTTTTCAACCAGGTGAGAGGGTAAGAAATGCAAGTGAACTGAGCAGAATAGGTTGTGGTCATCTGGCAGGTGGAGACTTCAGCTCATTCTAGTGAGTGAAAGAAATGTCACTCTTGTTCTCCAGGGCTACCACTTCCTCTTCATCATACACCATAAATTCTCAGAAACTTATTTTTAATACCACTTAAAATGTTCCAGGTAAGTCCATTATATTTACAGCAAAGACCCTATAAATATGCTTAAGAAATGGTGAATACACTCACCCACCTCTAATCAGATAATCACAGGGGCTGGAAACTTGAGAACTGTTTAAATGGTACAGTTTTATTCTGAAGGGGAAAACAATTCTATTTATTTTGTAAGCACTGGAGCAATGCTTAGTTTGATTGTACAACTCAGTCAGAAGCTCAGAGATTACATCAGTTATAAGGAACATTAGGACATAAATTATAAAATGTCAGAGCTGAGAAGGTCATTTAGAACACAAAATGTCAAAATTCAGAAGGATTTTAGGGCGCAGAAAGTCAGAACTAGAAATGATTTGAAGATGAAAGAAGATGAGAGATATATAACCTTATAATCTAGAATATAGGCTTTTAGAAAACAAAATAAGAGAATGTCGAGGCTGGAAAGGACCTTGAGCAAGAAGAGAACATTTATTAATCCCATACTATGTGCCAAGCACTCTACAAATATTATCTCATTTAGTCCTCCCTGTAACAACCCTAAGAGTAGCTATTCCTGTTATCACTATTTTAAAGTCAATGAAACTAAGTTTTCCCAGGCTCACATAGCTAATAAATTGCATTTGAACTCATGTCTTCCTGACTCCAGGTCCAGCACTCTATCTACTTACTGTAGCACTCCCTAGAGGAGATGCACACCGTGGCAATGCTTTGTAAGAAATATTTGGTCTCAGCTGAGACTACTACCAAATTCAGCAGCCATCACAAGACCAGCAAAACAGGTCCCAACTGATACTATATACCCAGCTATCACCGGTGGGTATCCTCTCAGCAGAGCTGATGCACTCAGTAGAGAACAGGACCAGTTAGGACAGTATATTAATATAACCCAGAAGACTTCAGTGGTCCTGCAACATCAGAGACATGATATTTTCTCCACACGTGCCTTGGCCAATACATTCCTTTCATGTGTGCCCGTGCACAACCTCTGTGAGAGCCTCCTCTCTCCATTGATGGTGTGAACATTTGTGGAATAGTGTGCATTAGTTGGGAGGAGGGGTGTGTTCTATTGCAAATTTTCTTACTGTGCTATTTCTTTAGAGCCTTTGCATTGAGAGTTGTGTCATCTGGGCAACTAAAGAAAATCTCAACACATCAATGAGGGTTCTTGAGTTACAGTTTTTTAGTGAATGCAAACTGACGGAGAACTTCAAAATGAAAATAGCTATTCTGGGACACCCATGTATAAGATAAGCATGGCCCAGATAGGGAAAGCTGGGGTTCAGTGAGCGAAATCGACTTGCCTAAGGTCTTACAATGATTTCAGAACTGGGACTGCACCTGACTCTCCTGGCTTCCACTCTACTGTCTGATTGTACTTCAATTGGCTCCACAGTAGACACAAGCATATAATCATTTAAGCTTTGAAAAGAGAAATCCCAATGGTTTGAATCTGCAATGGAAAAAATCGATTTTCTTGTCATAGCTTTAAAATGTATCTGCTGTCCCTGTGGTGGTTAGTATGCACTGAGTGCTCACCATGGTCTGGGCACTTGGTAAAAAACAACTCACTGCTCTAAAAGGTTGCTCTTAAATTGGCCAAATAAGGCTTGTCAATTAATCAGCCTGAATGCCGCATCAGGCCCTATTGTGTTGCATTAGAGCCTTTAGAATTCAGAAATGAGGCTCGCCCTACCCAAGCTTAACCTAAGTTCACTCAGCCTGGATAGAAACACAATCATCATGATGTTCTTAGTTCTTGCCAATGGTGAATGGCAGCTTTGTTTTAGTGGAAATATAATTAAGCAAATTAGCCAAAAGACCTGAGTTCGAATCTGCTGTGTGCTACAATTTAATCTCTCTGAAGCTGCTTCTTCACTGTAATTAGGGGGGATGGGTTAGAATACCTGCACTACCCACTGATAATCATTAAATATCATATTTTTGGCCAAAGTCTGAATTAATCAAACTACTTTGCTTTACTTAAAAAAGCCTTTTCCTGTGTTGGCAACTTCAGAGACCATTTGGGGCTGGAAGCAAAATTTCCCTTATGTTGGGACATACTCCATATGGGAGGAAAACAGACATCCTGAGACCATAAATTGCAAATAGACCCTACTCTGTTTATTGTCTTGTCAATTTGTATTTACAACCAAGAAACTTCCTTTCTCACATATGGATGGTAACAAATGGAGATCATAAATTTGTGTGACATGGTCACCCTGAATTGAGATGGTTCTAAAATGTATTTAAGTCCTCTGGTTCCTCTGCTCATCAGTTAGAAATTAACTTCTAACTCCTTGTACAAGTTCGCTAGTCTTAAGGGAATAAATGCTTTAACTGTATATCACCTAGCATGTGGTCTCCTTTAACCAAACTTTTCAGTTTGACACCACCTTATGAGATTGTGGTGATAATCAAACCAAGGAATGGTGCAAACTGCTTTGGAAATGTTAAATCCCTTTGGAAATGGCCACTAATGGATGTGGAACTAGATCAGACCATTCTTAATTTTTTTGCATGTGTCATGGACCTCTCTGGAAGTTTGGTGATACCTAAGGACCTCTTCTCAGAATAAAGTGTTTAATGCCTAAAATAAAATAAATAGGAAACAAAGAAAACTAATTATACTGAAAGTCAAGGGAGCAAAATATTTCTTAAAAAAAGAACTTCACAGCCCTCAGGTTAAGAACTCCGGGAGATGTTCTCTGAGGTCCCTTCAAGCTCTAAATTATGTTTTTGTTGTGATCCTATTGTTACTATCTATCCCTCCCAATCAATGGGTAAGTATTTATTGAGCATCTGGTATGTGCCAGGCAATACTAACATCTTGGTTTGGGACGTATATACTTGTAACCAAAAAGATTTGACATAATGAAAAACCTCCAAACAATCAGAGCTATCCCAAAATGGCATGGATCACCTGGGAAGTAGTGAGTTTCTTCTTAGCAGAGGTCTTTAAGGAAAGGCTACATATTGGGTATGTTACAATGGGAATTCCTTTTCACTTATGAGTTAGATGTCTAGCTCTGAAATTCTGTGATTCTCTCATTAATCTGTTCACATCCAGGTTTCTAAGGAACACTCCAGATATGTCCATGGAAACAAACCTATCAGTTCAGAAATCTGGGAATCCTTACTGTAGGCTAAAAAGCCGTGACTGGTTCTGATTAGGGAAAGGGAGACTTCTGACTTAGCTAAAATAACTTTTCTTACAATGGAGGAAATGCCAAACCAGACACCCACCTCTGTTTCCCCTCTGAGTCCATCAACCTATAAAATGTTAGTGACAAATGGCAACAATTTCTATTCTCCCTGGTGGTGACACCAGTATGGAAAATATGGTTTTCACTTCCACACTCTGAATGCTTATGAGAGACTTTAGAGCCTGTTCAAGTCATTAAATGGGGGAAGAGGGAATTAGTAACACATGAAAATATTCTGCTTTGTGAACATAGAGACAATGAGACATGCTAGACTAGGTCAAGGGGTGTGCACAGCTTAGTGACTTTAGGGGCATAATTTCAATTTGCTTTACAAAATGGTTAGACTAAGTCCCACCAACAGCACATTAATGTGCCCGTTTTCCTATCCCCCCTCTGACATTTGTCGTTTTCCTTATCTTTGCTAATATGATGGGTATGAGTCTCAGAGTTGCTTTAATTTGCAGTTCTCTTATTATTAGTGATTTAGAAAATTTTCACAATTGCTAATGAGAAAACTGTTCATAGCCTTTGACCATTTATTAATTACAAAATAGTCCTTGTTCTTATAAATTTGAGTATATTCCTTATATATTTTGGAAATGAGGTCTTTATCAGAGAAAGTTTCTGTAAAGTTTTTTTTTTTCTTAGTAAATTGTTTCCTTTCCCATTTTAACTGCATTGACTTGCTTTGTGCAAAAACTTTTTTCAAGTTTATATAACAAAAATCATCCATTTTATCTTCTATGATCCTTTATTTGGTCATGTACTCTTCCCCTGTCCAAAAGGAAATTTCCTTCTTGCTCCTATAATTCGTATATGATACGACTTCTTTTCTCTCACTGGTCTAGTTGGAGCTTCTCTTGGCATATTAATGTGCAATGTTGGTCCATACCTAATTTTTGTGAGATTGCTTCCCTGTTTTCCCAGTAGTTTTTATTAAAAACTAAGTCTATACCCCAGTAGCTGGGGTCTATGAGTTTACAGAACACCAACTAGGCCAGCAGGTTTTATTTTTTTATTTTATTTTCTTATTTATTTTTGTTCTTTGGGGGCGGCTAGGTGGCGCAGTGAGTAGAGCATTGGCCCTGGAGTCAGAAGGACCTGAGTTCGGATCCAGCCTCATACACTTAACACACACAAACAAAAACTTAACTGTGTGACCTTAGGCAAGTTACTTAACCCCAATTGCCCTCCAAAAAAAGCAAATAGATAGATAGATGAATGAATAAATAAATAAAATTATTTTTGTTCATTGTGTACCTAATCTGTACCACTAATTGACCCCTTTCATTTTTAACCAATTTTTTATTGATTTTGATGATTACTGCTTTTTTATAGTTTGAAATGTGGTACTTCTAGACCCACTTCCTTTGTACTTTTTTTCATTATTTCCTCCAAATTTTTGAGATTTTGCTCCTCCAGATTAACTTCATTATTATTTTTCCCAGCTCTACAAAGTATTCCTTTGATAGTCTGATTGGTATGGCACTGAATAAATGAATCAATTTAGATAGCCCTATAATTTGGATCATATTGCTTAGGCCTGCCTATAAGCAATTAATATTTCTTAAATTATTTATGTCTCCATTTCTGTAAACAGAGCATTGTGAGTTTACTTTTGTTCTTCCCATGTGTATAACAGCATGTAGACTCCCAAATATTTTATACATCCTATAGGTATCTTAAGCGTAATTTCTCTATCTCTCCCTCCTGGGTTTTACTAGTAATATAGAGAAATGCTAATGATTTATTGTATTTTTATATCTTAAAACTTTATTGAAGCTATTATTTCAATTCTTAAATTTATTACTTTATTCTCTAAGTAAACAGCCATATCATCTTCAAAGAAGCAATGTTTTCCTGTTTCCCTATGGTGTTACCTTTAATTTCTTTTTCTTGTCTTAATGCTTTGTCTACTACTTTTAGTACTATACCAAATACTTGTAATAATGGTCATCTTTGGTTTACTCCTGATCTTATCGGAAAGGTATTTAATTTATCCCCATTACATATAATGCTGCTTCTTGACTTTATATAGATACTATTATTATATTAAGAAAAAGTCTATTCCAGGTCTGGAGTTTGGAAAATTCATCTTCCTGAGTTCAAATCTAGCTTCACACATTTCTTAGTTGTGTGACCCTAGGAAAGTCACTTAACCTTGTTTGCCTCAGCTTCCTCACCTGCAAAATGAGCTAGAGAAGGAAATAGGAAACAATTCCATTATCTCTTCCAAGGAAATCCCAAAGGGAGGTCACAGAGAGTAGGAAATGACTGAAAACAACTGAACAACAGCAAGCAGTTATTCCTATAATGTCTAGTGTTTTGAATAGAAATTGGTGCTGAATTTTGTCAAAAAGAATTTTCTGAGTCCATATTTATTATTATGATTTTGATTGTTCTTTTTATTAATAAGGTCTGTTGTGCTGATAGTTTTCCTAATATTGTGCCAACCCTGCATTCCTGGTGTAAATCTAATTTGGTCACAGTGTATAATCATTTTAATATATTACTATAGTTTCTTTATAAATACTTTATTTAAAATGTTTGTGTGGCAATTCACTAGGGTTATTGGTCTATGGTTTTCTTTCTCTGCTTTATTTCTTCCTGGTTTAGACTTAAAGACCATACTTGTATCATAGAAGGCATTAAGAAGGAACACTTCTTTTCCTAATTTTTGCAAACAGTTTATATAATATTGAAATTAATTTTTCTTTGAATGTTTAATAGAATTTGCTTGTAAATCCATCTGGTTCGGGGCTTTTATTTTTTTCCATTGGGAACTCATTTATTGCTTGTTCATTTTTTTTTCTAATATTGGGTTACCAAAGATCTCTATTTTTTGTTCTGTAAATATGGGAATCTTATATTTTGTAAATATTCACTCATCTTATTTAAATTGTCAATTTTATTGTCATATACTTAGACAAAATATTTTCTTATGGTTTTCTTTGTTTCTTCCACATTTGTTATACATTTTCCTTTGTTCATTTTTCATACTTGCAATTTTGTTTTCCTCTTTTTAAAATCAAATTAGCTAATCATTCATCTGATTTGCACCTTTTTTTTCCAAAGCAAAAAACAAAAAAACAAAAAAAAACCCTGGCTTTATTTATTTCAATTGGGTTTTTTTTCTTTCAATTTTATTAATTTCTTCTTTTATTTTGAGAAATTCCATTTTGTTGTTTTATTGAGACTTTTAAAAATTTTGTTGGTTGTCTAAGGATTTTTTTTAGTTCCATTTACAATTCATAGATCTCTGTTCTTTTTCTTATTTTTATGAAAATGTTTAGAGATATAAGTTTTCCCCTAAGGATTGCTTTACCTGCATCTCACAAATTTTGGTATGTTGTCTTGTAATTTTCTTAGATAATTTCCTATGATTTATTTTTTGACACACCAATTCTTTAAGATATAGTTATTTAGTCTCCAATCCTTTCAATGATTTCTTCAAAAAAATGACTGAATATAATTTTTATTACATTGGTCAGTAAAGGATATGTTTAATTTTTCTGTTTTTTAGCATTTGTGAGTGAGGTGTTATGCCCTAATTCATGGTCATTTTTTTTATAATGATTCCATGTACACCTGAGAAATATGTATACTACTTTCTATTCCCATTCTGTAATTGCCAGAGTTCTGTCATATTTGAATTTTCTAAAATTCTGTAGGCATTTGTTCTTTCTTTCATATATATATATATAGTTAGATTTGTGTAGGTCTGAAAGGAGTAAATTGAGGTCCAAATCATTATAGCATCTACCCCCTATAATTCATTTAACTTTTCCTTTAAATATTTAGATCCTATATCAGTGAATATCAGCATAAAAGTGTTTTCCTCTTTTACTCTTTAATCAAATATATTTTTGCTGTTCTTTATCTGAGATCATGATTACTACCTTTGCTTTTTGAGGTCACCTGAAGCATATAGATTCTGCTCTAGCCATTAATTTTAACTCCATGAATTTTACGTTTCAAATGTTTCTTATAAACATATTTTGGCTTCTGATTTTTAATCTATTCTTCTATTTTCTTCCATTTTATGAGTTCACCCCCATTCACATAATTAATTGTGTATTCCTCGCCACCACTCCCTCTTACTCTTTTGTGTTTTCTGCTAACTTTGCCCCCTGCCTCTTCTTTACAAATAAGAGGGTGATAAAAGTGAAATGCTGTTAGCATTAGTGATCTACACTTGATACCATCTCTTTCACTCCCCTGCCCTTTTCCCATCATTCAGATGCCAATCATGGGTTCTTGCCTTTGTTCTTCTCTTCCAAACCTTCCTTTATGATCCACTCTCTGAGTTTGGAGTTTGTTTTGCTTATAATATGTCCCTCTTCTACCCTCCCTCTTATTCCCACCTCCAGTTCCCATACTGAGTTGAGGTTTATTTCCTTTTCCCCCTTTCTTCAATCTTTTTAAGATTATAAAAACACAACACAACTCCCAGGCATTTTGTCTTATTTAACTCCCTCTGTGACCACTAATGACATCAGGACTTTAAAGAGACACTTATTTCTTTATTCCCTTTCAGTTATTCAAATATATTTATCTTTTATGATATTCTTGGGTCCTGTGTTTTTATTTCTAAGTTTCTGCTCATCTCTGGGCTTTTCCTCAGTAACACATGAAAGTCTTTTATTTCATTTTCCTCCTGTAAGATTATACTCAGTGGTGAATTCTAAGTAAATTATTCTTGGTTGTAAAACTATATTGTCTTTTGGAATATCCCATCCCAAGCCCTCCTCAAATCTTATGTGAAGTTGATAGTGGCTCCTCAGTATTTGAACTCTGTAGTGCTGCTTGCAAAAATTTTTTTTTCCTTTTGCCTGGAAACTATTGATATGTGCTATGATATTCCTAGGAGTTTCCATTTGGGAGTTTCTTTACCGATGTGCATGGTGGATTCTTTCTATTTTCACTTTGCTCTCAAATAGAACTTGGCAGTTTCCCTTGATTTCTTGAAATATGAAAGAAAAAATGCTTGAAATAACTATTCTTGAAATAGTTAACATTTATGTAGCACTACTTGTAAATTTCTTTACATACATATCACCGTTTATACTCACATTGGTTCTGTGATATAGATGATGTTAGTATTCCCATTTTACAGATGAGGAACTAAGGCTAACAGAGGTCAGTTGTCTTGCTCAGAATCACATAGATAACAAGTGTCTAAGGAAGGATATGAACTCAAGTCTTCTTGATTCCAAGTCTAATACTTTATCCATCATGCCCCCAGGGTCTTTTTATTTTCCTTTGGTCATGGCTTTAAGGAAGTTCAATAATTCTTATGGATTTTTTCCCCTTTGAATTGTTTTCCAGATCAATTGTTTTTGATATAAGGCATCTCTTTTTTTTTTCAGTTTTTGACTTGGTTTAAATATTTCTCATTATTTCATGGAGTCATTATCTTCTATTTGGTCTAGTTTGATTTTCAGGGAATCTGTTACTTGGGTAAATTTTTGTACCTCTTGTATTAAGCTATTAATTTTCCTTCTAAGTTTTTCCTCTAGTGCTCTTATTTCCTTTCCAATTCTTTCATGTAGAGATCTAATTTCATTTATGATATGATTTTTTTAACTCTTATTTCATTCTTCCAGGAATTGCAGCTGAACTTGAGTCCAAACTGCATTTTTCTTCAAGCCTTTGCTTGTAGACATGATGGAGTTACTATCTTTTTCTGGGTTTATGTCTTAGGAATCTCTGGATCTAAAGCATCCCTTTATCATAGATATCTCTTTTTTATTCATTTCTTCCAGTCTTAATACCTGAATCAGGACTTTTATTAGGGTCAGGGTCTATATACTTCAAAAGGGAATGTCAGAACCTTGCTTGTTTCTAATGTTTCTCTGATGTCATGCTACTGCTTTCTCTGCGTATTGAGTATTTTATTCTTCAAAGATCTTGGAGGCAGCTCATGCCAGGGAGCTGCAAACTTTCATTTAGCCCTTTTTAGTCTAATATAGGACAAAATATAAATCACTGCTCCTGGTCTGAGCTTTGTAGATTCTCAACCCTAGTGTGAGTCTGGGTAGCAGAACTACAGGTTTGTCCCTAACTGGAATTTGAATAATAATAATAGCCAGCATTTATAAGATCCTTTAAGGATTACAGATTATCTCATTCAATCCTTACAAAAACCATTTGATGCAGTTGCTATAATTAGTAGTAGTTTTTTAACAGATGAGAAAATTGAGGATGAGATAAATCAAATGACTTAAATAGGGTCACACAGCTAATAAGCTTCTGAGAAAGGATGTGAATTCAGATCTTCCTCACTCCAGCCCTAACCCTCTTTCCACTGCACCAGCTACTCCAATATATAGCTACTGGCCCAGTGTCTATCATCCACTTGGAAGGCCCTGTATTTCAAAGAGATAGGATTATAAACTTGTTGTTGGTCTTAGCTATCTCACCTCACTACTCAGCTGCAAGACTAAGCCCAGGTCCATGGAATGAATGCAAACTCCTGCTTCAAGGTCAAAGCAACAGAGCTGCAGGCTTACTCCTGTTTCTATTCTCTGTACCATATACAAACCCACCATTCTAAGCCATAACCTTACCCCTTGCCCTGGTATGTAGCAAAAAGGTCTCAACCTCCATCCACATTGGATTTTTGGCCCAGCTCCAGAGTCAGAAAAACACTTCTGTTCCTTCTCTGTGCCAGCCTTCTGACTCCATCCCCATGTCCACACTTTATCTCTCTATGCTGGTCTAAACTGGAAAAACGACCCACTAGAGTTCCTCCTTGGATTTCTTGATCATACCATTCAGGCTGGTGTTCTTCCTTGAACTTTGTGGGAATAATTATGGGAGAGAGCCAGGCTATACTGCTTCCTCCTACTCTGACATCTTTGCTCATCAAGTATATGTATGTGCATGCATGTGTATATGTATATGTGTGTGTATATGTATATGTATGTGTATGTATATGTGTATGTGTATATGTATATGTATGTGTATATATGTATATGTCTATGTATGTGTATGTGTATATGTATATGTATATGTATGGCAGCTAGGTGGCACAGTAGTATAGCACAGAGCCTGGAGTAAAGGAAGATCTGAGTTCAAATCTAGCCTCAGACACTTGCTAGCTGTGTGACACTGGACAAGTCACTTAACTCCATTTGCCTCAGTTTCTTCACTTGTAAAATGAGCTGGAAAAGGAAAAGACAAACCACTCCAGTATCCTTGCCAAGAAAACCCCAGATGGGGTCATAAACAGACAGAAATGACTGAAATGCCTGAACAACAACAAATATGTACATGTATACATATTTGCAAGCATACATATATATGTGGGGGTTTGATGGGTGTCTTGTGTTATATGTGTATGTGTCTATGCTTATTTGTGTATACACATATATATATGTGTGTGTGTTTTCTTTAAAACTGTATGTAAGAAAAGTTCACAATTTCTTATACAATCCTCTATCTTATTCTTTGTATCTTGAAATGTCAGTGTTTGATAATTATTAAATTCACAGTAAAAAAATTTAAGAAATAAAAAGAAAAGATAAAAGAAAAAATAAAATCACTTTTACCTATAACATTTTATTCTCTATGTCCCAAGGTCCCTTTCTGTTCTAATATTCTATATTCTAAGGCATCTTCCAGCCCTACCATTCAGGTCCTGAGCCTATGAGCTATTTAAGGTCCCCATAATTAAAATTCTATGCAAATCAACCACAGGCAAGGGATGATGGGAAGGAAGGGAAGTGCTTTGAGCAGAAATAGAGACTCTCCAAAATTCATTCTTGTTCACCAACATATCCAAAGTTAATTAGCCTTGGCAGGATAGACCCAAGAGATTTTTTTTTTACAAAGAGTGATATTTTTAACTAAGACTCTTCCACAGGAAATACAAGAAGGATCAAGCATTTTACACCTAATTAATGGGACTGGCTGGAGTGCTGGAACACGTTCCAGATTCATGCTCCCCAAATCTATTAAGCAGTTATGATTAAATGAAGCTGGTTGTATTCATAGAGCAGCAAGGCTTCAGGCAAGGACTCAGTAGAATTTTAATTTTAATTTACAGATGTTCCATTGGAAAGGAATATGGAAATAATGCTGCTTCTGGAAAGAGCTGTGATGACTCCTTGATTTCTTACCATTCTTAGTTTTCCCTCCCCTCCCAATATTATCAACTATAGCTGTTTTGATAAAAATCCACTGCAGCCCTCTCTGAAAAACTGCGGTATATGCATGTGAAACAACAGGTATTGGTGCTTGTAGTGCTCTGAATGTGAGGCCTGGAAAGGACCTGAGAGACCACCTAGTACAGCCTTGTCATTTTACAAATGAGAACAAGGTCCTGGTCATGAAAACAGCTTGCCTTGAACCCAAGCAAGCACAGCTAGCAAATGGAAGATTTAGGTTTTAAACCCAGGTTTTCTTCCTTTCCCATGTCCAGTGCTCTTTGTCCCATGCCATGCTTGGCTCTGCAGCTTTGTCCCCTTCTCTTCTCTCCACACTCCCTCGTTCTCACACTCATCTCTTCCCATGGCTTCAGTTCTAGCTTCCCTGCAGATGTCTCCCAAGTCTCTATCTACAGTTCTGCAGAGAAGTCCTCTGCAGACCTCTCAGCCCACATCTCTGCTGACCCACCCACAGGATACATTCACTGTAGGTACCATTGGTGCCTCCAATTCAACAAGTTTAAAGGAATTCATTGCCTAGAGCATGGAGAGATTAAATGACTTGTCAAGGTCACCAAGAGGCAGGATTTGAACACAGGTCCTCCTAGTTTTGGGGCCAGTTATCTACCCACTTGAACACACTGGCTCTCAATGTTGAAAACCAAGTCTATGATCTTTCTCCCTAAATTAGGTTCTTCAGAAGAAAATTGTTTCTGTCACTGTTGTCACTGTCTTCTTAGTCACCCACACTCAAAACCTGAGTCATGTTATAAAACTCTTCTTTTTCCTCTAGCCAATCAATCAATCAATGTTTATTAAGAACCTACTATGTGTGAGGCAGCTAATGGATATCTAATGAACATAGTCCTGGAGTCAGGAGGATCTAAGTTCAAATCTGCACTCGGGTACTTACTAGCTGTGTGACCTGGGCAAGTCACTTAACCCCAACTGCCTTCCCCCTCCCCCCCAAAAAACCTATTATGTGTCCGGCACTCTGCTAGGGGCTTGTATTTAACTGCCTATTATTATTATTTTGCAATTATTCTGCATATGCATATAAATTTATATATGCATATACATGTATATTACCTCCTCCCATTAAAGTATAAGCTCTCTGAGCACAGGGACTATTTCTTTGTCTTTGAATTCTCTAGCACCCAGCATACTGCCTGGTATATAGGAAGTGCTTAATAAATGCTTATTGGTTTGATTAATAGAGATACAAAAACAGTAGTAAAATAGTACCTAGTTTCTGGTAGCATACATTCTACTGGGGGAGACAAAGTCTACCAATATAAAGGCATACAAAATATGCTGAATCAATACAAAAACATTAGGCATTTCAATAAATCAAGTCAAGTCCAGAAGCATTTATTAAGTGCCTACTATGACCCAGGTTCTATACTAGGTATTGGAAATACAAAATGCAAGATAGTTAAGGGGGTACTGACCATTCTGGGCATCGGGAGAGACCAGAGCATAAAACATGGTGACTGAGCTGTGTCTTGAAGGCAGTGAAAGAGTCTGTGAAGCAGACGTGAAGAGGGAGAGTGTTTTGAGCATGGGGGAGGATCAGTGCCATTCTCCCAAGATGGGACAGCAAGCAGCGTGTGTGGGAAACAAAGGAAAGTCTAAGACAGATGGAAACTTGAGTGCAGGGAAGTGTAATAATGCATAATGAAGAACCAGAAGAGAGTTGGGCCCAGGTCGTGAAGGCTTTAAAAGTCAAACAGAGGACGTTTTCTTCTATCCTAAAGGCAACAACTAGCCACTGACTGAAGTTTACTAAGTAGAGAAGCAACATGGTCAGGTCCTGCCTAGCAAAAATCATTTTGGCAGCTGTGGATAGAGGAGAGATGATAGGAGGGAGACAGAGCAGGGAGACCAATTAGGAAGCCATTCAAAAAGTGATAAAGCTTTATCTAGTCTTCTTCAGAATTAGACCCATTACCAGTCTCTGTATACTGTCAATTCTACACCAGTAATATCTCTGACATCAGGCCCTGCCTTTCCACTCCCACTGCTATGACCTTGATTCAGGCTTTCATTGCCTATACCGGGGGGGGGAACCTGCGGCCATAAGGCCACATGTGGCCTTCTAGGTCCTTAAGCATGACCTCTTTGACTGAATCCAAATTTTATAGAACAAATCTTTCTGTAAAATCCTTCTGTTCTGTAAAATTTGTATCCAGTCAAAAGGCCATACTTAAGGACCTAGAAGGCCACATGTGGCCTTAAAGCTTCAGTTTCCCTATCCCTGGCCTACACTATTTCGATAGATGAACCTCAGAATTCTCTCCTTCCAAACCATCCTACAAAAGGAACCAAATTAATTTTCTTCAGTCACAGGTCTCATCACATCACTCCTTTGCCCACCAAACCTTTGGTTCTACTTCATTTCCCACAGAATGAAGACCAAATTCTTCAGTCTTACTTTTGAGGACCTCCACAATCTGGCTCTGTTCTGTTCTTCCAGCCTTTTCTCCCATTTCTTCTCTCACAAACCTTCTGCTTCAGCCCCATTGGACCACTCTCTATTTCCAAAATCCACTATGTGCCTAGAATTCCTCCCATGTTATTTTCACCAGTTGAAATCCTGCTTATTTGTCCCAGTTCACACACCACTTCCTTACTGAGCCTTTCCTGGTCTCCCAATATGAAAAGGATTACTCATGCCTTTTAATTTCCACAAGATGTTTCTCAAAGTTCTCTTACGCACATTCACCCTATATTTTGCGTTCTACTTATTCTGAACATGTTTTGTATGGGCAGCTAGGCAGTGCAGTGGATACAGAGCCAGGCCTAAAGTAAGAAAGTTCAAATCTGGTATCAGAAATGTATAGCTATGTGACCCTGAGCAAATCATTTAATCCTATTTACCTCTGTTCTTCATCTGTAAAATGAACTGGAGAAGGAAATGGCAAGCCATTGCAGTATTTCTGCCAAGAAAATCCCAGATGGGTCACAAAGAGTCAGACATGACTGAAATGACTGAACTGAATTGATGTCTCATACCTTTTACTCATACTTTGATATTCCCGAGAATATTAACAATTCATAGCTACAGCACATTTAAAAGGTTTACATGTATTATCTCACTTGATCCTTACAATAACCCTAAGAAAGAAGTCCTAATAGTATCGCTATTTTTAGATGGGGAAACAAAGAGAGGTTGATTTGTCCAGGATCACACAGCTATTAAATGACTGAAACAAATTTGAATTCAAGATCTAATGCTCTATCCACAACATCACAAAGAAATTTCATTTTAGTCAGCTCTTCCTCCCCCATAGTACTCAGGTGAGAGTTTTATACACAGTATGGTTGTGCACTCGTTTTCGGTCTGACTCTTTGTGATACCATTTGGGGTTTTCTTGACAAAGATACTGGAGTGGCTCGCCATTTCCTTCTCCAACTCATTGTACAGATGAAGAAATGGAGGCACACAGGGTTAAGTGGCTTGCCCAGGGTCACACAACTAGTAAGTGCCTGAGACCAGATTTGAACTCACAAATATGAGTCTCCCTGACTCCAGGTCTGGAACTCCGTGCACTGTGGCACCAGTTAACTGCACAAGTAGGTCATCAATAAACATAAGATTTAAATTGAAGAAAATGGAAGACATCGATATTTCTCCCATAGATTCAAACAACTAAAAGTCTGAAGACATCATAGGATTCAAAGCTAAATGAGACCTTAGACATTATTCCGTCCATACCTTTAATTTCCCAATGCCCGAGTCTCCTTTTCTCTGGGTTAAACACTTCTACTTCCTTCCACCAGCATCCAGTCCTATCACCATCCTGATCTCCTCTTCTTAATAATGTCCTTCCTAAGATGGGGCACCTAGAGCTGGACCCAACATACCAGCTGTAACCTACATAAGAGGACTTTGCAGAGGACATGTTCAGTAGGAGCTTGTGATACAAGGGAAAGAGAGCTGCACTTAAAAGAACAGGATGTGAGTTCCAAACCTGACTCTGTCATTTACCACCTGGGTGACCTTAGGCAAACTACTTAAGCTCTGTGGGGCTACTCCCTACAGCTTTAACATAAAGGGGTTGGGCTAGATAACCTCTGGGGTCCCTTTGCGACTCTGAATCTACTATCCTCTATCTTATTTCAAAGTTCTGAATGTTTGATCTTTTTCCTTTTCAGATCAAGACCTCTCCACCACAGCTCTAACTCAACCTGTTGCCGTCTCTGGATTCTCTTTTCCTTGCTCCATGTCTGACCAGATTATGGCCTCACTCTGAAGAAGGAAGTTGCCATGACATGAATCACCTCCCACCCTCTATCTTCTTCTGGAATGAAGTTAAAGCTAACTCTTGACAGGCTTCTCATAATTGTCATGGCCTTCATAAGACAAGGAGAATGAGCACCACTGGAAAGCAAAAAGTCAAACCCCACAGTATCATCCCCACTCAGGCCTCAGCTCTTCTCAGGACTATCTCACACCTGAAGCTCGAATCATAGTACAAGTCTTATCATTTTAGGGAATGAGAGCTGGAAGGGACCTTGAACCTTATCTCATCCAAACTCATTTTATTGATGAAGAAATTGAGACCTAGAAATAGGTAATGACTTACCCAAGCGCATGCAGGCAGTAGAGCTCACATTTGTACCCAAGTCCTCCGTTTCTGAACCCAATGTTTTCTGCACTCTACTCCATTGCCTCTCATTTATTCATCCAGGAAGTCCACATTAGCACTGCCTGGTTAGGATCCATAGCTCCATGTCTTAATTTAATTAAGAAAGGAGACTTGGGGCGGCTAGGTGGCTCAGTGAGTAGAGCGCTGGCCCTGGAATCAGCATGACCTGAGTTCAGATCTGGCCTCAGACATTTAACACACACAAACAAAAAAAACAAAACCTAGCCGTGTGACCTTGGGCAAGTTACTTAACCCCAATTGCCCTCCAAAAAGAAAAAAAAGAAAGAAAGAAAGAAAGAAAGAAAGAAAGAAAGAAAGAAAGAAAGAAAGAAAGAAAGAAGACTTAATCAATCATTAAAGTCTCAGTAGGCATGTCTATTTAAATAGAAAAACAGCCAGGAGAGATCCTCTATTAAGAAGCCTGCCCTTGGAGGTTGTGGTCTTTAGAACTGGAGGCCCAAAATGGATGCTTACAGCCAAGGCCCAAGTTGGCACCAGGTTTTGACTGGCCTAGTCCTCATACTCCTAATCCTCATCACAGTCCTGGGTAATGTGGTAGTGTGCCTGGCTGTGGGATTGAACCGAAGGCTCCGAAGCCTCACCAACTGCTTCATCGTGTCCTTGGCCATCACTGACCTCCTCTTAGGCCTCCTCGTGCTGCCATTCTCAGCTGCCTGTGAGCTGGGCCGGACATGCAACTTTGCAAAGCCCCTTTGTAAGATATATACCAGCCTAGACGTGATGCTCTGCACTGCATCCATTCTCAACCTCTTCATGATCAGCCTGGACCGGTACTATGCCATCACAGCCCCACTGCGCTACACCATGGTGGTGACACCCAAACGTGTGACCATTGTACTTTTCTTAATCTGGATGATCTCCATCACTTTCTCCTTCCTGCCCATCCACTTAGAGTGGAACACTCAGAATATCACTAACTTAAACTTAACCAACAAGTGCAAACTGCAGGTCAATAAGGTCTATGGCCTGGTAGATGGGCTGATCACATTCTATATCCCACTGCTGGTGATGTGTGCCACCTACTATCGCATTTTCAAAATTGCCCGTGAACAGGCCAAGAGAATTAACCATAGCTACTACAACAAGGCTGTCACCATCCGTGAGCACAAAGCCACTGTTACATTGGCAGTTGTCATGGGGGCCTTCATTATCTGCTGGTTCCCCTACTTCACAGTGTTTGTTTACCGCGGAATATGGGGTGACATCAATGAGACCCTTGAAACAATCGTCCTGTGGCTTGGATATGTCAACTCAGCTCTGAACCCCATCTTGTATGCTGCTCTGAATAGGGACTTCCGCACAGCATACCAGAGCCTCTTCTGTTGCAGGGGCAATGCTATCACGTCCAGGGGGTCCTCCCTATCTCCTAACACCTGCCGCCAATCCCAGAACCAATCCCACCAAGTTACCCTAGGACTTCAGGAAGAGACATCTCTGAGACTCCCAGTGCAGAATGGAAGTGAAGCCCCATTCTCCCAGGAACCAGATAATTGTGGAACTTCAAGTTTGGATGGCCAGAGGTATGGGAAAGGAAGAGGGAGGGAACACTAGCCTAGTAGCAATGGTTTCCTAAATTTTCTTAACAGGTATCTTTGTAGCTCTGTCTCCCCTTTGTCTTACATTTCCCTGACCCCACTAGAGAAGGGTACTCAAGACAGAACAATGCCTGTGAGTCTGGGGATGGTTCTGAGGGCCATCCTGAGTTTTAACCCTGTCCTGTTCTCAATCAGAAACAAAGTTCTTGGCCTTAAGATCAGTCCAGGCCCCAAAGTCCCAGCTCTCTGGTCTTTGAGTATCTCTTGACCATAGGAAGCACAGTAAGAACAGGCATTCCCAGGGGTGGCTAGGTGGCCCAGTGGACAGAGCATGGGCCCTGGAGTCAGCGGGACCTGAGTTCAAAACCACACTCAGACACTTACTAGTTGTGTGAACCTGGGCAAGGTGCTTAATCCTGATTGCCAAAAAAAAAAAAAAGGAATAGGAAGGAGCACCCTTGGTCACTTTTCAGGACTTTCAAATGAAACATTCATTCTCTAGAAAAGTCTAGAGCCAGGAATATAATTCCTGTTTGTTCAATTTATTATTATTTCTCTGTTTTAAAAAATGGTGGTAATAGATGGAAGGTACCTTAGAGAATAGAACATAATGTTAAAGCTGGAAGAGATCTTAGAACATAACACATAGGATGTTACAACTGAAAAGAACCTTAGAACATAGAACCTAGAATGTCATTGCAAGAAGAAATAGCTGTAATGGAACATAAAATATTAGAGCTGGAAAAGACTTTAGAACAAAGATAATGATGGAAGAAGTTCTGAGGATTATCTATACAAATACCCTCATTGTATAGGCCAGAAAACAAAGACCCAGAGCATGGCAGTGACTTGCTCAAGGCCTTCCATCAGGTTAATGGTAGAGCTGAAATGAAAACCCAGGTCTCTAGGTTCTCTCTCATGCTCTTTCTACTGTGCCAATCCCACAGCTGCCAGATGGAGAACAAGTTATTAAAGGAAATTTGGAGGAAGCTCCTTGGGACAGTGGACAGAGAACTAGAGCTGGAGTCTGGAAGACCTAAGTTCACATCTAACCTCAAACACTTGCTAGCTGTGTGACCCTGGGCAAGCCATGACCTCTGTTTGTCTCAATTGCCTCAACTGTAAAAATGGGGATAATACTAACATCTACTTCCCAGGGTTGTTGTGAGGATCTATTGAGGTAGTTGTAAAGCACAATGCCTGGCACATAGTAGGTACCATATAAATGCTAGCTGTTGTTGTTATTTGGCTATTCTTAGATCATCCTCAAAAACCTGAGGCAAGTATTTAGGAATAAATCCATCCATCATCCAACCAAACATACCTCTCAGGGAGGGTCTTCCCTGGCTGACCCAAAGCAGCCAGACAAACTATGTTGCTTTCACAAAATTTCAGATTTTGAGCCAGAAAGGTCTTCAGAGGGCATCTCTAACAATCCTCTCATTTCACAGATGAGAAACTGAAGAGTTTTAGTAACTTAAGGAAGGAAGAGATTTAGTAACTTAACCAAGGTCATACAAGAAGTAATTGGCAGAGTTATGCTGTGTACCCTGTTCCTCTCTCTCCAGATCAAGTATTCTAAATGGTTGATGCTAAAGAAAATTTCACTCTTGGCCAAATTAGTTTATTATGCACCATATATTGTCTTAGTAAATGAAATCATCTCCTTGGCTTGACTTACAAGTCAAAGAGTTCCCTTTGCACACTTGAAGGTTTTCTGGTTTCTTGAATCATCTTGTCTCAGCTGAAGAGACAAAATGGCATTTATTTAAATCAGGTGGTTTCAATGCTCAGCTCAGCAAATAAGGGGAAAGAAACAGCTGCCATCATGGGAAACCATTTCTCTGGTTGGGAATTCCCGGTAGAGTTATTGCTTCAAGATATCTATGATGCGCTTCTAGCAGGCACAGAAAAAGCAAGCTCAGAGTTGCAAAAGTTTCAGGAACTCCTTGGTACCTTAGTTGCAGTTTTCAAATGAAGTATAAAAATGAGATGTCTATATTGCAAAAAGGGCCTTGCTCCTTCCTCCAGTTCAGATTGCAACTTCTCTATAGTCTGGTAGGAAGTTTCATGTTACAAAATCACAGTTTTACAGTTGGAAGGAAGCTAGAGATATCTAATGCAATCCTTTTTGTTTGACAGAGATGGAAAATGAGCTCCTGGGAAGTTGAGACTTGCCCAAGGTCACATCAGCTGTAAATAGCAAAAGGATAGAAACCCCTGTTTCTTGGCAGCTGATTCAAAGTCTGTGACCTTGTTCCCAGGTTGCTAAATATGTTGCAATTTTGGAGAACTAATGGTGGGGGGTCAGGGGGGTGGGCGGAGGTAGTGCTGAACTCAGTGTCAGAGGACCTGGGACAAAGTCCCAAACTTATACTTTTTGTGTGATTTTGGCCAAGTCAACCTCCCCAGGTCTTATTTTCCCCATCTGTAAAATGAGGGGGTTGAACTAAATGACCTCTAAGGTCCCTTCCAACTTTGCACACAAGCCAAGATATTCCTGTTATTATGAGAAATAGCCATGTCCATTTGCCCTCACAACAAATCTATAAGATGGATAGTTTAGGTACTAGAAGTCTCATTTCACAGACAAGGAATTTGAAGCTCAGAAAGGACATAGCATTCTATTATAATAGAATTAGAAGTGCTATACTGAATTATAAATTATATTATTATTAATATTCTAAATCAATGGTATCAAAGTCAGAAACAGGAGCCACTAAACCACAGGTAAGGATACTTGTGAGCTGCATATTGGCTTAGAAAATCATATAGTCAAGTCTATTTTTCCTCTGGCACATTTTCCTTATTTGATGGATCTGAATCTCTGCAGGTTTCTTTGCTTCTAAGTTTTAGAGATCCAGTGAGAATGGTATAAGGAAAGCTCAAGAAACAATATGACTAAATTTTTTAATGTAAAAAATAGAAAATCACATAGTAACATTATCTATGTTTTATTGTATTTTTATTTATTCTGTTAAATATTTCTCGATTACATTTTAATCTGGTTCAGGTCACATTTGAGAGTGTTGTGGACCACATGTATGACAACTCTGTTCTAAATAACACTCTATTATTAGATAGTCCGTATTTTATGACGCAGAACAGAAAATGTAAGGAAAACATTAGGGGTTATTATTACATAATAATACACATCATATTTAATACTCTCGTCAACAGATTTTCTCTCCAACAATGCAGAAAAAAACTTCTAAAGTCCTTCCCATCTCTGACATGCTATGCACAATGATTCTCAGGTCTCCTACAGCTCCAACACCCTGTATCCAAAGGTCCCTTCTCTATCTCTGGTGTTCCATATTCCACAATTCAAAGTTCCCTTACTGCTCTAACATTCTGTGTTCTAAGGTCCATTGTAGTTCTGATAGTCTATATCTTAATCTATAATGTTCCTTAATTGGTATCTGCTCTATATTAGACTGCTTGTCCTTATTTTCCAGAAAGCTGAGAGGCTCTGGAAGCTGCCCAGACACTTATTAGGGTCTTTCCCAAGTAGGTATTCCAACCTCCAGCCAAGGGACATATGAGGCCATAAAAGAGTCGTGAGCACAGGCACGCATTACTTATGCACAAACAGCTGCTACCCAAGAGATCCCGCCAACTACCAATCCGTCTGTGCTGACAGCCCCACCACCTGCAGTGCCAAAGTGAAGAGGGGGCTAGGGACCAGATCAGAAATTAACACCTTCACAAAATGAAGACAAACTGGTGCTGAGGGACCTTTGACTCTCAGAGCATTATCACTGGGAGGAACCTTAGAGGTGATCTAGTGTAATTTGCCCCTTCCTTGTATAGGGGAAAAATCAAAGCCTAGAGGGAAGAGGTCAGATGGAAAGTTAGTGGAAGAAAATAGGACAGAGCTTGGCTCCTAACTCCCAAGCCAAGGCTTCCTCCACTCCCCCCACTGACTTCTATGAAAATAAGTGCCCCACATGACAATGCCCCACATGGCCAACAAAGGCAATCAGCCTAGCTATGTCTTGGGGCCACGATTCAATCTGACATACACAAATCCACATGGTACCAAGTTATGCCATATGTGTATTACAGACTGGGAGGAAAGAAACAGATGGAAAGATTTTGAGTCAGAAGACTTAGGTTCAAATGTCAATCCTGCCCCCTTACTGACTGTGACCTTTGGCAACTCAGCTCATCTCTGTGTCTTGATCTCAACAATAAGAGGGCAGGACTAGACGATTTCTGAAGGAACCTGGAAGGAAAATAGTACTTCAGGGTATTTTGAATTTGGCCCTGTGGGAAGGCCCTCAAATCACAGAATCACAGATTTAGAAACAGAAGGGACCTTCAGGGTCATTTCATTCAGCAGTGTCAAATTCAAATAGAAACAGGTACCACTAAACCATATTTAAGTGTCCCTGCATATTGAATTAGAAAACCACATAATAACATTATGTATGTCCTGTTATATTTTCATTTTGCTGAATATTCCTAATTACATTTTAATCTGGTTTAGGCAGTACTCAGGAGTGCTGCAGGCCACAATAAAGAGGTGTCTGATACCTCTGATCGAATCTCACCTCATTTTACAGCTGTTTGGATAGCAGAGAAGGTCATGGTTACCCAGCTAGGAAACTGCAGAAGATTTTATCCCAGTGCTCTGCTTCCCAATCCAGTACTATACCATGCTCTGAACCTAAGAAAGTCTAGCACTGAGCCCAACCCAAATGTAGGAAATTTAGAGAGGCAGACCAGGAGAGCAGAAAGAATGCTGCACTTGAACTCCCAAGACCTGGCACCTACTTGTATCCCCATCACATAAACTAGCTATTTGTGAGCAACTCACTTACTTTCTCTGGACTTCTGTTTCCCCTTCTATGAAGGGTAATCATAATGGTCATGCTAATTGCCTGCCTCATGGGGTTATTGGGAGGGCAGAGTTTTATAAGGTTTAAAACACTATAGAAAAGTGAGCTAGTTATTATTGATGATAATTGTGATAATGGGCCGTTCATCTTGGTACTAGACTGGAGGCTGCTGAAGGAGTGAGGAAGAACTAGCCTTCACCACTGAGAAGGTGAGGCAGCAATCTGGAGAAAGGGAGGAAGACAAAACAAGCTATCTGAAGTCTTTGGCTAACCTTGATAAGCCTGGTTCCTGGCTTCCCACCTGACTGATAACATGTACTCATTCATTAGTGCACAGAACAATGAGTTCATTCTTGAGTCTTATCACCACCAGCCTGTGGGAGGGAGGAATGAGGATCCCCAGAAGAACTGACTTTCTGGAGATTGCCCTGAATCCAGAATGGGCCAACTCTTTGGGGTTCTGGTCCCAGTGAGAGGCAATGGGGCCCAGACTAAAAAGGTAAAAAAAAAACATGATAAATTCAAGGGCAATGGTCTGGACCAGAGGAGTCCTCAGAACTCTTGGGCTTCTGGGATTCTGTGATCAAAAGCCTTGCCTGTTTAACTAATTATAGTAATCCTGACCCAGTTTTTCAACAGCCTGCTGTTACATAGCCAGCCCCAGACTTGGAGCCAGAAGCCTCCGGTTCAGATCTCATCTCTGCCACTGACAAAGTCAGTCGCCCCTCTTAGAAGTTTCTTAATCTGGAAATGGCAGAAAGGAAGCAAAAAACCAAGGAGCGTTTACATACAGTTCTCAGTAATCATAAAACACCATAGAAAGGAGAGCTAGGGGGCACTTAGGTGGTACAGTAAATAGAGCACTGGCCCTGGAATCAGGAGGACCTGAGTTCAAATCTGGCCTCAGACACTTGACACACTTACTAGCTGTGTGACCTTGAGCAAGTCACTTAACCCCAATTGCTCTGCCATCCCCCCTCCAAAAAATACATAAAAAAAGAAAGGGGAACTAGGTTGTCTCTTACTGGGTGTCTGTACGTTCTCCATTCTATCCTAGGTCTTAAAGAGGGTATAAGAAGGTTGTACAGTCCAGCAGGAAGAGCACTGGCCTGCAAGTCTTCTGAGTCACTAAAACAGAATACTAAGAACAGGTCAGGTCTTCACACCAACACTTGTTGACTGGGTCATCCCCATCCAACCACTTCATCTCTTTGAGGCTGTTTCTTCATCCGTAAAATGATGATGGTAATGCTAGGTCTGTTTCATAAACCCAATATGAGGAAAGCACTGTGTATAGTTTAAAACATGTTAGAAATATGAGCTGCCATTATCCTTACCATGATTACCATTATTATTGTTAATAGACTGGAGAAGACTCAACCCCTGCCCAGGAGAGCTCACAACCTGCTCTGACAAGATTCAGACTCATGTAACAGTGACATTGTCAAAAACTAGGAGTAGGCAATAATTAGGAGTGGCCAATCACTAGACAAACTATCTATTAATAATGCATGGAAAGGTTGTGATCTGGGTCAGTGTAAAGAGTTCCCATAGGCATGACATCACTTGAAGCATTCAAGTACATAGCAATCATACATTGGATAGATGAGACTAAGGGAAACTAGTTAAAAATAGCAAGAATGGCTTTTTGAGCTATGTCTGTAGTCAGAAGGAGAACAAGAAGGGGACAGGTAGATCCAGAATGCCTTAGTAGACAGGTCTCAATGAGTTTCTATGGTTAAAAGACTCATTTCCTGGTGGCCAACTCTAGTGATGAGCCTTAACACATATCACTGCACTATTCCTCAGACAAGAGGCAGACACACTTCTTGACCCAATCTCGAACCAATCCCATGTGGAGTCAGAGGACCAGGGCCCAAATTTCAACTCTGTTCCTTACAACTTTTCTAACCCGAGGCAGATCATTTAATCTCTTTGGGCTTCCTCATACCTGGGCATTGGATTAGATGGTGACTAAGGTCTTTATAAATTTAAATCCCACTATCCCAGGGCATTATAAAGCTCAAATGAGATAATGGATCAGAAGTACTTTGCAAACCTTATATGAATGACTATTATTTTTGTTGTGACAATGATGATGGTGATGATATTAGCCTATCATCACCAGGCCCCCAGTCTGGCAATGGCTTCATTCCCTGAATCTTCTACTACACTCCTGCTGGGTTCAAGCAAGGTTTATAGAGCAATAAATGGGAAATATGTGTGTTTTTTTTTTAATGGCCCTTTGCGGACGAGGAACGGTATGAGCATTTTTTTATTTCATTTTCATTAGTAACACTTTCCTAAGTCCAGACAATCAACAAAACAATAAATCAAGCCCCGATTGTAGCTCTGTTGATTTCTTAGGTGGAAATATTCATAATGAAAATATAATAATTAGCTCAGAAACCAGTTGGAGCTGGCTCCAGCACATTCTTGCCTATGATTCTCTAATGGGCTGTACCCTAGAACTGCTAGTCCCTCTTCTGTTACCACCAGTTCCAGCCAGGTCAGGCTATTTCTTTCCATATAAAGCTATGGGAAGGAGACAACAGGTCACTGGTCCAGCAGATCCAGGAAAGTGAAACCTTAGATCCAGGATTCTTAACCTTGGGTGTCCCTGAACAGATTGCAGGAGATCAATGAATTTGGAACTTCTTAATATTTTGATAACAGTAATCCAGTATATTGTAATTATGATTTTATTTATAATTATGATTTTATTTTATGCATTTAAAAACTTTATTCTGAGAAGGGGTCCATAGACTTCACCAGACTGCCAAAGAGTTTCACCACACTAAAAAAAAGGTTAAGAATCCCTGACTAGAAGAAAGAAGACCTCAGGAAGAACCTCAGGAAGTCTGGGGTGGGGTTCTACTCTAAACATTGATCCCCATCCTTGTCTGGGAATGCTGAATTAGAGTTTTTGACTATTTCTTAGCTAAACACTGGCAGCTCCAGTGACCCAGTATTTCCAATGGAGAATAGTTGCCAAGGAGAGCTTAGGGAAGAGAGGAAGGTGGTAGTGATTTGTTCATACACACACACACACACACACACACACACACACACACACACACACACACCATGCATTAAAGAGAGATAGTTGAGAATCTGCTCTATCCTGGAGAAACAGACAGGCACTTAGATTACAGACAGAGAGAAGAAATTGGGTTACCACCCATCCATTTAGAGGACTTGCTTAGATAGCCCTTGGGATTAAAAAGATGGTAGCCTATGTTAGCTATTATTTTATCAACTCAGTGGTTTCAGCCTTCTTCTGACTGTGCAGGACCAGCTAAAAGCAGTTGCATAATCATAGATTTTCATAGAAACCTATAGCCAGAAAGGACCTTAGGACACAGAGCACAGAAGGGCAGAGCTGACAGATACAAATAGTTCATTGATCAGAAAACATATTAACCAGTTTTTTAAAAAGTAAGTTCTTTCAAAGTAGGGATTGTTTCATTCTGTTCCATTTGTATTCCCAGCACTTCAATGCTTGTTGATTGGTTGTGACTAAGAACCAGCTGTGTGTCCTCTGGGTGGCAGAGATACAAAAAGTGTGACAGTCCTTGCCTCAAAGAGTTTACACTCAATAAGGGAGAAAACAAGTGCAAAAATAAACATATACACACTAGACACCAGGTAAATAGGAAGAATTACTGGAAGTCAGAGAGAGCACTCAAAACTGAGAGAATATTAAAGCCCATGAATGAAGAATGGCTGGCAGAACTGGAAGGGACCTAGTCCAACCCCCTCACTTGAAAGATGGAGAAACTGAGAATAAGAGAGGGCAAGGCACTTGCCCACTGGCACACACCTCAAATCTCACAGGTGATATTTGGAAACATGACTACAAAGCTGGTAAACTTTCTACTGTTACTAGATTCATAACCTCAGAACATAGACAAAACATAGCTTCCACTGGCTTCCACTGATCAGGTCACACATTTAGAGCTGGAAGGGACCTGAAAGGTCATCTAGTCAGAGGATCATAGATTTAAAGCTCGAAAGAATATTAGAGATCATCTAGTACACCACCAGCATCCTCATTTCACAAATGAGGAAACTGAGGCTCAGAGAGGTTAAGTTACTTGCCAAGGACAGACAGAGTGGAAGTGGGCAGAATCAAGCTAGAGCCCAGATCTCCTGCCTCCCTCTCCAGGGCTCTTTCCATAAGGCCACCATGATATTAGAGATAAAGCACCCTCACTTAAAATAGGGAAGAACCTCTCATTGTGCTCCAAAACCACTGAGTGCACTACTGACTTTCTCTAAGAGAATATTTCTTGCCACCCTCTGTCTTCCTCAGCAGCCCCATCCACTTCACAGAAATACAGAATCACTTTCTATATTGGTGAAAAGGGAAGTTCTCTGAGTCCCTGAGACTCACTTTCCAGGATATACTTATGAGGAACCATGAATTAAAGGAATTGATCTGACTCCCACTAACCACAAGTTCCAGGAAGCATCATTAATCTACTCTCCAAAGAGTCCAGACACCCTAGCAAACAGATCTTCCCTGGACCATTGTTTGACCTGGACATAACATTCCAAGGCTATAAAACAGGTTTGCTTTTGTTCATCCTAAGTTCAATGCCCATGGCCAAGATGATTTGCCCAGCGTATCCTTTCTAGGTTGCCCTAGATTTCCCAACAGGCATCCCCCTTTGGAAACAAAAACCAAGATGTGAGCTCCACTGCACCCATAATTCAACTATATTCATGGGAGTCAGTGCAACATAAGGGAGCGGAGCCTCTGATAGGTCAATAACCCTGGGAAGTCAGAAGAGTAAGTATAACTTTAATACATTAAGGACCTATGGTTTCATCATTGTAAGTGACCTCTTAACTAATGCAAATGCTAAATATTCCTCATTCCTTGTTTGATGAGGTTCCCAGGAGCTGTTAGGCTAAAAAACTTAAGGGACTTCCCTCCAATGACAAGCCTCTCCATTCTTATCTAGCTTGTCCTTGGACTATAGATACACATCACTGAACCCATACTGAAAGTCAGTCTTCCAAGCTTGGTCAAATCGGCCAGATTTTACTTTATACTGGCAGAGCCCTTTCAAGTTCAAGGTAATCCCAAGGCCACAATAAGACTTCAGAGGGGGACCAGAATAAATAATATTTTTTTCTTTTTTTCCTTTTTTAATTTTTTAAATTTATTTTTTAGTTTACATTATTCATTTCCACAAGATTTTGAATTACAAATTCTCCCCATTTTCCCCTACCCACCACCCCAAAAGTCACAATTCCACTGGATATCCCCTTCTCTAATCTGCTCTTTCCCATATCTTCCCCCATACCCTCTCCAACCTTCCAGTAGGGCACAGTGGATCTCTATGCCCCAGTGCCTGTACATCTCATTTCCCAGTTACATGTAAAATAATAATAATAATATATATATTTTAAACATTTGATTTTAAAACTTTGAATTCCAGATTCTGTTCCTACCTCCCTCATCACCCACCCTTACTGGGAAGATAAGCAGTTTCAATATAGGTTGTACATGTGTAGCTATGCAAATTTTTCCATAGTGGATATATTGTGAAAGACTGACTATATTTCCCTATATCCCATCCCACCCCCAACTTGTTCTATTCTCTACTTTGATCCTGTCCCTTTCCAAAAGTGGGTGCTTCCAACTTCCCTCCCCCCAGCCTGCCCTCCCTTCCATCATCCCCCCTCTCATCCCTTTCCCCCCTACTCTGCTATAGGATGAGATGCCCTATTTAGTGTGTATGTCATTCCCTCCCTAAGCCAAATTCATTGACAATAAGGCTGATTCATTTCCTTTTGCCTTTCTGTTCTTCCCCTCCATTGTAATAGTTTTCTCTTCTATATGAGATAATTTACCCCATTCTGTCTCTCCCCATCTCTTCTCATTATATTCCTCTCTCACCTCTCAATTACACCTTTTAAGTAACATCCCTTCCTATTCTGCTGGTCTTGTACCCACTGTCTATGTATACCTGTACACATATATACAAGTACTCACACATGTATTCATATGCCCATATACCCTCCTATATAGACATATATATGCATGTATACACACACACACACACACACACACACACTTCTATTCCCTTCAACTATTCTCATACTGAGAAAAATTTCATAAGTTACAATTATCGTTTTTTCCATATAGGAAATGTAAGGAATGTAAGTAGTTCAGCTTTGCTAAGTTCCTTATGATTTCTTTTCCCTGTTGACCTTCTCATGCTTCTCTTGCTTCTTGTATCTGAATGTCAAATTTTCTGTTCAACTCTGGTTTTTTCATCAAGAATGCTTGAAAGTCCTCTATTCCATTGAGTGACCATATTTTCCCCTGAAACACACAATACTCAGTTTTGTTGGGTAGGTGATTCTTAGTTTTAATCCCAGGTCCTTTGACCTCTGGAATATCATATTCCAAGTCCTTTGATCCCTCAGTGTAGAAGCTGCCAGATCCTATGTTATCTTGATTGTGTTTCCACAGTATTCAAATTGTTTCTTCCTGGCTGATTGTAATATTTTCTCCTTGATCTGGGAACTCTGGAACCTGGCTATAATATTCCTAGGAGTTTTCTTTTGGGGATCTTTTTTGGAGGTGATTAGTGGATTCTTTCAACCTCTATTTTGCCCTCTGGCTCTAAAACATCTGGGCAAATTTCCTTGAGAATTTCTTGAAGGATGATTTCTAGGTTCTTTTTTTGATCACGGCTTTCAGGTAGTTCAATAATTTTTAAATGATCTCTCCTGGATCTATTTTCCAGGTCAGTGGTTTCTTCAATGAGATACTTTACATTACCTTCTATTTTTTCATTTGTTTGGATCTGTTTAATATTATCTTGATTTCTCATAAAGTCACTAGCTTCCATTTGCTCCAGTCTAATTCTGAAAGAATGGTTCTCTTCAGTGAGCTTTTGAGATTCTTTTTCCATCTGGCAAATTCAGCTTTTTAAGGCATTCTTCTCCTCATTGGCTTTTTGAGCCTCTTTTGCCATTTCAGTTAGTCTACTTTTTTTCTCATTTAATCTTTTTTATTCTTTTTTTTTGTTTATTTTTAGTTTACAAGATTCAATTCCATAGCTCCTTGAGTTTCAAATTTCCCTTCCCTCCCTCTCCCCACCCCCCATGATGACATCATATAGTCCAGTTTAGGATCTGCAAAAACTTTCACATTAGACATTAGTCAAGTTACAAAGGTGAATTGTATTAGATGGGATGAAAAATGGTAAAGAAGAAATAAAGCCAAACAATGAAAAGAAAAAGATCAATTAATTTGCTTCCATCAGGATTCAAGCTCAGTTCTTTCTAGTTATTTCTCTGGATGTAGGCATCTTTCTCCTTCATGAGTCTTTAGGGATTGACTTATATCACTGCATTGCTGAGAAGAGTCCAGTCTGTCATAGTTACTCATCACACATATATTGTATCTGTGATTGTACACAAATTTCTCCTGGTCCTACTCTTCTCACTCAGCATCAGTTTGTATAAGCCTCTCCAGGTAAATATGAAAACCATCTCCTCCTCATTTCTTATAGCACAATAGTATTCCATTACATGCATATCCCACAACTTGTTTAGCCATTCCCCAATTGATGGGCACCCCCTTAATTTCCAATTCTTTGCAACCACGAAAAGAGCTGCTTAAAATATTTTTGTACACATGGGTCTTCCTCCCACTTCTATGATCTCTTTGGGATATAACCCTAGAAGTGGTATTGCTGGGTTAAAGGGTATGAAATTATTTATAGCCCTTTGAGCACAATTCCAGATTGCTCTCCAGAATGGTTGGATAAGTTCACAAGTCCACCAACAGTGGATTAATGTTCCAATTTGCCCACATTCTCTCCAGCATTTGTCATTTTCCTGTTTTGTCATCTTAGCCAATCTGACTGGAGAGATGTGGTACCTCAGAGTTGTTTTGATTTGTATTTCTCTAATCAATAGTGATTTAGAGCATTTCTTCATATGCTTATAGATATCTTTAATTTCTTTCTCTGAAAACTGCCTGTTCATGTCCTTTGACCATTTATCAATTGGGGAATGACTTGTATTCTTATAGATTTGACTCAATTCTCTGTATATTTTAGAAATGAGTCCTTTATCAGAGACACAAGTTGTAAAAATTCTTTCCCAATTTCCCACCTCCCTCTTGATCTTGGTTGTGTTGGCTTTATTTGTACAGAAGGTTTTGAATTTAATGTAATCAAAATTATCCATTTTGCATTTTATAATGCTCTTTAATTCTTGTTTGATCCTAAAGTCTTTCCCTCTCCACAAATCTGACAGGTAAACTATTCCTTGCTTTCCCAGACTGCTTACAGTATCATCCTTTATACCTAGATCATGCACCCATTTAGACTTGATTTTGGTATATAGTGTTAGATAATGGTCTATGCCCAGTTTCTGCCATACTATATTCCAGTTTTCCCAGCAGTTTTTGTCAAATAGTGCATTCTTATCCCAAAAGCTGGGGTCTTTGGGTTTATCAAACAATAGATTACTATATTCATTAACTGCTGGATCTCCTGGGCCCAATCTATTCCATTGATCCACTACTCTATTCCTCAGCCAGTACCAAGCAGTTTTGATGACTGCTGCTGTATAAAACAGATTAAAATCTGGTATAGCTAGTCCACCTTCCCTAGCATTTCTTTTCATTAATTCCCTTGATATTCTAGACCGTTTGTTCTTCCAAATAAATTTTGTTACTATTTTGAGTTAGTCTATTTTTTAAGGTGTTATTTTCTTCAGTCAGGTTGTTGACTCTCATTTTATAATTTTCTTGCATCATTCTCATTTCTCTTCCCAATTTTTCTTCCACTTCTCTTATTTGGTTTTCAAAATCCTTCTTAACCTCCTCTATGGCCTGTAAGCAGCTTATTATTTTCTTTTTTTTTTTTGCCTTTTGGAGGGCAATTGGGGTTAAGTAACTTGCCCCAGGTCACAGGGCTAGGTTTTTGTCTGTGTGTGCATTAAGTGTCTGAGGCCAGATCCAAACTCAGGTCCTTCTGACTCCAGGGCCGATGCTCTACTAACTGCGCCACCTCACCGCCCCCTTATTCTTTTTCTTGGAAGCTTCTTGTACAGGAGTTCGGACTTCACTGTCTTCCTCCTATTCCATACCCCAATCCTTTTTGCCCCCAAAAAAGGAATCCAAAGTTGGACCACAGTGTTTGCCTTGCTTCCCTCACTTGCTCATGTTGCTCATACTTGACCTTTGAGTTTTTTGCCACAATAGAACTCAGCTACCAGACAGGGGAGCTTTGTCCCAAATCACTGGGGTTTTCTCAGCTGCTGGAGCTATTAGTTGGGTGCCCTCTCTGAAGCTTCCACACGCTCTGGATCACTGGTCACACACCCCAGGACCTCCTCCCTAGACCACAATCCAGATCCAAGTAGGTTTAAAGCAAGAGCAATTACCCCTCAGACTGGTCACTTGCTCCCCCTACAATCTGAAGACCAGGAGCTCTGAAGCAGCCATGTGGCGGTGGCTGCACAGCTGCAGTGCCTCAGCCACTTCTCCCTCCAGGGGGTAAAGGCCTGACTGCATTCCCAAACTCCTGGTTCACAAAGTCCACACTGCACTGACCTCTCAATTTGTCCTTAGCATCTATGGGTTGATAATTCTGGCAACTGTCATAGCTGCTGGTGATCTGAAGTCCCTCCAGTCAGTGGCTAGTTGTAGCCACCCTGAGGCTAAAACCTCGGGCTCAAGGGGGCTAGGTTCAGCTCCCAACACACTGCGCTGACCACTTCCTGCTGGCCTGCCAGGCTGTCCTCAGCAGGAGGTTAGCTTCTCTGTGTCATTTTGTGGGTTCTGTAGCTCCAAAGTTTGTTCAGAGTCACCTTTTACATGAATTGGAGGAGGTGGAAGCGGGACTCCCATGGAAGTCCTGTTTCTACTCTCCCATCTTCACTCTGCCCCACCCCCCAGATAATATTAATTAATATTATTAATATTAATTAATATTGTTAATATTATTAATATTAATAAAATAATATTAATAAAAGTGCATATATTTGTCTTGGTGCAGACCTGTGGTTTCATATGCTTGCTAGGTAGAAATTTCTACCACAAATTCAGCTCAACAAGTCTCTTCTAATCCTTCCAACTTAAGGCATTGAATACCTGAGGATGAAGGGACTTATCCATGGTCATATAGGCAGCATGTGTCCAAGGAAGAACTTAAATGAAGTTCTTCCTAACTCTAAGGTCAGTCCAGCAAGAATTCTTAACTTTGGCGGGAAGGGGGGGAGGGGTGAGGTAAGGGAGTCATAGACTCTTCCAGCAGTCTAATGAAGCCTACTGACACCATCTCAGAATGACATATTTAAATGCATAAAATAAAATACATAATATTACAAAGGAAAACAATTATACCAAAATATAATTTTTTAAGTATGCAAGAACCAAGTTTCCATACCCCAGGCTTAGAACCCCAATATTATACTATGCTGCCTCTCATATATGTGGAAATTTTTTGAGGTTAACAAACACTTCCTTCCTAACAACCCTGTGTGGTAGATTGGGCAAGGTAAAGAATCACAGAGTCTCAGAGTTGGAAAGGCCCTTAGAGGCCTAGCCCAATTTATGCCTGAACAGGACTCCCCTACACAATACTCAAAAAGTAATTATCACTTCTTTGCTTGAAGACATCTAGTGAGAGGAAATGAACTATGTCTCAAGGCAGCTCATTCCACTTTCTGGTAGTTCTACCTGTTTGGACATTTCCCCTCACTTTGAGTCTAGATATGTCTCTCTTCTTGGCAGCTAGGTAGCAGTAATGGATAGAGTGCAGGGCCTGGAGTCAGGAAGACTCATCTTCCTGAGTTCAAACTTAGAAGCTATGTGACACTGGGTAAGTCACTTAACACTGTTTGCCTCAGTTTCCTCATTGGGAAATGGAAAACCACTCCAGTATCTTCACCAAGAAAACCCCAAATGGGGCCACAAAGAGTCAGACACGACTGAACAACAAATGTCTCTCTTCGACACCCACCCATTGCTCCTAGTTCTGCCTTCTCAGGGATCAGAAACCACATGTGGCCTGGAGACCACAGGTTCCCCACCCCAGAAGAAAATTGGGTCTAATCTCCTTTCCAAAGGACAAACCTTAAAATGTTTGAAGACAACTACCATGTCACCCTCCCCCCACCCCATCCAGTTCCCTCAAGTGATCTTGACAAAGTATGGTCTTAAGGACCTGTACCACCCTGGCAACCCTCTACTGGGAACATTCCAGGTTATCAATCTCCTTTGCAAAATATAGTATAGAGAATATGGAACTCGGCACAGTAGATAGAGGCTGATAAGAGTACACCAGGACTATCATTTCCCTTATTCTGGATGCCATGCCTGGTCAGGGATCACATTAGATTTCCTGACTGTGATCTCCACTGTTGACTCAGAAGCTTCTAAGCTTCAGTTGCATGAAAACCCTTGTATCTTTTTTTTCTGACACCTTTTGCATCTTATACTTATTGTTGAATCATTTTTCTGTCATGTATGACTCTCTGTCATCCCATTTAGGGTTTTCTTACCAAAGATACTGGAGTGGTTTGCCATTTCCTTCTCCAGCTCATTTTACAGAGGAGGAAACTGAGGCAAAGGGGTTAAGTGATTTGCGCAGGGTCACACAGAGTCTGAGGCCAGATTTGAACTCAGGAAGATGAATCTTCCTGACTCCAGGTCCAGCACTCTATCCACTACACTATCTAGTTACTCATAAAATCTAGTTACACATCTAGAATAGGGAATACTAATTAATAATAATAGCTTGCATTTATTTAGCATGTTTAAGTTTTGCAAAGCACTTTTACATATATTATCTCATTTGATCTTCAACAATCCTGTGTGCAGGTGTTGTTATCTCCATTTTAGAGATAAGGAAACAGTTTATGAAAAGTTAAATGACTTTCCTAGTGTCATTCAGCTAATATCTGAGGCAGAATTTAAACTCAGGTCTTCCCGACTCCAACTCTAATACTTTCTCCAGATATAGCCACTTCTAAGAATCTGAGCAAAGGTTTAAAGAAACAATGCATGTTCAGAGAAGGGAGAGTTGCATGCTACTACACTTGTTAGAGGATATGGAGGGGAATGGTAGGAGAAAATGCTAGAGATGGACAGTAGTTCAAGGTTAGAGAGAATTTTGAATGCCAGCAAAGGAGTTAGAGCATGTTCCTTTGACAATAGGAAACCACTATTTTTTTTTCAAATTGTTCATTGAGGTTTGGGCACCATGAACAAGGTCTTTGAAATTCAAGTTATGCAATGGATCCCTGATCAATTTAATTTTTTGTCTGTAATTTAACCTCTTCTAGCTCTGGACAGTTTCCTAATTTTCCATGAGTCTGCGAGTAGAAAATCCCAGCCCTTTCCTAATTCGATTGAGGTTAAGGCCATGCTTAGGCTTACAACTGGAAACAGGAAAGGCAGAAGCGGGGCTCTTTGGTGAGTATCTGGAGACATTATGGGTGCATGCAAATCCAGAAAAAAGTAAAAGTTATCTCCTCTCATCATTAAGTGACCTCACTTCTCTGGGCCTCAATTTCCTCGTCTATAAAAGGAGGAACTTGAACTATGTGACATCTAAGGTTCTTTCCAGTTCTAACATTCTGTTACTTTGTGAAACATTTAACAAATTGTCACATGAAATGGAAATGCACTTTTCTGTTTGGCTAGGGGCCCTTACTCAAAAAAACTTTGCAAACAAAAATGATCCTGCTCCCTCACCCTCCAAAGAAAGTAGGATTTCAGTCATGGTGCCAGGTGTGGGAAATGACTGTACTAAAACAACCACACTCTTTCCAGGCCTACCTTTCAGTAAAGCATAGTGGGCAATGCCTGGACTAAGAGGTCCCAGTTCCTTTCACTAAGTTAATTGGGCAAATCAGACTAATCTACACAGGACCTACACAAAGGCCTATCCTCAGTAGTACTCTATATTGCCCAAGGTTGTTCAGCCTTAGAGCAATGTCAAAGAGCTATTTTGTCAACAAGTAGAGCTTGTCTGATCTTGCTAGGGTTTGTTCCCAAGAAGTTGAAAAATAGCAAAATAATAGCAATTCCCACTTTTGTAGCTCTTTAAGGTTAACAAAGTATTTTATTATTAGTATCCTCCAAATACAATCCCATTTTATAGATCCATAATTCTGTACCACAGAATCACAGATTCCTAGAGTCAAAACAGACCATGAGGTCAGCCTGTTGAGTCCTATTTTCTGCAGAGCAGGAATCTCCTCTACATTAGTCACCCAGGCAATTAGTCACCCAGCCTCTCCTAGAAGACCTGCAGCTATAAGGAGAAGGCTATAAGCCTCTCACTCCTTCAGAAAGCTGCCTCAGTGTTCTTCTGGACAGCTCTAATTGATAGGAGAGGCAGCTAGGCTTTGCAGTGGATAGAGGGTCTAGCCTGAAGTCAGGAAGACTTCTCTTCCTAAGTTCAGATCCAGCCTCAAACATTTACTAGCTGTGGGACTCTGAACAAGTCACTTAACCCAGTTTACCTCAGCTTCCTCATCTGTAAAATGAGCTAAAGAAGGAAATGGCAAACCACTCTGTTATCTAATACCAAGAAAATCCCAAATGGGGTCATGAAGAGTTGGGCACAACTGGAATGACTGAACAACAACAAAATTGTCAGGAAATCTTTCTTCGAAGTGAATTGAAGTGGGGCAGCTAGGTGGTGCAGTGAATAAAGCACTGGCCCTGGAGTCAGGGGGACCTGAGTTCAAATATGGCCTCAGACACTTAACACTTACTAGCTGTGTGACCTTGGGCAAGTCACTTAATCCCAATTGTCCTCCAAAAAGGGGAAAAAATGAATTGAAGTCTATCTCTGCAACTTCCTAATTCTTCCTCCTGGATCTAAGCAAATCACATCTAATTTCCTTTCTATCAAAGAAATAGTGAGTTACAGGAAAAAGAAAAAAGAAGGCGCTGGCTCCTGGATCCAAGGACATAGATTCAAATTCAGTCTCTGATATTTACGATTTGTGTGACCTTGGCAAAGTCTCTTATCTTCCCTGGACCTCAGCACCTGATCTGTAAAATGATGGGATGGGGTGTGCAGAGTAGAAATGGCATCTGAGGTCACTTCCAGATCTAGAGCTATGATGATTCCCTTCTAGTCTTTCAAATAATTGGAGATTGTTGGCATATGCTCAGTAAACCTCTTGTATAGAAACATCACTGATCCTTTCAATCAGTCCCCATTTGGCATAATCTCCAGTTCCCTCTCTATTCAAATCACCTTCTTCCACACATCTTCCAAAGTGTTAATGTCCCTTCTAAAATGTGGCCCCCAAATTGAATACATCATTCCCAGCATGGTCTAACCTCCTCCTCCAGCAAATAACAGCATTGGTGATCTATAATCTGATTGATCATAGAGTCAGGGATGTATGAATTCAAATTTTTCTTCAGTCACTTACCAGCTTTTTGACCCTTGGCAAGTCAGTTAACCGGTCAGTCTCAGTCTCCTCACCTCTCAATGGGGATAATAATAGCATCTACCTTATTGTTATAATGTTCAAACAAGATAATATACAAAGCACTTCATAAACCTTAAAGTGCTATATAATGCTAGCTGTTGTTGTTATTATCCAAGATTCAGGAATCTGCCTTAACCAATCTCTAATTAGCCAATCTCCTTCCTCTCTTGCTTCTATCATTAATAAATGCCACTCCATCTTTCCGTTCTAATCTTATATATTCCATACCCTATATAATCCATACCACAAGTATATTTCGAGCGGTTTATTTTTTTAAAAAGAGATTGAAATCCATAAATTCAGAAATAATCATAGGATTTAGAGCACGAAGGGATCACAGCTTATCTAGTCCAGTCTCCTCATTTCACAGAGGAGGAAACTGAGGCCCAAAGAGTTTTAGTGATTTCTTCACTCTTACAAAGTAATAAATAGCAGATCCCAGATTTAAAGTTTGGCTCCAGATAAACTTCTGACTCTAGATACAGTGTTCTTTCCATTATATCATCTAAGGTAAGGTCTTTGTGAAATAAAAAGCCTGTCCTTCAGTCAAAATTGCCCAGGTTTAAATTATCATTCATGATATCCTAGGAGCCCATTACATGGTGTCCAGCAGTCTCATGGCCCTCAAAGAGAAGAGTGATTCCCCTGCCCACTAGAATCTCAACCTAAGCTTCCACCCACCATTTTCTATTGTCCCCCTGAGGTGCTCTGAATTAAGCTCATTCTGCAAAACCTGGATCACTCACAGCTGATTAAGGATCCTCCTGATTGCTAAGCAGAGGATAAAAGAGCTGTCTCATATAATTAGGTGCCCATTTTGGGAAGAACAATCACAATCTGGAACTGATCCAGAGGAGGGAAAATGGGATGGGGGAGGGACTTCAGACCTTGCTATACAAGGTTTGTTTGAAAAAATTGAAGGAGTTTCACCTTGAAAAGAAAAAAGAGAGGAAAGGAGAGAATCACTTTCTTGAAAGATCTGAAGAGCTGTCCTGTGGAAGAGAGGGACATGTTCTGCCTGGCCCCAGGGGACAGAACTAGGAGTATTCGATAGAGGTAACAGAGAAACTGATTTCAGTTTAATGTAAGAAACAACTTCCGAAACCATCAAAGCTGTCCAAAGTGAAATGGGCAGCCTCATTCATGATATACTTGTCATTCTGGAGTAAATTAAGGTCTACTCAGCTCTTCTTCACAATGCCCTGTGAGCTAGGTAATGTAAGTCCATCTCTTTCATACTCTGAGGGATTTGTGATGACAACAGGAAGGGTAGCACTCCCCACAGTGGTTGAGTTCACAAACCACCCATACCTGACCGTTCTATGTGACTCATCCATGTCCTCCCCCAAATCCAATAAAGGGGGTCCATTCTGACTCACCCTTATCCTCCCATGAATCTAATACAAGAGGCACACTCTGACTTATCCATATCCTCCTCACATGTATATATATTACAGGAGGTCCACCCAACATATGAAGGGGGAGGCCTTTTTCTAGACCTCTTGACATTATGTGGATGCCAAAGAAGTACCCAGGCTATCCATTGGTCCTCCCTCGCTCTTGATCCATGACAGACCTTTTTCTCTCATCATACATCTCCCTGATGGTATCTTTTATGAAATCCTCTTGGGCAATTCTTGTCTGATGATGGATGTTGCAAGGTTCTTCAGGAGACCTGCAACTTTAGTGTGTTAAAGACTTGTATTTTATGACTGGCAATGTTACCAAGAGATCACTGTTAAGGGGTTTTTTTTGCCCTTTTTTTAGGGCATTTGGGGTTAAGTGACTTGCCCAAGGTCACATGGCTAGTTTTTTGTGTGTGTGTCAAGTTTTGAACTCAGGTCCTCCTGACTCCAGGACCGGTGCTCTACTTACTTTGCCACCTAGCTGCCCCAAGATTACTGTTTAAAAAAAAAGTATTTTTTAAAAAAGATGACCCTTAGTGTTTCAAGGAGGAGCCTGGGCTCATTAAAACCGTGATGTGATTTTCCAAAAGCAATCCTACCTGCTTTCCCCCTATTCAGCTCAGGGCCCAGCTCATGGTCTGTGCCTACTGCCTGTCTGAGATCCATACACTAATAGATCAAGGCTATGGAACATCCATCCAATTCTATTTCGTAGTCTGGACTATACATGTAATATCGTTAAGTACTATTAGCCCCATTTTATAAAGTTGAGATTCAGAGAGACTGTCATCTGCCATTACGTATAAGAGCCAAGGTTCAAATGCACATCTTCTTACTTCAAGTTAAGAGAACTTTTCACTATATCGAACAGCTCCATGGTAAGCTCCCTGTCCCTAGAGGTCTGTGGATAAGGTTTGCTTACTACTTGTCAAGACTATAATGAAGGAGATTCCTATTAAGGTAGAAGTCAGTTCCAGAAGACTTCTGGAGTCCCTTGCAATTCTGATATTCTATGAATCCTCTTCCCTCTCCCACCTTGGGGAAGGAGAAGTTTTGATGGGGGTGGGAGCAGAAAGTAATGATACCCTGACAGTCACTGGACACATTGGACATTCCTGAGATGCACAATGCCATACTGATCACTGTACTTATTATCCTTCCTCCAGGACGCCTTCTCTGGCCTATACCTCCAACTCTAGAAACATCCTCACCTGCTGGAAAAATGTGTGGGGCTTGAAGTTCCTCTCCCAGAGGCAAGTGGAGGAATCTGGGGGAGGACTTTCTGACATACTGAGAACACCACCATCCCAGATCACTCAGGAGATCACCTCTCAGACCATTGAGGACATCACTCACCAAACTATCTTGGAAACCCTTCCATGCCAACGATGGCAGCATTCCCAAGACCAGCCAAGTTACCGAGGACACCATCCCTTGGGTCCATAAAGACCATCTCTCCACTCTCAGTTCACTGATTACGTTATTCCCCCCTCTGAACTGTTGACATTTATTTCCTACGGTCTGATCGGGGGCATTCAAGACAAAAATTCGTAAACCAGACCGGGAGAACAATGATTCAGGAGTTTTCAAACTGTGAGTTCTGGGAACCTGAATTTAGATTCCTGGATATCAGAAAACTGTTTATGAGACTCCTCTTGTAATGAAGTCTCCAAACATAAGTGTGTGCACACATGTGCACCTCTGACTCCTGATTGGGACAGTGAAAGAACTCGCTCATTAAAAAGTCTATCAGCCATTTGGGAGATTGTGAACTCCAGAAAAGAAGCAAAAAAGAAAAAAACACTCCTTTAATCTTAATCCAGTCAGGATTAGAGCTACAGAGACACCTGTAGGATCCTGAAATTCCTTCCCTTTCCCATCCCTGCTGCCTCCACTTATCCTCCCCACTGAAATCTGTGGCTCACCTCAACTCACCTCCAACCACAGCCTAGAGGAAGGAATTCACACCTTTTATCTCACTCATGCTGAGGAAATACCACCTTATAACAGTTCAACCAAGAAGGTAAAAGGGGTCTCTAAGGAATTTGGGGTCCTGGAAAAATACACACACACACACACACACACACACACACACACACACCTAGAATTACTAATCCCGAGATGTCCAGCACACTGACCACAGTCTCAGGGAGAAAGTGGATAATTTAAGGAGGCTCAAAGGAGGGTAAAAGGGATGGAAGGGGTATGAGAAGGGTGAAAGGGTACATGAAGTGAGATGTGAGAAAGGGGCAGGGGAAGGGATTAAGCGTTTATGCGGCATGTACTGTGTGCCAGGAACTGTGCTGAGCACTTTACCTTTGGATAAGTGCAGTGGCAGAGTTAGGAGTGGGGAATGAAGGGAACACAAGAAGGAAGGGGCGAGGTGAAGGACAAGGGGGTACGAGTTCAGAAATGAGCAGCATCTGAGATGTGAGACAAGGGAAATTAGGGGTGCGGGGAATAAAACAGTAAGAGTTGTGACTGAGGTCAATATGAGGTAGGGGGGGATATAGAGGGAAAGAGAGGTGGAGAATAAGGGGAATGTAAAATGGGAAGTGAAGAGAATAGATGAGAGCTGGCAGATTGAGGAGCCTTTAGAAAATGAGTTGAGATCATGGAGCGAAGAGACTAAGCACTACCCAAGCCTCCGTTAGATCCTTACAGATCTTCCTTAGATCCTTTCAGAATTATTAACTTCATGGAGAGGAAAGATTCCCTTCCTCCCAAGAAACACACACACAAGTGCATGCATGCATGCACACATGTGTACACACACAACAACCTTTCACATTTGCTGAATTTTACTAGAGAAAACTCTTCTAAAATAAAGGGGAAGGGCAGAGGAGGTCCTGATGGAAAATGTTTTTATAAAGAGAAGCCCCATAGGAAGTATGGATTCAGCTTCCAAACACTGTTGAAAACTAAGGACTAAGGACCCATCAAATGGGTCATGGGCTCAAAAATCCTCCCTCCGACTTTCCTCGCCTACCCAACTGGCAGAATCAGTGAAACTTCTGAGAAAAGGCATCTTTTTTTAAAATGGGAAACTTGCCTGGTGAGAACAAGAAAGTCCACAAAGTATGACAGGTCAGGGGCAATCAAGAAAGCAGGACAACTTTGAAAAGATCACTTACCTAGGAGTCATGAGACTCATGAGACCCAGGCTCCAGCCAGGACACAACAGCAAACTTGATACACAACCTTGGACAGATTTATATCTTCCCTTCCCTGAGCCCCAGCCCCCACATCTGTAAAAGGCGGGGATGGGTGGAGAGAGGTGTAGAACTAGGTATTCTAAGGTCTCTTCCACCTCTGACTCCCTTCCCTTCTCCAGGCCTCAGTTTCCTCCTCTTTAAAATTAAGGGGGCTGGACTCCATTAAGAGGCTTCTGAGCATTAGCATTCCATGGAAAAATCAGGCAGCCAACAGAAATGCAGAATGACTTCCGGGCCAGAGACTCCCAAGACAACAAAAGATGCTTGAAACCACCTCCAGGGAACCTATTAATAATGACCTTCCCAGTGAGACCTCTCAGAGCCCTTTGCATTTCTCTGATGCATGCATTCTTGTATATTATACCTATCTGTGTTGGTATCTTATCCCCTGACTATGAGTTCCTTGAGAACAGGGACTACATCTTTCATAAACTTTGAATCTTCTCCAGCAACAAACACAAGACTCTGCACACAGTAGGTGCTTAATAAATGTTTGTTGAATTAATATTATTGAAATCTATCAAGGGTCAACATCACTTCATCCATTTGAGCTTAAGGTGATAGAAAAAGATTCCATTATTCTTTTCATCTGTTACTGAAAGAGACTCCTAGGCACCAATTATCTTTTAGAGCAAGCAGATGAGAGGTTGTGAGCCAATGTGCTTATAGCAATGAATGAACTGGGAAAAGTGGCAAGTTTTAAGAAAAACGATTGAGGAATGAATGAATGAATGAATGAATGAATGAATGAATGAATGAATATCCAGATTCAAAGAGTAGCTGAGGTAGGTAAAATGTAGCTTTGGAAATCAAAGTGGTTTGCAAACTAGATAGACACCATTAGAAAGTGGAGGAGAAATAAAGCTAGAAGGTAAAAGTGAAAGTTTGACCAAGCATAAGAAATGAGACCAAGGATCAAAATGCAAGCTTAAAGTGAGAGAGAAGGTGCCAACATGAACTTGTGTTTGTGCCTCTTTGAAATCATGTACTTTGCTGTACTTCAATGTTTAGCCACCTTGTATCATGAGTAATTAACTAATCCATGTTGTTATTTTAATAAAGAGTTTATTTTTGTAGAAAACAGCATGCAGGGCATGAAATATGCATTCTGTATTTTTTCTGTTATTTGTGCCTAGAGAATCATAGAATCTTTGAAATGAAAGATATCAATGAAGCTAAGTCCAATACTTACATTAATCCTGAATCCTGTATACATCACCTGCCTCCACTTGAATACATTAAGGACACAAAGCTCACTCTGTCACCACCATTCCATTGCTGGACAGCTCTAATTATTATGAGGTCTTTCCTTTTATCAAGCTGAAATCTACATCCCAGGAACTGTTCCTAGCTCTACCCTCTGACCAACCTAAATTGATCCTTCTTCCACAAAGCAATTGTTCAGATATTTTAAAACCATTGTCACACCCTCTTAAAGTCTTCTCTTCTCCAAAATAAACACCCTTACCTCCTCCAACTTATCTTCACTTGGTTTGGTTTCCAGTCCACTCATTGTCCCAGTGATCCTTCTATAGATATGTCCCAATTTGTCAACATCCTTCCTAAAATGTGGCACCTTAATCTGGAAACATTACTCCATATGTTATCTAATGAGGGCAAAGGACAGTAGAACTATGACCTCCTTCCCTCTGGATGCTAGGCTGCTGTTAATGCAGTTTAAGATGGCACTATGCAGAGATAGAGATACCTCCAGGGCCATTGGAAAGCTGGAAGCTGAGGCATTAGTTATTCTTGCTGCCTTCCTGGAAATTGTCCCACACTAGATTAATGCCTAACTAAAACAAGAATACCACAAACTCCAAACCTTACTCAGAAACAAACTGCCTAACTAAGTCTTTGACCTTGCATGAGGTTATCCTGCCCATTTAAACAGTAACCTACACACCCATCCCATTTCCTTCCAAAACCTGGTTAAGGGAAGGGTGTGGGTAAGGGTGGACCTGGGCATACTTCTAACTGCTTTCATTCCAGGTCCTATGGAAGGTTATCATACACATGTTCTACATTCTAGGCAGAGCCCTGCCCCCTCAGTCCTCACCATATGGCTGAGAAAGTAAAGAGAAGAGGACTTTCTGGCAATTAAGGAGGACCATGCAGAATACTGGAAACCAGGATGAGGAAGTGAGACTGAGTGAGCTGAGAAATTCCCACAAGGTCCTGAGGCTCCCAACATCCTCACCCCCCTAACAATACAAACACCCATGGACACAAAGAATGACAGGGAAGCGACTAGACTTGGACTGGAAGGGAGTTAGCAACACAGGCACACCCATACCACCACATCCCAGCAAAGTTTGCTGCTCTCCTTCCTAAATTGGGAAGAATCGAGCTTATGACTTTCAGCTTTCACTTCCCCTCTCTGGCCTAAGTTCTAATTGCTATAAAACCATCTCCAGGGTCTCTTCTAGCTCTGGGAGAGATTCTAAAATCAAATGCCCCCTTCATATGCCCTCTAACCAGCATTCTCTGGTTTCTCACTACAGACCCAGTTTTATTTAGTGACTAGGAGACACAGCCAGGTCAATGCATTTGGAAGGTGCCAAATGCAGATAATATTCACCCACACACAGACAGCACTGGCCCCTAACTCTCAGAGAAGCTTCCCCTCATGACAATAGTGGTGTACCCACACAGAGATCCCTTCACACAGAAAGAGGTCAGCCCTACACAGTCTCACTTCCTGTCAATGGTTCCCCCATTCCAGGCCTCAGTTTTCAACACAGGATCCATTTTTTTGTGGCCCCTCCCAACAACTCCTTCTGGCCCTTGTAATAGGGGAAGAACCCAGGTCCTAGTTTTATAAGAAGTCACACAAAAGAATTCCCAATCGACACACTCTGGGGCCTTAGAAATAGTGTTCCTCATATGGGTCCCACAAGCCTTCCTATTTGTCTCCAGGGCAGATTTTGAATTAAGACAGCTGTGGTGTAATAGAAAAAGCACAAAATTTTGTATTTAGTACATCTGGATTACAATACATATTCATTGAGAAAGTCATTTCCTCTCTCTAAACCTTAGGTTAATCATCAGTAAGATTAGAATAATTACTTGCAAGACCTAACCCAAAAGATGATTCAAATAAGTTAATATGCTTAATGTAAACATTAAAGTCTATTTTAGTCTATTTTTAAAATGTCAGATATTATCATTATTATTATTATTATTGCCACAAGGGGAAACATTCTTCCCAATTTATTTGTGAGGAAATTATCCCAGAGGGATAGAAAACATGGAATAAACCAAGGACTCTCCTTCAGCCTTTTTTTTCTTATTTTACTTCCTTCTTATTTCAATATAACATGCCATAAAAATATTAACAGGATTTGTCAGCATTAATTTCTAAAAACAGTTTTAGTTAAGACTTAAGAAATCTCTAAATACTTATACAACAAATCTAATTTTCAAATGTTTAGTCTGGACCAAAATTTGGAAGGTATTTGTATCTCCTGTATATCTGTAGTATTTTACATAGCTCTGGGTCTGGCAAAAAGCTTCCTCCTTTGAGAATTCACTTTCTCCTTTTATAAAATTACCCAGGGGTACCACCAAAAGGCATTATGTCCCAAGGTGGTCCAAGAGAGAAAAAGAGGTTCCACATATACAAAACATTTGTAGTAGCATTTTTTGTAGTAGCAAAGAACTGGAAGGAAAGTAGGTACTCAAAACTTGTCAAATGACTGAGAAAAATTGGGATATATGAATGTAATGGTGTATTATTGCACCATAAGAAATGATGTATATAAAGAATTCAAAGGAACTTGAGAAGATCAGATGAACTGATTCTGAACAAATTGCATAGAACCAGGAGAACAAATTATATGCTGACCATGAAAATAAAAAGAAAAATAATCTAAAGGACTCCAGAACTCTGGTTAATGCTACATCCAATCACAACTTCAGAGAAACAACGGTGAATTATCCCCCCTGCTTCTTGGCAAAGATGTGGTAGATAATAGATGTAGAAAAAGGTATATAATTTTAGGTATAGTCAAATTATTGATTTGTTTTGCTTGCCTGTACTTATTTCTTATAAGGGAAAGTTTTACTGGCAGAGGGAAAGGGAAGATGAATCGGTCACTGGGAAATAACAATGATGTAAGAAAAGTTTCAATAAAGCATTTTAAAATACTAATAAGAGCTAGCATATTGAGAGCTTTAAGATTTGCAAAGTGTTTCACAAATTAACTCACTTGATCTTCACAACTACTCCACCTAGATGTTCAAAATAAAATGGGGGGATGGAATAAATGATCTCTAGAATCCATTCTAGTTCTAATATTCTGAGTCTAAAAGATAGGATGATCCACTGGGATAGCAACAGTTCTACCAAAGTCAATCATCACCAATCAACCACTTCTCCTTCGCAAATTCCCAATGTCCAAGAAAGACCCAAAAGAAGTAATGGTCGTAGCCTCCCAGGCCTCTGTGTCCTTGTCCTAGCCTCTCCTGACCTCTGTATAACATTCACAGATAAGTCCTTTCTCCCCTCTGAGTTAAATGTTATGAAGAAGCCCTTTCCCTGGACATATCTTCCCTGGCCCTACCTTTGAGACAGGAACTCAGACATCCCCTACCACCAACACCATGGGAAGCAAGCTCAATATCATAGTAGTTAGAACTGGAAGGAACTTTTTAAAACAATTAGTCTAGTCTTCTCATTTTATTGAGGCCTAATGACATCAAGGGTCTTGCAAAGGCCTCATATGGTCCCCCAGGGTCAAGGCCTCCAACATTTAGCCTAACACCACAAGTACCAGAGCCTCCAACACCATACCTGACAAAAAACTAAGTACATATATCTTCTGAATAAGTCTCATCCTTCACTGTCTTGGGATATACCTAGAGCTGGTTCTACATGATAATTCAGACCAGTCCCCAGGGAACCAGACTTCTGGCCTAAAATCCCAGTTATCACCATCCCCAAGTCTCCTGTGTTTGAAGAGAAAGTACTTGCACCCATCCTCCAGCATCACAAAAGTTTGCCCAGTAGGGGCCCCAAACAAATATATCACAATAGTCCTATGGCTAAGAAATTCTCACTTCTGGCTCACCTAGTCTGTGTAATTCAGAGCCACCATCTTCCAAAGTAAAAACCTCCTTTCCCTCCCATAAAAGTTCTTCCCAAGTTCTCGTTCCTATCCAGTTGAGCCCTGGTCCCTTTCATGCCTTCCATGCTTTTCCATTGGGAACCTAGATACCTCCCTCCAATTCCCTTCAATCATTGAAAAACTTCCCTTCATCCTAGAATTCTTCCTTTTATACTCTTTCCATCTTCTGAAGCTCACAGAAAATTAATTCTCTCTGCAACGATTTATTATATTGGGATGTGCTTGAGCCAACTTGTATAGAACTGATTGTTAAATTTTCAGTCTGAGAATTTATATCCCGGAAATGAGCAAACACTTCAAATCAGGGCTGGATTTCTTGTTTTGTTATTGTCTAGACTTAAGAAAGTGATGCAGAAAATGCTAATGATGAAGGCTAAACTTTAAAATGTATCCTACAAGCAGTTTTCTTTTCTAGAGAGCTTGTTGTTAAACATTTGCTGGCACATCTCTCTTATCTCTGTCCCAGAGCTAGCCTCATCTTCACTAATTCTCCTTACACATTGAGCTAGGGGAAGGATTAAGCCTACCTCTTGCTCCTCATTGACACTTCCAGGTCCTTCCTCCACCACCATTACCCAACAACCTATATAACACCAAGGTTCACAAGGCCAGTCCACATCCTATTAAGACTCTTTGTTGCTATCATCTGCAGTCTTTTTCTCCACCCCTGCTTAGTGGACATCAATGTAGATGTTCTGTCTCCTTTATTCCCCATGTTCAATCAGTTGCCAATTCTTGTCCCTTCTTCCTCTACACCTTGTCTCATATCTCTCTCCTGCTCTTTGCTCACCCAGCCATCCCCTTCTTCAGGTCTTCTTTGCCTCTCTCAGATGACTAACAATTGGTCTCCCTGACTCCAGTCTCCACCTTCTTCTATCTATCCTTCACACAGCTACCAAAATAATCTTTCTAAGGCACAGTTGTCCTCATGTCACTTTCAAGGAGGAGGAGAAGCAAGGAGGAAGGAAGAGGAGGAGGAAGAGGAAGAGAAGGAAAAGGAGGAGGAGGAAAAGAAGAAATCTTCAGAGGCAGTAGTCTCTGGAATAAAATATCAACTCCTGAGTCTAGCATTTAACGCCTTCCATAATCAGACTTCTACCTAATTTACCAGCCTTATTGCTTAACACTCCATATCATGAACTTTATGTTCCAGCCAGGCTGGATTATGAGTTTTTTCCTGAACCCAATGCTCCTTCTCTGTCTTCTCCTTATACAACTTCCCATCCCATTTGTCTGTCTTTGCATAGGTTTTTCCCTATGCCTGATGCCTTAGATGCTCACCCTCCTTATCTCTCCCTTTCAGAACTCCTAGCTTCCTTCAAGGTTCAGCAGAAATACCACCTCCTACAGGAAATCTATACTGATACTGGGTGGTAAGGGGTGGGGCAGATAATTCTCTCCCCCTGGAAATTACTTTGTATGTATATATATATATATATATATATTTAGATACAGATCTATATATTAGATATATTGCATCTAATTTTCTGAATGGCTACTGTTTCCCCAAATAGAATATGTTTTTTGAACACAAGGACCATTTTGTTGTTTTCTTTGTAACGGCAGCCAGCATCTAGTATAGTGGCCCATAAAAAGTAGATGACTAATAATTACAGAAACACATAGTTTTGAAAATTGGAAAGGGCAGGGTGACTAGGTGGCACAGTGAATAGAGCACCAGCCCTGAAGTCAGGAGGACTTGGGTTCAAATCCAGCCTCAGACACTTAATACATAAACTAGCCGTGTGACCTTGGGCAAGTCACTTAACCCCAATTGCTCTCCAAAAAGCAAAAAATTAAAAATTTAAAACTATTAAAAAAGAAAATTGGAAAGGGCTTCAGTAACCATCAGATCTAACCCATGGACCTGAAAGGAATCCTCCCTACAGCATATCCAACAAGTAGTCATCCAATCTGTGTTTAAAGACTTCCAAGGAAAGAGAAACTTCCACTTCTTAAGGTAGTCCATCCCACTGTGGGACAGCTGGAATTGTTAGAAAGTTTTTCTTTTTTTTCTTTTTTTTTCAGTTTTTGTTTTTTGTTTTATTTTTTCAATTAAACAAATGCTTTATTAACTTCTGGTTTACATCATTCATTTCTGCCAGATTTTGAGTTACAATTTTTTCCCCATTTTTCCCACCATCCCAGAATAGCAGTCCCACAAGATATCCCCTCATCCAATCTGCTCTCTCCCATATCTTCTCCCATACCCCCTTCAACTTTACCATTAGGGCAAGGTGAATCTCTGTGCCCCAATACCTGCACATCTTATCTCTCAATTACATGCAAAATAGTATTAATAATAGTATTTATATATATTTGAAACATTTAATCTTAAAACTTCGAATTTCAGATCCATTCCCCCTTGTCACCCACTCCCTTTGGGAAGATAAGTAATTCAGTATGTGTTGTACATATATAGCTATGCAAAACATTACCATAATAGATATATTGTAAAAGACTGCTTATGTTTCCCTCCTACCCATCCCACCCCCAACCTGGTCCATTCCCTACTTTGATTCTGTCCCTCTTCTAAAGTGGGTACTTCCAACCTCCCTTCCCCCTAGAATGCCCTCCCCTCCATCATTCCCACTCTCATCCCCCTTCCCCCTACTCTCCTGCAGGGTGAGATATCCCATTTAGTATGTATGTCATTCTCTCCCTGAGCCAAATTCAGTGAGAATATGGTTTTGCCTTTTTGCCTTCCTGTTCTTCCCCTCCCCTGCAACCACTTCCCCTTGCCTCTTCTACATGAGATAGTTTACCCTACCCTCTCTCTCCCCATCTCCTCTTGCCACATTCCTCTCTCACCTCTTAATTTCACCCCTTAAGTATCATCCCTTCCCACCAAATGAAAGTTTTTCTTAACATCAAACCTGAAAGTACTTGACCCTACCACTAAGACTGATGTTCAGTCAATATTTTTTAAAATGCTTGTTGAATAATTGATTGATTGAAGTTGGTTGTTGTAAGCAATTAAATTTCATCCTATTAGATTCAGTACAATATGCCAGACTGTCAAAATCTTTTTGAATCCTTATCCTTTCATCCTGTGTATGAGCTATCCCTCCCAGCTTTGTGTCACCTACAAATTCTATGAGCATGTCATCTATTACATTATCCAAATGACTGATAAAAATGTTGAACAGTACAGAGTCCACCACAGGTCTCTGATATATTCCACTGGAGATCTCCTACCACTTTGATCTTGAACCATTGGCTACTTTTTGAATCCAATCATCCAGCCAAATCTGAATTCATTATAGCATGAATTGGTTTATCAAAAGCCTTTCTAAAACCTAGGCAAACTATATTGACAGCTTTCTCATCTACTAATTTAGTAATCCTGTCAAAAAAGGAAATAAAGTTAGTCTAATGTAACCTGTTCTTAATGAAGTCATGCTGACTCCCTGCAGTCATTGATCCCTTTCTATATACTTTCCAACCATCTTTGCAAAAATCCATTTTAGGATTTTCTCAAGAATCAAAGCTAAGCTCAGTGCCCTGTAATTTGCAGAGTATTCTCTTCTCTTTTGTGAAAACTGGGACATTTGCTCTTCTCCAATTTCATGGTACCTCACTTATTTGCCACAATCTTTCATATATTACTGATAGTGACTCAGTAATAACATCAGCCAATTCTTTTATTACCCAAAGATATAGTTCTTCTGGACAAGGTGACTTGATTTCTTCAAGGACATCAAGATACTATCTCACAATCTCCTTCCTTGCCTTGCTTATCAACTCACTGTTAGCCTTTTTTTTTGGTTCTATTTCTAGCACAAAGGTTATTCATCTTGGCAAAGGAAACAGAGGCAAACTAAGACTCTCATTCTGAGACCCTTCAAAGACCTTTCCTTGACTTTGCCACCCATTTGAAGCTATTGTCCTATATAAATAAATGTTTGTTGAATTTAATTGATTTGACCAGGGTCAAACAGCAAGTAATTGAAAGAGTTGGAATTCAGTCCCCCACTGATCCACAATGCCTGGCTCTGATTTTCACATGAATTTGTGGAGAGCCTGTATCATAGAATTTCAATGAGTGAAATGAATGAATGAAAATCATTCCTTAAACTTTATGCACAAAGCACTGTGCTAAGCACTGGGAATACAACTTGGAAAAATTAAAAGTCCTTGTTTACAAGGAGTTCCCATTCTGATGGGAGAGAGGTTTTAGCTTTAAGTCAGATTGACCCTATGGTTCTTGGGATACAAAAGCAAAGCAGATGATAATGTATCCTCTTTCATGTCGTTTCCACAGATAAGATCATAACAATTGCTGGTGTTGAGATATTTGACAGTGTCAAGAATCTCATGGTGAGAACTCTTTTTTCCCTCAGGTCAAATCACCTGGTGCTTTCCAGGATGATGCTGTAGGGCTGGGCTGAAAGCAGAACCAGTGATCTAGGGGGAGTAGGGTGTTGCCCCTCCCAGTGCTCTTGGGCTCATCCACCAACAGTAGCAGTTGGTGTGGTTGTGTTAATAAAGGTGGATCCCTTCTCCACAGAGATTTTTCTTCTCATTGATGGCTGGGGAGCCCAGACTGGAAGCAGCACCAATAGTCTGGAGGGCACTTCCATTCCCAAAACTTTTCATTCTCAGCCTCTCTGCTGGCCTATTTAGCTATTCCAAGAAAGCACATTTTATGAAGGATGGAGACCTCCCAGTGCTGGCACAATGTGTAATTGATGCACAATTTGTCAAGGGCAATTAGAATCTAGAGGCAGAATGTGAGGCATGCCTGCCCTCTGCTGACCATACCCAGACACACAGGCAAAGTAGAGCCCTTCAGAAAATCAGAGCTCGAAGGGACCTTATTGGTCTTCAACCCATAAGAGTTAAGCCTTGGAGTATGTTTCAGGTTCTGTAACCTAGTCCATCTCCGTAGTTTTATGGATGGGGAAAGTTAGGCAAAAAAGGGACAATAATCCTGACTAGGATGTCTTCGATTATAACATTCTACCTGCCTCAGTCCAATTCATTCCTAAGGAAAGATTCCCTCCATGGCATTCCTAACAAGTGATCAATCAGCCTCTCTTGTAGACCTCCAGGAATGGGGAAGTCACTACCTCATGAGCTAGGCTCATTCTGATTTTAAACCCCTCTAATTCTTTTTTTTTTTTTTTTTTGCTTTTTGTAGGGCAATTGGGGTTAAGTGACTTGCCCAAAGTCACACAGCTAATTTTTGTGTTAATCTGAGGCCGGATTTGAATCCAGGTCCTGATTCCAGGGCTGGTGCTCTATACACTGCACCATCTAGCTGCCCCTAAACTCCTCTAATTGTTAGATTTGGGGAGGGGGAGGTAAGGAGAGAAGACTCCTTAAATGATGTAGTATAATTCCCCTCTACTAAGGTGAGGAAATTCCCTTCTACTGAGGCTAATCAGCAATTCCTCTGTTAACTTAGAGTCTGGGAAAATTGCCTGGAGCACTGGGAGGTTAAGAAGCCTGTTTAGGGTCATTTAGGAAGGCAGTGTCAGAGGCAGGATTTTTAAACCAGCTCTTCCTGACTAAATTCTAGCTCTCTAATCCACTACTCCATGGCAACCTTTCTGTCAGGCTTGTATTCAGCTAAAACCTCCCTCATTGTAACATTATAATAATAATAACAACAACATTTATATAGCACTTACTATGTGCCAGGTACTATGCTAAGTGCTTTAAAATTATTATCCCATTTGATCCTCACAACAAGCCGGGGAAATAGGTACTATCATTGTCCCCATTTTGCCAATGAAGAAACTGATACAAAAAAGTTAAGTTACTTGCCCAGAGTCACACAGTTACTACATGTCTGAGGTCAAATTTGAACTCAGATCTTCTGACCCCAGACCTGGCACTTCCACTGCACTAGCTGCCCTCAATTTTTTCATACCGTTCCTTGTTTTGTCCTCTGAGGCCAAGCGGAACAAATTGAATCCCTCTTCCATATAATAGCCCTTCAGATAATTAAAGACAGGAGTAGGTCCCCCTCTATCCTTCTCCACTCCACACTATTTTGTGGTCTCCAGTTTTCTCTCTATACTAGTGAACTTTCTCTGGACATGTCCCAACTTACCTTTCCTAAACTGTGACATCCAAAACTGAATGCAATAATCTGATTAGGGCAAAAAGCATCAGAAATATCATTTACTTCATTCTATGCATCATGCTTCAATTCACATAGGCTAAGACTATGTTTACCTATTTACATCCCATGTCACATTATTTCCTCATATAAAGCCTGTAGTACACTGATGACTTCCTTGTCTTTGCACATAAACTGCAATTGAATTAGACTTCTCCCAGCCTTTATTTATGCAATTCTTTCTTTGAATCCAAGTGTAATTCTCTACATTCATAATGCAGTAGAAAGAGCCCTAGACTGTGAATCAGGGTTCACATTCTATATCTGCCTCTTACTACCTACCATCCTCAGGCAAATCACTTTCTCTTTTTGGGCCTCAATACTTTTATTTGTATGGGGCAGCTAGGGGGCGCAGTGAATAGAGCACCGGCCCTGAAGTCAGGAGGACCTGAGTTCAAATCCAACCTCAGACACTTAACACACCTAATAGCCATGTGACTTTGGGCAAGTCACTTAACCCCAATTGCCCTCCAAAAAAAAAAGTTTTCATTTGTACAAAAAAAGATACTTGGACTTAGGAAGTCTCTAAATTCACTTCCAATTCTAAATCCTCTAATTGTATTTCTCCCTATTATATTTCATCTTCTACAATTTAGTCAGTCCTTATAACCTATATAAAATAATAAAATATTTACTCCCTGCCAAGTACTTTCACTCACTGGAGGGAGAAGTAGAAAAATTTTCAGAGAGATAGCTGAAGCCGGAGAAATGGACTGGCACCAAAATATACAGGAAGTTGAAAAGGCCAGCCCCATGTCCAATAAACCCAAGAACACAAACTAGAGGAGGGAGGCATTCCTTTTCAACAATAATTTTTATTATTTTATTATTCAACAATAACTTAATATTCATTAAGGAAATGGAAAGTGACTTGTCAGAGATTTAGACCAGAATTTTATACTAGAGGCCACCATAAATTTCAAATAGAGATAGAAACCACATATAAAAAGTCACATTATAACCCAAAAAACAAAAACTCAGACACTGGAAGGACTATAAGAAGCACTATAATTGGGGGCAGTGGATAATTCTTAACTAAACAAGGACTAGAGGCCATCACAAAATACAAAATAGATGACTTTAATGGCTTAAAAGTAAAAAGCTTTTGTACAATCAAAATCAATGAAACTAGAATGAGAAGAGAAAACCTTGAATGGGGAGGGGGCACTTGTATATCAAATATCACTGCTTAAAATGTGATATTCAAGCTCTATAGTAAATTGGCACAGATGTGTAAGATCAAGGACCATCCCCAATAAATAAGAGGTCAAATGATATGAATAGTTTTCAAAAGTAGAATTGTAAACTAGTAATAACCATATTTTTTAAAGCTCCAAATCACTAATGAGAAGAGAAATGGAAATTAAAACAATGATTAGTTTCATCTCCCTCCTAGAAAATTGACAAAGATGGTGGGGGTGAGGAGACAGAAACAATCCCTATTAGAGAGACCGTAGGAAGTCGATAAAGTAACCGATGGAATCAATCCAATCATCCTGGAAAATAATTTTAATTATGAGAAGAAAGAGACTTAGCTGTTTATGTACTTTGATCCAGAAATCTCAATACTGCATAAACTCCCCAAGGATGTCCAAAACAGAAAACAAGGCCCCATAAATAGCAAAATGCTCATAGCAGTACTTTTTGTGGTAGCTGAGAATTATAAGCATTGACTGGAATTTGGCTGAACAAATCATGGCTACATTAATGTAATGGACTGTTACAGTATGGTAAGAAATACTGAGTACTAGGAATTCAGAGACACATGAAAAGATTCATATGAACTGATAAAGAATGAAGAAAATGGAATGGAAGCAATCTACCCATTATCTACAGAAATATAAATGAAGAGAATGAAAAAGGTGAGGGAAAGAACACCAAACTTTGAGAAATTACGAGGGATCTTGATCATGAAGAACAGAATGTAGTCCTCTTCTTGTCAGAGAGAAACAAATCTACAGGAGTCAAATAATGCATACACTGTCAGATTTAATAAATAAATGAGTTATTTATACATAATTGTTTTTCTTTGTTATAAGAGAGAGTTCAGCTCTGGGGATAGGGAGCTATTTCAAGAAATGACTGTGACTGATAAACAAAAGCATCAATAAAATGGTGGACTTGTTTTGTTTTTAATGATCAGGAAATACTTTCCATATTCCCGATTCACTTGTGATGATGCTCCTCTGTTACTCTAACCCTTCCCCCAATTCTTTCACAAAAACTTTGTGAGCTAAATAATAAAAGTACTATGCCAATTTTATAGATGAGGCAACTCATTTTAGTGGTCACAGGGCTGATCTCAGGGTCAAAAAGAACCAGATTCGAGTCATAACTCTGAAATATTCTGCATGAACTTGGGCAACTCTTAGGTAAGAGAGTTTCCTCACTAGTACACTGCTAATATGAAGGATAAAAAAAGCAGTTTATATGCAAAAACTTTGACTCCAAAAAGTTTAAAAAGTTGTCATAAAACTACCAGGTGGCAGAGGCTAGATTTGACCCCTATCTATTTTCACTGTATCACCAATCATAAATTTTAATGGCAACAATACCATTAGGTATTTGGGGGGAAATGTGTTCCAGGTTAGAAAGTACCTCCACATCCAATATCTGATCTAATGACTGAATGGCTGTTGCCTCAGACAAACTGAGACCTGGGAAAGACCTTAGCTTAAAATGGCCAAGGTCTCCCACTGCATCTGGGGCCATCTCAAGTTATCCTAATCTATATCTTGCCACTGGACCCAGATGGCTCCAGAGAAGAGAGCCTGGTGACTTTCCACAGCCTTCCCTCACTTAAAAAAAAATTCACTTGCAAGTCATGACATCACCTTCCACTTGTCATTAGTCTTCTTTGAGAATGAAGGACAAACAACAACAATAATCCTCATAATAGCCCTAGAAAGGAGTTGTGGCAGGGATTGAGATGCATGATACAGGTGTGATAGATGAAGAAATTGAGGGAATGAGAGGTCAAGGGAAACCATGTGGCAATAGAAAGAGCCCCAGATGGTGAGTTCAGAGACCTTAATCCTTGCTCCAGCTTTGTTACCAAACTGCTGTGTGGCCTCAGACACATCTCTTCCTACCTTTGGGGACTCAGTTTCAGACTCTTCGACTAACCAACCTTAAAAATTTTGTCAAGTGCTGGTATTCAACGTGTAAAATAGTCCTCCACTAGAGGGCAGAACACTCCTACAAATGCTAGGCTCAATCACCAACCCACCATTCTCTTTACGCCCTTTTATCACATTACCAGAGACCCCAGGGAAGAAACTTAGATTCTGTCCCAGAGCTGATATTCTATTTTCGATGTTCTAAGATCCATTTAATTAAACAACCATTTTTGAGCAAGTTCTTTGAGGAAGGCATTGGCCTAAGCACTAGTCATGCAAGGATGAAAAGAATGACAGTTCCTGCCTTCGAGTACTTTTTAGTCTACTAGAGGAAAATAACACATATCCAAATTACACACTATAAAGTGAGGCATTATGACTGCAGAAGAGAAATCTAGACAAGGTATTCTAGGAAAATTTGAGAAGGAAGAGAATATGATTAGTTGAAGGTTAAAAGAAAGCTTCACCAGAAGGTAACAATTCAGTTCCATTCAATCCAATCCAATTCATTTCAACAAGTACTTATAGTCTTCTACATGACCAGAACTATACTAGGTACTGGGAATGCAAAGACAAAAAAAAGTCTAAACAGTCCCTGCCCTCAAGAAGATTACATTCTATGAGGAGATTATAGGATATACACAGAAAAAGAAGTATAAAATATATTCAATACCTAAATACTCAAATCAGAGATTTCATTGATTTGTAAGCTCCTTTCCAATGATCACAACCTATCCATACAATACAGATCACAACCTATCCATACCTTTCCAATTTGTGCAACTGTCATTCATACCCTCTAACATGCCATCCATTCCCCAGAAATTCAAATATATATATGTATATATATATATATATATATGCATGTGTGTATTGTGCATGCATGTATGTGTACATATATATATATATACAAATTATATGCAAAATAACCACAAATGAAAATATAATCAAGGATTGGGCAGCTAGGTGTCACAGTGGATAGAGTGCTGAGCCTAGAGTCAAGAATACTCATCTTCCTGAGTTCAAATCCAGGCTCAGAAATGTACTAGCTGTGTGACCCTGGGTAAGTCATTTAACCTTTATTTGCCTTAGTTTCCTTCTCTATAAAATAAATTGGAGAAGGAAAGTACAAAGCACTACAATATCTTCACCAAAAAAACAACAACAAAAAAAAAATGGGGTCATGAAGAGTCAGACGCAACTGAAAAAATGACTGAACAACCACAACAATGGATGATTGACCAATAAGGGCCAAATGCAATATTTCCTATTTGCTGTCAATCCAATAATGGAGAATGTGGGAGTATTCTTCCTGACAAGAGAGGTTGAGGGTCTGGTGCTATGTGGTGAGGAGGACTTTTCTAACTGGCTTCAGAAAAAGAACTGATGATAGAAGCAAAACTGACTGCACACAGAAAGTTCAAGGAGATGATCTATCTTACCTGGTGACCTTTAAGTGAGTATTGCTGTTGGGGGTAGGCGGAGGCAGGAACCCTATTTCACATGTGACTAGCATGTGGTAAAAGCATGGTGCCTCTTTATTTTGTCTCTTTGTGTTCATTCTTGCCTGATTTAAGATAAAGGAGTATCTAGAGACAGATCCTACCTTATCAATAGCAAAGAACTTCAGAACCTGTATCTCTAGCAGTAGAGAGAAGTCAGCCCTGAGGACATATCTGCTTGACCTAGTCTAGCAGTGAACTGAACTGGCAGCCATGACACTACATCCTGAAAAGAGTTAGCCCAACTGAGCAAGGGAGCAGCTCCTCCATTGCAACACTTTGCCCCAAAGTGAATTCTGGGACTACTGGGAGAAAAAAAAGGACTCTCTGCATCAAGGTATCAGGGAGTCAACCCCTTTACCCAACATATATACCTCTCTTACACATGGGAATCAAATCCTAAATATTTGTAATATTTGTAATAAGCAGACAACCATGTCATATGTAAATCCAATCCTACCTGGCAAAATAGATTTATATGTATAAACCTTTTACATGAAACTTAACGAAACTTACATGAGAACCTACAACCTCTAAAGGTTAGCCCTAGAACCCTGAGAGGAGAAGTAGTCATCCACCCCCTGGGAACTTATCTCAATGCTAGTAGGAATTAAAGAAGTGGCCCAGAGGTGATGTTATAGATGTCAGAGGTGGAAGGCAGAGATGAGGAGGAGTACATTCCAAGTACAAGGGTCTGCATGCATTCATGAAGGGTTGGAAATGGCATGTTAACTTTAGGGAAAAACTAATAGTCCAGTCTGTCTGTAATTTTGAATTGTGAAGAGAAATAATCTGAAATAAACTTGGAACAACAGGTTGGAGTCAAATTATGGAGTCTTAATTGCCAAGTTAGGCAGTTGTAGCTTTTGCTTTATGCAACAGGGAGCCAGATTACTGAAGAGAGGAGTGGCAACAGCTAAATATGTGCATTAGGGAGATTATTCTGAAGATTATTCACTATGCATATTAGCTACGTGAAGAATGGATTGGAAGGGGAGATGCTAGGATACCAGTTAGGAGGCTAGCACAATACTGTTTTCCAGCTCTAATATGATTGATTTTAAAGGACCTTCCACTTCTCAGATTTTACATATTATGTTTTAGCTCTTATGCATAAGAAAGATTATTTCTGGCAGCTGTGTGAAGGGTGAATTGGAAAGGAAAGAGGACAGAGTCAAGAAGATCAGTTAGGAAATTATTACAATAGTCCCTTTCAACTCTAATGTTCTTTTTCTGTGTTCTAAGGTTCATTCCAGGTCTAACATTGTTTGAGCTATTAGTCTAAGAATTACCAGGTTCTCATTAGTATTCACTTAAATATATACATTAGTGGAAATATTAACTAACCTCAGATTACAAGGATGTGTTGAGTTATCCTCACCCACCAGGAGCACACCCCCCCCCAAAAAAACCCACTGGATTCAGACAATACAAAAATATTTTTTAACAGACTTGTCTTTTTAGTTTGGGAATTGCTTCCACTAATGCAGATGAACATTGTTGACAACTTGAAGTCTTTGAGAATTGACTGAATCCCTGAGATGTTAAGTGATTTGTCCACAGTCATATAGCTAGTATGTTTCAGAGGTAGAACTTGAACCCAGGTTTTCGACTCCAAAGCTGGTCCTCTATACATTATTCCTTGGTGCTTTCACAAAAATAAAATTGGTTATAAATGTAATAATTGTAGTAATGTGACTTAATCAAATACTTTTGTTAAGTCCTAGATAAAAATACAAAAGTGAAATGATTCCTGTATTCAAGGAGTTTCTATTCTGATGGGAAGACAACACATATAGGAGAATTGTGGACAAGGAAGTTATAGTCTGGAAAATCACAAAGATGGTGAGAGGAACAATATAGCAGCCCATTGATACATCCTTTCTAGAGTCAATGGTAGTGGTGATCTGGTCACAGTTCTCAGGGAAAGCACTAGAAAGGTTGAGAAGAGGGTAACCAGAGATGTAGGGTGGAAGGATAGTAGCCAAGGTGAATAGGAGGGCTGTATAGTCCCAGAGAGTGTTTAGTAGGATGACTTGACACTTTACAGGTATGGTCTCTTCATTAGTCCAGTTTGGAGGCTGGAGCAACGGCAGCAATAAGAGCAGCAGAAAGGAAGATAATAACAGCAATAATAATAATCAATTTGAACCATGTGCACATCATCCTGTCTGCAACTTCGTTATCATTCAGCCTTCATTTTGAAGAGGACCAATGACATCACAGGGTGATGTCTTGACTTGCACATGAATTGGATTTAATTGGGGAAGATTTGAATGAAGCCATCAGTCTCACTCTCTCTTTCAGTCATCAAAGTCTAGTGGCAATGGCCCAGGACACAGTGGGTGACCTTGACATCTTGGATGTCTGACCAAGCTCTAAGCGCTCCACAGCACCTGCTTCAGCTGCCTTCATGGCCACTGGAACAAACCATCCTCATCCACCCATTCATCAGGGGGAAGGAAGTCTTTCCATGCTTGGGCTAGACATCCCCATAACTCACTGATGGATTTGAGGATTTTTAGTTACCCTCAAACTTGTTTAACTCATCTGCTGAGACAATTTTACTGGGGTGTGGCCACCACACATGCTACAGCTTCTTGGAGCCACAGGTGAGTTGGGTGATGGGTAGACACCAAAGGAGGATGAACAATCCTAAAAAGGACTGAGCGAATGGCCAAACCAGAGGTGCTGGTTCTCTTGAATACCCTCTACACCCTTACTGTCTGCTACTAAAATTTTCCCAGATATGCTTTTAAGGAGTCTACCAAAGATGACTTCACATCGCCAAACTCTTATCCAATTATAAAACAATTTAGCAAACATGCAATAGTCTAGAAGACATTGACTATAAAAGAATAATAGCAGGATAGTTAATTTCCTTCAGATACTTTTTATCTGGACTCCCATCAAAAAAAGATAAAAAGTGATAATGATATAAGAGACTGACAAAGTCCAACTTTTATGAGAATGAAGAATGTTCAGATGATGCAATGTAGACTTTGGGGTATGCAGAGGTATTATTTCCCATCTGCTTGCCATGTAAAAAAGAGAAGTCTTTTAATTGACTGCTGAGCAGGAAATGAGAAAGATTGCAAATGGCATTAACCAGCTTCTGACTTCCAGAAGCCAAGATGGTGGAATAAGTAGTAAATTGCTATAAGTCTCCCATACTCACCTCCAAACAACCATAAAATAGCACCCCAAAACAAAGGCTGGAAAAGCAAAACCAGCAAAAAGATGAGATGAAACAACCTTTTAGTCCAAGAAACTTGGAGGATCAGCAAGAAAGGTCTACCTCACTCAGGTAAAAGGGGAGCATAACCCAGCACGGGAAGTGTCCCAGCAAGCCAGCAACAAGCCCCACTTCAGCAAACCAGTGGGAGATCCTGAGCCCCAGTGTCTGTAGCATGCAAATGTCAACACCAGAACCCCCCATGTGCCTTAGCATAGCCAGGGGAACTGGCAGACTCTAACTCTGAGATCCACCACATGCTTTAGTGTGTCCCCAGAAAAACAGGCATCCTCCAGCAGGCAGACCTCATGTGCTTCAGCTCAACCCCAGGTAAATAGGAAGACACCAACCCTAAACAAACAGGCAGCCTCCAGTCAGAACTGGCCTAAGATGATTGGCGTAACCCAAGGCAAACAGGCAGCCTCCAGAGGCAGACCACCACATGCTTCAGTGTAGCCTCAAGGAAATACAGAAACACCCCACCAGACCTCAACTCTTTGCCCTTTTTAACTTGTTTATGCTTCTCTTGGGTTTTGATGTTAGAGATCAATTTTTTGTTTAGTTCTAGTCTTCTCCTTATGAAAGCTTGAATTCCTTCTATTTTATTGAGTGACAATGTTTCCCTTCGTGTATCCCACTTAATTTTGCCAGGTAAGTGATTCTTGGTTGTAGTCCTCCCTCCTTTGATCTCTAGAAATATCACATTCCATGATCTCTGATTCTTTAATGTTGTAACTGCCAAATCCTGTGTGATCCTGACTGTGACTCTCCAATATTTGAATTGCTTCTTTCTGAGCACTTGTAGTATTTTTTACTTGACCTGATAGTTCTAACAATATAGATAGAAGGAATATGTATATACAGAGACAGAGAGAGAGACAGAGAGTACAGGTTAAGTGAATTTGAGGGAATGACAAAAAAAATTAAGGGATGAGAAAGAAGACTAAAATGGATACAGAAGGAAGGGAGGGGTAGAATGGGATAAATTGTCTTACATGAAGAGGCTCAAAAAACCTATTACAGTGGAGGGGAATATGAGAGAGTGGGCAATAGACAATCAAACTAGAAGAACAAAGAATAGTCTACCTGTCAGATCTATAGAGAGGGAGAGAATTCATGACCAAACAAGAGATAGAAAGCATTGTGAAATATAGAATAGATAATTTAATTATATTAAATTTAAAGGTTTTCATGCAAACAAAACCCTAAGATTAGAAGGAAAGCAGAAAGCTGGGAAATAATCTTAACAGAAAGTATCTCTGATAAAGACCTCATTTCTCAAATATATAGAGAACTGAGTCAAAGTATGAGAAAATAACCCATTTCCCAAATGATAAATGGTCAAAGAATATGAACAGGCAGTTTTCAGATAAAGAAATCAAAGATACCAATAGGCATATAAAGAAGTACTCTAAATCACTTTTGATTAGAAAAATGCAAATTAAAACAACTCTGAAATACCACCTCACGCTAATCAGATTGGCTAATATAGCAAAAAAGGGAAATGATAAAATTTGGAGAAGATGTGGGAAAATTGGGACACTTATACATTGTTGGTGGAGTTGTGAGCTGTTCCAATGATTCTGGAGAGTAATTTGGAACTATGCCCAAAACTGTGCGTGTCCTTTGATCAAACAATACCACTGGTAGGTCTGTATCCCAAAGAGATCAAAAAAAGGGACAAAGACCTACTTGTTCAAAAATACTTATAGCAGCCTTATTCATGGTGGCAAAATATTATTAACTGAGAGAATGCCCATCAATTGGGAAATGGTTGAAAGAGCTGTGATATATAAATATAATTGAACACTGATGTGCAATAAGAAATGATGAACAGGCAGATTTCAGAAAAACCTGGAAAGACTCATATGAATTGATGTAAAGCAAAATGAGCAAAACCAGGAAAACACTGTACACAGTATCAGCAACATTGTGTGATGATCAACTATGAATGACTCAGCTCTTCTCAGCAACACAACCATCCAAGACAAGTATAAAAGATTCACAAAGGAAAATGCTATCCATATCCAGAAAAAGAACTGATGGACTCTGAATACAGATCAAAGCATATTTTTCCACTAACTTTATTCTTTCTAGTGTTTTTTTCCCTTCTGATCTGTTTCTTTTTCCACAACTGTGACAAATATGGAAATATGTTTCACATGATGACACATGTGTAAACCATATCAAATTGCCTACCATTTTCAGAAGAGGGGAGGGTGGGAGAAAAGCTTGGAACTCAAAATCTTGTAAAAATGAATGCTAAAAACTTTCTTGATATGTAATTGGGGGAAAAAAATAAAATACTATTTAAAGAGTAGGTAAAAATAATAAAATACAGTCTTCTATGAGAAACCTTTCCTATTCCCCCTTAAGAAGGGGAGAGGGGGCATTAACCAGAAGATTTGGACCCTCTTTCCTGCCTGGATAGTTTGAATAAGGAAGATATTTATGCTGTAAACCTCTGGGGGAGAGAAGCTTCAGGACTCCCCCACCTGGGCCAAGATGTGGCTCATTAATATAGGCCTCCGTTCTTTGTTTCATTCTTTCTGAATGAATAAATTTCTTTCTGAATGAAGAGCATTCATTCTGTTCTGCAACAATCTGTGTCCAAATCTTTACAATAATTCTAGTATTTGTTCCCTTCTCTCTACTTACAGTCACAACCCTAGTCCATACCCTCATAACCTCTCACCCTACTCCTGAAATAGCTTTCCAACGGGTCTCCTTGCCTCAAATCTACTCTAAGCCACCCTCTATTCAACTATCAAGACGATTTTTTCCTAAAATACCTGTCTAACCATGTCATTCCCCCTGCTCAGTGAGTACATGCGATTCTCTATTATTTCTAAGATGGCAAGGCCTCTATTTGGCATTTGAAGCTCTTCATAGCTTGACCCCTTCATACTACCATTCGAGCTCTCTTATATTTTACTCTCTTTCACACACTCTGTTGTTGTTCAGTCATTCATCATCTTCATGATCTCATTTGGAGTTTTCTGGGCAAAGATACTGGAGTGGTTTACCATTTTTTTCTCCAGCTTATTTTACAGATGGGGAAACTAAGGCAAACAGGGTTAAGTGACTTGCCCAGAGTCACAGAGTTAGTGTCTAGGACCATATTTATTTTAAATAACATTTTATTGTTTTTACAATTACATGTTAAAAAAAAAACATTTTAACGTTCATTTCTAAATAAAATTTTGAGTTCTAAATTTTCTCCCTCCTCCCCTCTTCCCCATCAAATTGCAGTAAGCAATTTGATATAGGTTGTATATATATATGTAATCATGTAAAACTTATTTCCAGATTAATCATGTTATGAAAGAAGAAACAAAATGAAATGAAAAATCTATCTTAAAAAATGAAAATAGTATGCTTTGGTCTGCATTCAGACTCTATCAGTTCTTTCTCTGTGTGTGGATAGCGTTTTCTATCATAAGTCTCTTGTAATTGTCTTGGATCGTTGCATTGTTGAGAAGAGCTAAGTCAATGTTGCTGTTACTGTGTGTAGTAGTGTTGTCTTGGTTCTGCTGAGGTCATATGTGAACTTCCTGACATATGTGAAGTCTTCCTGACTCTAGGCCTAACTCTATGGAACCACCTACATGCCCACAAACTCTATGATGTAGCTATTCTGGTCTACTTGCAGTTCTTCAAACATGTTATTCCATCTTTTGTCCCCAAGTCTTTTTACCAGCTGTCCCCCATCCCTGAAATATTCATTTACCTCACCTCTGCCTCTTGGTTTCCTGTAAGATTCAGCTCAAAGTCCATCTTCCTCAGGAGACATTTCCTGGTCCTCTCAACTAATGCCTTTCCTTTTCAGATTCCTTCCATCTATTCTGTATATATTATATACGCACCTAGTTATTTACACATTCTCTCCTCCCCTATTAGAACATACACTCCTTATGGACAAGGACTGCTTATGGCATATATACATACATATATTCATATTCATATATATTATATATATTCAGAGCTTAGCGTGTGTGTACCACATAATAAGCACTTAATAAAAGCTTCTTGATTCACTATCATGTATAAAATCTAACCATAAAAAGAACAATGGGATGTGTTATTCTAAAGCCAACATAAAATCACTGGCAAGTGTATGTAATAAACACAGAAATGTAAAACAGGCAGTCTGACATTCTTCCTTTTTCACCTAGATTTTGTTCTTGTCCCTCATTTTATTTGAATGGAAATGGAGAAGGAAAGCAAAAGCAATCCCATACCTGAGCTGAAACACAGCTCCTGTAGGTGGGGAATGGAGGCGGAGTGCAAAAAAACGGGACCTAGAATCACAATCAGGTATCAAAAGTTAAAAAAAAATCTTTTAATCCCATAAGATCACTTTTGGGGACAAAGGACCTTGAAACTGCACCAAAAGGGAGGAGAAAAGACATGCAAAAGCAGAACCATTTATTTACCCATGGCATTCTACTGATTTTTTTTGGTAGTGATGTCTTGTAGTTATATACTAAAAGAGCTAAAGATGTCCTTATCAAGGAGAGGCTTTCTAGGTACTGCATGATGGTAGATGGTAGCAGAGATAAAAATAAATTCCTAAAGATCCTAAATAGCTGAACCTTAGAAGATGGCAGCAAAAAGCAAACACAAGACAAGTCAAGGTGCCCCTCATAGGCAGGGCAGAGATGTGAGGTGGTGCAGCAGAGGTGATGTGCCCAGTAGAGAGCAGAGACAAGACACTAGCAGAATACTGCACAATGACCTCACCAGTGGGCATAGGCAGCACTGCAATGCTGATATGTTGCCCCAGCCATGAGTGTATCTTTACTCCTGCCATCAGCCTCTTTTGTGCATGTTCCCTGGCTATACATATTCAGTATGGGTGTGCCCTTTCTCATCTAAGGAAAAGAGTATTCAGTCTATAAATTGGGGAGATCTTTTCTTATCACTGTATTCTATCATTTGATTGATATCTTCTACTTTTAATGTTTGGCTACAGCAGCTAGGTGGCACAGTGGATAAGAGCATCAGGTCTGGAGTCAGAAAGACTCCTCTTCCTGAGTTCAAATCCAGTCTCAGATTATTACTAGGTGTGGTACCCTGGGCAAAAACCTAACCCTGTTTGCCTCAGTTTCCTCATCTGTAAAATGAGCTGGGAAAGGAAATGGCATACCATTCTAGCATCTTTGCTAAGAAAATCTGAAATGGGGTCACAAAGAATCAGACATGACTGGAAAATGTTTGGCTCATAAAAGCAAACACTTTGTTGAGGGCTTGTGCACTATGGGATTTTAATAAGTGTTGAACCACAGAATGCCTCAGTTCTGGAGTAGTTTTTTCTATAGACCCACATGCAAGAAGGGTGGGATGTCACATGCTATATAAGAATGGGAACTAAAGAAAAGCTGGACAGGCTGTTCAATGAGATAAAGCCTCTTGAACAAGGAAACTATAATGTGTATTGAGATTAGACTTTAGAATAAAGTCATTATAGGGAATGGATTCCAAACTGATAAAAACTGCTGCTTTAATTTTCCAGGGCTGTTCCAACAACCCATTAGGCCCTTCTCCCAATTTCATTTTTATCCCCCTTCATCCTCTGAATGAGATAAAAGCCAATCCTTTGCTTCTATTTGTGAAACTTACCATAGAATCGTTGAATCCTCAGCTATTAGGCTTGGAAGGGACTTGAGAGGTTATCTATTCCAACCCATACCTATACAGGAATCCCCTTTATAGCAGGTGCTCATTGAAGATATGCTAAGGCAAACATGAGCTTACCACAAGAGACTCCCAGGCAACTGTGATGCTGTGGAAGGAACTCTGGATTGAAGTCAGAAGACCTGGCTTTGAGTCCTGGCTTCACCCGGATTCTAATTGTTTGACTTTGACCAAGTTCCTCTCTGAGCCTCAATGTCCTCATTTGTGGAGTGGGGATAACTATTCTTTTACTACCTTCCTCACAGGACTGCTATGAGGAAAACATTTTGTAAACCTTAAAATGTTGTAGAAATAAGAACTATTATTATTATACAGAGCTCATCCTTGTCCTATCCCTACCTAATCATAGCCAAACCAAGAAAGGAACCATGTCTCAAAGTCCCATTCCAAGCCCAGGCAGGCACCTGTCACCTGCTCTCAGTGCTAGGGACATCCTTGGAGTCCTGCCTGTTACGTCAGGAATGTTCAATTCAGAACAACCTTGCCAAAAATCTGCGGATCCCCCTTGGAAGGGCCAGATGGTGTTTTGACAAATCTGTATTCAAGGATAAGAGGCAGTCACAAACCAGGACGATTCATGTGGAAAGAAAGAGCTTGGTTAAAAAAAAAAAGGGATAAGACATCAAAATGCTTAATCCCCTATTCCTTTCCTAGAATCTCAGAACTGGAAGGGACATAGAAGGCATCCAGTCCAACTCCCCACCCTCTGAGAACTTGTCCAGCTCTGCCATTCTGATTTCTGTGTCCTAAGGATTAATTTAGCCTCCGATGTCCCCTTCTCTACTGATTGCTAAATCGCTAGCTAGGACCATCATTTCATCAGTGCCCAAGCTCTCTTGGCTTCACTCTGGCTCTACTCCTTACTCTCTGGAATTCTCTACCTCCTTATCAACAGCTTTTGCCCCAGGGATGCCCCTACCCTGAATAGAACATAAGTTCCTTAAGGGAAGGGACTGTTTGGTTGTTGTTGTTTTTTATTTATTTATTTATTTATATCCCCAGTACTTTGCTCAGTGTAAAGCATATCATAAGTATTTAATAAATGTTTTGTATATGATCTAAGGAAACATTCGGCTCCCCCAGTAGGGTGTGTTACCCAGCAGGGTGAGTTACTCTGATTAAATGAGTTTAAATTTCCCTTTAGAAACTAGCTGTTTAAAAGTGCTATTTTGGAAGAGACCCTCCAAGCAGCTTGTAAGGATGGGGCCCCTCTCTGGAGAAGCAGGGCCAAAACTGTTGGAGATGAGCTGTAGCTGTTGCTAGGGAGATGCTAAGAAGGAATTTATGCAAATTTGGGGGACAGTGTTCCGGAACAGGGGGTTGAGAGTTTTGTAGAAAGGAAAATAAAATCTAAAAACTCTTAGCTGTCTCTGCATAATTATCATTTTTGGTTAAATACTCCCCACATAAATACATTTGCTTTTGTAGCATCTGGGGCACAACCTCATATGTAGGACCCCAGAAAAGCTATGCTAGGTTTGAGACACTCTGTGGGTCAGCACCCACTCAAAAACAGCCCATGAGCCCCCACCAATGTGTTTGCTTTTTCCAGCCAACCCAAGGATACATTAGCTCAGAATGAAAGATATTCAATCAAAAAACATTGCAAATAAATGATAAGGAAAGATCCCCACCATTTCACTCTACATACACATAGGATACACCACCTACACACCACCATTGGAGGAGGGAACATATTAAAGGCATACATGAAGAGATATATGACATGGATACCCTTGTGGCTGGGACAACCCACACCTCTAGTCTACAGAACTACCGATGTCTGGTGACATCATCATTTTGCTCTCTGTCTCATCTGAGTGTCATTTGCTGGGCTTCAGCTTTTCAGAGTTATCTCTGACTCTGTTCCCACTTACCAAAATCTCCTGACTTAGAAACCTCTCTTCTCTGGGGTGCCTAGGTGGTGCAGTAAATAGAGCACCAGCCCTGGAGTCAGGAGGACCTGAGGCCAAGTCTGACCTCAGACACTTAACACTAGCCATGTGACCTTGGGCAAGTCAACCCCAATTGCCCTGCCCTTCCCCCTCCAAGAAGCCCCCCCCCCCACCAAAAAAAAACCTCCCTCTGAAAAGGGTAGACTCACAATTTTTTTAGTGTTTGGCCAAGATTATGATGTACCACACCTAGCCAGAAGAGGAAACAAAAGCCTGTCAAATGCCCCAGGTTAAAATTAAATCTATTCTTTTCACAATCCTTTGTCAAGGGTCACCAAAAAGTAGATGAAAAACTCATTTTCTTGAGTTCAAATCTGGCCTCAGGAACTTAGTAGCTGTGTGAACCTGCCCAAGTCACTTAAACCTGTTTGTCTCAGTTTCCTCATTTGTAAAATGAGCTGGAGAAGGAAATGACAAACCACTGCAGTAGCTTTGCCAAGAAAACTCCAAATTGGGTCACAAAAGAGTCTAACACAACTGGAAAACAACTGAACAACAAAAGTCCTTTGGTACTGATTTAAAAACCATGGTCCCAGACTTGTGTCCCAAAAACCTATTTTGAAAACAACAACAACAACACAAAAGTTGTGTAGAGGCTGGGGTACTGAAATGAACCTTACTCCCAAGAGCCTTGTGGATTAGCATGCAAATGAAACTCAGAACAAACAAAAGCTCAGTTAAGAAAGCCCTCCATTCTTCCTGGTTCCAGAAGTCCTGTCTTTATTATGCATATTTGTCTGCTAGAAAAATCTCTGACTTTGAACTTCATTTTGACAAGAAAAAAAAGCAACTTCAATGGTTTCCCTACACTGTTTCTATTTCTGTTTTCTGTTTCTATAGAACAGAAAGCTCTACCAGACACCTAAGGTTCCAGAAATTCAAGATCACGCAGTTATCCCAACTCAGTTGTTTGGTGGTCAAATCACCAAGGTACTAGCAGAGCTTTGCTTTTCAATAAAACTACAGGGGGCACTTCCTGATACTTCTACCCAGAGAGATGGAGATAACCATTATCCTCATTATTAGGTCCGAATATAATTGCAACTGTTAATCTGAGAGAAGAAGAATATTATAGAAAACTGGAAGAAACCTTAGAACAGGGAGCATAGAACAACTAAGCTAGAAATGATTTTGGAAAAGAGAAAACAAAATGTTAGAGCCAGAAAGAACCTTAGAACAAAGAATCTTCAGAGTTAGAAGGAATTTTAGAAGAGAGAATGCTAGAATGGAACAGGAACTTAGAATATAGACTGTCAGAGCTGGAGGGTCATTGAATCCAGAGCCTTCATCTCACAGACATAAGAACACAAAGCAGGTAAGTGGCAAAGGTGGGAAAGAAATCTTTCAGCCCCTGAATCCCAGTCCACTATGTCATGTGCCTTACCCAGAGCCACCCATCCTGTGCCCTGACACCTACTAGGCAGGAAACTGAGGTATAGTGGGAATTTTGGTTGCATCCCATTTGGAGGGGGATAAAAAAGAGACTATCAGGGTGGAGATGAGATGATTCAAGAAGGACCAAAGACAGAATCTGGTTTAGTTGACTAATTACCAGCAGTTTTCCATCTCTCTTTCTCCCCATCCTTCTTTTCCCTAAGAAATATACCACCCCTGAAGAGAAAAGCCCTGGACTAAAAAGCATCAAGGCTCATCAGGTTAACCCCTCCTTTCTGCTACTTACTATGTGACCTTGTTCAAATCATTTTCCTCTCTGGGCCTCAGTTTCCTCCTCTGTAAAATGAGAATTATAATCATTGTACTGCTCACTTCACAGTTAATATGAGGATCAAATGAAATAATAGACCTCACTGAAATCACTCTCTGGAAACTCCTGGTCATTTTCTACTCTAAGACCTCATATATGTGGTTTCATCAGTGAGGACTTCCACCACCTGATGCAGATCATGCCCTCCTCTTCCCCTCAATTAGCAGTCTTCATGAGTGGCTGTGACCAAAAAGAAAGTCATCCCCTGGTGTCCAGCTTCCTGGTGATGGGCAAATGCCAGGTCTTCAGGTACCTATTTGAAGTCTTCTTCTGCTTGGAATTTCCCAGGTCACAGGGAATGCTATTATATTTTCATACTATAAAAAGGCAAGGAGGAAGATAAGGGCAGAGCTAGAAAGAACTTTACATTGATTTTCTAGTCCAACTCCTTAATATTAAAGATGAGGAACCAAATGCCTAGAGAAGTAACATGACTTGCCCAGGATCACACAGGCCATGAATGGCAGAGCCAGGATTCGTATCCAGGTTCTTTGACTCCGAACCCAGCACTCTTTGCACTGTATCACTTGATATTAGTGGAAGAAAACATAATGTAAAGGTGAGTTCTTATTATAGTTGTCACTAACATAATTCTCAGCAATCTCTCTGAAGTTTTTTTTTCTTTTCCCTTCCTCTTCCCTTCCCTGATGCTTCTTCTGCCTCTACTGCTCGTGACTCTTCTGTAGCTTCTGAAAAAGGTTTGCTTTTGACTGGTCAGAGTCCTTTGCTCCATGCCTAGAGCTCTTCAGGAGGAAGATGCTGCACAAATTGAATACATGAATAAAAAAATCTCTCAACAGTAACTGAAGCACATCTCACTACTCCCACCCCCTTGCCAGTCCTGAGCCAAGAACTGTGGAGAAGAGAACAAAGCCCTTTCGTGATATTCCCAGCCCTGCAAGAATGCCACCTCTAAAGAGCAAGGCAGTTCTGCTTTTGGGTAAGTCTGGGAGTCTGGCCACTGCCACTACCTGCTTGTGACTTTAGGCAGGTCATTTTCCATCTCCAGACATTAGCTCCCTCATGCTGGATGACCTCTAAAGTTTCCCTCTGGCTTTGACATCCTCATTTCTATGACTGCATAGTCTGATGAAAATATAATTGATGACTTCACTTAGGGTCATAGGACTCTCCCTCTAGAGTAGAAATGTAGTTTTCTACCAAGCAATATTTCTCCCAGAGACACTGAGTATGCCATCCAGGTAGAAAACTTCAGAGCAAAGCATGGTGGAAAGGAAAGACCTTTAGACTGGGAGTCAGGAGATCAGAGCTCTAGTCTTGGATCTGCCACTGGCTGACTTTGTGACCTTGAGGATGTCACTGCAACTCTATGAGCCTCAGTTTTCCTATGTGCAAAATAAGCTGGTTCAATGAAATAATTTCTAAGTTCACTTCTTGTTCTAACAGCCTATATTCTATATTCTAAGGTTCTCCCACCTATCCTCAGCTATGATAGTATATGTTCTAAGGTTTATTCCTATGTTGATATTCTACAGCTCTAAGATTCTAATAAAAATTATGATCCTGTCACCAAGGGTCCAAAGCACTAGGGAATCTCTGTAACCCTGTGGGAAGCCTGAAGTTGTGAAAGGCTTCTTACATGCCAAGGGAGGCAGAGGCAAGACATATAAGGCTCTACCATGTCTTTGGAGTTAAAAAGAAGGAGACTTGAATTTTACTTCTAAGACAGGTTGTTTTGCTCTTCTTGCAAAGCTTCAAGAAAATAAAACCATCACCCACAGCAAAGCATCATCCCACTCATTTGGTGAGAAGAGGCAGTTGCCAGGTGCCCACTTAAACATCCATGAAATGCAATTCGTTTCCAATTGGATTTGCTAAATGTCTTTTCTTCCTCCTCTCTAGTTTCTCACCTGGTGTTCACACATCTTTTCATAGAATCCTAGAATCCCAGAGCTGGAGTGGTCTTTAAGAACGCAGAACGAAGAACTAGATGTGATCTTGAAACAGAGAACTAAAAACGTCAGTGTTAGAAAGGACCTCAGAACACAGAGTACCGTCAGAGCTGGGAAGGACTTTAGAACATAGAGCACAGAGTGTCAGACCTAGGAGGGACCTTAGAACACAAAATCTCAAAGCCTAAAGGTGCATTCATTATTAAGAGTAACAGGGATCTTAGAACATTAGATGTCTGAACTGAATGGAACCTTTTCTGATGCTGTTCCCTATTCCCTAGCCTTTCTTTCCCTCTGTGCCTGGTCACTGGCCTTTACATAAGAGCACCCTCCCTTCCCCCTCTAGGGAAGAGAAGCTCACTACCTCCATAGGGACCCTATTCCATTGTTGGACAGTTCTGGTTGCTTTGGAGAATTTTTTAATCAAAATCTGCCTTTGTGCACCCAGGACTCCAAGCTCTGTCTTCTGGGGCCACAAAGAGTCAATCTAATCATCAGGCCATAGGACCACAAAAGGAGGGTAGGGAGACTTCAGGAGCCAAGTAGCCCAGATCCCACAGCACTACCTGGCAGTCCTTCAGACACCTGAAGATATTATCATGTAACTCCTTTAAGTCTCTCCTCCCTAGGCCAAACATTTCCAAGTGTCTTTGATTCCTTATAGCATGACTAAACTGGAGGAATTCTGCTTCCCTCAGAGATTTTACACACACTTCCTGAATGAAGCCTCTCCAGGTGCCTGGTGAGCAGGTTGTTCCTGAGACGTCAAAGTGACTGACAGAACCATCTGGGAGGGTGGGAGTGAGGAGGACGCACAGAGGGCTGCTGTATGTCCAAGACCATCCAGCCATCTCATCATAGCACCAGAAGCCTAATCCAGGAGAGTGTCCTGAAGACAACAGAAGGTATTCAATCAAAGTCACCCTGTCCCCGATAGTATCTATTATTGGCAAAATCATATGGAGGTTTTCCGTATGTGCTTTGTTGAGAGCTGCCAGGTTGTCCTAAGCTGATGAAATTTTAAAAGAAGAAAAAAAGCCTTGAAGTAAAAAGAGAAAAAATGAATGTTTCAAAGCTCCAGATTTCTTGGATCTTTCAAAACCTTCTTTGGGAGCAGATTAACCCCTTTCCGGGCTTTCGGTGCACCATGACAGAGCAGTTCTCCTCTACTACTAGAACAGAGAGCTCTACCCATGGCTGGTGACTCACTGACTACTTCTCTATCCAAAAACAAAACAGGCTTCAACTTCCAGAGATAGTGAGCTCCCCATCATTGGAAGTATTCAAGCAGAGACTGGATGACTCCCTGTTTGGTGCACCACAGGTGAGATTCTTGAATCAGGTGGGAAGCAAGACTAGATGTCTGGGGTCCCTTCCTGCTTTAAAATTTTGTGAGCTCAATCTCATTCCCACTCAAGAGAGCACGGGTACATGGTAACAAGAAAAGCCTGACTTCATCCCTAAAGGGTTAAAGTCCAGTTGTTCTAAAATAAGTCTGACAATTCCAAAGGAACCATGATGGAAAATGCTATCCATCTCTAGAGAGAACCAATAAACTACAAGTATAGATTAAACTGTACTTTTCTTATTTTCTTCATTTTTTTGCATTTTTTGCAGTATGGCTAATATGGAAATGTGTTTTACATGATTTCCCTTCTATAATGGGTATCATAGTGCTTTCCTTCTCAATGAGTAAGGAAGGGGCTACAGGGAAGGAGATCATTTGGAACTCAAATTTTTTTAAATGAATGTTAGAAATTAATAGCTAGATGGAAACAAATTTTTCAAATAAAATGAGTCTGAGATCAGTCATTTGGGTGTGCATAGGTAAATCAAGAGCTGAACTGAAGAAAACTTTAATCCGGGGCCCCTAAACTCTAATATCTAACAACACAGCATAATGGAATAACAAATGGATGTGAAATCGGAAAACCTGGGTAAGACCCATAGCTTAGGCACTTAGTAACTCTGTGATCTCAGGCAAGTCTTGTGACACCTCAGAAACTCTGCTCCCTCCTTAGGCAAATGAGAAAAACAGTACACAGCCAGGCCTCCGCCAGCATCCTCCTCTGATGCTCTGGCCAGGCATAGAGGTGACCCTGGATTCTGAAAGCTGTCAATCAACCAATCAGCAAGAGTTTGTCAAGCATTTTCTATGAGTCAGAACTGTGAATACCCATGTAGTTCATCTCCTCATGGAGTTTATGTTTGATTGGGGCTAAGGAAGATATATGTTCACAGATAATTGGGGAATAGAGACTGGGCCTGTGATTTCATTGACATAGGGAATTCTCAGTTAAGGAAGCTCCCTCTACCAATGCAGGTTGGCACTTTCTTTAAAACTTAGAATCATAGTTGTATGGAACACTGAAATGTCAAGTGACTTGTCCAGGGTCACACAGCCAGTATGTAAGTCAGAGATAGGACTCAAACCCAGGTCTTCCAGCTCTGAGGTCATCTCTCAGTCTCTCAGCACTGCCTTTCATCTTACCCTCTGCTTCTCATTGGAGAAAAATAATAATAACAAGAATAACTGGCATTTATATGGTGTTTTAAGGTTCACAAAGGGCTTTACAAATATCTCATTTTATTTCCAATGGTGGGAGGTAGGTGTTATTATTATCCCCATTTTGCAGATCAGAAGTTAAGTGACTTCTTTAAGTGACTAGGAAGTATTTGAGGCTAGTTTTGAATTCAGGTCTTCCGAACTCCAAGTCCAGTGCTCCCTCTACCCACTGTGCTATCTAGCTATCTATAAGTAAACATAGCATATACATATAATGGCAAGCACCCTGGCACACCCAGGATGGCTTGGGTTCTTGGATCTACTTTTCTCAAAGGAAAGGAACTTTTAAGGGGTCAATAATCTACTTTAATTATATTCACTAGTTCAGGGGAAAGGTCAGCACCCTGAACATCAGAGAAAATACAAGCAGAGAAATTGGCCTAAAGACCAATAGACAGGGCTCTGACTGCCTGAATCAAAGCAATATTGCTATATACTTTACATACACCAGTGGATCAAGAGAGCCTTTATATCTGAGCAGTTGGGGAGCTCTAAACATATGACTACTCAGAGTCCTGACCAGGGAATCACAAGATCCTTCTCATAAGCGAGCCCCAAAAGTAAAATACCAACTCAGAGTATATATACACTTCTCAGAGTCAAAAGGCATCACAACTCTCATGACTTGGTGCCTAAATTAGGTTAGCACCAAAAGGTGTGAAAGCCTTCCTACAAGCAAGCTTCTCTTTAAGCAAGTTCCTCCCCCAGTGGACTCCACGGTGGGGAAGATCTTATTATCCCATTAACATTATAATATACAAAGTAAATAGTACACAATGATTCTTCAGAGGGAAAAGTACTAATAACTGGAGAATCAGGAAAAGTTTTAAAAGGAAGGTGATAAGCTAACCCTTAAAAGGAGCTGGGTAATCTAAGAGGACAAAGGTATGATCCCTTTGCTTCATGCTGATATAGTGGAAAGAGCCATGCCAGGAGAACTGAGTCTGAGCTCCAGATCAGGCCCTTATCAGTCATGTGAGCCTAAGCAGCTACTTCCATTTCCATCCTTTGTCTAATGGGATAAGTGATCTTGGTATAGCAGAAACTGTTAGGTCTCCTCCACCTGTGGGAGAGGAGGAGCTTGCAATGGGTAAGGAGATCCTCAGCTTTACCCACCCATTCATCCCATCAGATAATAAGGTAAGGCACCCAAAATTGGCTGACTTTTCCCCCCCGTCCCTAGATCATAAGAGGCAAGGAGTAGTAGAAGGGAAGAGGAAAAAGTTCACCAGAAGGATGGTGTGGAATCTGGAACTTAAAAGTATGGTGTCCTTCCTGATTGGGTACATTCTAGGAGATGAGAGACATGTGGAACTTCAGTTCTTAGGGAAGACATAGAGTACTCTTCTTGTGGGTCCTGTGCCAGGGCAGAGAAAACTGTCCCCAAGTTCCTGACTCAGACAAAGACACTCTGGTGGCATTCCCCTCTCTTTCTCTGAGGGAAAGTATCTCCTATGGGAACAAGGGGACTGAGACATCATCTAGTAGAGAGCAGCTGGAGAGGACAATGGGAGTCCTACCAGGAGTAGCAGAGACAAGCCTCTGATACCTGGATGAGCAAATACTCATCTTCTCTAGCTCATACACTTGAGGAACTAAGGTGAACAGGGTTAAGTGACTTGCCTAGGGTCACACAGCTAGGAAGTGTCTGAGGCCAGATTTGAACTCACAAAGAGGAGTCTTCCTGACTCCAGGCTTGGCACTCTGTCTACTGCATCACCTAGCTGCCTAAGTCCTCCTGCCTGGGCCCTTAGTGTTTGGAGGGAAACTGTGACACAAGGATTATTTGCACTATCCCTGGGATGCTCTGAAAACCATATGAGATGGTATTAAAAATGCATTTTGTAGCCAGAAAGTCCTACATCAATGTAAGCTATGATTATTGTTATTCCTCCCCAATCAACCTTTCATTTGTAGCCACCCAGTGATTCCTGGCTATTGGCCTCGAGTCTTCACCACCTAAGTAGGCATTGTCTTCAAGGAACCTTCCCTATTAGGAAGGGGATGTGAGAGGTCCTAGGCTAACTGTTCCCAAAGCAAAGTCCTAAGCTGAGGGGCTGGGCTATGGGAATCTAGAGGGCCTACTTTTCCCACTTCCCTGGCATCTGGCACAGTTTAGCAGGTTACCATGGTATCATTCACCAGAAGCCTGGGGAGATAGTGACAGGAAAGCTGGAGAGCAGAGGGGACCACCATCTGTCTACACGGATTTCAGCGGAATTGCTTCCATGTGAAATTGTCAGTGAGACCAGAAAGCTGAGAGGGGAAAAAACAAAATTCCAAAATCCTAAGATCATGGAATTTTGAACTGGAAAGGACATTAGAGCACAACCTGGAATTATCAGAGCTGGAAGGGACTTTAGAGATGGCCCAATTAAACCACTTCATTTCACAATGAGGAAAGTGAAACATGTTGAAGAAGGAAGTTGTCCAAGGTCACAGAAGCAGTATGGGAGAGAACTGAGATTCGCATCCAGAGCTTGACTCTGCCCTTTCCATTGCATCATGCTGCCTTCTCTAAGAATCCAAATGTCTCCAGATTAGTTCAATGACCTTCATTCTGCAATAACCCAGAGAGGCTGAAAGAGGGAAAACTAAAGGCTGGAAACAATCCCATCTCCAGCCCTATCAAGTCACAGGATGATAATGGTTGGACAATTTGGAAGCCTGTCTGTTTGATCTGTCTGTATACTCTGAAGTTTGGGGTGCTGACCTTTTCCCCCTGAACTAGGTAATACATGTTTGTTTGATTAAAGTAAGCTTGTTAACTGATTTTGAGTTGCTTTCCTTTACAAAAGCAGATCTAAGAACCTGTGTTGGCAGCTACCCTGGGGATGTTGGGGTGCTTGCTGCTACAACATGAGATGGAGGTTTTAGCCCCAGGGCAGGCCTGACCAACCACAGCCTAAAGGGACTTCTGATAAGCTGTGGCCCTTTCCAGAATTATCAACACATAGATTCCAAGGACAAAGTGAGAGGTCAGTGCACTGTGGATTTTGGGACCCAGTAGTTGGGAGTGCGTCAGCTTTTTACCCCAGGGCAAGAAGTCGCTGAGGATCCACGGCACAGTTGCCAGCATGTGGCACCTTCACCTCCTGGCCTGCAGACTGTAGGGGGACCAAGCAACCAGTCTGAGGGGTAATTGCTCTTGCTTTAACCTGCCTGGATCTGGATTATGGTCTAGGGTGGAGGTCCTGGGGTATATGACCAGCTTGTCAGAGTGTGTAAAAGCTTCAGAGAGGGTACCCAACTGATACCTCTGGCAGCTGAGAAAACGCCAGCGTTTGGAACAGTGCTCACCTATCTGGTGGCAGAGTCCTACTGTGGCAAAAAGCCCAAAAGTCAAGTAATTGAGTGGCAACATGACCAGGCAAAGGAAGCAAAACAAACAGAAGAATCCAATATTAGACACCTATTTGGGGGACAAAAAGGATCAAAGCATGGAACAGGAGGAAGACAGTGAAGTCAGAACTCCTGCACCAAAAGCTTCAAAGGAAAATACAAGCTGGTTACAGGCCATAGAGGACCTTAAGAAGCAGATAAGAGAAGTGGAGGAAAAATTGGGAAGAGAAATGAGAATGATGCAAGAAAATTATGAAATGAGAGTCAATATCCTGACTGAGGAATATAACACCTTAAAAAATAGACTAACTCAAATGGCAAAAGAGACTCAAAAAGGCAACAAGGAGAAGAATGCCTTAAAAAGCCGAAATTGCCAGATGGAAAAAAGAATCTCAAAAGCTCACTGAGGAGAATCATTCCCTCAGATTTAGGTTGGAGCAAATGGAAGCTAATGACTTATGAGAAATCAAGCTGCTGTTAAACAGATCCAAACAGATGAAAGAATAGGAGGCAATGTGAAATATCTCATGGGAAAAACCACTGACCTGGAAAATGGATGCAGGAGAGATAACTTTAAAATTATTGCACTACCTGAAAGCCATGATCAAAGAAAGAACCTATAAATCATCCTCTAAGAAATTCTCAAGGAAAATTTCCCTGATATTTTAGAACCAGAGGGCAAAACAGAGGTTGAAAGAATCCACTGATCACCTCCTGAAAAAGATCCCAAAAAGAAAACTCCTAGGAATATCATAGCCAGGTTCTGAAATTCCCAGATCAAGAAGAGAATATTACAAGTAGCCAGGAAGAAACAATTTGAATATTGTGGAAACACAATCAGGATAACACAGGATCTGGCAGCTTCTACATTGAGGGATCGAAGAGCCTAGAATATGATATTCCATAGGTCAAAGGACCTGGGATTAAAACCAAGAATCACCTATCCAGCAAAACTGAGTATCATGTTTCAGGGGAAAATATGGTAATTCAGTGGAATAGAGGACTTGCAAGTATTCTTGATGAAAAAAACCAGAGCTGAATAGAAAATTTAACATTCAGATACAAGAAGCAAAGAGAAGCATGAGAAGGTAAATGTGGAAAAGAAATCATAAGGAACTTATCAAAGTTGAACTATTTACATTTACATTCCTATATGGAAAAACTATAATTGTAACTGATGTAACTCAGTATGAAAATAGTTGAAGGGAATAGAAATATATACAATCAGAGGGTATATGGGCATATGAATACATATGTGAATGCGTGTATATATGTTTACAGGTGTGCATAGATAGAGGGCACAGGACCAATTTAATAGGAAGAGATGATACTAAAAAGGTGAAATTAAGAGGTGAGAGAAGAATGTGGTGGGAGGAGATGGGGAGAGACAGAGTGGGGTGAACTGTCTTATATAGAAGAGGCAAGGGATAATGGTCATGGTGGAGGGGAAGAACAGAAGGGCGGGGGGAATGGGTCAACCTTATTCTCATTGAATTTGTCTCAGGGAGGGAATGACATGTACACTAGATGGGGTATCTCACCATACAGGAGAGTGGGGGGAGGGACATGCTGGGGGGGGGGGGTGATGGAGGAGAGGGCAGGCTGGTGGGGAAGGGAAATGGGAGGCACTCACTTTTGAAGGGGACAGGAACAAGGTGGAGGATGGAACAAGTGGGAGATGGAATAGGAGGGAGGGAAATATAATCAGTCTTTTACAATATATCTACTATGGTAATGTTTTGCATTAGCTGCACATGTACAACCTATATTGAATTGCTTGTCTTCCCAGTAGGGGTGGGTGTCGAGGGAGGAAGGAAATTAATATGGAATTCAAAGTTTTAAAACCAAATGTTTAAAATATATGTGTGTATGTATTATGTATGTATGTACTATTATTAATACTATTTTACATGTAATTGGGAAATGAGATGTGCAGGCACTGGGGCATAGAGATCCACCATGCCCTACTAGAAAAGTCAAAGGGGATATGGGTGAGGATATGGGAAAGAGCAGATTGGAGGAGGAGATATCCTTTGGGATTGCTATTTTGGGGAGGTGGGTGGGGGAAAATGGGGAGAAAATTTGTAACTCAAATTTGTAAAATCTGGCAGAAATAAATGATGTAAACCAGAAGTTAAAAAAAAAGAAACTGAAGCTCAGAGAGGACAAAGAACTTCCACAAAGTGGCAAAGCTGGGATTCAGCTTAAAACCTCTGTTTCTAGTGTTCTTTCCACTACAGCAAACTACTTCCCACAAGGGAATTTATTAGATGATGTAGCTATCTTCTCCCAAGAAGTCTTTCCCAGAAAGATTCCCCCACTCATAAAGTCCTTCCCTTCTCTTGACCTTACAAAGCACTTGGCTTATACCTCTCCAAGGTGCTTTTCAAGTAATAATGTGTCATTAACCACCAACTAGATTACCAGCTCCATGAAGGCAGGTTTTGTGTCTGTATCTGCCACAGTATGTACTATATTTCCCTCATTGTGAATTTAATTTAATCAAATCATGGAAGTTTTTGAACTGGCAAGGAGCTTAAATGTCACCTAGGACAGTGCACTTATTTTACAGATGAGGAAACTGAGGCCCAGAGAGGTAAGTGATTTGCCCAAGATTATATAATGAACTAGTGACAGAACCAAGAGTAGAACCAGGCTCCATATCTGTAGCTATTTCCCCTACAACACATTGTCTCCCTGCTCAAACCTCTTTTTTTTCTCATGTCTCCCCTTTTGCCTGTGTCCAAAGCCTAGATAGGGTCCTGAGGCTCCTGGTAAAGAAGGCTTAGCCCTGCTGTGGGCACTCAAAACTCTCAGCACAGTAAAACCTCAAGTTTCCTTGGGAAGACCTGGTGTGAAAAGGAAATTACTTGTCCAAGGTCACACAAGTAGAAAGCAGCAGAACCCGAGAGTTGAACACAGATCATTCTGACTCCAGATGCAGCGTTCTTTCCACTACATTATGCTGCCCCCTGTCTGGAACCATCTGGGTAGGCAGAGGCCTGGTAGCCTAAAAGTAGTTTCTGATGTCCCAAATGATCCCGATGTTGAGCATCCTATCACAGGCTGGATGCCCTACTTAGCCAGCACCCTGAGGACCAGCCCCAGGGAGCAAAGCAATTTCTGGGCTGTGAGCAAAGAGACTGTCAGCCCTCTGATCATTTTCATTCCCCAGGCCCTTAGCAGAAAGTGGATCCACCAGGGAACTGACTGGATGATTTCACATTTATTGTGCCTCTTTCTTCCCAAGAAACCTAGGGACATGTCTACTAAATGAGAGCTACAGTGAGAGGGAGGATGTCTGATTTCTAGGCTAGGCTCTACCAGTTAATTGCTGTGTGACCTAAGTCAGACCATGTCCCCCTCTCTAAGTCTCAGTCTCCTCTGTTGTAAAAAAGGATGGGGTGGGGGGACGTAGTTTACAAGAGGATCCCTGACAGGTCCCTTTCAACTCCAGCATGCTGTGAGCCACAGAGACCATAGAGAAATTTACTGAAATTGTAAGAGCTGAAGAGATACGGAATCAAGGATGGAAACAAGTGAAGTGAGAGAAAGAAAAGAACAACATGCTAAGAAATGGCCAATTGACCACTTGTAGGCACTTACAGAAATGAAACTGAGGGGGAAAATTTTCCCTGTTGAGCCTATAATAAATTCCAGCTAGATGGTGTGGTGGATAGCACATTGGACTTGGGGCCAAAGGGAACTGAATTTAAATCCTGCCTCAGACACTTGCTAGCTGTTTGACTCTGGGTAAGTCACTCAGCCTCAGTCTGCCTCAGTTTCCCTATTTATGAAATGGGGATAATAATAGGTCCTACCTCTCAGGGCTGTTGTGAGGAACAAATGAGGTGATATGTAAAGTGCTTTGCAAACCTTAAACGCTAGTTATTATTATTATTACCATCATTAGAAAAGGAAACCTGATTTCTTTACTCATGACTTACAGGCTGAAGAATGAAGTAAATTTCAGCCAAATGCTAACTAGAACCTGCCTTGAAACTTGAGACCAGCTGATTGAGACCTACAGTTGTGAAGATGAAAGAGCCTGAGTCTGGGGTCTAAAGACCAAGGTTCTATCCTGGCTCTTCCAACAACCTGCCCAAATGTGACCTCAGTCAAGTCAATTCCCTTTACAGAGCCTCAGTTTCCTCCCCTCTAACATGTCCTTAAAATGAAGCTGTTATCAGCAGAAACAACAGTGGAGCTTGGGGCAGCAGGCCTCTTCTGGAAGAGGGGGCTGGCACATGGCCTGTCAGAGCTAGAGAGGAGTTTTGGAAACCATGCCATTCAGAGCTGTAGGGGAAACTCAGGCTAAAGTAGCTGATGAGATATGCTTAGAGGAGCTAAAGCTTAAGTCGCCGGTATAATTTACTCACTGTGACACACCAAGTCAGTGGCAGAGCCTGCATTAAAGCCATCGATTCAGGAAGAGCTCCAGCCAACCATGTGTCACTTCACTCAAGGCCCCCTGTGTTCTCCAATCTCTCTTCTCATCCTCATCACCAGTCACATCTCACCCAGACTACCATTTAAAGAGAAATCCCAAGGACTCCACTCACTCTCTAAACTTTTCCTCAACAGCCTCTTTGCCCCCATGTACATCCCCAACCATTCCCTTTCCAGTTCCCCTTTTATGTTGTAGTCTCTCATTACAAGGGCAGCATCTTAAGGGTAGGGACCATTTTATTTTCTTGTATTTGTATTTCTAGTTCCTAACGCAATTTCTGGCATGTAAACATTTAATAAATGCTCTCTCTACCAGTTTCTCTATCTATCTATCAAAACCCACGTCCTCTGACACCAACTACAGAGCAGATGAGAGAGGGCTTTGGGACCTTAAGGAACCTTGCCATGTCTCTTTATCCCTATTGTAAAGCAATAGATAAGGCTAGATGTTCAGACCTCAATTTCCTGAATGTCTCCATCACCTCATTGTTAGATCAAGACTGATTCCCAGCTTCACTGATACAGAAATTCAATCTGATCACTTCCCCCAAGAATGATCAATCTCTGGAGACTGATTCATACCAAAGCTTTAACTAGGGAAGGCTTTGCCCAAGAATACTGAAATTTAGAGATTGGCAACTGGGGGATTTCTTCCCAGTCCCCAAACACATAACCATGGCCATACCTATGTAAACTCTTCCTCACCCTCATCCTGAGGAACAATTTCTCCTTACTCTTGTCTCATCTTATAACCAACCCCTAACAATCCTTCTATAGCATAGAAATCTCAGTGTTCCAGGGCTCCTTCCTGAAAGACCACTCCCAAGGTGAGCCTCAGCCCCTCCTTTTCCCAAATACAAAGATTCTAGAACTGACAGTGGCAAATCCATGTCATACAAGGATTGATTGAAGGAAAATACAAAAAGAAATTACAAGCATACAAAAAATACAGACAGAAAATAATACAATTCAACAGACCAACTGACAGGGCTTCTAGCTATCTGACATACATACATAGTTACCAGAGAGAGAAGCACCAACATCTGCATTTCAAAAGCCAGGGGGCTCCTTAACAGCTACCCAGAGTCTTATCTGGCCAAATCACTGGAACATTCTTCCCATAAGTAAGCCTCAAAGCAAAATGCTAACTTCTGAACATATATATATTTATACACTTCTTCAGAGTCAGAGGGCATCACAATTGTTGTGACCCACTGCCTAATTACAAAGTAACAAAAGGTTTGTGCCTTCCTGAAAAACAAGCCTGCCCTAATCAAGCTGCTCTTGTTGGGCTCCACCTGAGGCCTATTAATGGTTGGGGAAGATCTTCAACGTCCATTAACATTAGTGGGGAGAGGCAAAGGAAATCTCAAGAAGGAAGGGAACACTTTCAGCTGGGGTAATCAGAGAAGATTGCATAGAAAAATCACAGGACCATAGAATTAGGACTGGAAAGGATCTTGGAAATCAGCTAGCCAAACTCCTTCATTTTACAGATGAAGAAACTGAAACCCAGAGATGTTAAGTGTCTTACCCAAGTAAGTGGCAGAGATGGGATATGAACCCAGGTCCTCTTACTTTAGAACCAGCCCTCACCTATTCCACTGAACAACAATATCTAGGCAGCACCACTTGAACTGGATCTTGAAAGAAGAGGAGAATTTCAGTAAACAGAGATGAGGAGGGAATGCATTCCAGGCATGAAAGCATCCTAGTGAGTACATAAGGTGAGGCACTGGCAGAATAAGGTCAGGGAATAGCGAATGGCTAGAATGCCCAGCATGTGAAGGAAGATAGCAAAATATAAGATTGGAAAGACAAGATAGAGCCACATGGTAGAGAGCCTTGAATGCCAGGACTTGTAATATCTATTTTATCGTACAGATAGTGGAGAGTCCCTGCAAGGTTCTTAGCAGTGCATTAACATGATATGAACTCTGAGAAAAGTCAAAAAACTCCCCTGGATGCCCAGTGCTAGGGTCAGATTTTGTATTAATAAAAAACCCTTGCCTCCTCAGTTCTGAATACTGGACCAAACCAGAGCTGGCGGATTGGGCCTGTTTTCATAATTCTGCTTGCTACTGCTGTTTTGTTTTGGTTTACATACTTAGTGAACATATCAGTTTGAGTTTTATGCCTTGAGGCAGCTTAATCACAAAGGGCCCAGTTCCAGACATGTAGGGAATAACTAAGCAGATAAATACTATGTTATGCATATGAGAGATAGAGAAAGGGAAGGAGAATATACTAGGTCTGGGCATCAAGAGGCCTGGATCCTAGTCCTATCCCTTCTATTTTCTTATTTTGTGACCTTGGATAAGTCATTTCCTCCCTCCAGCTTTCAGGCACCCTATCTGTGAGGTGAGAGGTTTGAATCTATCATTCATAATATTATATGCTTCATATTAATTGGCCCTTTAAGCTCTGATATTCATGTGTGTGTGTGTGTTGTTTGTCCTTCATCTTCAAAGAGGACCAATAACATCACAGGCGATGTCTTGACTCATGTGTGAATTGGATTTAAGTGAGGAAAAGTTGCGCAAAGTCATAAGTCTCAGTCCCTCTTCCAAAGTCATCAAAGTCCAGTGGCAAGACAAAAGTCAAGACAACTGGCAATGACCCAGGATGCAGTGGATGACCTTTAATGACATCTTTAATGTCTGACCAAGCTTTAAGCACTCCACAGTGTCTGCTTCATCAATTTTCATTGCTGTTTGAACAAACTGTTTTCATCTACTCATTCCTCCAAGTGAAGTCCTCACATGCTTGGGCTAGACAACCCCATAACTCACTGATGGATTTGAGGCTTATTGTTACCTTCAAAGTGGTTTAGCCCATCTACTGTGACCAGGATGTGGCCATTGAGCATGCTCCAACCCCTTGGAGCCACAGGTGAGAGTTGGGTGATAGGTGGACACCAAAGGTAGATGAACAGTCCTGAAAGGGACTCAGCAAGCCCTCAGACCAGATATGTTAATCCTCCTTGAACACTATATATGTGTGTATGTGTGTGTGTGTACACACACACACACACACACACACACACACATTTACATATATAAACTTGAAGTTTGGATTCAGTTAAAGGGCCATACTTAAGGAGTTAGAGGGACACATGTGGCCTGGAGGCCGCAGATTCCCCACCCCTGACTTAAGTGATAAAAATGCAGTTGATAAAAAAAGGGGACCCAAGAGAGAAAGAGTTGGAACAGGTCCTCTGTTTCCTGGCTCAACACAGTTTATCTAGTTAAGTGGACAAACATTTATTAAGCTCTAAGTGCTAGACACTTAGATACTAAGTGCTAGACACTGTATCAAGAACTGGGGATAAAAATACAAGCAAAAAGAAAGACAGTCCCTGACCTCAAGGAGCTTACATTCTAATGAGAGAAGACACATAAAAGCAGGTGAATTTAGAAGAGAAGAAATATAAACCCATGGTGAGAACGGGGAAGGAAGCTTCAGAGTCAGGAGTGGAGCCAAGAGAGGAACAAAAAATATGGCTGAAGTATACTTTCCTTACAACGGAGGTTCTGGAAAGAACCAATCAGAGAAAAGAGTCACAGAGGCAGAGTGTAGAACATTGCTGTAACATGGTAGAGAAAGTCTGAAGCATCAGGGCCTTGAGAGGGAAGTCTAAAAAAATGATCTGGGGTGAGTGTTATTGAACTGAAAGCTTTATAGTTCAATAGTGTAATTTAACAACCAAAAGGGTTCATGAAAGCTTTGGCTATATAAGAGAACATAGTGTCCAGAAATAGGGAGGTGATTAGTGTCCCCGTCCTCTGCCCCAGTGAGACACCATCTGAGCTGTATTTTAAGAAAGGTAGCAATGAGCTATAGTACAACCAGATGAGGGTGACCAGGACAGTGAAGGGTCTAGAAATCATATAAGGTCAGGACAGCTTGAAAGATCTTGGAAGATTTAACTGAAGACTTGAGGGAGAAATGAGAGCTGTCCTGAAGTATTTGAAGGGATGTCATGTGGAAAAGGGATTCGATTTATTCTTCTTAGCCCTACGGAGCAAAACTAGTAGTTACAGTGGAAGCTGCAAAGTAGCAAATTTAGGTTCTATGTAAGGACTAATTTTCTAGTAGATCTACATACAAAAGTGAAATGGACTGCCTCAACAGTTTTGGCCCTTATTGGAAGCCTTCCAAAGCCCAGTAACCATTACAGGTGTGATTAGTGCTCAGGTGTGAATTAGACTAAATGGCCACTGTCATCCCTTCCAAACCTAAAATGTTTTTGTTTTCAAAAGGCTAGAAAGCCAAGTTGTGGTGGGACTTAAATACCAAAAATACCCTCAACATCTGTAAACTATTACTCCTCTGGCTAGTGACAATCCTAGATTCCCATTTACCCATGACTCAGAAGAGAACTGGTAGCTCCAAATTTTCATCTTCTCCCCCACTCAGGGGAATACCCAACAAGGATGAAGTCAAATGGACAATGGGCCATTTGGCAGAAAGGAACATGAAGGAGAGTTAATTGACTTTCCTGCTGGGGCTCAGCTGGGTCTTGGGAAGCCTGCAAACTCATCTCTGGGCCCATTAGACTTGCTGTCCCAGAAGGGTCTTATGGAGGGAAGTAACCATAAAATCGTCTGTGGCCATAGAATCATAGAATTTTTACTTAAATAAGGCAACCTGGTGTAGTAGATAGGGCAATGGACTTGTAGTCAGAAAGACCTAACTTCAGGTCCTGCTTCAGACATTTCCTGAGCTATGTGACCCCAGTAATCTTTCTGTGCCTCAGATTCCTCAGCTTTAAAATGAGGGTTCTAGACTCAATGGTCTTCTAAAGTCCCTTCTAGCACTAAATCTATGGTCTAATACAAGCCTAAATCTTTCTCTCTGAAACTTCCATCCATTTCTTCTAATTTGGCTCTCTCTAGGACCAAAAAAAAAAAAAATAATTGTAATCCCTCTTGGAGCTGGATTCCTATTTCTACCAATTTTATTATTTTGTATACACCAAAGTATTTGCCCCCATCCACTTGACAGTGATCTTTCTCATTGAATGACTTTTATTAATGCATTAAATTAGAAGTCATTTGATCAGATTAGATAAAAGGTAATGAGAACAGAAATTTTACTTATATGTCACATAGACCATACATTCTATTTGAGTCCAGCCCCAGTCCCTGCCCTCTGCAAGTCACTTCACCTCTCTCAGTCTTGTTCTCCTCTTTTGTAAAATAAGGAGGTTGGACCAGATAGCTTCCAGGATCCTTCCACCCTCTAAGACCAGGATCCTATAAGCCTATGTTCAATAGTACTGGCCAAGGTTAAATCACTGGGGCACTTCATTGGACATCTCTCTCTAAGTTTACATTAAACCATTAAAAGCCTTTCTTGGCGTGCTGTCATCCATCTAGTTCTGAATCCCCCTAATTATACTGTTTTGTCTATCCATATCTTTCTATCTTGTTCACTCACATCTTGTTAACTCTTGTCTAAATTTCTGATATCAAAAGTAATGATTAGATTCACATTAAAATTCCATAACCTTTTATCAGGGATGCAAAAAGATATATGTGTAACAGGTGCTACTCATGAGAGGTAGAGCATACCTGTGAAAGAAATATCCCTAGCTTTCAGGTTTTTCAAGGAGATTGGGAGAGAAATAACCATGGATTAAGCAACTTAACCAGCAGCAATTCACTCACCCTCCTTATGTAATTTTGCCTTTGAAGGCAAGTCTGATGATAGTGGACAGCGGTTATCTCCCTGCACAGGAACCCAACAATTTTTGTTCCAGGGCTAAAGGAATATAAAGAGAAAACTAGTGTTACAACAGCCACTAGGGTGCCCTGTGGCCCCCTCTGTCCTATTTACTCAAGTAGCTGTGATCAGAAAAGGAACTCTAAGATTCTACTGCTCTCTAAACCACATGCATGCAGCTTCAAGCTTACTGATGACCAGGATGGTCATGAACAGATACAACCCCAAAACTCAAGCATTAGTGGTTGGTACTAGGGATATAGAACTCAGCTCCAACACAGTTTCTGCCCTTGAGTCGGGCAGGGACTAGGGCTAGACTCACATAGAATGTATGGTCTATGTTACATATAAGTAAAATTTCTGTTCTTATTACTTTTTATCTAATCTGATCAAATGACTTCTAAATTAATGACATTAATAGAGGTCATTCAATGAGGAAGATCATTGTCAAGTGAATGGGAGCAAATACTTTGGTGTATACAAACTAATAAAATTGGTGGAAATAGGAATCCAGCTCCAAGCACCAATGCTTCCCCACCCCCATTCAGCCCCAGATAAAGTAAAGAAACAATCACAAAATTGTGAAGATAAGGGATAAATAAGTGACTGATACAGCATTCTTAGGTTATGGGTTAGTCACAAGACATGACTATAAGTAGGTTTACAATAATAATAATAATAATAATAATAATAGCTAGCATTTATATAGGACTTTGAGGTTTGCAAAGTACTTTACAAAATGATTTCATTTTATCCTCACAACTCTAGGAGGCAGGTGCTATTATTACCCCTGTTTTACAGGTGGGCAAATGGAGGCAGAGATTTACAGTTAGTTACTATCTGAGGCTGGACTCAAATTTAGATTTTCCTGACTCCCGGTCCAGTTCTCTCTCCACCATGTCATCTAGCTTGTCTATTATTTATAATGATAGACAAGTAGCAAGTACGTCATGTAAGTGGTATTGAGAAGCTATCAATAGGAAAGGAGCTACAGTAAAATAAGTGTACAGCCTATGCAGTACTTAAAGTTCATGCAGCCCTGGGATGTGAAGACTGACATCCAGAATGATGATTTCTCCCTCTCTCTTTCTCTCACAGGCAGTCCTCAGCTGAAGAATTCCTGCATAACTATCTTGGATTCTAGTTGTCTGCCTCTAGAATTCTAGGAAGCTTTGTATAGGTCTAAATATCATACAGATCTGTGATCACTGGATGAACAGCTCTATCAGGCCTCTGTGGAGCTGAGTTTTAGAGTCCATGAAGGCACAATTGTAGTTTACCCATTTGTTGACAACAATGCAATCTACCCTTATAAAATATCTTTATTAGGGCAATGTGAATCAGTCAGCCAGCTGAGATTCTGGTAGTAGGCTCTGGCCAACCAATTAGGCAGAAAGAGTGCAAGTCCTGGGTGGTATGGCTTGATTGGCCCAATTGAGTGTCTGATCATTCCAAAGAACTACATTAATAGAATCTGTGTGATGTTTTGTATTTATAATAGACCTGCTTAGTTTCCCTGATCAATATATTCACAAGGATTTCACAAGAGATTTTATCAAATATTTCACTTAAATCTAGGTGAACCATAGCTACAATACTCCCCTGGTCTACCAATGTTTTTAACCCTATCAAAAAAAAAAAAAAGGGAATGAGGTTAGTCTGGCAGGACCTGTACTTGCTGAAGCTATTCTAGCTTTGTGACTATTTGGTAGTCGATAAATATTTCTTAAGCACCTACTATGTGCCAGGCATTGTGCTAAGCACTGGAAAAATAAATACAAAAAAGAGAGTTTCAATCCTCAAGGAGTTTACAATCTTCTGAGGGAAGACAACACACAAAAGGAAGTTAAAAGGTAGAGGTGGTGTGTGCCTAGGAAAGGCGCTCCACACAGGGGCAGAGTAGAAAAGTCAATACTATCACCAAGTCACACAGCCAAGTAAGCTAAGCTCTGTCCTTAAATGGAGGGTTTGGAGTTCATGGTCCCACCCTTTAAAAAGAGGGACAGAAGGTGTTTTTGTTGTTTGTCCTTCCCAAAGGGGACCAATGATATTAGGAGAGTAACATCTTCACTTGCAAGTGAATTGGATTTAAGTGAGGCAGGAATGTGCCTCAATGTGGAGATGATTCCTCCAGTCATCAGAGACCACTGGCAAAATGTAGGACAACTATCGATGGCCCCTCGAGACAGAAGGTAGGATGAGATGGAGTACCAAGACTGATAGGATCTTGCAGGGTGATGAGGTTTTCCCAATAATGAACTTCCTGGGGCAGCTTTTTCAGATGTTCACTCATGATCCCTTTAATAATATATTCTAGGTATTATGACTGTATAGGGAGACAATGTGGAGTTTAAAACTATCCAACCTACAATAAAAGAAACTGAGGCAGGGTTCTGTGCCAAAGGCATTTTATTAAAGGGTCCATGATCCCCTCTAATGAAGTCTACCTCAGATCTTCCTCACAATCTTAAGTGCCCCTAATCCTCAGGACCTTACTTTTATAGGGTTTGATAGACAATTATGCAAAAGAAGCATGGTAAAATACAGAATCTCTTTGGTTGACAGAATTTGCTCTTAAAGACCAAAAATTAATATGGGTAAGGCAAGAGCCATCTCCAATGACCAAGTGGTCATAAGATAGTCATCTGCTAATGTTGAGAAGAGAAGATAGTCTGGAAATACAAAAATAGGTTGGGGGATTTTCCATAGAATCAAGGCATCCCACCTATGCTGGGTTTGGACATGGAGTTTGTGCAAAACAGGATGAAAATGTCTTTGCCAGCATCATGCAAGTGAGTTTCATAACTGGTAAACAAGTAGTGAACATTATATTAAAGATTAAGGCCTGATATAAGAACCTATCTTATCTAATTATCCCTATATGATTAATGTAAAATACCAAACTGATTAGTACTAATTGGAATAGAGGAGGGGTCCTAATGAACATATCTCACACAGCAAGGTGTTTTGTTTTTAATGAAAATACAGTACAAGTGCTATGGGGTTTTGTTGTTAACCCATACATAATAAAGGCAGGAATTTGGAATAGGTTGGGGAGGAAATAAGGACCTTATTTTTGTTGTGTCTCAAATTCATTTGTAGGCTAAATCAGAGAACATATTGGGAATTTATAACCATAAATCAGATAGTTATTTGGGACAAAGGACTATAGTGTCAGTCCCAAATGTAGGCATTAAGAAGAAAATATTTAATCCTAACCTGGGGGCAATCTTCCTGGTTTTTTATAACTGGGTACAGTCTAGCTATGAATAAAGAGTAATCAGCCTGACTTTATCAGAAATAGGCCTCTAGTCACCATACATTTGCAGACTGGAACTGAGATGGATGACAGGTTGTCCTGAAGGGATGAAGCTCAAAAGTCAGTTGCAGGTAAGCATTTCCCAGCAGAGACTACAAGACAGAGTACAGAGATGCCCATAAGACAGTAAAAGGTAGGGAGCGGCTTAATGACATCAGCAGAAGATATTGGCTATCCTGCTGTATTAAAGGCAAATGTGTGCTCTGCCATGCACATGACCTGTGGGGGGAAGGAGGGAGAAAGGGACCAGGAACTATGATATTGTTTCGGTTTAAATCCAGGGATGCCAAAAGGTGTTGAGATGGGGACTTTGCCCACCCAAAACCTGTTGGGATTTCATGATGTGTGGTGGAATTGTCTCAAAGAATTCAGTCAGACCACTTCTAATCCAAGTATAGGCATTTATTGAGATTGACACCTCTCATGGAGCGGGGTTAAGTTCCAAGAGGAACCAGCAACTTCAGAGAAAGCAAGATGGATTTTTGTAGGGTAAAGATGCAATTACACAACAGAAATTTATATAGAATAGAGGAATAAAAAAGGCAGGAGGAGTTTGTTAAAGGATTAGGTAATGGAGAAGGGGTCCCATCTATGGTTCAATGGTTAAACATTCTGGTCAATCTGCCCTCCAACTGGCTAGCTATTGTGGTCCTGTCTGGTTAAGACCCATAGTTAGGTATTGTGGTGTTGTCTTGGGCTAGATGGATGATGTGATTGTGATTAAATACAAGAACACACCTGTTTCTGTGAGAATGGGTCTGGGGGCAGTGGCTAGTTTCCCATCATATGGACACACCTGCTGTTTCTGTGGGAACTAAGACTTTAGCAACACACCTGTTGTTCCAGTGAGTAGTGAGGCATATCTGAAGAAGTTAGGACCTTGGCTGGGAGGTGGGGGAGGGGGCTAGATAGGTGCAGTGGGCCTGCTGTTCAGTGGGGCTGGACCCATGATGAAGTTAGAATACTGGGGCTGGAGGCAGCTTTATTAGGATTCCCTCAGTATTAAGTAGAATTGGACCCACAGAGTTCCTTGAACTTAAGACAGCTATTTGCCTCAAACAGGAAGGGGGAAATGGGGGGTCAGAGTGCCCCAGGTGCTACAAGCAGGAATTGAAATCCAGTTCCTTCATCTATATATTCCCGTTTTGTTCTGCCTCAAATTTATCTGTAGGCTAAATCAGGAAAGATACTGGGACAACTTTGGCCCTTCTCTAGTCTTGTAGTAGCTCTCTCTTCTTGAAGGTACTCTCTCAAAGATCACTGTCAGGGACTGAGCAATCCCACATAGCAATTCCTCCAGTGCCTGGAAATGGTTAGTGTAGGGCAGCTAGACATTCTCATAGTGTTTGGCAGCTACTGCAGGACCTCTCCTACTATCTCTCCACTTACGTGACTCTTACTTTCTGCTACTGCCCATGATGTGCTCTGTATTTCAGCCAATATTCACTGGCTTGGTTCTGCTATCTCCCCTTGTCTTCTGTTCCTGGAACAGAAACCACTCTATTCTCATTTCTGCCTATGAAAACCTTTCTCTTCATGGTCCTTCTCAGATGTCACCTCTTTCAGAAAGCTTTTTTTAAATCAAACCTAGATTCCACATTTAATTGATATATTTTTGAATATTCATCATCATCATCACCACCACCACCACCACCACTATGTACAGAAACAGGAAGCATTATTTTCTGTCTCCAGTGTTGCCAGCTGCCTTCAAGGCCCAGGCATGGAGGAGGTGCCCCCTCTGCCCCTGCCCCCCAACCTAGGATGTGTGCTCTGCTTGGGGGCTTGCCTTGGGGAGAGTCCATGAAGCCTCAGAGGGTTTAAAAAAAATAATATCCACAGAGGCCCAAGAATTCTGACCCTAAAGCCTCAATTCCAGAGCAAAGGGAAGGGAAGAGAAAGTCTTTTAAGGATGCAGAAAAACCAGCTGACAACTGAGGTTCTCACTTTTCTGTTCCCCTTCACCCAACCACCCACTTGCTGTCACCCCTCAAGGAATCCCTGGGGCAAAGGTGGCCCAAATGGATGGCAGAGCCCCTGGAGGGGGTGGGTACTGGGAACAACTCCATCTTCCCCCAGCTTCCAGGGAAATACTGGTGCTATCTCTGTCCCCAGCACCCAGTAGTCCAATACATGCACCCTCCCATCAGTACGATGGTTAAAAATATAACATCATGCGGTCCCAGGGGGAAGGAAAGTCCTTGGTGTCTCAGTCTGTGCCCTTCCTGCTGGTGTGTCCAGCAATGCCAGGCCAGCTCACCTCAACCCGCAAACTTCTTGATGCAGCCTAACCACGTGCAGGTGAGAGGAAGATCACCTGTGTGCCTCTGTATGTTCTCCTTGAGGTGGGAGCACTTCCTCTAAACTTTGCAGCAGCCCTTGAAGCCTGGCGCTTGCTGGACAACCAAGGGGCCAAGTTAGCTACAAGAGGCTTCGTGTGCGACGGCCGTGGGTGCAGACGGAATGGTTGGGGAGGAGAGGAGGGTCCCCGATGCAGGAGCAGGACGAGGACGACGAGGAGGTGCAGCTGCCACTCTCCAAGTGAGCCCACGCAGGTCCGTCAGGATGTTGGGGGCTCGGCAAGGCCCGGGGCCAGGGAGCCCCCTTGGGCCATGGAGGCTGCAGAGCCCCCTGCACCTCCAGGTCCTCCGGGCAGCAGTCACCCTGGGGTGAACCTTTAGGAAGCTCTCTCTGACCTCTGCTCCTTCACCCCAATCTCCTGTTCCAGCTACAGGTGATCTCTCCCTCCTCAAACTGTCCTAAAGCCTTTTGCCTGACTCTCTCCTTTGCCTCTATCACATTCTACCTTGTACTATATTTATTTGCACACATGGAATACCTCCTAGGACTGATAGACTGTAAGCTCTATCAGGGCAAAGCCTGTGTGTGTGTGTGTGTGTGTGTGTGTGTGTGTGTGTGTGTGTGTGTACTATACTCCCAGTATAGTACATAGTAGATGCTACATAAATACTGAATTTTTTTAATGGAGTTGTCCTATTATTTTGGGTAGAAAAATCCTGGCATAGGAAAAAACCTCACTCTCATTCTCAGATATGTCCCTATGGGTGGCCAAGGTTCTCTTCAAAAGAAACTGGGGCAGTTCTAGTACTATTAATACTATAATACTATCTAACATAATTCATGCCTTTGATTCTCACAATATCTCTGTGAGCAAGAACAGGTATCCCTATTCCCATTTTACAGATAAGAAAACTGAGGCTCAAGATAAGTGATTAAATAATCCAGATCCATGTTATCTCTGGGATTTTATTATTCTGTGAGTAGTAAAGTCAGGGCTATAAGAAATTCAGGCAAAGGAGTCATCAAACTGAGAGAAAAAATATGTTCTGGCATTTCTGGCATTTTCTGCCAAGAAAGTGAATTAAACCTGGGTCAAATGCAAAGAACAGCTCTCCCTCGATTGGCATCATCTTCTGCTATCATTCAATGCCCAGCATATAACATCTTAATACTTCAAGCCTTCATGGTTTCCTTAATGTGGGTGCTCCCCTTTCACTTTTTCAGATCTCAGCTCCTCCACACATTAGCTTGACATTTTTTGTGAGGTGGTATGGGCAAAAAAATCATCTCCCAATGACTAACTTTCTGGTGCCTCTCTGAACTTTGGGCTTCCAACAACAAACATATAGCCCAATACTGGGCCCCTCCTTGTAGCCATTCTGGCTTTGTAATATCTGCCCCAACTTGGGCTCCACTGGCAGAGCCTTTGAGAGTTGTCTTCCTCCTTTTGAGAGGATATTATCAGATAAGATCATGTAATATGCCCTTTAAAAATCAATTAGGGGTAGAGTCAAGATGGTGGAGTAAAAGCAGGGACTTGCTTGAGCTCTCCAAATACCTATAAAAAAAGACTCTAAACAAATTCTAGAGCAGTAGAACCCACAAAATGATAGCAATGAAACAAATTTCCAGCCCAAGACAACCTGGAAGGTCAACAGGAAAGGTCTGTTGTACCAGGCTGAGAGAGGAGTGCAATCCAGTGCGAACACTGACTGGGCCCCAGCAAACCTGGAACAAGCTTCAGAGGACTGAGTCACTGGCAGCTGTGGTGGTTTCCAGACTTCTCAACCTACAAATGCCAAAGATAACTTAGAAATTCAGTAGGAAAGGTCTCTCGGACCAGGGTGAGAGAGTAGACCCAGGGCAGCAGTGGTAGCAATGGCATTGGCTGCTTCTAGAGCTCTCAGTCCACAGACTGAAGGGGGAGGAGGGATCAAGAACTGATCAGAGGAGTATTGCAGGGATCTCTTTGCTGGCACTAAGGCAGGATTCTCTTGTTTTGCCCATGCTTGGATCTGGGTCACAGTCCTGGGTGGCAGTCCTGGGGCAAAGAAGAGAGCTGGATGGCAGAGCTTGTGGCTTGATAAAGAGTCAATCCTCCTCACAGATCAAAGGTAGAAAAGAATGCTTGTAGTAACTTACAGACCAGAGTACAGGCCAGAAGAAGAGTAAACACCTATCCTTTGATCATACCACCTTGAAAGAACTGAAAATTTACAGGTCCCTAGAAGCATCTTTGAAAACAGCTGCACAAAACCCTGAAGCTTGGGAGAGTACACCCTCCACACTAGAAGCAGAGTCCTACTTTAACAAAGAGCTAAAAAGTCAAGTAATTGGCTGGTAAAATGAAGAAACAGCAGAGGAAAAAATCATACTATAGAATCTTACTTTGGTGGCAAAGAAGATCAAAACATACAACCAGAAGAAGACAACAAAGTCAAAGCTCCTACATCCAAAGCCTCCAAGAAAAATATTAATTGGTCTTAGGCCATGGAAGAGCTCGAAAAGGATTTTTAAGATCAAGCAGAAGAAGTAGAGGAAAAATTGGAAAGAGAAATGAGAGTGACACAAGAAAATCATGAAAAATGAGTTAAAGGAGTGCTAAAGGAGACCCCCCCAAAAAAATACCAAAGAAAATAACACCTTAAAAATTAAACTAACCCAAATGTCAAAAGAGATCCAAAAAGCCAATGAGAAGAAGAATGTCTTAAAAAGTAGAATTGGCCAAATGGAAAAAGAGGTCCAAAAGTTCACTGAAGAAAATAATTCTTTAAAAATTAGAATGGGGGTGCGGCTAGGTGGCGCAGTGAATAGAGCGCCGGCCCTGGAATCAGAAGGACCTGAGTTCGGAGCCGGCCTCCGACACCTAATCCGCACAAACAAAAACCTAGCCATGTAACCTTGGGCAAGTTACTTAACCCCAATTGCCCTAAAGGGGCGGCTAGGTGGCGCAGTGAGTAAGAGCGCCGGCCTCGGAGTTTGGATGACCTGAGATCAGATCTGGCCTCAGAAAATGAGCACCCACGCATAAATCAAATGACTAGCCATGTAACCTTGAGCAAGTTACTTAACCCCAATTGCTTTAAAAAAAAAATTAGAATAGGGAAAATGGAAGCTAATGACTATGAGAAATAAAAAAATTATCAAACAAAACCAAAAGAATGAAACTATAGAAGACAATGTGCAATATCTCATTGGAAAAATAACTGACCTGGAAAACAGAACCAGGAGAGATAATATAAAAATTATTGTACTACGTGAAAGCTATGATAAAAAAAAGAGCCTGGACATCATCTTTCAAGAAATTATCAAGGAAAATAGCCCTGATATTCTAGAACCAGAGGGTAAAATAGAAATGAAAGAATTCACTGATCACTTCCTGAAAGAGATCCCAAAAGGAAAACTTCTAGGAATATTATACCCAAATTCCAGAGTTCCCAGGTCAAGAAGAAAATATTGCAAGCAACCAGAAAGAAACAACTCAAGAACTGTGGAAACACAGGATAACATGAGATTTAACAGCTTTGACATTAAGGGATTGGAGGACTTGGAATATGATGGTTGGTTGGTTGGTTGGTTGGTTGTTGTCCATTCTGGAAGAGGACCAAAATGACATCACTATGCTAGAGTCAAGTTTCGGTATGTCTGACTGTGGCTGTTCAGATCAATACAAGCTCAGAATGCTCTACCACAGGTTGCACACAAATAGTTCATGTAAATATTTGGGGTAGATACTCTAAATTTGCACATACTGCATTTCCTTCAGTTCTGCTTTACTCACAGAGCACAGTGCCTTCTCTAATGTGGGCATGCCATGCTGAGCAAGGAAGTCCTGTGCCAGTGTCTCCAAATGGAGAACAGCAGCAAATGGAGAAGGAATATGATATTCCAAAGGTCAAAGGAGCTAGGATTAAACCAAGAATCATCTACTCAGCAAAACTGAGTATAATACTTCAGGGGGGAAAATGTCTATCCAATGAAATAGAGGACTTTTAATCATTTTTAATGAGAAGACCAGAGCTGAATAGAAAATTTGACTTTCAGATACAAGACTCAAGAGAAGCATGAAAAGGTAAACAGGAAAGAGAAATCATAAGGGACTTATTAAAGTTAAACTATTTACATTCCTACAGGGAAAGATGATATTTGTAACACATGAGACCTTGAAACAGGATAGTTGGAGGGATTATATGTGTGTGTGTGTGTGTGTGTGTGTGTGTGTGTGTGTGTGTGTGTGTGTGTGTAGAGGGGGGGGCACAGAGTAGGTTGAAGGAATGATATCTAAAAAATAAAATTAAGGGGCAAAAGAAGAATGTACTGGAGGATGGAGAAAGGGAAGGGTAGAATGGGATAGAAAATTATCTCACATAAAAGAGGCCAAAAAAAGTTTTTACAGTGGAGGGGAAGAGGGGGACATAAGAGGGAATGGGTGAACTTTAATCTCATCAGATATGGCTTAAGGAGGGAATAACATACACACTCATTTGGGTATGGAAATCTATCTTACCTATAGGCTTGAGGAAAAGGGGATGGGGGATAATAAAAGGGAGGGCAGATTAGAGGAGGGGGTAATCAGAAGCAAACACTTTTGAGGAGGAGCAGGGTTAAAGAAGAGATAGAATGAATGGGGGCAGGATAGGATGGAGGGAAATATAGTTAGTCTTTCACAACATGACTATTATGGAAGTGTTTTTGCATGACTACACATGCATAATCTATATCGAATTGCTTGCCTTGTCAATTAGAGTGGGTGGGGAGGGAAGAAGGGAAATAATTTGGAACTCAAATTTTCAAAAATAAATGTTAAAAACTGTTTTTACATGCAACTGGGAAGTAAGATATACAGGCTGGGCTATAGAAATCTATCTTGACTTACAGGAAAATTGAAAGGAAGGTGATGGGGGTGGGAGGAGGGGTGGTGATAGAAGGGAGGGCAGATTGGGGGAAGGGTAATCAGAAATGGATACATACTGTTTTGGGGTGGGGGAGGGGAGAGATGGGAAGAAAACTTGGAACACAAAATCTTGTGGAAGTGAATGTCGAAAACTAAAAATAAATCAATAAAAATTTTTAAAATAAAATAAAAAATCAATTATTCAACAAAGTACTTATTAAATTCCTAGTATATGCCAGGCATTGTTTTAAATTCTGGGAATACAAAGACAAAAATAAAATGGTCCCTGGGTTTCATGCATACTTTTACCATGGATAACTGGGCAGTAGAAAGATGTCCTGATTAACACAAAAAGTGATCAAGTATGTTGTGATTTTATTGTCATCCAATGCTTTTTCTTTCTCTAATCTAACAGGTGCAATATGCTAAGGAGGTTTGTTCAAAATAGAACCTGCAACTTTGGTATACTGCCACCAGGTGGTGGTGGTGGTAACTCAATCACATGGTCCAAAATGTAGCACCTATGCTTTTCCTGAGATTCAAATGAGATCTAAGCTCCTGAGGACTCATAATTGTGAATTTTCTTTTTTTTTTTTTTTTTGCTTTTCGGAGGGCAATTGGGGTTAAGTAACTTGCCCGAGGTCACATGGCTAGGTTTTTGTTTGTGTGTGCATTAAATGTCTGAGGCCAGATCCGAACTCAGGTCCTTCTGACTGCAGGGCCGATGCTCTACTCACTGTGCCACCTAGCCGCCCCAATTGTGAATTTTCTATATTGCCTTGACTAAAAATATACATTTCATTAAAAGAGGTAGACTTGAAAATCTTAACAAACATATATTTAAAGAAATAAATATCTGAGATACAATAGAGTATCATTCTCAGTAATTCTTAATATTTTCTCTATCAGTTCTCACCCTCAAAATCTTATCTAAGAGTCAAAGGTCCTACACTGTGGTATGTATACACCTGGATGGATACATGTCTTAAATTTTCTAGACTGTTGGAATTTGCAGCAATTGTCTTTCATCTCAGTCTTTGTCACAGTATAAGGTTGTTGACTCCTAGTACAAGAATAAAGAAGCAAGACCTGGCCAAGGTATAAATTATATCTTCAATGAATTCACTTAGATGGGGGTCAAATATCCTGTGCTTGATGGAATTACAAAGAAAGTAGATTGCAGTTCCACAGACGACTCTGGGCTTCAGTGATAAATAACTGATCACCTGAAAATTTTATTGATATGTAATAAAGATGTTAACATGGAAAACCAGAAACTAAAAAGGTCCATGTGCTAATAGTGTAAGAAAAATACTGACTCAACAGAGCCCAGTCACTGCCACTACCAAATAAAACATTTGCATGTTGAGGGAAATTTTTATGATAGTCTTTTAGAAAGCATAGAAAAAAATATTAAATCCCAGCCTTCTCAATTAACAAGTAGTTTCTTCAGGGACCAAAGACCATAATTAACCAGAATCATCACCACAAAGAGCTCCTTCTTTCTTGAATGCAGAATAGTGAGGGGAAAATTTGGCCTAAGGTTACAGAGTTACAAGGAAGCAAATAAGAATGTTCTAATAATGAGAGTTTTCCCTTTTATTTATTTTTTTTTAGTTGACAAAAATCTATCCTTTTCCTTCCACTTCCCCCATTGGAAAAAAAGAGAGAGAAATACATTGTAATAAATACATATAGTTTAGCAAAACACATTTTAACAATGGAATGGACTGCTTTAAGTGTATCTATAATATTATATTATTATTCAACATTGTAGGTGCCAAGCAGCGGCAAGAATACTAGTTGTTGGGTAGTTTATAAATAGGATTCTTGTTCAAAAGGGATTAAATTAAATGTCCCAGAGACCATGTTACACATGTATATATATAAAAGTTCATGTGAAAAAAGACCAGGAAGAAGCTAAGTATGAACCATGCTTCCCATTCCTAGGAAGACAAGAAAGGGTTTGGGGAGGGAAAGAGAGAGGAAGGGAGGAAGGGAGAGTTATGAGAGAAGTGAGAGGCAGTAAGAATGTTAGCAAAAACACAGGAAGGAAAAGAAAAGAAAAGTCTCAAAACAAGCAGGCAATGTTGGAACTACCATATTAAACTTGAAATATTAAAATAAAGTGTACAGAGTACAGATTCATAGTTTCATATGTGGTCCACTTTTTCTGTTTACTTCTTTATATGGAGAAATATTCGTGTTTGTTGATGTTTATCAAGTTCCTAATTTTTAATTAAATTTGTAAAATTAAAACAAGAGGGTTTTCTAAAATTCTTTCCAGTAATAATACTGGGAGGGGGTGGGTAGCTGCAAGCACCCTAACATACCCAGGATGACTGTTAGCACGGGTTCTTTGATCTACTTTTCTAAAGGAAAGCAACAATCAAACATATATCATTTACCTAGTTCAGGGGGGGAAAGTCAGCACCCTGAACTTCAGAGAATACAAACAGAAGTTAAAAGAAGACAAAAATACAGACAGAGAAAATAACACAATTCGATAGACATACAGAACTTCTAGCTGTCTGACTATCTCATACATACAGTTAGTCACCAGAGCAAGAAGCAACAACAGCTGGGTTTTCAAAGCTGGGTGGTTCAATGGCTGCCTAGAGTCTCATCTGGCCAAATCACACAACTCTTTCCATAAGCAAGCCCCAAAGCAAAACCTCAACTCAGAGGTATATACAGCCTTCTCCAGGGTCAAAGAACATCACAACCCTCCTGACCCACTGGACTACAAAGTAACCAAAGTTGTGCCTTTCTGAAAAACAAGCCTCCTACCACAAGCTCCATGTGGCCACATTCAGCCTATTAGGGGGCAAAGTTTATTTTCAAATCAGGAAAGGTCCTCAAATTCATCTAAGCCTGTTAAGGGAAGGAAAGATCTTCAAATTCCTATTACCATTGGGGGGGGTGGTAAGGAAAAAGGTGGAGAGAGAAGAGAGCACTAAGATTTTAGTGAATTTCAATTGGATATGACTAAACAGTGGAATAGGTAAAGAAACTAAAGCAATCTTCACCAGTATTAATGAAATTATCAGGTTCAGAGAAAAGGAGGTTATAGGTCCACTGTCCTCTGTGAGTAAAAAAACTACACTTTGAATATTGTATTTAGGACTAGGGATAATTTTAGGAAGGACATTGACAAGTTAAAGAATTCACAACCAGAATGGAGGGGGAACTGGAAACCATGCAATATGTGGATTGCTTGAAAGAGCTAAGGATGTTACATTCAATTCAAATATTTATTAAGTGCCTGCTCTGTTCCAGGTACCATTATAGCTGCTGCAAATACAAAGACTAAAAAGTAGCCTCTGTCTTCAAAAAGCTTACATTCTTATTTTTTATTTATTATATTTTTACATTCATTTTTTTGTTTTTATTTTTTTGGTCTTTATTAATTTGTTTGTTTACTTTTAGTTTACAAGATTCAGTTCTACAATTCCTTGAGTTTCAAATTTTCTCTCCCTCCCTCTCCTCCCCCTCCCACGGCGGCATACAATCAAGTATAGGATCTGCAAATACTTTCACATTAGACATTAGTCAGGTTATAAAGAAGGATTGTATCAGATGGATAACATTCATTTTCTAAAAAATTTTAAGTTCCAAATTCTCTCCCTCTCTCCCATACCTCCCAAACCCACTGAAAAGACAAGAGATGTAACATCAATTATACATGTGAAATCAGGCAAAACATATTTCCACATTAGCCATGTTGCAAAAAAAAGAAAAAGGCAAGAGAAAATAAAGAGAAAAGATTTGGCTTCAGTCTGCATTCAGATTCCATCAGTTCTTTCTCTAGAAGTGGATAGTATTTTTCATCATTTGGAATTGTCTTGGGTCATCATATTGCTGAGAATAGCTAAGTCTTTTACAGTTGATCATCATTACTATGTGCAATGTTCTCCTGGTTTTGTTCACCTCATTTTGCATCAGTTCATGTGAGTCTTCCCAGGTTTTTCTGAAACCATCCCAGTCATCATCTCTTATGGCATAATAGTATTCTATCACAATCATATGCCAGATCTTGTTCAGACATTCCCCAATTAATGGGCATCCCCTCAATTTCCAACTCTTTGCCACCAAGAAAGAGCTGCTTTGAATATTTTGTATTTATAGATCCTTTTCCTTTTTCTTTTATCTCTTTGGAATACAGAACTAGTAGTAATATTGCTGGGTCAAAGGGTACACACAGTTTTATCACCCTTTGAGTATAGTTCTAAATTGCAGAGCTTACATTTTTGTTTTTTGTTTTTGTCTTTTTAAAGTAATTGGGGTTAAGTAACTTGCTCAAGGTTACACAGCTAGTCATTATTTATGTGTAGGTGCTCATTTTCTGAGGCCAGATTTGATCGCAGATCATCCCAACTCTGAGGCTGGCGCTCTTACTCACTGCGCCACGTAGCCGCCCCTTAGAGCTTACATTTTAAAGAGAGAAAATAACATGTACATAGAGAAGTAAAAATAAAATAAACACAAAGTAATTTGGTGAGAGCAGTAACAACTAGAGAGGTCAGGAAATGACTTGTGGGGAAGAACCTGAGCTGAACCTTGAATGGAATTAGGGATTCTGAGAGGCAGAGGTGAGCATCATGGGGGACTATCTGTGCAAAGATAAATAAATGGGAGAGGGAATGTCAGGTGGAGAGAACAACTAGTATGTTGGCTCAATTGAAAAGGTGAGTATGTGGTAGAAATAACATGCAATAAGCCTATAGAGCCAGATCGTGAAGGATGCTAAATGCCAAAAAGATAAATGTGTAATTTATCTTTTTTGTTTGTACAAGATAAGAGGGAAGTCCTGGTGCTTCTTGAGAAGTGACTTCATTAGATCAATAGCATACTTTAGGAATGTAATTTTGGCAGCTCCATGGGAAAAATAGAAGAGATTGGAAGCAGAAACCAGTTAATGTTATGACCATAATCCAAGTGAGAGTTGATTAAGGCCTCAATTATGGTATGATCTTGTGAGTGGAGAAAACAGAATGGATTTGAGAGACATTGTAGAGGTGAAATCAAAAAGATTTGTCAACTCATTAAATATGGAGGAAGAGGGAGGAGTTGAGATTGACTCTGAGGTTGCAAATATGGGTAATTAGCATGGTGGTGCCCTCAGCATAAGTAGGAAAGTAAGAAACACACTTCTTAGCTGTGTAACCCTGGGCAAGTCACTTAACCCTGTTTTCCTTAGTTCTTCATCTATAAAATGAGCTAGAGAAGGAAATGGCAAATCACTCTAGTATCTTTGCCAAGAAAACCCCAAATAGGGTCATGAAGAGTTAGACACAATTGAAAATGACAAAACAACAACAAAGAATTATAGGGGTGTAATATTGTTAGACTTAGTGATCATATTGGTTGATTTGTCTGAACTGACTTTTTTCTCGTTTTTAATTCTTTGTTATAACAAATAGCCTATTAGATCAGGTTAGGGAGAAGACATTCAAAAATAAAGATAATACAAAGACAAAATATATAAGTAAACATTTTTAAACAAAAAAGATTTTTTTTTGCCTTGAGAAAGGAGTCATGCTCTGACAGAGAGCTCCCTCAGCACCCTAGGAATGTCAGTGATCCACCCCAGTAGCTGGGGTCCCCCATGGTCTGCCTTCCCACAGCAAGTCCAGACTTCCCATCCCAGGGCTATAGTTGGGTACAAGGCTCCAGTGAAGCCCCTGGCCAGGAAACTCACCCAGAAAAAAAGGTTGGGTTCTGCTTTGGATATGTTGAATTTGAGGTGCCTATGTAACATTCAGTTGAAGATTACCCTGAGGCAGTTGTGTTGTACTGGAGCTAAGAAGAAAGATGAAAACTGGATATGTAGATCTGGGAGCCATCTGAATAAAAATTAGCCGAACTCATAGAAATTGATGAGATCACCTAGAGAAACAGGGTAGAGAAAGAAGAGAATAAGACCCAGGACAGAGCTCTAGGGCATACCTAACCATAGGTAAGATGACATAGATGAAAATCAAGCAGAAGAGATTAGAAAGTGGTCAGATAGCTAAGAGTAAAACCATAGGACAGTAGATGCAGATAGAGGAAAGCCATCTTGCCAATGTGAATTGTTGGTATGAGGCGACAAGGACTAGATAGAATGAATGGTTCAACATATATCAACATAAGTCCCCACTGCATAGGAAACACCTAGAATAATAGGTTCTATTTATTAATATTGTAGCACAATTCATTGTTCTGAGATTTCTTTCAACATTAACATTCTACACTGTAATATATTATGTTCTACATTTAGCACTAACATTCTATATTCTAAATCCCCTTCTAGCTCTAACATTCTATGTTCTGAGGTCCTCTATTAGTTCTGTCAAACTATAAATTGTTGAACTATAAATTATCCATGTTCCAAAGGCACAAATGTCTCTGAAAACTTATCATTCCATCATGTACTTCACAGAACCCTAATATTGATGTAGCTGGTGGCATAGAGAAACACTGACATGAAGACATTGGGCATTTGAAGTGTTTTCATTTCTTATTGAAAACTAGAGTTACTTGCAGACTAGAATGTAGAACTTGTTTGTAATTAACCTTAATACTCCTTCACTAAGAATTTCAAAAATTGCTGTTCTCAATTAGACATCTCTATAAGAATAAGATCTCTAGAAATCTCTCAAATATAAACATGTTTGGTGGGGAAGAGGTGGGAGGCCACTAACATAGGAGTCAGAGTCCTGACCTCTGTTCTTGGTTCTGGCACTAACCCATTGCGTTAACTTTAGCAAGTCATTTTTGAGAGGGCAAGTCTCTCTGAGCTTCAGTTTCCTTCTCTGTAAAAATGAGATTTGGATTAAATGGTCTCTAAGATTTCTTCCAGCTCTAATGAGCTATGATTCTCTGGTTTCATATTAACAAGTTGCTACGAAGTCAACTCACCAAAACATTTACTTATGTCTGATTCTACAAAAATCACAGAAAACAATAATAACAGCATATCCCATTTCTATTGTGCTTTCAAAATTAGAAAAAGCTTTCCTCCCCAAGAGATATATAACACAAAATTCACTATCCCCAGCTCACAAATGAGAAACCTGAAGCTAAGACAGATTATATGACTTGCCCAAGGTCACACAGCTAGTAAGCAACCTTTCTACCCTCTTACCAGGCTAAGAATCCTGAGCACTCAAAAAGATAGAAGAATTATTTACCCTCTTAGTCCCCTAAAGCAAAGGCTCCAGCTGGTGAGAGGTTTGGGATTCCAGCCATGAATTTGTGTCCAATTCTATTTCACAGTTTGACAGATTCAACCCAAATCTGTGGAATTTTTACAGCAGAGGGTAATTCTTTCTCCTGAAAGTCTTGATATCCCCTGACTCTAAGTGTTTAGTATTTTCCTTCAAATGCTCCTGTTCATTCTAACTCCATCTAGAATCTCATCCTCTCAAGTTTATCCACAAGAACCTTCCCCAAACTAGGGTATTCTGATTTTAGAGTTGAAATTGTAGAACAAGGGAAGTTAAAGCTAGAAAGATCCAAGAATATGGAATGTCAAAGCCAAAGTGGGGGTCTTCAAATTATAATAGGAAGGGAACTTAGAATACACAATATAGACGCTCAGCACTAGAAAAAAGACATCAAAGCATGGTACACAAATTGTTTAAACTAAAAGATATTTAGAATGTAGCCTTACCAAGCTAAATGAACATTGGAGTATACAATGTGAAAGCTAGAATGGCCCTTATAACAAAAAAACATAATATATTAGAACTGGAAGGAAACTTAGAAATCATTTAATTCAGCCTTCTTTTTTTTACAGATGAAGAAACTGAGACTCTGAGGAGGTGAAATGACTTGCTTGAAGCCACAGCAACTCAGTGAGAGAACCAAGACCATAACTCAGGTCTCCTGGTTCCTGGCTCCTGACTCAGTGGTTTCCACTACACCAACTGCCTTCTCTTCTGTTCTTGACTGAAAGGTTGAGACCATTCTTGCATCCTGCCTCTAGGTACCAATAAAAGGTGAAAGAATAGCTATGAGGAAATTCCTATAAAACAAGGATGCATGTTTCAGTAACTCCCCCATGTATTTACCATGTACTTCCTGAGACGCAGCCTACCCAAGTGCTCTCTTTTGGTGGGAGAATACACACTGATGATAAGCATCCAAAAAGGGCCAACTCAAGCCTTTCCAACTTCTTGGCTCTATCTGATTTTTCTCTTCCCACTCACTACTTTAAGGCAAACCTTTGGAAGCAGCATGGTTTGGTGGAAAGAGCACTGGAATTTTTTAGTCCATGGACCTACTTGATTTCCAACTCTATTACTTAATACTTTTGTGACCTTCAGCAAATCAAAGGATCTATCATCCCCAGTATCCTAATTTATAAAATGAAGTAATTGGACCAAATAAAACTCAAATTTCCTTCCTACTCCAAGGCTATCATCCTTTATCAGTGTCTGTTGATATGCTTTTGATATACCTTTCTTTCCCACTTCTAGTTGGGAAATTCCCATTGACTATAGAATTAGAGTATTCAAGAGGTGGATGAACCCTCCAAACACAGGATTTAAGAACTGAGGATAGACTTAGAATAGAAAATGTTAGAACACAGAATTCAAAATTTTAAGAGACCTAGAAGATCATCTAGATCAACTCCTTTTTTTTTTACAAGGAGGATACTGAGGGCTGCAGAAAGGAAGCAACTTATCCAAGGTCACACAATTAGTATCGAGGCAGATTTGGAGCACCAATTCAAGTCTCCCGGTTGTCAGTTCAGTGCCCTTTCCACTGTAATGCTGCCTTCTCTCTAACCCCCTCGGTATTCAGGAGGTGAAATGCCTTTGAGATATCGATTCCAAGGGTTTCCTAGACCTAGAATTAAAAAAGAAAAAAGGATGCTGTCAAGACCCCTCCCCCCGGAGAATGACCTTTCTGGACAACATACTGGGACTACTACTCACCCCCAACTCCCCCCACGTCAGGGTAGAAATCTGTATAGACTGCAAGGTGGCTTAGTGACCCGCTGACTCCCTCTCTATCTTGCAGCTACAGCTGCTCTCTAGCTCACTCATTCTCCCTATTCTTCGTCCTCCTTCCTCCACCCCTCCCCCTCCTCCTTTCAGGAAGCCTGGCTCACCCAGGAAGCGGGGCCGCCTGAGAGCTGAAAACCCGAGCCTAGGAGCCTGGCCGAGAGTCGGTGTGGACCAAAGCCCCTGTTTGGTACTCCCCTCATGTATATGTACTAGCCCGGTTCCCCTGCAAGAGGGAGCCAGTCTCCACGGAGCAGCGGAAGAGCGGGGAAGGAAGGCAGAGAAGCTCGAGAAAGAAAGCAGTATTCCAGCCGCCGAGGGTGGAAAGAACCGCAGCTTGCAGCAGGTTGGTACGGTACCGTCTTTGTTGTGAATCGTCCACCTCTCCTCAGAGCGAGAGCGCCAGAGATATTCTAGTCCTAGGCCCTGTTAAGCTGGAGCATGCTCCAGGCAGCGCCCTGGTTCACTTGTTCCTTTCCCTCCTCCTTTCTGGTTCACCCTGGGTCAGCACCAATACGAAGGACAGCTCCAAATTCTGGCCTCTTGGGTTCAGTACCACTCTGTTGATGGATCTCATCCTGGTCTCCTCAGTTCAGCTTTATGCTGGGAGACAGCTCCGAAACCCCGCCGTCTCTGTCAGCTTCTTGTGGGTGCAGAGCTTTTAAACTAGAGCCTCCATAGTTCAGCACAATGATAGGGGACAGCTCCCAAACCCCTGCCTCCCTAGATCAGTCCCATAGGACTGATTCTTGCCAAGCCCGAGGCCGCTTTAGTTGATCACCAAACCTGAAGGGCAACTCTGGTGCCCCAGAGCCCCCGAGCCCCAGCAACTGCTTCATCCCTTAGCCGAGCTGATCCTATAGCTCAGACAAAGCAGCGCCCGGGGGAGGCTGTGGTCTGCAGCTGGATAATGGACCCGGGAGCTATGGGCCTCCCTTACCCGTCGCCTTCTCACCTTCTCGCCTCCCTCCTCCCTCATGAGTCCCCAGAGGGATGCCCCAGCCAACACCTTTTTTAGACGCCACCGGGCCTTGGCTCCCCCAAGCTATTAATAACCGCGTTTCTACGTCAGAATTTGTTTGGGTTTGGAAGCGTTTGCTGGGGTGAGGAGTAGAGGGGGAAATAAGAGGAGGGAGTTTTGTACGGGGAGAGAGGAGGAGGGGTCAGGCTGGGTTCCTTTAGAAGTGGGGGCTAGGCCTGGGAGGAGTAGCCCCCGGGCCTTGCAGTTACTCGCCCAGGGTACCAGAAGCATGATTTCCCAGAGGGTAAGGCCTGGGGCCTCAGCTTGCAGAGAGTTTTAGGGGGCTGGAGGAATTTGGGGGAGAAGGGCTCGAGAGAGATCCCTGGCAGCAGATCTTCTCAGAGCCTCTGGCTTTGAGACTTCGACTGCGTACCGGAACTGCCATCACCCTGTACTGGTCCTTCCTTGAACATCCCTCGAAAGTGTGAGGCCGAGAGTTTGCTAAGGGTCTAGGGAAATCACTGGGAAACCGCCTCTCGGGTAGCGGACTGCCTCCTGCTGCTCTCACGCACCCACCGCGCATGCCCCGCCCCCTGAGCGAAAAGGAAGCCCTTTACCACCTAGGTCTGGGCTGGAAGCACAGTTTAGATTTATCCCAGATCTTTTCAGAAAACGAAGCTATTTGCTGTAAGAGATTTGTTTTCCTTTTCTTTTTTTCTTCTTTTTTCTTTCTTTCGTTTTTGTTGCAAAAGGAGTAGATGGGAAGGAGAGAGCAAAGATTTTTGTTCATTGAAAAAAAGATTAAAGAAGCTAAACTGAGAATGGGTGTGAAACCAGGAGGTTCTAAGCAGCCAGAAAATAAGCCCAACATTATCGGGGGAAGGGGGAGAAGGAGGAGAGGGAAGGGGGGAGGGGGATGGAGGCTGGCTGATTTTCACCCTAGGATTTTCCTGGTTTGAATCATAGAACTTGAAGGCTTGGAAAGGACCTTAGGAAAATAGAACATAAAATATCAGCATCAGAAGAAACCTTAGAAAATAGAATATTGAGCTGCAAAGGGGTCTTAAAAGATAGACTTCAAAGGAAGAAGTCACCTTAGGATAAAGAAAAATAAGGCAGAGATGTCACATTGGGTAAACCACTTAACTTCTGAACTTCCGTTTCTTCATCTATAAAATGAGGCTAATAATACCTGCCATACCTACATAGTAGTGATGTGAAAATCAAATGAGGGGAAAGAAGTGTAAGCATTTTGTAAACTAAATTCTATATACAAATAAGAGATTATTGTTGTTATTATAGGGAAGAGAAATTAGTTTCCTTATCTGTAAAATGGAGTAGTTGGATTCAACCTCTAGCGACCCTTCCAGTTCTAAATCTATGATCTCTCAAAAATAATAGCAACAGTTAACAGATTTTGTGCACTCTAGTGAAGAATTCAGAAACACTGGGGCTAAAAAGAACCTTAAAAATCATAGTCCACTCCCTTCATTTTCCAATGGAGGGAAATGGGGCCTACACGGAGAATGTGACTTGCTCGAGGTCAAGCACAGAATTCATTGTATAACTAGACTAAAACCTGGGAATGTCGGTTCCTAGACAAAGATCATTTCTATGCCAAAAGATCTATTAAAGGTTCTATTAATTGTTCTTTTCAAGAGGAGGAAACCTGTTTAGAAAAGGAGCCTCTTTGGAGAAATCAGTTTATCTGAAAAAAAGAGCTCAATATGAGTTAACAAAGTAATATGGCAGACAGGGGAAAAAACTAGTACAATTTTAGACTATCTTAAGAGGAGCAAGATAACTAGGACTAGGAATTCCACTATACACTGACCTAGTCAGATCACATTTGATAAATTGTGTTCAGCTCTGGAACAGAGGGAAAACATCGATAAAATGCAGGGTCTAGACACAGGCATGGGGAGCTTTCGACCTTAAGGCAACAGGTTCCCCACCCCTGGAAGGATGATCAGGAGAGTAAAGGAGCTCTAGGTTGTTATATAGGAGGATTGGTTGATATCAGATGTTAAACCCAGAGAAGAAAAGACTTGGAAGAAACATGTATTTGAAGGGTTGATTAAGGAATTGAGTGGAAGTTTCAGCAAGGCAAATTTAGGCTCAGTATAAGGAAAAACCTTCTATCAGACCTTTCCAAAAGTAAGAACAGACTCTCTTGGGAAGGAAAGGTCTTCGAGGGAATGCTGCTGACTGCTCTTAGAGGATGTGGCAGAGGTGTGAAACTTACAGCCTCCAGGTGCAAAACTCCTAAATGTGGCTAGAACCAGATAAAAATGCATTCTGGAATTGTTTAACAAAATAAAATTTTAAAACAATACAGCATGGATAATGTTAATTTGTGATTTTCTAAGTCAACATGAGTTAGTAAAGCTCTTTCTATTTAAGGTTGATACCACTGTTGTAGAGGGTTCGCGGTCAATTCTAGTTTGGACTGGAGACTTCTAAGGTCTTTTTCAACTCTGAGATTCTGTGATTCTGAAAAGTGGAATAGGTCACCTCTGGAGAGAGTAGGTGCCTGCTCACTAAAGTTCTTTAAGCAAAAACTGGATGATCCTTTCTCTGGTATGTGATAAAGAAGACTTCTGTTCAAAAGCAGATTGAACAAAATGACCTCTGAGGTCTCCTCCAACCCTGAGATTCTATGATTAGACTTATATGTTTATAGATATGTCTTCTTGAAGACCCTTATTTTTAAAATATCTTTTTGGTGCAGTAAGGACATATCTGCTAGTGTGGATACCAGATTGAGGGCTGAGAATGAAGCACACATAGAATTAACAATTCAGATGATCTGGGGCTTGGGGAGACTCTCTTCCACCAATTTCCTGCCTCCCAAATAAGTCTACTACCTCCCTGCCCTTGCTAGCAGAAGCATTTAGGGATAAGACCTACCCACACCCTTACATAAATAGTAGGTGTACATTCCCAGTGAGTTAGAAGAGTTTTGCCCAGAGGGCAAATAAGAGCAATTGTTTACCTGTCAAGCAATATGCAAAAGCATTCCTCTCCCCATCAGTGGGTTAGTGCATTTTTTGCAAGACTACTTCAAAATCTGAAATACAGGTGATGGGCAATCAACCAGATCCTGAAGTAATGAGGAAAAACGTCAAACTCTAATATAAACCTTCCCACCCTCCCTCACCTACATCTGCATTGTACAGGCATGACTTTGAAAAAGGAAGTTGGAGTGGCATATTACCAAAATACCCTTGACTGGGAGGCAGAAGACCCAGGTCTGAGTCCTGATTCTGCCATTTACTTGCTGTATGACCAGATGCAAGTCACTTCCTGAGCCTCAATTGCCTCATCTGTAAGAATGGGGATCACATTGGTACTAACTACCTCAAAGGGATATTATAGAAAGAGGCTTTGTAAACCACAAAGTGCTATAGAAAGGGGACCTATAGATTCCTGGCCTGTCAGAATCAAAAGAGATCATAGAAAATACCTAATAATCTAACCTTCATTTTCAAAATAGGGAAACTGAGGCTCTGAGAAAGAGAAGGAAGTTTCCCAACTCCATACAATGAGTCAGTGACTGTCAGGAGTAGAATACAGGTCTGCTGAATCCTAGTGTGGGAGCCTTTCCATTCCCACCACACGGCCTCTCATCTAATATAACTCCCTCGGTGTACAGATAAGAAGAGTACCCTACTAATATTCTGCTTTTCTGTAATTCTCAAACCTCAGAAATATTATCTCTGTTCAACTCAAGGCCCACCTCTAGCCCTAGGCCTTGTGAAATTGCAGGTTGTTCCTCCTTGGTCACAGACAGCAGCTCTCTCTGGGCCAAGGTGTTTAATGGAATGCATTCAGTCTAGGTCCCAGAGGGACAGTTGAATTCTCAGCTCTGTCCAGTTGGAGGGAAGCCTATTTTTTTTTTTAGTAAGGAAATTTGGTGCATATGGTGAGTATGGAGGACCCAGAAATTGCCAAGCTTTGGGGCCCTCCCACATCTGAGGTGACCCCTCTTCAGCCATTTGGCCAGGGTACCCTCAAAATACTCCACAACATGATGGAATTAGTTGAATTCTCTACTTGGGAAATCTGACACATAGGTGGTAAGCAACCCTGGTTCTTATTACCGTTATTCATTTTTTATTCCATATTCTTATAGAACTTTTCACATCTACCAGTTTCTTCCTTACTGCCTATAAATATGCCCAGCATTCTCCATTCTTTAAAAGAAAAAAAAAACCTCCATGTGACTCCACATGCCCTCAAATTGTTGTCCTATATCTCTCCTCTCTTTCACTAGAAAAACCCTTCTACATTCAGTGCCTTTACAAGGTCTCCTCTCACTAACTTCTCACTTCCTTATAATCTGGCTTCTAACCTCATAACTCGATAGAAACTACTCTTTCCAGAGTTATCAATGGCCTCTTAACTGTTAAATCCAATCCTTTTCTCAGTCTTCAACTTTCATGACCTCTCAGTAGCATTGGACACTGCTGGCCACCCTCTCCTCCTGAATGTGCTTTCTTCATTGGGTTTTCTTGACCCTATTCTCTCACCTCAGTCTTTTGGAAGGAATATATGTATCATCCCCTAACTGTGGGTACACATCAAGACTCTGCCAGGGCCCTTTTCTCTCTCTACAGCCTCTCCCTCACTGAACCCATCAGATTCAATGAGTTCAACTATTATCTCTGTGCATGGGATAGCCAGATTATATCCCCAGCTCTACTCTCACTCTGGGGCTCCAAATCCACTTCACCAACTACCTATTGAATTAGATGTTCCATAAACATCTCAAACTCAACACATACAAAATAAAATTCATTTATTCCCCCCAAAGCTAATCTTCTTTCCAACTTTCTTATTTCTTTTTTTTATTTTATTTTAGACTCAAGTGCCAAAATACAAATACAGAATAGAGAAAAGAAACAAACAGATATCATAAACTTAAATATTGAAACTTAAATAAAAAGAAAGAAGAAAAGGCATATCATGTGCATAGCAGAACATAAGAGAAGATTCAAAATATGTACAACTTCCTTATTTCTAATGAAGAAAACACTACCATTCCAGTCACTCTGATTTACAATCTCAGAATCAACCTCAAATCTTCCTCCTTGCTTACTTCCCATATTCAATCAAGTTGCCAAGTCTTATCAATTCTCCTTCTTCATCTCTTATGTGCATCCTCTTCTCTCTACTCACAAGATGAGTACCCTTCTAGCTCCTACATCTTGGGTTCCAAAGTTCCTTCTAGCTTTGAAATACTATGTTCTAAGATAGTTCCAACCCTCATCCTCTCTTATTTGGACTATCTCAATAGCCTCCTAATTGATCTCCATACTGCACATCTCTCTTCTCCCAAGCTATCCCCCATATACCTGCCAATGTAATATTGCTAAAGCACAAGTCTGATCATAGCACTTCCCTACTCAAAAATCTCCTGTGGTTCGCTATTGCCTCTAAGATAAAATACAAACTTTTCTGTTTGGCATTTAAAGCCCTTTATAACCTGCCTCTGGACTGCTTTTCTAGTATTATTGAATATTTCTCCCCTGCACATACTCTACCATCCAGGTCAGCTTGCTGTTCCATTTCTCCAGCTTATAAGGGATATGATGCTTACTCATCCCCACCTCCCAGAATCCCTATCTGTCTTCAAAGCTCAGCTCAAGTGCTACCTCCTTCCTATATGAGGCTTTCCCTGATCACCCATCTACTGGTGCTTCCTGCAAATCATTAGTTGATTATAATGCTTGTAGAATAATCAATCAATCAATTCATTGATGTAGAAGAGATTTTGCAATATATAAGGCACTAATAGATATTTTGTGATGTAGAACTTTAGAATATAGAATTTGGGAGCAAGAAGAGACCTTAGAGATTATTTAGTTCAAATTTGATGAAAGTTTACACATAAAGAAAGACTCAAAGAGAATGTTACTTTCTCAAGATCACACAGTGAATTAGTGATAAAGACAAGAACTCAGGTAGATCTTCTGACTACCAAGCCAGTGATCATTCCATTATACCACACTACCTTCCTGAAATGATCCAAGTAAATTTCCCCTTCTTAGCCCAAGGTTGGACCACGATGGCACCACCCAGGGGAAAATGATGGCTGGAGACAGTACCTCCTCCACTGGACAAGGAGTTGGTGTCTATTTATGTCCTAGTTGGGTTTGTCTAGTAGAAGGTATGTAAAGGTATAGCAGCCTCATGCCACCTTCAATTGCAGCCTAATACAGAGTAAAGCTTAGTAGGCAGGGCCAAGATTGCCAAAGCAAAGGCTGTGATGTTGCTAAGAAGTAGTTTAGAAGTAGTCACAGGGCTGGTATCTGTTCTCTGAGCTTTTCTTTAGAGCTACACTGGTCCCACGGGACTGTATCACATGATAACTCTGAAGAGAGGTGAGGTCATGATAGAGTCATTGAGTCCCCTGAGAACTGACAGGCTCATAACTTATGAGAGTTCAAAGGGAGCTTAGAAGAGAGAATGTCAGATCCTACAATGTTGGGATTGAGAAGGACTTTAAAACAGAACATAGAAACCTTAGAGTGAACTTATGGAATGCTAGAACTGGAAAACACCTTTTTAAAATAGAATGTCAACGTTGGAAGGGTCCTTAGAATGTAAATGTCAGAACTGAAATCTATCTTAGAATATAAAACATAGAATTTCAAAATGAGAAGGATTCTATGAACACAGAATATTAGATCTACAGGGGACTTTTTAGATACAATTTAATCTAATTCTTTCATTTTCCAGGAGGAAAAATTGAAGCTCAGGGAAAAGAAATGATCCAAACCATTAGATTTAGCTTCATTGACCTTACTCCTTATATATTTGGGTCTTACCAAGACCCTCGGCCTCAGTTTCTTCATTTGTAAACTTAAGATTTTAGATTAGATGACATCTGTGATTCTTTTCACCTGTAGATGGAAGCATGACCTGAGATCTGAGATTAGAGACTTGAAACTAATTTTAAGTAGAAGCCCACTTCATCCTCTCTCTTTTCTTTCCTCCTCTAGGAGTTTTTGCCTCCTCTGACATGTATATACTGAGTCAGAAGCTTCTGTGCTAGTCAACTTAAGGCAAACACAGACCCAGTTGAAGCCAAGATCACAGGTAAAGTTGTTTCCCCCACTTCATGTTCTAACTTTTCTAGAAGTACTTCTCCTTACTAGGTCAGTTAGTAGAAGCAGAAGGTAACTAGTTAGTGAGGGGAGAATAATATTTTTCTACTTTAGTTCTTAAGGAACTAAAGCTACCTCATTACAAGACTGAGATGCAATTGGAACGATTAAGTCCTTGGATACAAGGTGGAGTAGACAATGATAAAAAGGGCTGTCTTGATATGGCTGGACAATAGTTGGTGTGAAAATAAGCTAGATGCCTTAATGGCCTAAGCTCAATGAGAGTCAGTAGTGTGACATTTTGATCAGAAAAGCTAATACAATTACAGATGTCATCAACAGAAACATGTTGTGGATCAAGGGAGGTGACGATCATGCTTTTCTTTGATCTGATCAGTTACATCTGGAGAAGTGTGTCTAGGTCTATGGACCATATTTTAGGAGGAGTTGTTTTCTTCAGTGGATTCTTTTACCTCTTTTTCCATTTGGCCAATTCTACTTTGTAAAAAGTTGTTTTCTTTTTCCATTTTTTGTGCTTCTTTTACCAATCTGTTGGCTCTTTTTTCATGATTCTCTTGCATAACTCGTATTTCTTTTCCCAATTTTTCTTTTACCTTTATTTGATTTTTAAAATACTTTTTGAACTATTCCTGGAGGACTTTTTGGGCCTGAAACCAATTTTGAGGCTTCATATGTAGGCATTTTGACATTGTTGTCCCTTTCTGAGTTTGTGTTTTGATCTTCCCTGTGGCCATAGTAGCTTTCTATGGTCAGGAGTTTGCTTTTGTTGTTGTTGTTGTTGATTGTTTATTTTCCAGCCTATTTGGTGACTTTTAAACTTAACTTCTGTTCTTGGGATACAAGAGACACTGTCCCAGGAGCCTGGCTTTATGCACCAGGCCTCTGGGCTGGTGGCTCACCCACTGTGCTGCAGCTGCTCAGCCTAGTCTAGCTGGCTGTGCCAGGGCCTTCAGGCCTGCCAAACCTGACCACTAACCTACTGTGCAGGTGCTGGAGCTTCACAGCTGGCCCTCTGTGGCATCAGCCTGCTGAACCAGGCCTCAGAGCCTTAGTTGCTGATCTGTGTTGGGCCTAGAGGTCTTCTACTGGTTTATCTGAGCACCACATATGCTGGGCCCTGCTCCCCTTTTGCCTAAGTGAGACAGAGCTTTCCTACAGTCTTTCTAAGTTACCTTAGGCTGGAAAATTATTTTGCCCTATCCTTTTGTGGATTCTGTCACTCCAGAATTCATTTTGAGGCACGATTTAAAGTTGTTTCTAGGGAATTGGAAAAGAGCTCAGGCAACTTCTTGCCTTTTTTCTGCCATCTTGGCTCCGCCTCCCATATTTTAGAAGGGACACTTACAATCTGTAGTACATATGAAAGAAGGCGACTAGGATGATGAGGGGGCTGGAAACTATGTCATATGAGGATCAGTTTAAAGAATTGAGGATGTTTAGCCTGAAGCAGAAAAGTCACAGGGAGGACATGATCACTGTCTTCAAATATATGCAGGGTTGTCATGGGGAGATGAATTAAGCTTGCTTGATGTGACTAACAGGGGAGAACAAGGACTAACTTTGGAAAACTAAGGGGAAGGCTCATATGTCTCATTGAATGTAATTTAATTCTTTACCAAAGATGCCCCACCATACTGGGGAAGTCCCTTTTTTTCTAGAGAAGTGAACATAGGGTACTAGTAATGAATCCAGAGGGTATCTTTATGAACGACCCTCATCTGCACAAGCTTAAGGAGTCATTGACCTAGAATCAGTTGGTAGAAGAGAGAACTTCCTAACCATTAGAACTGTCTAAAAATGGAAGGAACTGCTACTGGAAGTATCAAGCTCCCTATTACTTGGAGCTATTTAAACAGATACTGGATGATCCATGTGAATGTTCAAGGGGGGATTCCTCCACTGGATAGCAAGTTGGTCTAAATAAGGTCCCTTCCAGCTCTGAGATTCTATGATTCTGCCTTCTGCCTCTCAACAAAGAAGTGGTAGGTAATATGTACAGAATAAGGGGTGTGTGTGTGTGTGTGTGTGTGTGTGTGTGTTTATATTTTTTTCAGACATAGTCAATATGTTGATTTGTTGTGTTTGGCTGAACTTAATTTTTACAAGGATCAGTAATATATCTAGGGAGGGGAGATCATTGGGAAGTGACAATGATAAAAGAAAATATCAATAAAGCACTTTTAAAAGGAAAGAAATAATAAAAAAAAATAAGTATTCTCTAACATGCAGGGAAAATATTGTGAAAGTCACATGCTCGGGGCAGCTAGGTGGCGCAGTGAATAGAGCGCCGGCCCTGGAATCAGAAGGACCTGAGTTCGGAGCCGGCCTCTGACACTTAATCCACACAAACAAAAAAACCTAGCCGTGTAACCTTGGGCAAGTTACTTAACCCCAATTGCCCTAAAGGGGCGGCTAGGTGGCGCAGTGAGTAAGAGCGCCGGCCTCGGAGTTTGGATGACCCGAGATCAGATCCGGCCTCAGAAAATGAGCACCCACGCATAAATAATGACTAGCCGTGTAACCTTGAGCAAGTTACTTAACCCCAATTGCTTTAAAAAAAAAAAAAAGAAAGAAAGTCACATGCTCACTAGTAACAAGCATTAAACACCTGAAAAAAATATACTATGATTTTCTGACTTCCAGTGATAGGAAGTTCTTGACCTCTTATACAATCCATTCTATTAGTAGAAAATAATTGCTGTTGGAAAGCTCTTCCTTGTACATAGTGAGAGCTATAGAAATGTTATTTATTGTTGTTGTTGTTTTGTTGTTATTCCATTGAGCCAAAATCTGATTTTCTATAATTTCTAACCCTTGGTCCTAGGACAATGACTCCTCATATCAGGGGTTCTTAACATTTTTTATGTCATGGACCCCTTCTTAGAATAATAGTTTTAAATACATAAAATTAAAGATTTAGAATTACAAAGGAAACCAATTATATTGAAGTAAAGATGTAATTTTCCTATCCAAGTTCACAGACCCCCTGAAATCTATCCACAGACTCCTTGGGAGTCCATGGTTTCCATGTTAAGAACCTTTATTAATGAACCCAAAGTTTGAGTATTTGGAGATTGATCATAAAGAAACCCCTGGATTCATTGTCAATAACTTGTGCTCACTTGTCCAATCTTCAGAAAGATGGGGTTTTCCCCCTCTAAGATGGCACATTCCCAGGAAAGAGCTAGTTTAAAAAAAGCCTCATTCATATTCAGTGAAAATGTTGTTTAAGTACTCATTATGTGCAAGGCATGGTATTATGCATTGGGAATATCAAGACAGATATGACAAAGACTCTTTTCTGCAAGAGCTTGCAATGTTATGAGGGGAAAGGCAAGTGCACAAACAATTCTGATAGAAGAAACTGAGATGAATGCAGATGAAAAGTCTGGACAAAGTGCTAGGAATATTTTAAGGTGGGAGATATCCTTTCAAAAGGAAGGGGAGGAATGCAGAGAAATCTGCATGGAGGAGGTGACATCTGATTTGACCCTTGAAAAAAGGAAGACACTTCAACAGATGAAGATACAAAGGGATGGTATAAGTAAAGAAACAGAAATGATAAAAGGACAGGACAATGTAGAGTAATCCACTCGGATGGAATATAGAGCACATGAATGGGAGCTGTGGGAGATAATGTTTCAAAAGTATGTGGAAACCATATGGTAGACGACCTTGAATGTCATCATCAAACATTTAGATTTTATTCAGAAGGCAGTGGAGAGCTACTAAAGTTTTTTTTTTAATTGAAAAGTAGGATAATCAAGGCATTATATTAGGATACCAGAGGCAGAGGGTAGGGTGAACTGGAAAGAACAGAGTCTGGAGTCAGGGGACTGGTTAAAAGGCTATAAAAATAGCTCAGGGAGAAGAAAAGATTTGAAGACCTAAAGTAAGATTGTTGTAGTGAAAGGATTTTGTTTCTTCTCCAACTCAGTCTATTCCAGACCCTCTCTCCTAGATGGGAGAAGGAGAGGACAGAAGGGAAAGAAAGGATGAAATGGATATTCTATGTGAGTATGGATGACAAGAGGGTCAAATAGGTTTTTAGATCAGGAGTTGTTGCTTAATGACTCTTGAAACTGCTGTCTAAGTATTGTTTGTTTTCTGGTACTTCTCTCCTTGGCCACCTATGAAACCCAAGGTTTCCCAAGTATTATTCTCTAGTACACTTGTGTGAATCAGGCTTCAGGGATATTTCAATACTAGCTATATTTCCGCTCTAAAGTATTAATGGAACCACAGCAGAATATCAAAGCTGGAAGGACCCTTAGGACATGGAATGTCAGAGCTACAAGGAATCTTGGAGCTCAGCCAATATAACCCCTTCATTTTACAGTGGAAAAAAACAGAGGATTGCCCATGATCATATAGCAAGTAAGGTCAGAAAGCTAAGATCTTGTGATTTGAATTCAACAAGCATTTATTTAATTTCTTTATTTAAGCTATTCATTCAAATGCCTAGTATGCACCAGCTATTGTTCTAGGCACTGGGAATACAAAGATGAAATGATGTAGTTCCTGTCTTTAAGCAGTTTATATTCTATTGTGGGGAAACAGCCTTACACATATAAACACAAAATATATACAAGATAATTTCCTGGAAGATGGCACAAGTCTAACATGAAGGCTAATTTGTTATCAATAGAACAGGAGTTCCAGGGTACACATTGGAAGGGTAAGGAAGAATAGGTTGGGAACACTAATGGGATGGACACGAAGGAATAAGGAATGGTGATCAAACAACAAAATCGTTTGGCCTGGACAACCTGGAAATTCTAAGTAGAGTCATAAGGTGCACATCCTTCGAAGTAGCAAAAGTAATGTTGATTTGATTATCAATCCCTGAGAAACAGGTAGAAGTGGGAAGGGGTGATACATATTGACAGCAGGGTAGATTTCAAGCCTACAAGTCTTTCCAATGGACCACACCTTCCTACTATACAATGTCTGTACTATTCATTACATCAAAAATTTGTGAGGCTCTATGTTCAACTATGAAGGCAAACTTTGCTTTATGTTTTGTTTCCAAAATCCCTGACCCTCTCCTTCTCCTAAAAGAATCCCATCTCTTCAGATCCCCTAGACCATCACTGATGGCTTTTGCTGCTACATTTCCATCCTTGAGTTGTCAATGGCCAGGTTAGTTTGAGAGATACTATTCTAACCTTACCAGAGCTACAGGGAGAAGAGAAGTGACTTTTCAGGACAGGAGAGCTGAGGCAATTTCAAAAACCAGAAATATCAGGAAAGAACTAGTGGCTACTAGTAAAAGTTTTCCTCAGGGGGCAGCTAGGTGGTGCAGTGAGTAGAGCACCAGCCCTGGAGTTAGGAGGACCTGAGTTCAAATTCAACCTCAGACACTTAACTAGACACTAGCCATGTGATCTTGGTCAAGTCACTTAACCCCAATTTCCCTGCCTTCCCCCCTCCAAAAAGACAAAAAAAAAAATTTTCCTCTACCATAAGACTGTGGGGATACAGCTCCCAGAAACATAAAGCTGAGAGGGATAGTTAGCACATTGATCATCAACATAATGATCCAAAAAAATGTTTCTGGGTTGGGACCCCTGGGGCAAAATTTAATAAAATGAAACTTATTAAGGAGAAATGCAAGGTCTTGTATTTGGTTTCAAAATATCTGTTTCACAAGTATATGAGAGGAAGCATGGATTAAATAACAATTAATTTGAAAATTATCTCAAATTTTAGTGGATCTGAGTTAATAATGTGACACAGCAGCCACAAGAGCTAATTGGATCTTAAATTGCATTCATAGAAAAAGAGAGTTCATAAGGAAGGAGATGATAGTCCTAGTGTCCTCTGCCTTGGTCATATCTTATATAGAGGATTGTGTCTAGTTCTGGGAACCATATTTTAAAAACAATTTAGGAAAATGAAGCATGTCCAGAGGAAAAAATATAAGTATGGCACAGGTACTGGAAAACAGGCAATATTTGAAAGACTAGCTTATGTAAAAGGTAATAGACTTATTTTGTTTTGCCCCAGAGCTTGTGACTTTGTACAGAGAGACACAATTTGGATCTAGATAAATAAGATGTTCCTAGAAGAGCTGTGCAAAATTGGAATGGGCTTCCTTGGGAAGTAGCATGTTCCCCATCACTAGAGGTATTGATGACAATTTTTTACTATGTTGTATGCTACCTATAGTCCAGCACTCCAAAATCCAAACAAACTGGTGAGTTAAGTCTTGGCAGAAGAAGAATAAATCACATTCTCTTTGGTTCATTTTGCCCCCACCCAGGAATCTCTCTGGGAAATTGCTAAAATAATTTATGCCAGGCATGGCTAGGTGGCGCAGTGAGTAGAGCACCAGCCCTGGAATCAGGAGGACCTGAGTTCAAATCCGACCTCAGACACTTTTCTCACACACACACACACACACACACACACACACACACACTAACCGTGTGACCTTGGGCAAGTCACTTAACCCCAACTGCCCTCCAAAAAGCAAAGCAAATCAAATCAAATAATTTATGTCTAGGTCTTTACAGGTGTGGGTAAAAAAGGTCCTCAATTTCCAAGCAAGCATTAAAGGTAGCAAGACATATTAAGCAGAGGACTGCCTTTATTTCACCCAGCAGGAAATAACAAAAACACATAAAGGACCCAATATTATTCTCCTTCTCCAGTAAGCCCCCTGTTCCCAACCTAATGAAAGCCCTATCTAGTCTCCTGGTCTCATCATATCACACTTTGGTTTGCACTCTCACTGTAAGGTAGACAAACTTGGAGATGTTACAAAAGCATTCTTGCCCCCAACCATCTACTTAAATCCTACTTTCACCCCAGGTACATATAAAGACTTCTGGTTTTATGATACTACTCTAAAGGTTTAGTACTCCACCTAGAATGCAAGGAACTCAAAATTACTAGAAAGACCCCTTTCCACTGAATTTTCATTGTCTAAATAAATCATATCTAAATAATTCATTGTAAAAGTGGAGGGAAAGGTCCATATACTTTATTCTCCCATTTCATAGCTTTATCCCTTGCTTCAAGGTCAGAGGCTCAACCCCTTTCTTCCCGAAGAGATTGTCATTGCCCAGGAACTCCTTCTTCTCTCTCTGAATGTATAGTCCCCAAATTCTCAAATTTGGAGTTGCTAGAGAAGCAGTCCTAAAGCTGGCCCAACCCAAGAGTTCTCCCCATCTCTATCTATGAGATTCAGATCCAGAACTTGTGATCAAGGAACTCTCCTCTCGTCACCTCACATGCACTCCTGCCCCAACACAGAAGGCTGAAGCATGCACAAGCCTCCTTTAGCTCTGGTCTGCCTTTGAAAAAGGAGGGGGGGAAAGACAAAACAGTCTGTTGTGTGACTGACCTCCTTTCTTATAGACCCAGCAGAAAAGAATGGTATCAATGTAAAAAAAAAAATGTCTAAATCAACCAATTCACCTTTCAAGATAAGATATAATCACAGTAACAAAAAAAGGCTCACAAGCCTATCAGGGAATTCTCCTAATAAACCCCTTACAAAGAGATGGGGAAGAGAGAGAGGAAGAGAGAGACAGAGACAGAGAAAGAGAAAGAGATATGGAGGGAGAGAGAGAGAGAGAGAGAGAGAGAGACTAAAGTCACAAAGGTAGTAAATACCAAAAGGTAGGATTTGAACCAATGTCCTCTACCTCCAGAATCAGTGCATTCTCCTACTGTTCCTTGTCTCTCAGGGAACTCCTATGAAAGTAAAGATGGAAGGAGAGGCCCTTTGGCATTCCTTCTAGATCTAAGATTCTATCATTCCATAATATGAAAACAAAGGGTTTCATCAAATGCCAAAATCTCAGAGTTGGAAAGGACTTTTGGAAGTACATCTGGTTTGACCTCCCACCCAATTAAAAAAATTCTCTCCCCAGCTTCCCTGGCAATTGGTCCTTCAGCCTCTGCTTGAGACCTTCAGAACATTCTTTTGATTTTGTTTGACTAATTCTTGATGTCTCATAGAGTCATTAGCTTCCAGTTGCCCAATTCTAATTTTTAAGGACTTATTTTCTTCCATTAACTTTTGTGCCTCCTTTTTCATTTGACTAATTCTTCTTTTTAAGGAGTTGCTTACTTTAGTGGATTTTTTTTCCATTTGGCCAATTATATTTTTAAGAAAGTGTTTTCTTCAGTCCATTTTTGTCCTTCCTTTTCTAAGCTGTTAACTCTCTCTTGCATACTTTTCATTTCTTTTTCCAATTCTTCTACCTCTCTTACTTGACTTTTAAAATCCTTTTTGAGTTCTTCCAAGGAGGCTTTTTGGGCTTGAGACCAATTCATATTCCACTTTGAGGTTTTAGATATAGGTCTATTGATAATGTCCTTTTCTGATTTTGTGCTTTGCTCTTCCCTGTCATCATAGTAATTTTCTATGGGCAAAGTTCTTTTTTGCTTCTTGCTCGTTTTTTTGCCTATTTCATAGCTTTTAAAGTTGAGCTCTTCTCCTAGGGCACAGGGGACACTGTATCAAGCCTCCTGAATGGAGGCCCAGGGGGTCCTCAAATGCTAACAGCTTACTCACTGTGCTTCGGTGACCAGGCCTAGTTGTACCTGTTGTTGCCTGATTTCTAAGGATGACAACTTGCCTCCTGCACTATTGCTGGAGGCCTCACAGCTGGCCTGATGTGCGACTGGTCCTCTGATTGAGGACCAAGGGGCCTCAGTTGCTGATCTGTGCTTTGGCTAAGAGCCTCCTGCTGGCTCCCCCAGACACCCATCTGGGCTGGGCTATACTCCCCTTTTACCCAAGTGAGACAGACCTTTCCTGAAGTCCTTTTAAGCTTTCTTAACCTGGAAAATTGTCTCACTCCATCTCTTCGTAGATTCTGTTGCTGCAGAATCCATTTAGAAGCTTGATTTAACATTGTTTCTGAGGGAAACTGGGGAGAACTCAGGCAACTTCCTGACTTCTCTCCACCATCTTGGCTCTTGAGCCCCAGAACATATGTAAATAAATGATACAAAGGAAAATAAAGCAAAGTGCTAGAAAAAAAATTTCAGTTAGATTGTGAATTCTGTGAGGATAAGGTCTGTCTTTTGCCTTTTTTTGTATCCCCAGTCCTTAGCATAGTGCCTTCATTGTTGTTCAGTAATTTCAGGAGTGTCCAACTCTTCATGACACCATTTAGGGTTTTCTTGGTAAAGATAATGGAATGGTTTTCATTTCCTTTCCCAGATCATTTTTCAGATGAAGAAACAGTCAAAGAGGGTTAAGTGACTTGCCCATGGTCACACAGCTAGTAAGTGTCTGAGGTCAGATTTGAACTCTGGTCCTCCAGACTCCAGGCCTGGCAATCCATTCACTGCATCACCTAGCCATGTGGCACATAGTAGGCACTTAATAAATATTAATTGATTCATTCAATCACTTTCACCTGGGGGGAGGGAGGGAGAGATCATGGAAGCCTTTGTGGGGGAGGAAGAATTCTAAGAAATTCATTCCAATCATTGATGGTATTGAGGCCTAAGCAAAGGCACAGACATGGGAGAGGAAAAGATGAGAGCGGGAAACAGAAAGCTGTCCAGTTTAGCTGGGCTGTAGAGCCCTGAAAGTGGAATAAGTAGCATGAGATAAAGCTGTATAAGGAAACTGGAGGCAGATCTTAGAGCACCTTGAATGACAGTCAGGAGTTTCAGCTTTCTTTATTAGGCAAGGAAGATAGAAATGGGATTTGCTAAGGCGCACCCGCCGGGCGGTGGCCTAGCATGACTCTTACCTACCCTGAGCGCTTGCTCTCCCTTCATTGACACAACCTCCTCCACATGGTGAGTTTTCCATTCCGCCCCCACCCTAAGGGAGCATAATCGAGGGGCACAGTTGTAAATTTGTTTCTTTAAATAAAAAGCCCTGAGTTTCCTACCAAATAGTCTTTTAGGAGATGAAACGAAGCCAGTCTTCTCCATGCCACCCAGTATTTAGCACACAGTGAGCCACATATTTGTACAGAGAGAGCAGGCATGTATATAGAGATAGAGATAGATATAATCTCCTCTCCAGATGGGAGCTATTTCTGCAGGTGACTCACCAGTACTGAACTCCACTGAGGAATTCCATCCTGCATTCCAAGTGCCCAAGTTGCCGTCTTTGCAGAACTGCTTGCTTCTCTTTCGTGGTAGGGAATTTTACCTCTCCTCCTTGATGGAGTTTTGAAGGAGAACAGACCTCAGAAAATGCAGAATACCCCATAAGCTGCTTCTAGACTGAATTACCCCTCACCATTACCACTACCTCTCCCTCCCCTCTCCTAGCACCATAAATGGAAGGACTGGAAAGGAAGCATAGTTTGTAAAATATCTGAAAGAGATCTCAGAACACAGGACACAAAATGCCAGAGCCGGAAGGGACCTCAGAGATCATCATCTAATCAAACCACTTCTACAGATGAGAAAACTGAGGCCCAGGGGATTTAGTGACTTGCCCAGGATGGCACAGCTAATGAGTGGCAAAGCTGGAATTCACTCGGATTGTTTCTCTTCCCACTCTGCTACTATTCTTATTAAAAAGGATGATATATTTATATAACACTTTGAAAGACAGCCTGACTTAATGGCTAGAGAGCTGGCCTCTGTGTCAGTAAAACTTGGGTTCAAGTCCCTTCTTCTCCCAGTGATGTGCTAGTAAATGTTTAACACCCTGCTCTCTGAAAAAATGTACCCACACACTTTTAAATTTAATCTTCATTACCAAGATTTTCTCCATCATTTTTTAAGTCTAGACAATCAACAGAACAATAATCAAGCCTTGGTTTTTACAGCATTTGCCAGTTCCTGAGGTACAAATGCCCACGCTGAAAATTGAACAATCTGCTCTCCTGAGCCAGTATGAGCAGGGTCCAGTACACCCTTCCTATCCACCCCCACACCTCTGTTGGATGCATCACCCTGGACAAGTCACTTAACCTCTCAGTGACTCAATAATTCTCTAAGACCATCAGTGAGTGGCTTAGGAGAGCCCAATCTGAATTGGCTGAAGTGAGAATAATAGATCCAGACCAAATACTTTATAATTAGGATGTACTTTATATACATTCTCTAATTTGAACTTCACAACCACCTTGTATGTTAGGTAGGTCATAGATTATCATTGTACAGATGAAGTTGATATCCAAGACCTAGAGTGAAGTGACTTGCCCAAGGTCACACAGAAAACAATGGCAGAGTTCAGATTAATACCCAGACCTCTTGGTTCATACACACCACACTGCTTCTCTACTTAGTATTTGTTGTTGGGAAGGGGGAAGGAAAGAGTGTCTTAAAACTAGCTTATAAGAACTGTGGATAGCTGGTTGTTAAATTTTCAGTGTGAGCATTTATACTCTGGAAAAATATTACAAATCAGAGATTGATTTATTATTTTGTTTGTTGTCTGGACTGAAGGAAGTGATAGAGAAAATGTTAAAAAATGCAGATTAAACTTAAAAGTGTGTTGTGAATACTTTTTTTTGCACTTCCCCTAAGAGTCAATTGTTAAATATTTGCCAGTACACCCCTTGGAGTTTCATTATGGAAACTCCTCTCACAGATGCAGATGGGTGATTCATTTGTAATTTATAGATTTAAAAAGGAGTTACCAAAGGAACACTGAGAGGTTGCCACACTGCCCCCACCAACAACAACCCAGCCAATCAATCGATGACCAAATGTTGAATATCTACTATGAGCCAGGCACTCTGCTAGGTGCTAGGGAAACAGAAACAATAAATGAAACAAATCTGAATATCAAGGAGCTTACATCTAATGGGAGGGATGACAAGCACACATTTAAGTATATATACTTATTTGTTTAATTTGGGAGGGAGGGCACTAGCAGTTGTATCTGAGGCAGGACTTGATTCCAGGACCTACAGACTCCAAGTCATTATCTATCCATTATATCAAGCTACCTTTTAGGTGGTGGTGGTAGTGGTGGCTGCAGAGGCAGCAGCAGTGGCTACATTGGTGGTGGCGATCAATGATAACTCACTTGTTTTGTGATTTCTAGTTAGTATCATAGAGGGACCTTAAAGATAACTAGTTTCCCTAGGCCCCAGGAGAAAAGTATGGGTCACACAGCTAATAAGCGGCAGAGTCAAGATTCAAACCCAGTTTGTCTGATTCCCAATCCAGTGCCCTTTCTACTGTACCACAAAGTACTTTATATAAATTCTCCAATTTGATCCTCTTAATAATCCTGTGAGAAAGAGAGGGTAGAGATTATTGTTCCCATTTTATAGACTGGGAAAATAAGGCCAAGAAAGGAATTGTCCTACCCAAGTTCACACAGCCAGTATGTGGTAAAACAGGACCTCCAACCCCAATCTTCTGATGCTGTTATCTTTAACATCTTCTAGGGCTTTTTACCCAGGGATTTTATGGCTTTCTTTTAGCTAATACTTCTCTCTAGAATAGGAGCTCTTAACCTGGGGTTCATGGACCCTTATCATGGGTAGATTTCAGAAAATTCACTTGGTGAAAGAAAAAATTACATCTCTATTTTCACTAACATCCAACTGAAATTTAGCATTTCCTTCAATAATGAATATAGGAAACAAAGCATTGCTCTGAGAAGGAGCTCACAGGCTTTACCAGACTGCCAAAGGGGTTCATGACGTAAGAATTCCTGCTCTAGACAGTCCTGTGATGCAATAAGCCATCAACAACCAGTAGAATGTAAGCTCCTGGAAGGCAGAGACTCTTTTCTTTCTGCTTTTGTGTCCCCAGTGAGGTCTTCATAAACCTTGTTGAATTTAAATGAGCTTTATAGATGAACAAAGTTAAATTCAGATTTAAAGATCAGTCTGCCCAGAGCTATACAGTACAAAATTATTGTTCCCTCAACCCTTCTCATTCCTGGTCTCCTTTCATGATTCAGGAGCTCACTGAAGCAGTTTTCTAGAATCTTTACCTTCTGCCCCTATTTCCACACCACTAAATCCCTTCCTTAACCTCCCATGTTCAGATTCTGTCCTTGCTGTCATAAGGAGCTAATGTCATATAGCCTCAGAGTTCCAACAAGGAACTCTTCTTCAAAAATGGGCAAATTCAATTTATGGGTGGTGGGAGGAAAGGGCAGAAATTTCAAATTAAACATTTTCCAGGTCCATTCTCCATCAAAAAGTTGTAAAGATATGAATCCAAAGAGCATGCTGTTTCATTCCCTACAAAAAACATTAGGAAAAGGGGGCTAATGGGGCAAGCTCAGCAAATCTAATTCTTGTTTTACATAACAAACCCTCAAATACTTGAAGACTCAACTCCCTTTTATCTTTTTTTTCTCCAGACTAAATATCCCCATTTCTTTCAACTGTTGTTCTTATGGCATGGTCCCCTCTATGTCACAGCTTAGCAATACATGAAAAACTAGATTTGGAATCAGGGAGATGGTGGGTTCTTCTCTGACCCTTACTAATTTGTGTGACTATGGACAATCATTTAACCTCTCTGACCCTCAGTTACTTCATCTGCAAAATGGAAATTATTCCTCCCTCCCAGGATTGTCGAATGTGGGAATCGAATGAGATAATGTATGTAAAGTGCTTATCAAACTTTAAAGCACTATATAAATAAATTGTTTTTAATGTCCTTCCTAAAATGTGGTGCACAGAACTGAAGAAAATGTTCTAAAATGTGATTTGAGCAGGACAGAGGGCAGCCTATCACTTGCCTTATTCTGGATTCCATACTTCTGTCAGTGAGCTGAAGATGTCCATCAGCCTTTCTGGCAGCCATATCACATTGCTCACTCATTGAATTTCTGGCCTCTAAAACCCCCACATCTTTTTATGGAAATTATTTCCCAGTTATGCCTCCCTGGTCCAGTACTAATAGCTGTCTTCATATATCTAAAGAGCAGCTGTTGCACATCTTAGAAAATTCTTGCTGGTTGATTGATTGATTGATTGATTGTCATGGGGAAGGAAGATTATATCTGCTTGGCCACAAAGGAAGAACCAGTAGTAACGGGATACACATTATAAAGCTATAGATTTCACCTTAATATAAGGAAGACCATACTAACAATAAGAGCTCTCCAAAAAATGGAAAGGGTCTTCTTCTTAAGGTACTGACTGAGTTTCCCATCACTGGGAGTATCCCAATGACAAAATGTGATGGTTTCTCTAGGGAAGATTCCTGCACTGGAAAGGAGAATGGACCTGACAGTCTAATATCACATCCAGTTCTGGGAATCTTTGGCTCTAAAGTGAGTTGAAGGTGCCAATAAAATATCCAAGTGGAAATGTTGAGCCCCAGGGTTGAAAATACAGGAATAAAAGTCAGATAAGAAGCCATTTATGGAGATATGGATCTGGAAGTCATCCCAAAAGATATTAAAACCTTAGGACAGGACTATAGAGAGAAGAGAGGTTAGCAAAAAGGACAGGGACAACAGAAGAGCTTTGGAGAACTATCAATTAGGGGAAAGGAAATAAGAGCCAATAAAACAAAGACAAAATTGTCAGAGAGGTAACATGAAAATGAAGGGTATGGACTCTTTGAGGTGGTAGGATAAGAGAGTATCCAGTAGGAAGTGTTAGTCAACAATGGCAAACAGAGAGGTCAAGGAAGTTGAAAACAGAGAAATGACACTGGATGTCTCTACTGAGAAATTATTACCTCTTTACCTCTCCTTAAACAGACAAGTTGCCGGCAGCCTCCACCTTCCAAACATAGGGATCCATGACTGTGAGCAAGGAATCCCCATGCTGCCTTTGACACCTACATGCTTCTAGGGCAGTTGACACTCATTCTCATTCAACAAACATTTATTTATTCTTATTTAATAAACACTTTTTGAGCACCAACTATATATGCAACATAGCTGTAGAGGGTAGGCAAAGGCAAAAGTAAACATAATTCCTGTCCTCAGAAAGCTTAAGGTCTAGTAGAGGGTATAACACTTGAACACAAATATCTATGGTACCAATCAGAATCTGATAAGGTCCATAGGACATATGCAAAGTGCTTTAGGAGTTAGAGAAGAGAAGAATTATTTCCTAGAGGGCAGGCTTCACAGAGGAGGTGACTGGGCCTAGAAAGATAATTTTGACAGCTCTGACATACCAAGTTCTATGTTCTAAACTTCCTCCCAGATCTGACATTCAATGTTCTAAGATCTCTTCCTGCCCTGACTTGTTGTGTTTCAAATTACCTCCTAGCTATAGCACTCTATATTCCAAGCTCCCTTCAACATGCTAAAACCTTTGTTCTATATCATAGGGTCCTTTCCAGCTCTGATAGTCTACATTTTAAGGTCTGTTGCAGTTCAACCATTATATATTCTAAGGCCCCTTTCCAACTCCAATGTTCTAAGACTTGCCCCAATTCTGACACTTACTGTTGTATGCTCTCTTCCAATTCTAACATTCCTATATTCTAAGGTCCCCACCAGCCTTACTGTTCCATTTTCCAAGGTCCTACAGCCCTACTATTCTGTGTTCTAAGGTCCCTACCAGCTCTATTATTCTAAAATTCTGTTTCTGTGATTGGTCTTATTTAGTACTCAAAGTAGAGCCTCTACTTCTCTCAAGGAAAGGTCAAGAAGCTTCCTGGCTGTGCCTCTACCCTCAGCCTGTCCATTCTCATCCCATTCTGCTGAGCTCTTCAGATAATGAGCATCCCTCACCCCTGCCAAGAGCTGCCCTGGAGGATATCCAGTAGGGACTTTATGGGTAAATTGAACTCTGGAACAAAGCTAAATGGAGGTTCAAATAGCATTGCTCTCCTTTGATTAGTACTTTATAATAAAAATATGAATAGCACACATTTCTATAGTGTCCAGTCATTTACAAAGTACTTGACATACTAATTATCTCATCAAAGTTTCAAAATACAATCCCACAATAACCCTCTGATAGAAGAATGTATTATCTGCATTTTACAAGTGAGGAAACTGAGGCTCAAAGAAGAGAACTAATTTGATCAAGGTTATACAGCTTTCCTTCCTAGACCCATAACCCCTGAGGCTCTCTGCCTCCACTCTCAGGCTTTAAAAGTAAAAGATGAATTTATAAGATGAGCTGTTTCATCATTGCATTCAAATTATGGTGACCCCAATCAGAGAGGATTCCCACAGAAGCTGCTGTCACCACTGTAGGAGTCCAATGGGGGCAGAGAGGTAGTGGGGGTGGGGAAGGACATTTCTGTCCTCCTGAGACTGTATTGGCAGGATGAGGTGGGGAGGGAGAATACTGCCCTGTTCCTTAATTCTTCTCCTCCTCCTCTAGAGTGAGTCATCTGACACTTCATACCCAGCCAGGCTTTGAGAGGACAAGGATCTATTTTATTGCAGTGTGAGAAGCCTCAGAACAGTCAGTGTCTCGGCCCTTTCCAGGTCTGGTCTTCCTCTACTGAACTGTCCCAGAATTCATTTTTCTTCTCAGTTCTAGTCTATCACAGACTCTTAGGATCTCGAAACAATAAACTCTTAGAATGTTGGAATCAAAGATTCTTAGAATCTTGTCATTATAGCTTCTTAGAATTTTGGAATTCTAGAATCTTGGAATCATAGATTATGAGATCATAGAGTCACAAGAGATGAGAGATGGAGCCAGGACTCTAGTCCAGGTCTCTGGTCCAAGACCATGGAATTTTTCCAATAACAGAAATTCACATTTACATAATGCCTTCAGGTTTCCAAAGCACTTTACATACATCTCATTTGACCCACTCCATCTCCTTCTCTCCTTTACCCACAGTCCCAGAAAAGGAGGAACTCTGATAGGAGAGACAGCTTTGCCAGGAATTATTAGTATCCCAGGAAAAGGGGCCCCAAATGGAATAGGAATTTGCCACACACAAAAAAAAAAAAAGAGGGGAGAAAAAGGAATCTAGCTTCCTCTGGGAAAAGAAGGAAAGAGAAGGGAAGGCAAGGGAAAGCAAGGCAAAGCAAAGGAAGGGGAAAACAAGCATTTATTAAGCATGTTCTATGGGTCAGACACTATGCTAAGTGCTTTACAAATATTCCCTTTTATCCTCACAACAATTCTGTGAGGTAGGTACTATTATTATCCCCATTTTAGCTGAGGAAACTGAGAAAGACATGAGTTAAGTGACTTGCCCAGGGTCACACAGCTAATAAAATGTCTGAGGCTGGATTTGAACACAGGTCTTCTTGATTTCAGGCTCAGTATTCAACCACTGTCCTAGTCATACAGGGCTGGGCTCATGGCAGAAAGGAGAGTTATAACTGATCCATTAATCAGTCAATCATTGGGGCCACTAAGTTTCAGTTTACCTTGTACCTAATAATAGCCTTTATTTTCTTAGTATTTTACAGCTTACAAAATCCTCTCCTTATAACAACCTCAAGAGATAGGAAATGGAGATATAATCCCTATTTTACAGATGAGGAAACTAAGACTCCAAGAAGGGATTTGACTCAAGGTTATTTATTTAGTAAGTATCAGAGCCAAGACTCAGAGGCCTCCTGACTCTGTGGTACTGGATTGGTAGTCAGAGGACCTGGGTAGGAATCTTGCTTGACTCTGCGCCTGACTAGAGGTGTGAACTTGGACAAGTCATTTACTTCTATGGGTCTCAGTTTGCTCATTTGTAAAATGGGAGTGTTGGACTAAATGACCTCTACAATCCTCTCCCAACCAAGGTCTATCAAGGATTCCCTCCTCCTAAAGTGCAGAGAACATTCAAGTCCTTCCAAGAGCTCTCTCTCTGTGTCCCTCAGGAGGACCCACTTATCTACTGGGAGGCAGCATGATGGAAAGGGAAGGGCTCTAAGCCAGGAGTCAGAAGACTTGGGCTTGAAGCCCAGCTGTGACACTTGCTAGCTGTTTGTTTCACCCCCAGACAAGTCATTTCCCTAAGACTGGCTTTCCTCTCCTGTAAAACAGAATTAGTAGGGTCATCAGAAATTTTGTCTTGTATAACCCTCTTTTTACTGCTAGTGAATGACAGAGCCAGGATTCAAATGAGTCCTGAGCCCCAATTCAGCACTTTCTGCAGTGCCCACCTAATAAACACTGTCCTGTTTTCTGCTCCCACCCCTATCAATCCCTCTCCCCTTCTCTCTGTCTCTCTGTCTGTCTCTGTCTCTGTGTATGTGTCTCTATCTCTATCTCTTTCTCTCCTTGTATATGTGTGTGTTTCTGTCTCTCTTTGTATGTCTGTTCATGTGTCTATTTCTATCTCTCTCTGTCTCTGTATGTCTCTCTCTCCTTTCTCTGTCACTCTGCACTTGTGTTTCTGTCTCTGTCTCTCTGTGTCTCTGTCTGTCTCTCTCTGTCTCTGTCTCTCTCCATGTCTCCCCAACCCACTCCCCTCCCCCCCATTGTAAGGGATAAGGACTGAACCTGTGATTTCACTAATACTGGGAATTCCACTGAGGAAATCCCATCTATCCATACCAGGCAGCACCATAGAAAACAATGAAGAGGAAGCAAAGAAACAAGCATTTATTGAGAACCTACTATGTGCCAGGCATTGTGCTCAGCACCTTCACAAATCTTATTTTCAATCTGATACTCACAAGCCCCCTGGGAAGTAGGTACTGTCATTATCTCCATGTTACAGATGAGGAGACTGAGGCAGGCAGGGTCGCACAGCTGGATGTCAGCTCAGGCCTTCGTGACACTAGCTCTGTCTACCAAGCTGCCTGAAAAAGTAAGTGATATGCAAAGAACCACACATTGGGTTTGTGTGAGAGGCAGGATTTGAATACAGGTCTTCCTGGCTCAGAGGACAGTTCTCTCTATATCCATTATACTACACTGTCTTTGTGTCTTGTAAAGCTTAAAATGTGCATTATAGAAATACAAGCAATCATTACAACTGGAGGTATGTCAGGGAAGGGTTAATCTTGCACCCAAGGGCCCCTCTGCTAGAAAAGTGCATCGGCCCAGGAAAGGCCCAGGCTGTGACAGAGAAAGATTATGTAAACAAGAGCCAGCCAGAGATAAAAGTAAGTGATTGCCACCCACCAGTGGAGGAGCGTGAATAGGTATTGAAATTCACTTTCAATAATGCATGTCCTCCCCCGCACTAGCAGTAGGGCCTCGGGAGGGGGAGACAGAGGCTCCTTAAAGGGCCAGGCAGTACCTTTCCCTTATAGGAGCTCAGGCTTAGAGCTTTCCCCCCAACCCTCTCTTTTGACCAAAGAAGGAACAGACCTGTAGAGGTCAAGGGACTCGACCAAGGTCAAACAGCTATTAAGCAGCTTTTTGGTCCAGAGTTGTAGGAATTGCCAGGGAGAAAACTCAGTGAAAAGAATACTGGACTCAAAGGACCTCCCTTCAAATCCCAGTTCTGTCACTAACTGGACGGCATGGACAACTCACACCCTCCCTGAGCCTCAGTTTCCTCATCTTTAAAGTGAGGGGGTAAATGATTTCTGAGGCCCTTCCCAGGATCTGTGATCCTTCTACTAATGCACATCCGAGAAGGCCCAAGGTCAGCAGCTGTCATAGGTAAAACTAGAAACAGAGGTCTTCCTAATTCCGAAGCTGGGTCTTTAGCCCCTTGCTAGGCTGCCTCCACTAAGCAATAGCAGGAACGCAGCTGCTGCTCAGATCCCTTCATCTGCTAGGCTTAGGCTCACCTCCATGGGGAAGGATCCCAGGGTGAGGATCATGGAAGATCTAAGACACTGGGAAAAGATAAAACATGGCTGTGCATAGGCGATTTCATCCTACTGCTGACAGGGCAGGCAAGCCAAATTAGCTGAATCAGCAAGTCATCTTGCGGGAGGGACAAGGGGTGGCACATAGCAGGAGAATCAAACCACTTGTACCATATCAACCACCACCTCTTTCCAGACCACAATGGAGGTAGCTCAGGACCCTGACCCAAACACCCTGGGAACAGCATCACCTCCCATACCCCCCCCCTCATCACAGCTTTCAATCAAGCCCCCAGAGCCATCACCCAGAGAATCATCTCTGATGGAGGCAGCCCCACCTCATGCACAGCAATAGCTGTCAAGATCCTGAAAAGAGAGTTCTTGACACCAAAGTCCTTGGCACTGTCAAATGGTCCAGCATCAGAAATGGATATGGTTTTATCTGTGGAAATAACATTACAGAAGCAGCATCACCATCTGCTTTGCTGCTGCACCCTAAGGACCATGGGACCTTTCCATTTTGACTTGCAGCTGAAACCTCCTTTTTGTGTTGTTTCTCCCGTTAGAATGTAAGCTCTTTAAGAAGAGGGGCGGTTCTGCTTTTATATTTGTATCTCCAGTGGGTAGCACGATGCTTTGCCCAAAATAAGCACTTGATAAATACTTTTTTATCCATTCATTCACTCATTCATACTGAAACCTAGGTAACCGTCTAAGGCTCTTTGAGGATGCTCCGACTTCCCCCCCCACAGGTCAGTACTTCCCCCTAGTGCTCTTCCCATCAACCCTCTGACAAAAAGATGAACAGGGTAGGGGATGTTGTGGCATGGGGGCAAGAGAGCTGAGTCTTGGAAGCTGAGACCCCAGATTTGAATCCCAGCTCTGTTACTTATTCACTCAGTTTTCACAGCTCTAAAATAAAGGGATTGGAACAGATTATCTCTAATTAAAGCCTTTTCCAGCGCAGCTCGAAATCCTGTGATCCAAGGGACCCCAAAATCATTATTTCTAGGCCTAGGGCTGAATGAGAGACAGAATTATGTTCAGACCATAGGATCATAGATTCCAAGCTGGAAGAGATCTCAAAAGTCACCTACTCCATTCATTTTCCAGGGAGGAAACCCAGGCCCAGAAAGATGATAGAATCATAGACTCAGAACTGGAAGGCCACCTGTTCTAACCCCCTCGTTTTACAGAGCAGGACACAGGGACACAGAGGAGTTAAGTGATTTGCCCAAGGTCACACAGCTAATAAGCAACCAAGGTGAGATCTGAACTTTTGTAGTATGCTGTCTTGGGTACCAGATTTTAGGAAGGACATGTACAAACTGGAGTTGGTCCAGAAGGGCAACGAGGATCGTGAGAAAATTTCAAGTCTAGTCATATGGGGCTTAGGTAAGGAACCTGGGGATGTTTTACTCAGAGGAGAGAAGGCTTAGGGGGGATGTAATAACTGTGTTCAAGCATTTTGAAGGGTTGTCATGGGGAAGAGGGATCAGGCAGTCTCCTGGGCCTCAGGGGATAAAATTAGGACCAACAGGAGGAAGATGTAGAGACATGTTTTGGCTGAATATCAGAAAGAACTTCCTAATAATTAGAGCTATACAAGAGTTGGACTGAGCTCCCCAAGTGGAAACTGGATGATCACTTGTCAGAGACGTCATAGAGAAAACTCCTATTCAAGTAGAAGTGTTAAATGACTTCTGAAGGCCCCAACTGAGGACCTGGGACTCTGTGGGTACACCTTTTCCCTACCAACAACTCACCCTTTTCCCTATCCCTCCTCTGGACACCTCAGCATGTTGAAAAAGAATATCTCTTGGAATCAGGGAACATGTTTGAGGGGAGATTCCGGACCTCTTGTCTCCGATTCAGGGGTCACTTGCTATGTGACCTTAAGCAGCTCACATCATCTTTTAGGGCCTCAGTTTCCCTCTCTACAAATGAAGGGATTAGATCAGAATAGTTCTAAAATCCCTTCCAGTTCTGACATTCTAGGTCCTAAGGTCCCTTCCAGGAAGGAAAGAAAAAAGCATGTATCAAGTGCCTAGCACTGTTTTGAGCACTTTATAAATATTATCTCATGGGAGAGATATTATTTTTATTATGAGGCACACCATAAGAGTGGATAGAGGGCTGGGCCTAGAGTCAGGAAGACCAGCATTCAAATCTGACCTCAGGCACTTACTAGCTATGTGACCCTGAGCAAGTCATTTAACCTCCATTTGCCTCTGTTTCCTAATCTGTAAAATAGGGAAAATAATAGCACTTGCCTCCCAGGATTGCTGTGAGATCAAAAGAGATAATAATTGTGAAGCGCTTAGCACAGGGCTTGGAACATAACAAGTGCTATGTAAGTGTCAGCTATTATTATCATTTCAGGCTCAGCACTGTGCCTGGAACAGAGTAAGGACTACACAAAAGTTATTGTCCCTGCCAGGCTGATTCTCACAACAACCCTGGGAAGCAGACACTATTATTATTCCCGTTTACAGATGGGGAAACTGAGGCACGTGGAGGTTAAGCCACTTGCCCAGGGTCCATTGCATCACCTGGCTGCTCCAGCTTCCAGCTCTGGCACTCTGTGCTGTAAGGCTCCACTTCAGCTCTGGGCTTCTATGGCCTATGTTCTAAAGCATCTTCTAGCTCAGGGGTGCTAAGGATTCCATGTCCTTCCTCACTCTCACTACCCCGGTCATCTATGGCCGAGTAAGCAGCACTACGAGGGCTCACTCACAGCCCTCTGGTGAGGAAACCCCACATCTCCAAGGTCAGGCTAGGTGAAGGAGATCAGAGTCTGTGCATCCAGCTACCACTGGGCAGCTGGCCCTGCACAGCATTGTCTTCCACGAGAAGCTTTGGTGGGCCAGACTCGTAGCACACATCTATTGCCACCATTCTCTCTCCTCCCCACAGCTCCCCTCACCCCCTGGAAGGCAGTTAGGAGATTTAGAGATGGAAGGACCTTAGACACAATCTAGTTTCACCCCCGTATTTTACCGAGGAGAAAACTGAGGCTGGAGAAATTTGGTCATTTTCCTAAGGGAACACACAAAGCAAAGCAAATGGAGTCCAGGTCACAAGGTCATGAAATTTAAGAGTTTGAAGTGCCGAAAGAGGTATTACATTCAATCCATTCCTAAACAAGAATAGCCCTCTACGTATAACATTACCAGGCTCTTTCTAGCAGTGTGAATCTAGTATGTGACAAAAAATAATTAGATTTGGAGTCAGAGTTATGCTGAGTTCAAGTCTTAACTCTCTGACTTTTAATGCTTGTGTGACCTTGGGTAAATTACTTCACCCCTGGGGAGACTTCAGGGTCCTCATCTCTAAAATGAAAGGGTTGGTCTAGAGCGGGGGGTTTTAGACTGTGGTAAAGCACTGGATTTGGAATAAGGAAGGCTCATCTTCATGAGTCCAAATCTGGCCTCAGACACTTATTATCCGTGTGACCCTGGGTAAGTCACTTAACCCTGTTTGCCTCAGTTTCCTCATCTGTAAAATGAACTGAAGAAGAAAATGGCAAACCACTCCAGTATCTTTGCCAAGAAAACCCCAAATGGGATCACAGAGAGTCAGATACAACTGAAACAACTGAACAACAACAAAAACAAAAACAGACTAGTAACTAGTTTCCTTTGTAATTCAGATATCTTATTTTAATGCATTTAAAAAATCCTTTTCTGTCGAGGTTCATAGGTTTCACCAGACTGCCCAAGGGATCCATGACACCATAGGTGTTAAGATCCTCTGGTCAAGATGACCTTTGAGTGCCTCTACAATTCTAAATCTGTGGTCTATTGACCTTGCACAAGACCCAGGCCATGGACCTCTCTGGGCCTTTGAGAATTGGATGAAATGACCTCCAAAGTCCCTTCCAACTCCAGAGTTCTAGGACCCCAAGGCCGTCGGGGTGAGTGTTAGACAGATTTGATTGTCAGGTAGTTCTTCACATCAAACAGATATGCCCCTTTTGCACCCTTCCCTTCTGTAGCTCGGTTCTGCCTTCTGGGGTCATGAGGAACAAGGTCGATTATCTCCAGGTCCCGGCTTTATACACCACCACCCACAGCTTCCCTCCTCCTCCCACGAGGGCCAGCTGCTTTTGTTTGGCTGTCAGATTTCAAACAGGCTCCTGGAAAACCCAATTACCTCCCGAAGGCAGGCTGGCCACGACTAAATGGAAATCTCCCTCTCGCTTAGCCAGCTGTGGGGAGAGCCCAGCACAAAACCAGCTCTACAAAAAAGACAAGGACATTGGAGACTAAGTAGGAATTTTTTTTCCCCAAGCTCGGCTACTTCCTTCCTGGGTGCCCTTGGGCAAGTCACTTTTCTTCTCTGGGACTCTGTTTTCCCATCTGTCGAATGTAAGGGTTATATAACATATGGCCTCTAAAGTCCCTTCCAGATCTGTCATTCCATATTCTGTTTTAAGCTCCTTTGCAGCCCTGACAATCTATGGTCTATGTGTTGAGACCTCGTTACAACATAGACATGTCCAAGGATAGAATGGACTGCTTTGTCAGGTATTGAATTCCCTGTCACTGAAGGTCAGGAAACAGAGACTAGGTGATCCCCTGTCAAGGAGGTGATAGAGAGAGGAGTTTTGCCTAATGACCTCTGAGGTTCCTTCAAGGTCAGAGAGGGAATGATTCTGAGGTTCTATCATTGATGATTTGGGGTGAGTGAATATCAACCACAGAAGAGTCAGCTAACAATCCTTGCTGGTCTGGGGGAAAGAAAAGTGGTCTCAGTCTCAGGTTCAAATGCCATTCATTAACCATACTAAGTCTCTTCTCCTCTCTGGGCTCAGCTTCTTCATCTGTAAAAGGGGGGAAAGGAGGAGGCTTAGATTAGGTGATCTTTAAAGGTGGGAGACCAGATCTCTAGTTATTGTGAAGTGAGGAGGGAGATCTAGCCTTAATAACCCAGTGTGTGGAAGCGTAGGCCCACACAGACGGGTAGGATTCTGACACAGAAACAGCATGTACCAGAGGCATCTCAGTCTAGGGAATGGGATGGGCAAATTCAGGAAGACATGGAAGCATAGGTTGTAGGGGTCTGTAAGGAGAGAGTCTTTACCAGCTCCAGAGAGATATGTTAAAGATAAGTTAGGCCAGATACAGAGGGTGTGCCAGACTTTAAAAGGCCTCAAATGCCATATCAAAGAGTTTAGCTTTGATACCCACAAAGAATCAACCAGAGCCCTACCTACCTCTGAGCTCTCAGTTCAGTAAATCAAGGGTTTGGGGTTCTTGATGAGAGCCCTAGAATCTCAACTGCAAAGTCATCGTGGGAAAAGTTATAGATTCTAAGTCAGAAGACTGAGTCCTGATTAAATATGACTTTGGCAAGTCACGTGCCTGCCATGGGCTTCAATTTTCTCATCTGTAAAATGAGTTAAACCTTAGAGTTAAACCTCTAAGAACCAATGACCTTTTGATAAGGAAATGTTCATCAAAAAAAAGCCTGAAATCCTTATTTCCCTCCCCATTATCAGCCCCATCTCAGTATGGGATAGTGTGTCTGGATACCCCAATGTTAAGACCATTTTCAGTGAGAGAAAGGGGAGCTCTTTTTCCCTCTAATTCCAGGGATCCTTTTACCTTCTCCCTATTCCCCGACACCACAGGTTGCAAATCAAAAGGGCCAGGAGACCCCAACTTTTTTGAGAGTGATGAGGGGTTCCCTGCATTCCCATGACAATAGTTAAAATAGGCAGTTATCTGGAGGACTGAGTGGAGGAAAGGGGTAGGTAAAAATCAAAGCCCACAGCTTTATCCCACCTCCAAAGCTTCTCTTGCCAAGGAATCTATTTTTAAAAGCAATATCTCGAAGCCTGTAACCTGGGAGATGAATACCCCTCCAAATCCTTTTGGGCTTTGGATGGCAGAGTTCATACTGCTTGTAACAAGACCAAAAAGCAATCAGGAACAGATCCTTACACTGCCATGGTCCTTTGCCCAGGAGTGGGGGTAGGTGGGCAGAGAATAAAAAGTACTCAGAAAAAAAGGAAATTTTTTTAACATGTATAGATATCATAAAACCATAGAATATCATAGATAGAAAGGACTTTAGAACATAGAGTTTTAGCGCCAGGAGGGACCTAAGCAATCCTAGTATAATCCTTTTCTTTTATAAACGAGAAAACTAAGACTTGGGAAAGGGGAATAACTTCTCAAAGACCACACCTCAAGGTTCAGCAGAGTTAGGACTGCATGACCTTGACCTGGGGTCAAAGGTGACTTCAAAGGAAATATGGAGAGGTTAATTATGGGGGTAGAGAATGGAATTAAGGAGGAGGTGGCCTGGAAGAGAGATAGCTCCCATGCTGGTAATGGCCCTTAAAGGAAGTACAATTCCAAGAGCCCTAAGCTCTGTCTGTTCCCCTATAAGTCTGTCTGACTCAGCAACCCTGCTGAGATGTGCTCTCCAGGCCCTTCCAACCATGCCAGTTGAGTTCCTGCCCAAGGGCACTGTCCTTTGCTTCCTTGGCAGCCAAGCTCCAGACCTGGAGACGGCCAGCTGCCATGTCTCTGTACACTGGACAGAAGAATGAATAAACCTCCTCAGCTCCATTCCTTTCCTGGAAAGTTGAGTGCTTACATGGGGTCCCCAAACAGTTACCAGATCTCCCCTTACTCCTTATTCCAACCCACAATACAAATCTGAAGGGCAGGTGATGGCAACTATTTACTCATTACCTGTTCATTTCTGCATATACATAGACATCCTTGCTCCTTCCCTAAGGAAAACTAAGGAAACCGTGGCCCAGAAATTTTAAGTGATTTTCCTAAAGTCACTAAGGTACTATCAGAACAGAAGCAGGATTTGAATCAAGGTCCTCAAACTACAGAATCAAAGTTTTATTTTGCTACATCTTCTCTCCTGCCCACTTCTGACAGTCTAGACTCTATGTTCTAAGATCCTTTCTATCTCTGAAGGGTCTATGTTCTAGGGTACTAGCACTTATTGTTCCAAGGCCTTACTAGAACTTGGTATTCCAAGGCCCTTTCCCTCTCTGACATTCTAGGTCTAAGGTTCCTTCCAGATCTAATATTTTATGTTCCAAGTTCCCTTCTAGCCCTAAAGAAGAAAGAGCTGGATGGAGAAGTCTTCCACCTCCCTGAAGTGATGAGATTTGGGTATAGAGGGATGGGGGGAGTTGTACTCATTTCAGGCTCTGAAATCAGGCAGGAGCTAATTGGAATCTGGAGAAATGGAAACCTCTAATTCCATGCTGCCCCCCTCCTCCCTTCTCTTCTCTCCCCTCCCCCTCTCCACCTGGAAGAAAGGGCCATCTGTTCCCTTTGCTAGGGATACATATGAAGAGGAAGCTAAATTTAAAGACTAATATTACTTAATGTTCATCTTCAAAGTGCTTTGCACATTAATTACTAATTAATCCTCCCAACACCCCAGAGAGCTTCAGATACCTTCCTGCCCCCATTTTACAGATGAAAAAGACCTTATCTGTGCCAGAATCTGTCATGTTAGATCTGGAAGTAACTTAAGAACATAGCAAGTCATAGCTAGAAAGAACCTTAAAGCTCAACTAATCCAACCACCTCATTTTACAAATTTACGATGAGAATCAGTGACTTACCCAAATACATTGAGTGGGCAAAGAGTAAAAACTAGCTAGGAGGTCGCCCAGTTTTCTTTCAGAGCCACCACATGCTCTCAGTCCTGGCCAAAGCCTAATTATCTCTCTGTAGTTAAACATCTGACAGGGAGAAATGTCTATATAAGATGGGTGCTATATATAAAGTGTGAGTATTCCAGTAAGGCTATATGGAAAGCGAATTTCTGTGAAGTGAATTCTACTTGTTCACTAATTTCCCTTATAAAATCATAGATATATTCCCAAGGAGAAAAAATATCCCAACAAATAGAAATGAAAGTTCATTACAAATGGCATACATAACACCCTACATAAATCCTGAGTACTGTAGCAAACCACTAACACTAAATCTGCTTCCTACCATCTCCATATAGTAATTCCCTTTCCTTCTGTAACACTCTGCTACCAGCTGCCCTTCTACTCAATTAATTAATCAATCAAGTATTTATTAAAATCCTCTTAAACCTTAAGATTTTCTCTTTTTTTCCATTTCTTAATAGTATTTTATTTCTTCAATTATATGTGAAGATAGTTTTCAATGTTCATTTTTATAAGATTTTTGAGTTCCAAATTTTTTCTCCCTCCCTCTCTTCCCTATTCCCTCTCCAAGATGGGAATAAATTTGATATAAAACCTTAAAATTTTCTTCCATGCTTAAAGGATTTTTACTCATCACTGCACTCACAATGATGTGCTATCATCTAGGTACTAGTGGTGTCTAATGAATCTAAGCTGTGCTGTTTCACTAAACACATCTGACAAGCTCATATTAGATAATCTCCAAGGTCTTGTTTGGATCTAAATACTATGATATTCAGGATGCAGAGCAATATATACCTTGAACTAGAAGAGAGTTCAAGTTCAGAGAAGACACTGTTCTTGCTCTCATTGAGCTTCTGGTTGAGTAGGCAGTACATGTGCATAGATATATAGAAAAGTTACTAATATGTGGTAATTAACATATGTCAAAATTATATGTTAATGAGACTAGAAAAGTGCCTCAGGGATCATAAGAGATCAAAGGCTGAAGATTTTTCACTGCTTGCCTATCAGGAAAGGCTGCCTGGAAGAGGTTGTATCTAAATTGGGCTTCAAAGACTAGGCAGGAATTCAACAAAGAGAAAGAAGGACATTTCCAGTATATGGAATAGGTTGAACAAAGGCACTGACTGAGGTGAGAGAGGGCAGACCATGTAAATAGTCCAGTTTGGCTAAAACTTTGAATATGTGTCAGGGAATAATATGAAAGGAGGCTAGAAAGGTAGATTATGAAGGACATTTAAGCCACACACAAAAATTCAAACTTTACTTCTCAATCCCAATTTGTATTTTTTTAAAGTAATTCTTTTCCCTCCTTTCTATCTTCTCTCCTCCAAACTGGGAGGGAAGGGAATAAAAGGGGCAAAAAAAAAAAAAAACCTTGTAAGCAAATATACATATTCAAGAAAAACAAATCCCTACATTGACCAAGCCCAAAAATACATGCCTTATATACAGCTTATATACATCTTGAGTCCATCACAGTCAGGAGGTAAGTAGTATGATGCTTTATCATGTGTCCTCTAGAATCACAGTTGGTCATTGTATTGGTCTGAGTTCCAAGTCTTTCAAAGTTGTTTTTCTTTGCATTGTTTTCATATAAATTTCTCTGGTTCTGATTTCTACATCAGTTCATACAAACTTTCTCAGCTTTTTCTGAAACCCTCTCTCATCACTTCTTGTAGAGCAATAATATTCCAATACCCTCATATACCATAATTTGATCATCCAGGTCCCCCAAATGATGGCTATCCCCCTCAGTTTTGAGTTCTTTGCCTTTACAAAAAAACAAAAAGCTGCTATAACTATTTTTGAATATGGGTTCTTTTCCTCTGTCTTTGATTTATTGCTGGGTCACAGTTTAGCGACTTTTAGGTCATAATTCCAAATTGCTTCCAGAATGGCTGGATCAATCCACAGTTTCACCAACAGTGCATTAATGTGCCTGTTCTCCTCAGTCCCTCCAACACTTATCACTTCCTTTCTTTGTCATCTTTGCCAATCTGATGGCTATAAAACAGAACCTCAGAGTTGCTTTAATTTGTATTTCTTTAATTATTAGTAATTTGGAGCATTTAAAAAAATATGGCTGTTGATAATTTGAATTTCTTCCTGTGAAAATTGCCTGCTCATATCCTTTGGCTATTTATCAGGGATAGCTCTTGTTCTTAGAAATTTGAATCAGTTCCTCATATATATCAGAAATGAGACCTTTATCAGAGAAATTTGCTGCAAGGATTTTTTTTTCTTCAGTCAACTGTTGGATTTGAACATTATTCAGAAGCTAGTAGGTAGCCACTGAAAACTCTGAGCAAAGGAACAGAATGACCAGACCTTCCTAACAAACAGAACACTCTAACAATGGAATTGACTGTTTCTGTTGTAGTGAATTTCCCATCACTAGAAGTATTTGGGTGAAAGATAGATAACTGCTTCTGGGGATGCTATAGATGATATTCATGCATTAGAAAGGGTCTGACCTTCAGATGACCTCAGCAATCCTTTCCTACCTAGATCCTGGGGGTACAAGGACAAAAAATGAATCTGTCCCTTTCTCGGGAAACTTACATTCCACTCAGCAAAAAAATAAATACAGTGATAAGTCTAAGCTTGGGAGACAGGAAATTTTCTAAAACATCTCTGACAGAGCCTGGTTTCCGGTAAGAGAGAGTCAGGAAAAACAGACAACCCAGACAGTTCTCAGGCCAGTCCAAAATAGCTGAGCAAGCTTATCCTGCTCAGATGTGAAGAAAATAGCACCTATAGATGGTCCTCACAAGAAGGCAGGTATGAAACAGAGTAGTTTATCCAGACTCCCTCCTAGCACCTACTTAGTGGCAATGATAGACTTACAGATAGAAGGGGCCTTTGAGATCATATAGTGTAGCTCGTTTGTTTTATAGATGAAGAAACTGAGGCTAAGACAAACTAAATGTTTTGTTGAAGGTCACAGAGAGAGGTAGTAAGTGACATAGTCAGGACTCACTGTATGTCCTCTAACTCCAAATACAAATTCCAGTGCACAAAGTGACTAATTGCTTTCCTTACTGATGGGGTCATCCCCTGCAGACTGGATGACATTGGGGATGGCATAACAGAGAAACATTGCACTTATAATAAGAAGACATAGATTCAAGTTCCAATTCCAACACTTTGCGTAGACAGTCACTTCCCCTCACTGAGCCTCCGTTTTCTCATCTATAAAATGAAAGTAATAATACCTGCATCACTACTCTCTAGGGCTGTTGGTGAGGAAAGCACTTTGCAAACCTGAGATACAGTAGAAAAAAACAATGGATTTCAAGGCAGAGGGCCTGGTCCCTTCCCTTCCCTTTCCTTCTCTACTTATTCAATGCAAAACAAATCACTTCTCCCTGGCCCACAATTTCCTCATCTGTAAAATAATGGGTTGGACCACCAGCAGACCTCAGAGATATTGCAGGTTCAATTTCAGACCAGACAATAAAGAAAATATTGTAATAAAGAAAGTTGGATGAATTTTTTGGTTTCTCGGTACATATAAAAGTTATGTTTATGCTATACTGTGGTCTATTAAGTGTACAAAAGTATTACATCTTAAAAAAACAATGTACATGCCTTAATTAAAAAATACTTTATGATGAAAAATCCTAACCATCATCTGAGCCTTCAGGAAGTTGTAATCTTTTTGCTGGTGGAAGGGCTTGCCTCGATGTTGATGGTTACTGGCTGATCAGAGTTGTAGTTGGTAAAGGCTGGTGTGGCTATGGCAGTGTCTTAAAATAAGACAGTAATGAAGTGTGCCATATTGATAGACTCTTCCTTTCATTTAAACTCTTAGAGGCCATTGTAGGGCTATTAATTGGCCTAATTTCAATATTGTTGTGTCTTAGGGAATAAGGAAACCCAAGAAGAGAGAGAAAGGGAACAGCCAGTCAGTAGAGCAGTTTGAAGACACAACATTTTTCAATTAAGTTTGTTATCTTATATGGATTCATGGTGCCCCAAAACAATTACAGTAATAACATCCAAGATCACTGATCACAGATCACATAACAGATATAATAATAATGAAAAGGTTTAAAATATTACAAGAATTATGATGTGACCACATGCTGTTGGAAAATGGTGCCAATAAATTTGCTCAAGGGTTGCCACAAACCTTCCATTTGTTAAAAAAAAAATGCAATATCTGCAAAGTGCAATAAAGCAAAGTCTTCCTCTCCAAGCTATCTTCTATCTTAGAATTCTTTGGTCCTACTAACATTGGTTAAATCCATTGTTCTAGAAGCTAGGGAAGATGCAAAGAAATGAAACACTTTCTCTGCTTTCAAAAAGGTTACAGGCCAGTAGCCACATGGAAGCATAAATGACAATCTTTTCAAGTTTATGCATAACATAAAGCTGAGAGGCATAACTCCTATCAGACAACAGAATTTGTATCCAAAAAGTTCTTGATGGGCTAGAACAATCAGTCACACCTAAAGGGATGACATTTAATAGGGATCAATATAAAGTTCCACATTTGGGCTTAAAAAATTATTTTTTTTACCTTTTTGGAGGGCAATTGGGGTTAAGTAACTTGCCCAAGGTCGGATCTGAGGTTCCTTCTGACTCCAGGGCCGATGCTCTACTCACTGCGCCACCTAGCCACCCCTAAAAAATTAATTCTTGTAGTAGTATAGGATTGGGGGAAGGGGTATAGCTAGGGAACAGTTTATTAAAAAAAAAAAAAACTTGATGGTCTAGTAGACTGCAAGTTCATTCCGATTCAAGTCAAAAAAGTTAATGTGACCTTAGACTGAAGTAATAATGATAGATCTGGGTCTTCTTTGTTATCAGATGCCACTTGACAGGGGTGGGGGAGGGGGAGGAATTATGTTGCATTCTGGACATCATATCTTAATGAAGAATATGGACAAGGTGGAGCATGCCAGGGAAGAGTGACCAAGATGGGGAGGGGATTGAAAATCATTCCTTATATGAATTGACTGAAAAAAGTAGGAATGTTTAGCCTGAAAAAGGAAGACTTAGTTGAAATACAATAGCTGTCCTCAATTATGTGGAGAATTATCATGGAACAATGGGTGGAGGGCAAGGAGAAGAAAAGAAAAATGTTGCAGAGAGGAACGTTTCAGCTGAATAAAAATTAAAACTTCCTAATGATTGGAACTGTTCCAAAATGGAATGAATTGGTCAGTTTCCCATCATATGTAGACTTTTAACAAGGTCCTGAATTGCTATTTGTTGGGTCTGTTGTGGAGAAGATTCTAGCTTGTTAAGTTAGTTACAAGATTCTAGAATTCTGAAAGAGTTGTCTGAGTTTGGGAAAGGAGGGATCAGAAGGGATGGAAAGGTTTTCTGAAGAAGGTAGAACCTGAACTAGGCTTTAAGATGGAGTAGGAGTTGGAAAAAGGGGGAGTTAAAGGGTATTTTAAGTCAGTGGAGTCAGGGGAACAGTGTAGGCAGACCAGACTAACTGGAGATGTAGGGAGGAAAGAAGTACAAGATAAAAATAGAAAGGTAGGTTGAAGCCACATTACAAAGAGGATGAATGCCAGACTGAGAACTCTGAACTTTCTACAGAGGGTAATGGGGAGCCACGGAAAGTTTGTGAACAGAGGAAGATCATGTTGATGACAGTAGCTGAAGAGGGTGACATGGACAGTTTGAGTTGATTGGGCTGTGTTGGAAGAGGAGAGATAGGACCACATAGAGGGAATTCTCATGCGTAGTGCTGAAAAGTCTCTGTAAATAGTCCCTCCCTATAAAGACTAGAAATCCAGAGAGCTGGAGGATTACATATTGGAGGGTACTCCAACTTCCTGCTTGCAGTTATCACTACCCCAGGGCCATTACTATCCTGCATAGAAATCAGAAAACTTGGCTTGAGGGCTGTCTTCATCAGTTAAGTTACTATTGCTGCAGCCTTGGGCAAGTCCTCTCCCTTCTCCACATCTAACTTTCCTCATTTGTCTAACAGAAATAATAACATTTGTACCACATATCTCACAGATTATTGTGGAGAAAGTGCCTTTGTGAACCATAAGATACTATGGAAATATGAACTGTTATTATTATATTTCTGTCTTGATATATCAATATGATGCTGATATTATAATGATATTCCTTCACATGAATGGAACCTTTTCATAAGTACTATCCCTTCCAATTCTCACAGCAGTCCTGGGAAGGAGGCAGAACAGAGATTATTCTCCACATTTTCCTGAGGAGAAAATGAACAACCCATAGTGGGAAAATAATAGTGACTTGCCCAGGGTCACTCAAATTTTAAGCAGCAACGGGCTTTTCACTAGGTCTTGTCACCCCTCCCATACGCTCCTGGTTATAAAAAAGTCGCTTAGAATTCACGCCGTCCATTTCCCTTGTTTTACAAAAGAAGAATCTGATGGCCAAAAAGGAGAAGTGATTTAACTAGGTTCACAAAAGCCACTTCATGGCAGAGATAGGATTGGACCTCAGGTCTCCTGACTCTTAGTCCAGAGATTGTCTGAACTTTTGTTGTTTAGTCATTTTCAGTCATGTTCACCTCTTTGTGACCCTTTTTGGGGGGGGTTTTGACTGAGACACTGGAGTGGTTTGCCATTTTCCTTCTCCAGTTCATTTTGCAGATAAGAAAACTGAAGCAAGTAGCATCAAGTGACTTGCCCAGGGTCACACAGCTAGTAAGTGTCTGAGGCCAGATTTGATATCAGGTCTTCCTAACTCCAAGACCAGCGCTCTATCCACTGCACCACCTAACTGCCCTATCTATCTGTCTGGTCTATCACCGCTCAAAGTCACCTTCCTTATTGAAAGTGTTGGGAGGAATATTTCCTCCTCCTCCCCTTTCTCCTCTAGTTTGTAGAGGAGAAAGCTAGATTACTGCTGGCATGCCCATTAGGAACCATTCTTAGCTCCTGGGGTTGAGTTCCAGATGTGCATGTCTGGCAGCAGCTCAAGTCCCCTTGTGAGTCTGAGAAATAAGTGGGCAACCCCCAGAAGCGACAGATGTGTTTTGACATACTTCCCCCTCCCCACGTGGCTTCTGTGATGTCACGAGTCAAAATAAACCAGGCACACTCCCTGGTGGGATGTGTTTATTTAATACTCGTTTGGGTGGGAGCTGTACCAGCTAAAAACAGGAGCATCTCAGCTGTCACGCCCAACATCCCCCTCCTCTAGAGAGCAGAAGATAGTCCCTCCCCGATGGGGCTCAGGGAAGAGCCATTCTGGGTGGAGTAAGAGGAGGCAGAAAGAAAAAGGCTCACAAGCCCTCAAGGGATAGGTGCTTGGGAGCTGTTTGATCAACCTCTACTGCTTCGAGAAAGACAATGAGCTGCCCTTAGAGAGGAATCCTGCTATGACCTGGCCCAATCATCTCCAGCTGACACTCTACCTTCTATATTCAGTCTAAAGTTTCTTCCAAGCCTAGCCTTCCCAGGCTGGAAGAAGAGTTTACAGCTAAATCACTTTCTTCAATCAGTCAATGAACATTTATTAAATGCCTACTATGTGCCAGGTAAATTCTCTTTCATCCCTATACTCCTACTTCCCATGTATACATACATATATAGTTGAACATGCACAGTACACACACAGACATTGCTTCATTATACATCCCCCATTCACATTCCCCTATTGTTTAATGTTTTCTCTCCATCCACATGTAAACATCCTCCTAGTGACTAACAAGTACAGAATCCTATGCCTTCTCTTTGGAGCCCCCTATCAATTTTAGACCGAAGCTGTCTTGATGCTTTGAAAGATCAGACATCTGAGAGTCAGCCTGAGTCAGCCAACTGAGTCAGTCCAGTTCCTAGTTCCTTGGGATGAGGTAAGGTATTGGGAGATGGGAGGAGGGATGCTACTAAGCCTACTACCCAGAGGGTGGAACAGAATTAACTGAAGTGCCCTGTTAAGACTGGCCTCCAGTCCCAGTTTTCTTAGTAGCTTTGTGACCCTAGCAAGCCAGATCAGTTGCTACATCTGTAAAATGAGGAAGCTGGGCAAGATGATAAATAGTAACAATAATGTCACTTATGTGCCAGACTTTACAAGTATCTCATTCAATTCATTACTGCTAGTATTTTCCCCATTTTATAGTTGAGGAAGCTCAGACAAACAACAGTCAAGTAACTTGCCCAGGGTCATATAGCTTGTAAGTAACTGAGGTCGAATTTGAACTCAGGTCTTCCTAACTCCAGGCTCACTCCTCTATCCACTACAACATATAGCTGCTCAAATCTGCTCATTATCTTCAAGATCTCTTTTAGTTCTGTCTGATCTATGAAACTGAACAATTCTTCCCCCAAACAAACTTGGGACTTTTGTTAGAGAATCCTTGAAAGACCAAGTTAAAGAAGTCAATAACATATAGAAAGTAGGGGAACTATTTAAAGACTCTTGCTTAGAAACCAAGAATAATTGTGCTAAGAATCATAACCACAAATTGAAAATAAATCTATTGTGGCAAAAGTTGAACTATGGTCACTTGTTAACTCATGGGTCTCACCATGCCCCTTTCCTGCTCAAAAATGTTCAATGGCTCCCTGTTGCTCATAGGATAAAATAGAAATTTTTTAGTCTGGCATCTGAAGCTATCTATAATCTGTCTCCAACCTGTCTTTCCAGGTTTATTTCACATTACTTCACATTGCTGCACATTCCAGCCAAAAAAAGACTATACTCTATTTCTCTTCTCTCTCTCCCATCTCCATGAATTCTAGAAGTCTGTCTTCTATCCCTAGAATATAGTCCATCTTCATCTTTGCCTGTTGAAATGGTTCTCTCCCTTCAAAGCTCAGCTCCTAGCCACCTCCCCCATGAAGCCTTCTCGGATTCCCTACCTCCCCTAACTAAAAAGGCTCTCTCCTTCCTCCCTCTTAGCACTTCCTTACGCACTTTACCTGGCCTCCTTCATATCTAGCACAATCTACTTTGTATCACATTTCTCATCACACTTTCTACTCCTTCTAGTAGATTGTAATCTTCTTGGGGGCCTGAGCTACGCATTTCCTCTTTAGTTTTTGTATTTTTATCCACCATACCCAGTCCAGAGCCTCACAGGTTTAATTTTATCCAGAACTACAGTTTCAATGCTATGAAGAAGTCACTGTGAAAATTGCCACCACTGATGCAGATTGGGGACTCATCATTACTTCAAAGCAAAGTAGAGTTGCCTGGGAGCCCTGAAGAGTCAAGTGACTCACTCATGTTCACACAGCTAATCTGTGTCACTTACAAGACTTGAACCTAGAGCTTCCTGATTCTGGCCACCATGCCACACTGCCTTTCATTTTGTACCGAGGAGGTGTTTAATGGACATTTAGCTGATTGAACTGAATTAAATATAAAGTATCAAAGGATTTAGAGATGGAATAGACATTAGTGCTCCAGTCCAGCCCCCACATTTTACATAAAAAGTAACCAAGGTCCAAACAGAAGTTGCTTGTTTGAAGTCACACAAGTAGTAAGTGACAAAGCTGGAATTTGGACTCAGTCCTTTCTCCACTGTTGAAATGAATTGAATGAATAAATAAATATGTGTGTATATGTATACATGTGCGCCCTTAGCATTGGTGACCAAAAGGCTTCAAGGAAGACCTAGCCAAGGACTCAAAACCAACACCAAGGGAATCTTTAAATAAACCAAAGAAAGGCCTCAGTCCTAGAGCCAGGGGGACCATTTGATCTTCAAGGCACAAGCAGAATAGTTGGGAACAGGAAGAGAAAGATCAAAGAAACCTAAGTAATCTTTTGCCTGAGGAAGAATTCCACCCCAAAAATGCCTTTTGAAGCAGAAAGGTTGAACAAATCAGCTCAATGACAGAGAATGGTTGGACTGAATGCAGATAACTCAGCACTAGAGAGCATCCACCCCAGAGCTGGTGCCTCTTGGGCCCAAGTGTACTGGAATTCCAATTGTCCAGAACCAGGAAAGGCTTGGTCCTGCTTTCTTCCCCCATGGTCAGACCCAGTCAGGAGTATTACACTCAAGTGCAGGTGCCACATTTTAGGAAGGGTTAGAGCAAATTCAGGGAAGGACCACAAGCATGATGAAGGAACCAGAGATGGTGCAACTCTGAGGACTGGATGAAGGGAATGGGGATGTTTAGCCTTGAGAAGAAAAGACTTATTGGGATGTAATCATTATATTCAAGTATTTGGAAGGCTGTCAGAGGGAAAGTCTTGCTCTGTTCAGTTGCAGAGCGCAGGACTCAGAGCTATCAGGGGATGTTACATGAAGACTTAAACCTGATAGGAGGAAAAACTCCCTAGCAAATACCATTGCTCCATGTTATAATGGTAACTCCATGGAAGTACATAAGGAATGAACTTGTGTCTCACAATGAGGTATTCAAGTAGAAATTGGATGGTCACTTGTAAAGGATTTAGAGGGGATTTCTGTTCAGGTGTGGATTGGGCTAATTTATCTCTGAAGTACTAAGAGTTCATGATTCTATAACCTCCATGAGGGTAAGAAATACACTATTGATGGACAATGGAAAGAGCACTGACTCTGGAGTGAGAGGACCTGGGTTCCAATCCTACCTCTGACATTTACTGCCTTGTGTGACCGAGTAAAAGTCATTTAAGCACTCTAGGCCTCTGTTCCCTCATCTGCAAAATGAGAAAACTCACTAAATGGCCTCCTAAGTCCCTTCTAGCTCCGAATCTATAATTCTGTTATTTGGTGAGTTCTTGAAGGGGACAAATACATATGTGTATGATGGGCAATCTGTGTATATGACCTATTTAGAACTTTTCAACAAGCCTTTGGCAAGGCCCCTCCACCAAAAACTATTTTTAAAAATTAGTGGGAGATTTTGGTCATGGAAAGAGAATTGGTTAAGAGACTAGAAACGATGAGTGTGGATAAATAGGAATTTCTCTGAACTGAAAAGTACATTGACATCAGGGTATTCCTATGGCATCATCAAATTAACACTTTAATACATGCTCTGCTTCCACTGGTGTCCTATTCCAATACCTCAGTGGGAGATGTAGGTAATTCTGGGTTCCCAAAAGCTGTGTTAGCAAAGTAGGGGACCTTGGCAGGTTCTACCAAACTGGAAAGTTTTCAGGTGTGGGCCCAGCAAAAGACTACATGCCTGTCATCTGAGGACCAGCCTCACTAAATGCCCAAGATCCTCCTTACCCAAGGGTTGGCCACCAGGCCACATTTTTTTTTTTTTGGTTATAACAAAATGCAAAGACTATCTATTGAAGCATGGAGGGGGTGGAAGGTGCATTGGGGGAGAAAGTACCCATACAAACAGGATCACATATCCTTGAAGGATTGAAGTAAGGATAAATGATCTGAAGGAGGGTGCATACAGTGACATCTCTCCATCTGCAGCTGCCACTAAAGCTTTCCCAGAGAGTGAAATGCCAAGATGAGAGGGATAAATTGCAGGAAGATCTTGCTTGGGTGTGTGAGTGGGTGGAAAAGTGTGGGCAAGTGGAAGGTTTAGGGGAAAATCATCCAAACTACTTCCAAGGTGTCAGGATCTGAGCTACTGTCCTGTTCTGCAACAGAACACTAGACCTGGGACCTCTTCCTTAATCACTGAGGTAGAGATCCAGTGGACTGTGGAAATGGAGCAAGGAGCAAGAAAAACCCAACAGGAACTGTGATAGGGCAAAGCCAGGAGCACTGAGACTTCAGAGGGTAGAGATGAGATGAGATGGGAGAGGTGGGCTGGGACAGTGGAAAGGGCCCTGCACCTGAATTCATAAGACCTGGGTTTGAATCTCAACTCTGTAGTTTGCAGACTGTAAGCACAATTCCTAGCATATAGTAAGTACTTAATAAGGAAGGGAAGGGAAGGGGATAAGCATTTACCAAGTAACCCCTATATGCCAGGCACTATGCTAAGCACTTATAAATATTTCATTTGATTCATAAGTGCTCGTTGACTTGACTATTACTGCCTCTATGTCACTCATCCATAAAATGATAGATTTGGACTAAAAGGCTTCGAAGGTCCTTCCAGGTCTAGGTCTGATCCTACAAAATAGAGGATAGAAGAGTGGAAAGGGACTTGGAGGAGAAAGCAAGAAGCCTTGGTTCCATTCTTGGCCTTGCCATTAATTCTTCACAGGAGTTGTAAGATCTCCAAGCACCATAATAATGTACACTATTGTCATCATCAAGTATGGAGGTGACCCTGTGTTCTGGAAGGCTATGCCAATGGGACACAAGCCCTGGTAGGGACTAATGAGCTGGAAGGATGTCTAGTACTGGCTCAGTGATGGACTGAGTGACCATGGTCCAAAGACCAATTTAACTGAATTGTGAACACTGGGAGTTAAATGTTTGCTTCATTTTCACAAAGTATCTCCAGAAAACTAAAGCAAGTCACTCACCTCCTCTGAGTCTTCCTTTCCTCATTTGTAGAATGAGGAAGTTAGGCTAGGTGGGGTCTTTCCAGTTCTAAATTCAGTAAGGAAGAGAGGGTTGAAATCTATTTTGGTGAAGAGAATACTCACACTGAGGAGATTCTGGGTCCTTGAAGTATTGAAATCAAAATTATTTTTATTATTATGTCTATGGTCTTAACTCCCAGGTTCTGACCACAGGCTCTCCTGAACACCATATAAACCAGTAACCCCAAGCTCCTCAGAGGATAGCAAATTCAGAGCCAGAAGGCATCTCAGAAGTCATCTAGCCCACCTCTTCATATACAGAGAAGCAGACTGAGGCCTAGAGAGGTTAAGTCTTAGACAAGACTTACTTAACACAGGTAATAATCACCATAACTGAGATCCAAACCCAGACCTTCTGACTTCAGCACTCTGTCTGTTATGGCACATTAGGACCCAGGGAATGATGAAATCCACAGTCACCATACCCTCTGTACTGTTCTTCCACTAATGGTTCTCTGCCTACATAATCTGTGGCCTAAATATTGGGCCAATCACCATGGAGTTATTGATTTGTACTTGACTTTCATAGATTCTCCCTAAATCTAGGATATAAAAAAATTTGTCTAGATAAAAAGTATTAAAAAATAAAAATAATAAACAGAGCCTCTCCCAAACTCAGTTCCAGGATCATATAACAATAATAGTAGTTCCCATTTCTTAGGACTTCAAGGTTTATAAAGTGCTTAGCTAGCAACAGCCCTGGGATGTAGATAGTATAACTATCCCCATATTATAGTTGAGTAAACTGAGTCTCAGAGAGGTGAAACAATTTGCCCAAAGTCACAGAGCTAATAATTGGCAGAGCAATATTCTTGACACAAACACATTCTGCCTCTCATCAGCCTGAGCTTTACAATCTGCCCTTGAGTTCTTTCCCCCTCTCCCCCACTGCTCTGATCCCCTCTTGATTCACCTCAGAAAGATCTCCTGAGGTTCCTGGCATGTTTGCAGAATGAAGTTTCCTCAACACCACCCACCCCTCCCCAAGAGAGAAACAGCTGGCGGGTGAGTGGCAGGGAGCAGGCATTTTTAGATTTGTGGGTGGCAAATTCCTCCCACCCTTTGGCAGAAAATCCAGGCCAGGGCCACCTCCCAGCTTCCCTCAGGCAGTCCCCATTGCAGGAGAAGAGGTCAGGGCCACTTGCTCCTATGATCCAGAGAGAAAGAGAGGGAAGAACCAAAGTGATGGTAAGAATAGCAGCACTCTTGCATTTTCACAAGCTTGCCTCCCAACTCTCAACTAGTACAAGTTCTTGAGAAAACTGAGGTTCAGGGAGGGGAAGGGCCTTGTAGCTAGTAAGAGATAGATCCAGAATTCGAATCCAGATCTCAGCCCCAGTGCTCTTTCCACCACTCCCAGACTCCCTTCACCTTTAACTCCTCCAGTGAGTTCTTTCATTCCCCATTCGCATTCAGAGCAGCCCCAGGGAATCTTGCAAGAGGCCTATCTTTGAATGAGCTAAAAGAAAGAAAAGAGTTACCTTTTTTCCTCTGGTGATAACCCAGGACCCTGGGATAGAAGCCAGGACCCATTAAATAAGAAACAGCTGGAGAAGCACCACCCAGCTATACCTTAGAGCTGGATTTAAATAAAGCAGAATCCCTTCTCTCTCCCCACCCACCCACCTCCACCCAGGTTACTTGGCTTAACTGGTAAGGAGACAGGATGTGTAGATTCTAGTCCCAGGTCTGACAATAATCTACTGAGTAACATTAGGCAAGTCACTTCTCTGAGACTCAGTTTCCTCCTCTTTGTAGCAAGGAGAGTTCTTAATCTGGGGTGTCCTTGAACTTCTTTGGGTTTTTTTTTTTTAATTTTTGAGACCTGTATTTCAATATATCTGGCTTCCTTGTAATCCAATGTATTTAGAAACATGATTCTGAGAAAGGGTCTGCCCAAGGAGACCATGATACTAAAAAAGGTTAAGAACCCTTGGATTGGATGGTATCTAAGGTCCCCTCCAGCTCTAGTGGCCAATGTCCATGGTCTAGGGGCCCCCTCAGGTCTGACATTTGATGTTCTGTGTCCAAGGACACTTCCAGCTCTAATTTTCTGCAAGTATGACTTGGCAGTTGGAGGCAAAGGGAAACAGCAGGGGGAAACCACAGTTTCAAGACTGCCTGGAAAAGTAAACTAGAAAGTTAAAGGTATGGAAATGCCAGAGCTGTCCTGGGACTGTGGGCCAGAAGTCTGAGCTCCTCAGTTCATTTTCATTGCTGCTCACATTTCCTACCTCTGGGCAGAAAACGTGAACCCTTTCCCTTCCCTGGACCTCGCCCTCACCAGCATGCAGTTACAGAAGATGGCTGGCACCATCCCTCTCCCACACTCCCTTTTACCTTAGAGAATAAATGCCTGATGTCAGGAACACTGGGACAACAGAAGATTTAGCTCCATGGGGGACCCTCCCCATCCCTGAAGGGGCAGAGCTCTGGGCTCTCTGCCTTTTCCTCAACTGTTTCTACTTTTCTGCCTTCTTTCTCATTTCCTCAAGTCACAATCCCTCAGCCAGCTCAGCTCCTGGAGCACAACTGAGCCAAAATTCACCATCCTAAGTATGAAAAGATTATAAACTTGGGACTGTCACTGGTGTTAATTCAATTCGTTTCAATTCAAGAAGCATCTACTTGCATATGAAGCAAAATTCAAAAGAGATCAGATCAAAGAACCATAAAATGTCAGATCTGGAAGGGACCTTAGAACATAAAATGCCAGAGGTAGAAGAGAGCTTAAAACAGAGAATGTCAAAGCTAAAAGGGTCCTTAGGAAATAGAATGCTTAAATCTAATTCAGAGAATTTCTCTTAAGGACTTCCTTTTGTTGTGTTGTTCAGTCATATCTAGCTCTTCACGACCCCATTTGGGGTTTTCTTGGCAGAGATACTGGAGTTGTTTGCCATTTCCTTCTCCAGCTCATTTACAGATGAGGAAACTGAGGCAAACAGGGTTAAATGACTTGCCCAGGGTTCACACAACTATTAAGTGTCTGAGACCAGATTTGAACTAAGGAAGATGAGTCTTCCTGACTCCAGGCCTGGCACTCTATCCACTGCACCACCTAACTGCCCCTAGTTTTAAACTAAGCCATTGTGTATACCTGCATATACGAAATAGATTAAATGTGATTTGAAAGGGAAGGCACTAGCAACTGGGGTATCAAGAAAGGCTTCGTGCAGATGACAGATGAGTTGATCCTTGAAGGACGAGAGATGGAGGTGAGGAGAGAATTCATTCCAGGCATGGGGACAACTAATACAAATGGCACAGATTAGGGAGATGAAGCACCATATATGAACACTAGAAAGAAGGCTGCTTTGTCCAGATCACAGTTCGTGAAGAAGAATAATATTAGAAAGGTAGACTGAAGCCCAGTTGTGAAGGCCTTTAAATGTCAAACAGAGGCATTAATATTTAATCTGAAAGGTAATTGGTAACCACTAGGATTTATTGAGTTGGGGAGTACTATGATGAGATTTGTGTATATGTATATATCTATATACATAAATAACTATATGTGTCCATATGTACATCTGTATATGAAACATAAAATGGAATCTAAGCAGAATTTTTAAGTATTTTGAAATCAGAATTGGGCAATAAACTGAAGGCCTTAGGGACCACAGGTGGTGTTTTCATCACTGTTTCCAATTGAAGACAAGGGCTTGGGAAGAGAAGGGTGCATTTGGGAAGTGAACAGCTGGTTAAGATAATGTCTGAGCACAGGATGTGGATTGGAGATGATGGTTTAAAATATAGGAATGACTCTCTTGGCCAGAGAAGGAATGTACCTAACAAGGGCTCATTAAAAAAAAAAAAGCCTGGAGTCTTGAAAATCTAACCAAAAGGGCTTTAAAGTGAAAAGGAAAGAGGGAGAGAAGGAACTGCCTGTGTATATGGGCCGAATTAGAGATCATAGAAAGCAGCTGAAGTGCAGGAAGGAGAACAGAATTAGGGAAGTCTAGAAATTTTCAGGAGGCAAAATACAAAAAAAGGAGACAAAACCATGGCCTTAGATGACTACATACAAATGCTCATGATATGTGTGACAAGCAAGGTGAACTAGAGATCCTAATGAAAATAGACCACAGTGTATGAGGAATTCCTACCTTGTAGGTATCACTAAGTATCAGTAAGGTATCACTAAGACTTGGTGGAATGGGAGTCAAGTTTGTAATATGACACTGGCAAGGCATACCTTATTCAAAAAGAATGAGATAGGTAGCAAGTGGGATTGGAAATGGAGTAGTATTATATTATAATTTTTTTTAAATAATCACATGAGAAAATCCAGAAAATAAAGGTGGGAGACATGGTGGAGAGCATTTGTGTAAAGATCAATAGTCAGAAACAAAAATAATATTATCATCAAGACATATGAGACCATTTGCAAAGAAAGAGGAAATAAATAAGGGATTTGGAACATGAATCACAAGCCTCATACCTGATAGAGAATTGATAGGGAATTTCACTTATCCAGTAGCTCTTCTCTGCTAAAAGGAAAGTGGCAAATGATTTATTGAATTGCATTAATTCAGACTGTTGTCAAGTCTACCTTCAAAACATCTTTTATATATGTTCCCTTTTCATATGGCCACCACCCTCCTCTGGCCCTAACTGCCTCATACCTGTACTAGTTATTTACATATTATTTCCCACAATAGAATGTGAGCTCCTTGAAAGAAAGGCCCATGTTTTGACCTTATTCTATATCCCCAGTAGTTAGCATAGGGCCTGGAATATAAGAAGTACTTAATAAATGCTTATTGTTTTACTGACTGACTGACTTGATGAAAATAATTTCATCCTTCAAAAGATATGAGGACAAATGAGGGGAATTACTATTTTGGATCTGGTTCTCGCTAACAAGAAACTGCTTAATGGGTTAAAATGATGGGAACTTTGTGAACACTCAATCTTAGAAACTATGACAGAGAAAGAGAAGAAATGGGGTGCATTCTAGACTTGCAAAGAACAAATTTCACAGAGTTAAGGAGAAGAATAAGAAATATTCTTTGACAAGGGATGAGAAACTCTCAAGAATGAAATTCTGAAGATACGAAGGAAAACACAATAAAGAAAAAAGAAGAGGTTATCTTAAAGAGAATGATATGATGGCCCAATGAACTTATTAGCCAAGTTAGATTTACAAAAGACATGAACAGAAGATGAAAGCAAGGGAAGGTAATAAGAGTCAGATACAAATGTATAGACCTGTAAGAATAGTGCTAAAAAACAGAGTAAGTTGAAGCCAGTAGGGAAAGCTACAGACAACAAAAAGACCAAAAATCAGGTAATTATATTGGGAAAAGAGAAGGACCATAGAAAGGATAAAGTGACTCCTTGGGGTGATTGACAAAAAATAATTGACAATGGAATAAAGATGGAGCTCCTCAATTCTTGTTTTGCTTCTTTTTTCTCTTTCAAGTAGAATGATTAAACTGGAAAGGATAAAACAAAAAAATGGATAATAAGGGGTTAGGATATAAAATAAATAGGAAGATGATGAAAACACATATCTACCCAGCTGGGTGCAGATAGGTGGCATGGTGAATAGAATACTGGACCTGGAGTTAGGAAGACCTGAGTTCAAATCTGCCTTCAGATACTTACTAGCTGTGTGATGCTGTCACTAACCTCTGTTTACCTCAGTTTCCTCCTATGTAGAATGAGGATAATAGCACCTACTCCCCAGGATTGTTGTGAAGATAAAATGAGATAACATTTGTAAAGTGCTTTGTAAACACTATATAAATGATATCGATGATGATGATGATGACTAAGAAGTAACCAGAATGAACTAGCACAGCTTCATCAAGGACAGATCACATCAGACTAATGGCATTTTTTAAACAGGGTCATTAAACAACAAGCAAATCAGGAGGATGTTATACAGTTTACCTAGATTTTAACAAATCATTTTTACCAAATCTCTTATGTTATTCTTATGGGTGAGATGAAGATATGTGGGCTACATGAAAATATAATTATAAGATTCAGAATTAGTCAAATGACTGAACCCAAAGAGTAGTCATTAATAGTTCAATGTCAACTTGTAAGGTCTCTGATGAAGCACCCCAGGGATCTGTGCTTGGCCCAGTGCTGTATGACATTTTTCTCAATGACTTGGAAAAAAGCATAGATTCCATGTTTACCAAATTTGTAAATTTAACATGACAGATGACAAGGACAGGATCCAAAAAAGAAAATCTCAATAGCTAGAATTTGGGGCTCACTCTTTTTTGTTGCTCTTTTTATGTTTCATTGCATTGATGTCTTTTGTTTTTATATTGCCTTTATTTCCCAAAATATACTACTTTCCTTTTCCACACAGATTCATCCCTTATAACAAAGAATTTTTTTTTAAAAAAGTCATCCAGAAAAAGTAACCAACGCATCAACCAAATTTGACATCATGTGCTTGTTCCAAACCCATAGGCTTCTCTACCTGTTGCAAAGAAGGACCAGAGGAGTGTTTTCTCTGGGGACAGTCTTAGTCACAATTATGCAGCATTCAGTTTTCCTTTGTTATTATTGTCAGTCTATATATGTTGTGGAGGTGCAATTGATAGAGTACAGGATATGGAGTCAGTAAGACTTGAGTTCAAATTCTACCTTAAACACTACCTGGACATATCACTTAGTGTCATCATCTGCAAAATGGGGGTAATAATAGCACCTCCTTCATGAGATTGTTAAAAGGATTTAATGAGATATATCTGTAAAGCATTTTGCAAGCCTTAAAGGGCTATATAAATCCTAGTAGTAATTATTATTATCCCTAATTCTGCTTGCTTCACTTTGCATCAGTTCATATGTCTTCTCACACTTATCTGTATTCTACATTTTGTAATTTTTTAGAATACAGTAATATTCCATTATATTCATGTACCACAGTTTGTTTAGTCATTCTCCAGTCAAGGGGCATATACTAAATTTCCAATACTTGTTTATTTGGAGTTTTTTGTTTAAAAAAAACCTTCTATAAATATTTTGTTACTTATAGGATCTTTATCTTTGACCTCCTTGGCGGTATATATCGAGCAGAGAAATCTCTGGGTCAAAGAGAGTGGACACTTTAGTCACTTTAGCATAGTTACAAAATTGCATTCTACAGTATATTAGTGTGTCAGTCTTTCCACAAAGAGCTGAATATAATAAGATGATATTCAATAGCAATAAATGTGAAACCTTACACTTGGTTTCCAAAAACCAATTTGGCAAGTTTAAGATGGGGGAAATATATAGTTATTCAGCTATTTGCCTGAAAAATATGGGAATTTCAGTGGACTAAAATCTCAATATGAGTTAATTGTATGAGATGGTAACAAAAAAGTTAATGATGCAATACTAAGGTGTCTTAAGAGAATCATAGTGCCCAGGTCTATGGAGATGGAAGCCTGGCTGGACTCTGCTCTAGCTAGAGCATACCTAGAGAACTGTGTTGAGTTTTGAGCACATTTTATGAAAGATATTGATAAGCTGGAGAGAAACTAGAGAAGAGCAATCAGGGTCATGAAGGGCCTCAAAATAGTACCATATAAAACCAGTTGAAGAAAATGGATATATTGAATTGTGGGGTGGGGGAAGGAGAGACAGAAGATTTAAAAGGAACATAATTATCTGCAAGTATTTGAAAGATTATAATGAAGAAGAATTATGCTTCTGCTCAGTCCCAGAGGATAAAACTCTTAGAAGCACTCAGTGGACATTGCAGAAAGGCAAATTCAGGTTTGAATGGAGCAGAAAAGAAATCTAGACCTATCCCAAAGGAGCATGGCCTGTTTCAGGAGAGAAATCTTCAAGAAAAAGTTGTATAACTATTTGTCCAATATATTATAGCCAAGATTCTTGTTCAGGTACAAGTCGAATTAGATGGCCTCTGAGCTTTTTTTTTCTTTTTTTTACAACTCTGAGATTGATTTTTTTCTGTTACAGATAAAAAAGTCTTTACCACATACAACCTAGAATGTCAGACTTGGGACAGAACATAGAATGTTAACACTAGAAGAGAATTTGAAATCATCTAGTTCAAGTTCTTAATTTTCACAGGGTAGAGAAAATGATGACCAATGAAGGGTAATGACTTGTCCACAGTCACCTGTAGACTTAATAATGGAACTGGTACTAAGACCCAGATCTTCTGCCACTCTAGTCAAGGGCTCTTCCCACCAGACTAATTCTATCATAACACTACCTAAAATTAAAAGAGACAAAAAGCAAGGCCTTATTGATACCAAAATGTTTATAGTAACCTTTTTTGTAGTAGCAAAAAACTGGAAACAAACATAGATGCTCATTGAGGAATGCCTAAACAAATTGTGGCAATGTAATGAAGTAATGATGTATGAAATAATGTAGGCAAAGAATACACACAAGTATATAAAGACTTACATGAACTGATGCAGAGTGAGGTAAGCAAAAACAGTAAAGCTATATACACAACAACTATTACAAAGTAAGAGGGAAAGTGAATAGCAGAACAATCAAAACTAAATGCTATGGAATTATAACAACTGTGGCATCAAAGAATAGATAGGAGAAGATACGTCCTTATGCTTCTTTGTATGGGTGGGGGGGACTATGAGTGTGGAATATTACATGTAACATCAGACTTTTTTGATATTTTAATTTTGTGGAAATTTTTTTCCTTCTTCCTCTTTTATATTCTATATTATAAGGGATGATTCCCTCATATATATGAGTGATATAAAAGTATATCAATAAAATTGATTTTAAAAAATAGTTTATAAATGATGTTTTTCAGACATGATGACCAAGTAGTATTTTAAAATATTAGAGCTAGAAGATATCCTAATATAGAAAATTTTAGAGCATAAACATAGAATGCCAGAATGAGGAAGGAACTTTCAGATCTTCTAAGCCAACCCCATCATTTTACCAATGAGGAAAATGAGGCCCAGAGGGGGGAAAAAAAGGTTTGCCCAAGGTCTTCTGATTCTGAGCCCCTGCCAAATCAGGCTGGCATACATATATTATGGCAATTTTGCATTGTCCTTCAGATCAAATCAATCCAGTTTTGATGGCTCTGGGTAATGTTTTCTATCACTCAGATTTGTCAGAACTCTCCCCATTAGCACCTGAACATTGCCCAAGTGTATTACCATCACTCAGATATCTGACAGGTACCTCCTCTTGTAAAACCGAAGGCCCACAAGCAATAAATCCTCATTCCTAATAATAATAATAACAATAATAAATCACTTCCATATAGTGCCTCCAAGTTTACCAAATGCTTTCCTCACACCAACTCTATGCTTTAGGCAACATCAATATTGTTATCCCTATTTTGCAGATATGGGACCTAGAGAGAAGAGAGAGAGAAATGACTTGCCTAATGATTATCAAACCCAGGATTCAGACATAGGGGCCCTGAATGCAGCATTCTTTCCACCATACCAGCAGGTCTCTCATTCAGGGAGGCAGTTTAGTGTGGTGAGGAAAGAGCTGCATGGGTAGTCAAGCTGCAGGCAGCAGGATTCTTGGGGGAGGGGGAGGGATGGAGCTAGGAGAAGATGGTAGATTTCCAAAGCATAAAATTACCTCTGGGCCTATTTCATTTCCTTGGCCAGAGGCACTGGGGCAGATTAGTCTCCTTTGTTCCTGTTCCTCAGATGCAGACTGCTTCAGAGATGAGAACAGCAATAAGGCCCCTTTCATTCACTGGCTTTATCTAAGATCAATATCTGCCTCGCTGGAAAGGGGGGTGGGGATCATGTTATGAAATGGAATGGAGGAGTCCCCTCCATCTCAAGCATCCATAACTTGCCTCTGATGGTTGCCTATACAACAATATGTAAATATCATGATAACATATGAGGGGTTGGCCTTGTGCCAGATTGGATAGAGAAGTGTGATTTCAGGGACACCCTGAAGGCTACTACCTGGCACCCCAGTCCTTCCCTCTCTTGCTTCCTCATTCCTGAAGGCCCAGTTCACCGAGGACAGAGCCTTTCAATCAACAGAGAGAGATAAGGCGCAGTGGTACTTAGAATTAAAACAGTCCAGAGAGAGGTAATTTAGGGACAAATTCACCCAGGAAGATGTTTTACTCTTTTGTGACCCATTAACCTAAGATTCTAATATTCTACTATTCTGATTACAGAATTCTTAAGGTTGTTTGATACACTGATCCTAAAAATTTATGAATCTATAACTCTAAGACTTTGTGATACACTGAACCAAAGATTCTTTAATTCTAAGGTTCTATTATTTCAAGTTTCAATTATTCAACAGCTGTCATGTGGAAGAGGGATTAGGACTGCTCTCTTCAGCCCCAGAGGGCAGAACTATTATAGGAGCAATGTGTGGAGGTTGCACAGAAACTGATTTTGGCTCAAAAATCTTCATAACAATTAGAACAGTTCTAAGGTGGAATGTTCTGCCTCAGAAAAGAGTGAGCTACCCATCATTCAGAAACTTCCAATGGAAAGCAGATGACCAGTTGTTCTGAGGACTCTTGCTTAAGAATAGGTTGGACCACATGGACTTTAAGTTCCCTTTCAGCTCTGAAATTTTGTGATTCATGGTATATGAATGACTGTTATGTCATCCTTTCCTAACAGAAGGCTTAGATAGCAGGAAGAGAGAAAGAACACAAGGCTTTGGGTTTCTAAAAACAGAGGGGAAGATTATTTCCTCAATGCCTGAAAAACCCTGGGCAAGCAGAGGCCAAGGTTCTGGAGGCAAATTTCAAGAACTTCCAGTACTGTCCTATAACACGATAGGAAGTAAAGGAAAGGAGCTAGAATGGCGAGTGATTATGAGTTAACCAAATAAAACTTCCTGAAGGATTTGGATTTTGGACCATAATTCATAGAAGGGAGACAGTAGGCATAGAGTGCAGCTTCAATAAGGAGCAAAAGGCAAGAGAAAGTGGACCTGAGGCCCAAACTTGGACCCACATCCCCCCACCACACTCACCTCCATTTGCCCTACAATTACTCCCTATTACTTAGTAAGTAAAGTTCAAACTCATTTCCCTGACATTCTAGGTCCTAAGACCACCCTACCTAAATATGAATTATCTCTATCATATATTACATACCAGCCAAACAGCCCTATTCTCTCCCCCTAAAGAAGCCTTGTATTTTTTTTTCACCTCCATGCCTTTATTTATACAGTTCTCTATCCCAGGAATGTTTTTTCTTCCCCTCTTCATTGGCTTAACAATAATAACAATATTTTCCACTTTCAAAGCACTTTTCTGTGAGAATAGGGCTTAAGATGACTGGTTCAATATCCGTAACCCCATTTTACAGATGAGAAAACTGAGGCCCATAGAAAGAAAGTAACTTTCTCATGGGACTCATCCTTCCTTAGAATTCAGTCAAATACCACCTTTTCCCTGGAGCCCTTTTCTGAGGCCACCAGTCATTAAAGACCTTTCCCTTATATTTTATATGGCTCTTCATCTGTATCTCTCTAATATAATTCTCATGCACTCTTTCTGCTGTATCCTATTTATCTTTGTCCTATCACCAGGCTATGAGCTCCCTGAAAGTAGAGACAGTGGCTTCTCTAAACTTCATAACCCTTCTCTCCCATAGCCCAATATAACATGGGATCCTGCACACAATAATTAACTGGTAGGATAAATGAGATGCAGATGTGTGGAAACAGCTGGTATGACTCAGGGCAACAATCGAGCTGGGTGAGAATTTCTTATATGCTAAAACCTCCCTGGAGGCAGTCACAAATTAGGGAGGGGCGAGGTGAAGGCTGTAGCTCAGGGGTGGTGGTCAGACCTGGAAGAATATTAAAAGAATTAGAGCAATTGAGAAGGATGCTAGAAACCTAGACTAGTGCCTGACACTTACAAAGCACCTGTTATATTACAAATCGCCTTCACAAATGGTCCATCATTTCACTGAATCTTCATAAAGTAGAATGTAAGTATTACTGCCCTCTGATGCTCAGAGAAGTAAAGCAATTCACCCAAGTTCACCCAGCAAGTTAATGGAAGAGCCTGAGTCTGAAACTCCAGGTCTTCCAACTCCAAGGAGTCTACTCTTTCCACTAAAAGCCACAATACCAAAAAAAATTCCCTAGAGAAGGGTAGTCATAGGGCAGTGACTAAGCAATGCCAAGACATGTCTGAAAGAACAACAGCTTGCCCCAGTTTGTCTTCATTGCCAGATTACTAAGAGGGAAGACCAGAGTGAAGTTGAAAGGATGTAATGATGAGAATAGGGAGGGGAGCCTCACAGGATCAATGCATTCCTTTGGAAGCTAAAAAAGATTTTAAAAAAGGAAAAAAAAAAACCTGGCAAGACAGAAATCACTCCTGACTTCAAGTTAGAAGACCAAATTTAGCTCCCAACTAGCTGCATGACCCTGGGCAAGTCATTATCCCTCTAAGGACTGCAATTAACTCTTCTGCAAAAATGAACGGATTGAACTAGACGGTCCCCAAGAGCCCACCAGCTCTGACATTTCATAGTTCAGTGATTCTGGGATCCAACTGGATTGGCACTTAGGCCAGTGAGCCCATCCTCCCTTATCAACATATTTGCTGTATCTGACAGTCTTAATTCTCCCCACATTGTTCCCAAAGCTTCTTGCAAAGTACTATCATTAGCTTCAGGGATTAGCTTTGCCTGAGCATTCAAGCCATATATCATTAAAATCTGTTCAAAGATGGGCTTCCTGGGGTGCACTGACTCTGCTGGTAAATAGAAATTAAAGGCAGAGACAGGCCTTCTAGAATAGCATGAGGGGAGCAGTATCTTTATTTCACCAGG